>VDFB02281492.1:502308088-502982103 GCA_007258455.2 Sequoia sempervirens
AAGTTATGAAATTGAAGCCAAAGGTCACCTACATCATATTATTATACAATTAGCATTTAGAAAGGAGAGAACCCAAAGCTCAAAGAGTGGAAGAGGAGGTTGAAAATTCGTTATATACAAAATTTAGTCATGGATCATTTTACAAGGTTCGTACTCATGCGTTCAGTTTTCCATGGCTAGTTCATCCCCCCATTTAATTAAAATTTTGTCCTAAAAATCATTATGTTTTCATTGAAGTAGATTTAATATCTGTACTCCCAAAAGAATAATTAGAGAAATTTTGAGAGATAACATTAGATATCCTCCAAAAATAGTTTGAGATGGAATACAAGATTTCAAGGTATCTGAAATCAAATACTTAATAACCCACATCATTATATGTAGTGGCCACATTTTCCCTACATGGATTCCCTTCACATTGAAGAAAATACATGGTTCAATATATTCTAAAAATATCACAAGAAACTAACATTTTTAAGGAATAAGTTACTCTAGACACATAGTTTTTTCTCAAATAAGGAGAAAAGGGTGAAAGCTAGTTTTCTTAAAAAAATCCAATCCAAAAGAGAAGTAAATGGAAAAATAAAATTTAACCTTGGTCCCAGCTCTGCTAGCTTATGTAGCAATTCCCTCTTATGTATTCATAGATGCTTTTTCCCTTAGTTTTTTTCCAATTCTTGTATGGGGTTAGTTTCCCTTATCTCACACTCTCCCAAAGTTTAATATTTGGTTACTCTTGAGCTTAGTAGTACTTTTATTTCATTCATATCTGTAACGTCAAGTACTCCAATATATCTTCTTTAAAATTCCTCACCTACCTTATCTTAAATTTTAATATTTTTTTCCACTTGATACATTGCACCAATCATCTCTACCACTTTGCATAAATTCATTCAACCTATGACCTTTCTCTCTACTATTATTCATGATCCATTCAACCTTGCACTGAATTTTATAGTAGACATATTTGAAAATAGGTCATATTTCCTTATGTTGTACCCTTGGGAATTTTTTTTATCCATAGAATCAACTAGTTCCCATCAAATAGGTACCTACAAATAAAATCCACAAAAGTGACCTAGTAGACCAAGATGTAGATATAGAAATAAAACATATAAAGGGAACTTGTTCACAATCCCACTTTATATATGTACGATCTCACTAAATAAACTCTCATGTTGTCTCATATCATAGCTAGTTTTAATAAAATACAATGAATGATGCACCTAATGGACTATTTAGCACATGTAATAAGTGTGAATTGAGGTCAATATCATCTTATGGATTGAGTTGAATTTTTTTATGAGATACAAAATATGCTAATCACAAAATTCCTATAAATGAATAGAGAATTTCCAAAAAGATAGACTAAACTTAGAAAACCACTAGAATCAATAAATGAGATCCAAGGAAATATAAATTCTAAAAAGCAAGAGATTTCCATTCTCAACAAGGAGCTTTTATTGTAGCCCCTAGCTAAGAGAGTAAAAAAATATTAGACATAGACAAACCATATTGATTTGTAATTAGCGATAGGCAAGTTGGGGCTTACCTTGGAAGGATTCTACCAAGAATTTACAATTAAAAATTGATGGGAAAAGAAATCGTCTAATATTAAGGATCTCAAGAATTTAACTTATGCATTAAAATTAGATTTTTAGTTACAAGATTTGATGGTTCAACAATTGCGTCAAAAATTTCAAGTAGAATAGAAAACAACTTCATTGATCGTATTGGTGAAAGAGCCATATGCATATTATTTCTGAAGAATTTTGACAATCATTGCAAAACTTGACCCTATCATAAAATTTATATCTTCCACTTAGATGGTAAGAAAACATTTCAAAGTAGCGGTCGATAGTAGACTCCTATAACTATTAATTAAGATCTTCTAGGCTCAATATCTAGAGAAATTTTATATCTTACATAATTAATTTGTGCTCACCATCATTAATAATAAAAGGAAAAAATAGCAAGGATTGATGAGCTATTGTAATGTAGAAAAATGTATCCCTTTACATTTTCACACTTGTTTAGGCCCTCCTTGCTAAAATTTGGCTTATTTATGCCTTGTTTGGTCCCATTTTGCATTCACAAGACTTATTAACTGCATCTTTCCATGGATAATCCTGAAACTTATCAAATAACCAATCATAATTCAATGTTTTTGGGTTGTGTATTCTATATCTAGTGATCTGGGACTCATACACTACCTTGGGCATATAGGTCTAACCTAGGCTTCAAGGCTTGATCTTGTATATTGCATTAAACTTATCATTTCTTGAAGTTTGTGTCCCAAGTTTAAGCTATTGGGACTCATATGCCCCAACTGGTGTATGAGTCCTACTTTAGCTTGGACTTATTTTAAATTCAATTCTTGGTGGGATTTTATTATCCTATATCTGATGTCAACTTGTAGTGTTGTAATTTTGGGAAATTTGGCATAAGCAAGTATAAATACAAGGTTATTTCACTTAGTTTCATCTAGTAATTTTAATTCAAGCATCCTAATATTCCAAAAGAGCCTTATAGAGCATTCAAGGGAATTTCTAAGGCATTCAAGGGCAGATTTATAGAAGATTATTCCAATAATCAAGAGTCATTTCATCATGTCAAAGGATTGATGCATCATGCATGTGGTTTTGAGCTATGTTGTGATGTATTGTTCAAGAACAATTCAAGTATTCAAATGTGACCCAACAATTTTGTGGGTTGGCTATTGACTTCTCTTGCACTCTTAGGATCTTTCACCTAAAAGGAGAGAGATAGAACCCCAAAATTGAAGTGGTTCACTCAAATAGAGGATTGTATGATGTGAGTGTGACTAAATGCAATGTTTTAAATGAAACTAACTAATGAAATTGATTGACTATTGATGGAAAAGCTATAAAATATGCAACGTTTGAAAACATAGTGAGATATGCAAGAATGAACTAAAACATGAACAAATGCAAAACAAAATTGAAAGAAGGTAAAATAGAGTGCACCTGGGAAATGAATGTTGAATTTGGAATGATTTGAATGATGGCAGAAATCAGTGAAAATCTCTAGTGGGACTCATTTGCCACTGATGGTGAATCAGTCCTACTATTGGTAAAAACTCCTAAAAACTAGTTTCCTGTTATTGGGAACTAGAATCTAACAAAATCTACTTTTTCAGCCTTAAGGTGGGACTCATTTTCTACTGATGGTGAATCAGTCCTCTCCCAAAATTTTTTGAAATCAAAGGTTAATTTTGTAGCTCCAGATCTACACTTGTCTTCTTGTCGGGTTGACAGAGTCAAATTTGCATAAAACAAACTATAGGTTGTCTCCAAGCTTGAAATAGGGTTGATTTGACTTGAAACACGTTGTTGAATTCTTGACCACCTTTCAACAACTAATTGCTTGAAAAATTTACATACAAAAGTATACAAACAGACATGCAAAAGGGGAAAAATGGTTAAGTGTTAGAGTATAGGGATTTTCCTTAGCCAAATCCCACTTTGGAAATCAAACCCTTAATGAAGAAATGGAATTAAATGAACAAGGAAAGATGAATAAACAACATGCAAATGTCCTAAAATCACCACAACCTTGTTGAAGATATGTAAAGTTATGTCAATGGCTGCTCCAAGAGGCTTGATTGATGCTTGATTGAATGATGCAAAGTGCTTGAATGCTAATTGATGAATTCAAGTGAACTTGATGATTGAGAGATTGTAGGAGATTAGATGTAAAATGAGAAGAAAAAAAACTTATTCATACACTCTTCTTCCCTAATAACCCAATGATTCATCATCACAGGACTAAATAACTTAATTTTGAATAAAAACCCAAAAGAAAATTTGAATTATTTGTATTTTGGAGCCAAGAGGGACTCATTCGTCACCCATGGTGAATGGGTCCCACCTTGGGCTTGTAAGTGTGTTATGGGAATTAAGTTACATGTAATGTTATTTGTTGGGTTTAGATTCAAAAGTACACTTTATTAAGTCTTATGAGTGCAAAGGGATCAAATATAGCATAAGAAAGGTGTAAATAGTGAAATCAAGCCTAGAAAAATGTGAAATCTTGTTACAAGACTTTAAAAAAGCTTAAAATAGGACTTGATAAGGGATGGAAATGTGATTTTTAGGTGAATTATAATGAAAGGAGTCTATAAAAGTGTAGAAATGTGTTACAACACTTCACAACACCTTCACAAGATGTCATATTTTGAATATTTAGGACCTAATGTGAATTCATAAGTTACATTGGAACATTAAAAGTCAAACATCATAGGAGAAAGACCTAAAAGACCATGAAAATGTCAATGATCCATTTTTCTATGGTACATTTAGCCCCCACTTTACAGAGAGAATGAAATTGCTTCAAACTCACACTGAAGTATCCATGCATATTGAGAGGGATCCAAATACACTTATGTTAGCAAGATGTAATGACAATGATCAAGAGGGATGATCAAGCCCCTAGGATGAAGATCCCATGGAAAACTAAACATAAGAATAGAGGAATGCAAGTGAGAAAGAAAGAGAAAATGGAGAATCGAATCAAGCTTCAATTGTCTGTCCAACTAATTGTGGATTAGATCTAGATTGTTTGTGTGAAAAATAGAATGCATACTCACTCTAGGGTGAAAAAATTCATGGCGTTCTGCTAGGTGAGAAGACCCGAAAAGGTGAAGTACATACACTAGTTAGTATGCACTCATAAACACATAGGTGGCTATGGGGAAATTCGTGCCACTAAATGGGCTTCCAACTCAACCATATTAAAGTTATACCTCTTGATAAATTTAACAAGGTGCTACAAGGGAAAAATGTCGGTTCTTGCTTCATGAGACATGCAAAGCTTCATATGCTTAGAACTCATGAATAGAGAGCAAGGTACCACAGGCATGCAAGTTACCTTATGTAAGGTGGAAAAAAATGTAAAATGCAAAAATATAACATGTAAAATGTAAAATATGTTCAAAGGAGTCTTGTTAAGTTCATCCAAGGTCTGTCACTTAGGGAACATTGTGTCTAATGTCTCCAAGAGAGGATGAATCAAAGAATAAAATATTCACAACTTAGGGGATGTTGTGAGTCACATTAGGCCACTAAGAGGAATGTAATATGCTAAGATATATCACACAAGTATGAAGGAAAACATACCCAATGTCATCCACAAAGTTACAAACACATCGTATGAAGTGACAAGGCTGCACTAAGAACCAAGAATGCAAATGAATTATGCCAATGTATTCCCCCCACTTTAAAGGAATTGCTACACATCGCTCTTTGAGAAATTGCTTTAAAGTAGCAAAGGAAAAATGCAAAAAAAAGACATGAGAGCTAACTTGGAAATCCCTTATGCCAAGTCATATGTTTCAAAGTTAGGCTACTTCATGTAAATGAAGAAAGAAAACAAAAGAAAAGGAGGATTGCGCCACAAAAAGGAAAATACCAAACACATAAGAGATCTATGGATTTGGGGTCAGTATGTTTATTGTTGTAATGTTTTTATTAAAGCATCATTCCCTAAAGCACATAGAATTGGAAGAATGACACAAAGAGAGCAAAAACAAAAGAAAAAAGAAGTTGATTTTGGGTCAACATGGAAGAGACATTGCAGTCTCAACACTTTGCATCATCATCAAAAGGAAAACACAAGCGAAATGAAAACAAAAAGGAAAAAGAAAAGGAAAATCTTTTGGGTCAACATGAAGGAGACATTTTAGTCTCAATGGCTTGCATCATCCCCAAAAGGAAAAACAAAAGAAAAGATAAAAAAAGGAAAAGGAAAAGGAACCGTTTGGGTCAAAATGGAAGAGACATAGGGTTTCTCAATGCTTTGCATCATCCCCAAAAGGAGAAACACAAAAAAAAGAAAAAGAAAAAAATTCCAAATGTATGACATATAGAAGAATAGAAGTACACATAGAGGAATTTAACAAAGAGAGAGAACATCAAAAACACTATATGGGCGAACATGATACACACATACAATTAACCAAAGAAAAAGGAAAATGTAAAAAGGCTAGGAAAGCAAATGACTTGAGTCATCTACCTCCCAGTCATGTTCAATATAATGTGAGGGCAGTTGACTGTCCAAAGGTAGAATTGCAAGTGTTGAACAAGGGGAAGTGCTAGGTTCTTCACTTGGTGTAGCGGATTTATCATTTAAACTCATGAATGGATGATGAAAATAAAGAATTTAAATTTTTATGCAATTCTTCATCAATTTTAGTGATCTCCTTATCCTCATCATCATCTGGGTTAGTCACAACAGGAGGACGAAGGATAATTTCTAAGGAAGAATGTATCAAGAGTTGTGACTATTGGATATGACCATTTTGTTGTGAGGGCTGGACTGTACTATCTTTTGGCGGGTTAGGAGGATGAGGGTGATCATTTATTGCTTTTGTCAAAGGAAGAGGTTGATTTTCTTTATTATTTTTCATTTTCATTTTATGAGAAAGGAGACGATGATGACACCTATGCTCCCTAGCACAAAGCTTTTGCTTAATTTTATTTTGAAGCTATTGAGGTGTAAGATCAGTTTGATCCAACATAGGTTCCTTTTCTTCTAGAGGGTGAAGAATGGAAGAAAATGAAGAAGATGGTTCAATCACTATCTCTTTGGCTTTATAAACTTGTTTAATATGAGGAGGAATGATAGGATTGGTTTCATTTTCTCTTGGGCATTTAAATGAGGAAGGGGAAGTGTCTATAATTGGGTGCTCATGAGGTTGTATTATTTTTTTAGTTTCAGACTCAGGCTGAATCATGGTTTCATGAAGGATAAGAGTAGCAAAAGTGGATGGGGACATGTTATGGAGAGACAATTTGGCTATTCATTTGGCTTTGAACTTTTGATAGGTTATGAAAGAGAAGTCCTTTTGAAGGGTGATGGGTTCCATAGGTTCAGGCCAAAAGGATTCTAAGGAAAAATTACCTTTAAAGGACAATGGATTAAAGCCACTATGGTGTATGGTAAATATTCCATTGCCATGTGGAAACTTCAAACATTTGTGAACAACTAAAGGAACATCATTCATTGAGTGAAGCCAAGGATGACCTAGCCGCAAATGAAACTAATCCGATTGTGGAATGATAGAAAATGATACCTCCAAAGTTTTGGGTCCTATCTGTAATGGGAGTATGATCCATCCCATTATAGGGAATGGAAAACCAGTATGTGTTTTAATCCATGTAGTTGGTTTATTATAATCATCTTGATAGAGATCATGTAATACCAAAAAATCTTCTATGATCACATTCTTGTAGTAGGTGGGATTATCATAGATTCTTCTAGCTATGTAAAGAGGACCATCATGAAGTTGTTTAAGTATATCATGAGAAGAAAAATTAATATTAAGAGATTTGTTGGTTGGGCCCTTACGAGGGATAACATCTATCGTACCCACAAGTTCATCCATAGGATTTACTTGGGTAACATTTGGAGTTAGATCATTTTGTCCATTATTTGTATCAATGTTCATCACATGAGTGTTTGAAGGTTCACTAGCCTTGAAAAATGAAACATTGTGTTTAGGAATAGTATTGGTGAAAATTTGTAAATTTTGGTTAGGGGGTGCAACAGATTTATTTCCTTGATCATTAACACTTGCAATGGAAAAACAAGTAGAGTCAATGAGGTCTTGAACCAAGTGTTTGAGACACTTACATTGTTCGGTGTCATGTCCATTTTTGGTGATGAAAATGACAATGAGCATTAGGTTTAAAGGTGGGTGGTAAAGGCTTGGTGGTATCAAGTGGTTAAACGGTAGGAAAAGTGATAATTTGTTGTTGGAGAAATTTGTTTATTGTGTTATGGAGAGTATTAGGAAAGGGGGTAAATTTTCTCTTCAGTTTCCCATAGGTAAAGGGAACCACTACTTTAATAGTTTCCACTTGACTTGGAACAAGTTGGGTTGATTGCAAAGAAGACAAATTGAGCTTTAAAAAGCCTCTATTTGGTTTTCTAAAGTTTTTTGCATTGTTTGTCTTGTTTTGCTCAGAATTTTCAACCTAATTAGAAGTGGACTTTGAATCATGACTAGAAACTGAGTTGTGATAGTCATAAAGGGTTGTGTAGAAATGCATGAACGAAGGAAATTTCATCATAGTTAACTTATCCTAAAGGTGAGTGTGCAATTTTTTGATAAACATATTTTGCAAATGTGAATCAAGAATCTTGGCATCAACTTGAGCATACAATGACTGATAACGTGAAATGAAATCAATTACTTTTTCATCTGCAATTTTTTGCATTGCATTAAATTAGCCACTATCTTTTTGGGAGTCATATGAACCTAGAAATGGCTTATAAAGGAATCCACAAGTTCATTAAATGATCGGATGGAATGATTGGGTAAGTTTGAAAACCACTCTAATGCAATGTCTTTTAAGGTCCTAGGAAAATTTTTGGCTAATAGTTTATCATTGAGGAAAAAGTCATTGCACAAGGTTGTATAGGCATTAACATGATTAGTAGGGTCTCCTTTACCTCTATACTTCTCAATCCTAGGCATCTCAATTCCCTTCGGTATCTGTGTTCTCAAGATCTCTAGAGATAATGGGCTAGTACGAACATGATATGGGGGTGGAGAATTTTGACTTTGGCTAATGGTGGATATTTTTTGTTGCATGGATGAAACAGTGTTAAAGAGTTTTGTAATGAGGGGATTGGTGTAAGTGGTATGAAGGGGGAGGGAAAATGGTGGAGTGTATGTAATGTGAGGGGAAGTAAAAGGGACACTAAGAGGGGTGAAGGTAGAAGATGGAATATTTGATGCCACAAAAGAACTAGGAATGCTAGTTGGAATAACGAAAGAAGGAGTCATATGACTAACCTGTTGCATGGTTGTTGTAACTTGAGGAGTGGTATAGGTTGGTATGGATGTTATGGTTGAAAGAGGAGGAATGCAAGATCCTCCTTGGCTGGCAACAATGTTTGCTAATTGGGATGTGGAAAGAGCATGTTTATTGTATATCTCGGCTATTATTTTCATAACTTGTAAACCATCGTCACTTTCAATTAAGTGATGAAGGTTTTCTATTGTAGGGATAGCAGTGGTGGAAATGTTTTCAAGACTTAAATCTTGTTGAAAATGTGCAAAATTCCCATGAATACTAATGACTTTTTCTTTCGGAATGGAATTATTTTGTGTGTCAACATGCATTGGATGTGAAATTAAATGCATACTAGTGGTAGTATCCATGCTTAATGCAAAATTTTCCATACTTGGAGTAGGATCTCGTCAAATCCCAAGGTCCATAGTGAAAGTACTATTGTGGGAAGCCATGAGTCTAGAACTACGTCTCACTAAAGTATAATCAATGGGGCACCAAACACTCATACAAGTACCAAAAAGGAAAGGGTGAATGCAAATGCAATGCAATCTAGGAGTACATAATGTAAATAACATAAATTATGCAAACTAAAATAGAGAAATAACAATAGAGAATAGAAATGTAATAAATGCCCAAAAAATGACTGAAAATGTAATTTAAAATGTGTTGCAGGTGGATGATTCACCCAGGGTGGAAAATGAGTTCAGGTACGATATTATTTTATGTATTTCAAAAAAATTAAAGTGATTTTAATGCTTTTTAGATGAAAAATGAGGATGAAAGTGAATTTTTTTAATTTTTGAATGATATGCTATGCAAAAATGGAGTCTAAATGAGTCTTTCACTAATGCAATTTCATTAACCCTAGGATGCAAAAACAAAAGAATAACCTAATTGAATGTTGATGCAAATAACATCTATGATGCAATATTGAAAACATAAAAGTGTTCTATATGTAGGTTCACCAAAATGAACCAGCAATTTTGGGGGTTGGCTATCGACTTCTCTTGAACTCTTAGGATCTTTCACCTAAAAGGAGAGACATAGAACCCAAAAATTGAATTTTTTTGCTCAAATAGAAGATTGTATGATGTGAGTATGAATAAATGGAATGCTATAAATGAAAATAACTAATGGAATTGATTGACTAATGATGCAAAACCTAAAAAATTTGAAATTTTTGAAAACACGATGAGATATGCGAGAATGATCTAAAACATGAAAAAATGCAAAACATAATTGAAAGAAGGATAAATAGAGTGCACTTGGGAAATGAATGTTGGATCTGGAATGATTTGAATGTTGGCAGAAATTAGTGAAAATCACTAGTGGGACTCATTCGCCATTGATGGTGAATTAGTCATGCTACTGGCAAAAACTCCTGAAAACTAGTTTCTGGTTGTCGGGAACTGCAACTTAATAGAATCTAATTTTTCATCCTTAAGGTGGGACTCATTCACCACTGATGGAAAATCAATCCTCTCCCAAATTTCTGTGAAATCAAAGGTCAATTCCTTGTCGGGTTGACATAGTCAAATCTGTAGAAAATGAACTATAGGTTCTCTCCATGCTTGAAATAGGGTTGATTTGACTTGAAAACTTTGTTGAACTCTTGACCACCTTTCAACACATGCAAAAGGGGAAAATGGTTAAGGGTTATAGTATATTGATTTTCCTTAGTCAAATCCCACTTTGCTAATCAAACCTTATATGAAGAAATGGAATGAAATGAATAAGGAAAGCTGAATAAATAACATGCAAATGTCCTAAACTCACCACCACCTTGTTGAAGATATTTGGAGTTATGTCAATGGCTGCTCCAAGATGCTTGATTGATGCTTGATTGAATGATGCAAAGTGCTTGAGTGCTAATTAATGAATGCAAGTGAACTTGATGATTAAGAGATTATAGGAGATTAGATCTAAAATGAGAAGAAAAAAACTTATTTGTACACTCTTGCACCCTAATAACCCAATGATACATCATCATAGGCTGACATAAGGTAATTTTGAATAAAAACCAAAAATAAAATTTGAATTATTTTGATTTTGGACACAAGAGGAACTCATTCGCCACCCATGGCGAATGGGTCCCACCTTGGGCTTGTAAGTGTTTTTCAGGAATTACATTACATTTAATGTTATTTGTCGGTTGTAGATTAAAAAATAGACTTAATTAAGTCTTATGAGTCCATAAAGGGGTGAAATAAAGCATAAGAAAGGTGTAAATAGTGAAATTAAGCCTAGAAAAACATGAAACCTTGTTACAAGAGTTTACAACAGTTTAAAATAGGACTTGATAAGGGATGAAAAGATGATTTTTACATGAATTATAATGAAAATATTCTAGAAAACTATAGAAATGTGTTACAACACCTTCACAAGATGTCATATTTTGAATATTTAGGACCTAATGTGAATGCATAGGTTACATTGCAACATTAAATCAAAGCAAGATGAGTAAAACATCATAGGAGAAAGACCTAAAGGGTATGTGTAGGATCATCATGGGAAAAACAAGCCCTTAAGTGGTGATGAAAATTCAAAAAATCAAAGTTAGGAAACTTGATGTAAAAATTTGAATAAGTTATGATCTATATTATTTCAAAAATATGTAACAATAGAATCTATAGCAAATTGAATGTAGTTTCTAAAACACTATGTTTATTTATTTTTAAATATATTTGGTGAAAATTTGAAATTTCAATGCAATAGTACTTAAATTTCAAAGAAAAAAAAGGAAGTAGGTTTCTGTCTGACCACCCTAACCATAGTAAAATGATAATAACTTTTTATAAGATATTAGATATAAGTAGAGGACTCATGTCCCAATGTGATGCATATTTTTTTGTAATTTTTTTCTAAATAAATAATTAATTATGAATTTTTTATTACAACTTTTAAAAAATATTAAAACTCGTATGTTTGACCACCTTAACTTGGTCAAAACTTCATGAAATTATTATTTATTTATTTTTTCAATCCTATATTATACGAAGCATAGAATGTGATCTGTTTGTAAGCTACAAATGTTTTTCAACTAGCCTATCAATGAGGACTTTAGTCATAATTCAAATAGAAAATGAATAATAATTATTTGTTAAATTGAAAATAAAGCATAATTTATATTGGTGGAAAGCTGAGAATCTCCTCTAAAAACCCTTTTTGTTTCATCAATTTTGGGTAAAGAAAAATTTATTAGCCACATGGGCCATCATATCACTTACATATCGCCACTTTTTGGCCCATCATGATCATGCACATATCCTAAAAGACCATGAAAATGACAATGATCCATTTTTATATGGTAGAAAAGGAATTATCTTTCATCAAGAATCATGCTCAAGATCTACATCCATTGAGGCCACTTCATGCTTGTCTATAGATCTAAAAGGTTTCAAGTGACGTTTTATTGTTCCATCTATTGTTTCATGTTTCATTTCATTTATACTCCAATTCTCATTAAGATTTGATTACCAAAACAAGGTTTGACCAAGGAAAGTGCTTATTTAATCCATATTCAGAGGCTTATAAAGTTTCAATTCAAAATTCTCCTCATAGGACACTTTTCAATTTTTTGGGACACTTTGGAACAGTTTGGGTGTATGAGTTCTAATACAACCTTTTTTCCATATTTTTAAAGGTCTAGATAATTCATCAAGAGATTCTAGATCCTACCCAAAATCCCTAGACTAGAACTAAATCACATAGTTTGGCATATAAGTCCCATTACACATCAAAAGTTAGAATTTCAAAGTTTCATATCTCATTTTGGACATCTCCAGTCTTCTAGGTGCTTCTCTATTTATCCTCAATCTATTATTATGATTTTGAGTTTCATTTTCTAGGTCATATAGCTAGATTTTCATATTACTTTCATTTCACTCTTTTTAAGATTTTTCTTAGTGGTGAACTCATCTTTAATCACAACTAAGGGGACCTTGTAGCAATCTCTTTTCCTAATTCAATCATTGGGTTGAGATCTATGAACTAAGAGAGAAATAGGAGAACCCCCCTTATTGTTGAAAATGAAGGTAATATTGTAGCTTAAAACTTGTAAAACTATGAGACTGTAGTTCTAATTAAGTTCTCTTTGTCACAATTATTTTTTTATGATTAATTAGTTTAGATCAATTTTACTGATTGTAGAAAGAAACAAAATATTGGAGAAGAATGAGACAAGGTGATAGAAGTGACACAACATATATGTCGAGAAACCATTTCAAGAAAAAAATTCACTAGAATCAGTAGTGTTTGTATTATTTAACCTTAGAACAAGATTACAATAATATTGTATCGATCCTTGATTGATATGCTTCCTTTGCCTTCAACAATCCTTCTTCACAACCTGCAATAAAATCTCATACAGTTTCTATAGCACAAGCTATCCATCCATTCCATGTGACCAAGCATGAATCCACACATCCCATAGCATGCTTCAAACCCTCACACATGCATAAGCTCAACCTACTAACCTCTCATAGAACTCTCATCCACTTGTTGCAATTCCTAGAGAATTAATGAGCATGTAAACTCATAAGATTTTTCAAATACAAGAGCATAAAGCTCCTCTCAAATATCCATGCCTAGATTGGGAAAGTATAGTTCTACAATGTAATCTGAAGTCAAACTAAAGTCTTCCTCAATTTAGGCACCCCAAATTGAAAACTTAACTGAACTTTGGTCAAGAAAATATCTTGTAAGCTTCACCTCAAAGTTGGAACCCAATAATGGGCCCACTTGACCGAGCCTTGTAAATATCTTCTCATGCAAAAGATGCTAATTGAAAGATGCGAACTTAGGTACCCAAGGTGGGTCCAAGTTAATCTTAGTTAACTGAAACATATCTCTCAACCAATTCATGCAAAAATTATGCATGATTGATCATCAACACTTAACTATAAGTATCCACCTATTATCTATAATGCAACTGAAGTCATTAGTCATTTAACTCAATTCAGCTAAAGTCAACTAGCATTCAACTCAAAATAACTACATGCAATTGAAGATAACTAAACCATAATTGAACTGAATTGAACTGAATTGAATTGAACTTAACTAAATTGAATTGAACTAAATTGAACTAAACTAAACTAAACTAAACTAAACTAAACTAAACTAAACTAAACTAAACTAAACTAAACTAAACTAAACTAATAGTGCCAATCTAGCCATGTAAATACAATCCCTAATTTGTAGGATCAAAACATGCATTGTTGAAGTGTTATCAATCCTCCAAATAGTTAACTTAAAGAAGGATTTTTGAAGGAAAAGGAAGCATATCAATCAAGGATTCATATAGTATTATTGTAATCTTGTTCTAAGGTTAAATAATACAAGCACTATTGATTCTAGTGGATTTTTTTTCCCGAAAGGGTTTCTCCACATACATGATGTGTCACTTCTATCTCCTTGCCTCATTCTTCTACAATCTTCTATCTCTTTCTACAATTGGTAAAATTGATCTAAACAGATTAATCATACACAAAAAATTGTGACAAAGAATACTTAATTAGATCTACAATCTCATAGTTTTACAAGTTTTAAGCTACAACATTACCTTCATTTTGAACATTTGGTATCGAAGCTAATGGTTGGTTAGAGCTTGGGACGCCTTTCTTTTAAAAGTTTGAAGGTTTTTTGGCTGTAGTGGGATCTTTTACTATTGTCTTATTGCATATTTGTACAAGAATTGTGTTACAATGAGTTCTACTTCTCGTCTATATATTGAAAGATTCAATGGATCTAGTTACAAGATTTGGAAACAAAAAATGGAGTTGTACATGTAAAATTTAATACATGTATTTAGGATGATGGTTGTAAGACCTAGTATGGCTTGCTCAATCCCTGAAAGGAAAGGCCTGATAAGAGAGGAGTTCTCCTAGGTGGTAAGGGGGGGCAGTTAGGTTAAACTACTTGTTGGGTTCGAGTTAGTGGATTACCTCTAGTGGCCTTTAGCACATGGTTTTTTGTTAGTTGTATTGGTCCATGGTTTTGGAGCTCATGGTTTTGAGCCCATGTTTTTTCATGTGTGGAAGTCTATACAATGGTTTGGTGACTCCATTGTAAGTCTAGCTGGCAGCTTGATCTATGCAATGGTCTGTAAAAGCCTAGATATAGCCCAAGCAGTGGGAGTTCTAAGTAGGTTTATGTCTAATCCTGGTAAAGAACATTGGACTTATGTTAAGAGGGTATTTAGATATTTAAGAGGAACTTCTTATTATTGTTTGGTTTATCATGGTGCTAATGATATTGATATTATAAACAAATCATTGGACATATAGGGTTTTGTTTATTCAGATTGGGTAGGAGACCTAGACAATTGAAGGTCGACAAGTTCCTATGTGTTTACTTTGATTAGAGCTATGGTTAGTTGGATGAGTAAGAGGCATCCTTTGGTTTCTTTTTCCACCACAAAATCATAGTACATGGCTACTACACATGCCTCTAAAGAGGTAGTTTAGTTATATAAACTTGGGAAAGGTATTGGTTGTAATTGCAAGAAAATTATACTTGAATGTGATAGTCAAGTGTTATTTGTTTAGCCAAAAATCATATGTATCATGATCTTACTAAGCATGTTGATTTTCATTATCACTTTGTGTGAGAAATGGTTGAGAGTGGGAAGGAATTGAATGAGAAAGTTGACACTAAATGATCAATGTTGAAGATTATCTTACAAAATCAGTTCTTGTAGATAAGTTCTCTTGTTGCAGGAAGGCCATTGGTATTGAGTCTTGTACTTGATTTATAATAATGATTCCTTGTTTAGAATAATTCCAATGTATAATGTCAAGTGGGAGAATGTTGGGAATAGGAAACCATTTAATTGCAATCCTAAATATATTTCATGTATCTCCTAAGTCCTTGGAAAGTGTTCCCCAACACTAGGATTATATAGAGATTAATTTTGAATGACATGAACATTTAAATTGACATTTGTGATTATTCCTAAATGATATGAACATGTGGGGATGTCTAAGAAGAGCTCCTAGAAAATAGGACCACATGGTGCACCCACATGGAAGGTGGAACCCACCTTGCTTAAGTTAATTGTTTGGAGGATTGATAACACTTCAGTAATGCATTTTTTGATCCTACAAATTAGGGATTATATTTACATGAGTGGAGTGGTACTATCAATTTAGCTTAGCTCAGTTTAGTTCTAAAGTATCAGTTTAGTTCAGTTCAGTTCAATTATGGTTCAGTTATCTTTATTTGCATGTAGTTATTTTGAGTTGAATTCTAGTTGACTTTAGTTGACTTGAGTTGCATGACTAATGACTTCAGTTGCATGATAGATAATAGGTGGATACTTATAGTTAAGTGGGGATGATCAATCATGCATAATGTTTGCATAAATTGGTTGAGAGACATGTTTCAGTTAACTAAGATTGACTTGGATCCACCTTGGGTGCCCTTGTTGGAATCTTTGAGTTAACACTCTTTGCATGAGAAGACATTTACAAGGCTTAATCAATTGGGTCCATTCTTGGGCGCTAACTTTGAGGTGAAGCTTGCAAGATATTTTCTTGACCAAAGTTTAGTTAAGTGTTCAGATTGGGGTGCCTTAATTGAGGAATACTTTGGTTTGACTTCAGATTACATTGTGGAACTCTAATTGGCCAATCTAGGCATGGAATTTTGAGAGGAGATTTATGCTCTTGTATATGACAACTCTTATGAGTTTACATGCTCATTAATGGTCTATGAATGGTGTAGGAGCACCTTGGAACAAAAAATTTCAATCAAGGTTGCTTAGGTCAGGGCTTTAGATTTGGTGTGTCTTTTGTCTAAATAAGGTGAGTATGCCCTTTTTTGTTGTTAAATTAGGCATATTTGATGAATATTAGGTGTCTAGGGGGTTGTAGATTGCAAGTAGTGCAAAATATTGAAAAGTTGCTAATTATGCAAAAATAGAAAGTTGTAAAGTTAAAAAAAAAAAAGACTTGAGGAAGGCAAATGGTCATGTACTTCGGAAGTCAGTTTTGTTCAGTGGAGAAAGTTAGTTTACAATGTAAAAATTATAAATATGATGTAAAAACTTGATTGAAGGTTGATCTTGAAGATTGAAATAAAAATAAATAAAGAATACCCCTATTTTTAGTGATTTTCTATGTTTTTCATATTGTATTGGGACTATATAGTCCGTACAACTCCATAATTCTCTAAATTTGTTTTTGGATTAATTTGTAGGTGTGATTTTTCCATTTAATTCTTTTGGTTTGATCTTCTAATAGTAAAATTTGTGTAAGAGAAAATTCCTTGAGACTAGTTTTATACACTATTTTAAGAGTTTGTAGCTTGTAAGATGTAAACTTGGCCCATTCCACTATATGTGGTGCTTGTGACATGTGGAATGAGTCTCCATAATTAGGAAAAAGATATGATCATGTTTCTTTGGTGCAAGGGAGGTCAATTAAGGTATTGGGCATGAAGCCCTAATGGAGAAAGATGAGATTTCTTCATGAAATTATGAGGTTTAGTGATGCTAAATTGTGTAAAATGGTGGGTTAGCATTATGTGATGGTGTATTGAGTCTATGAAGAGGAATTTGGTCCTATTGGAGGTGAATGCAAGCTTTGACAAGTTTTGGTAATTTGTTTTTCTGTAAAACCCTAAGTTTGAGGAGAATAATGAGGGTTTTTTGTTTTGGCCCTTTAAAGTGAGTTTTTCTACAAAGTAGTTATGAAACATGAGGTTTGAGAACCTATTGATTGCTTCCATGGTGATTTCATAGTTTGGTGAAAAGATTAAAAGGAAATACTCTTTGTAAAAGAGGGCTAATTTGAGCCCTAAAAGGCATAAAAAGCCTAATTTGGAGAAGTTATTCCAAAGTAACCAGTAGGGGTTTGTTACATCAATATGTTGTTGACCACTAAAATGGATCCTTGAAATGGGTTGGGTTTTGGTCTAGAAGAAGGTCATTGAGAAGAATTACTTGAGTGATTTGATTCCCAGCGCTACAACAAATAAAGTGGATTTTGAAGACATTAAGTTTGAATACTTGTTGATTTGACAATTGTTTGCTGTTGATTGATTTTGTGTTGGAAGGGCTGCAGAACCTCCCCTGCTTGCATCAATGAATTGCAACAAGTGGATGAGAGTTCTATGAGAGGTTAGTAGGTTGAGCTTCTGCATGTGTGAGGGTTTGAAGCATGGCATGGGATGTGTGGATTCATGCTTGGTCACATGGAATGCATGGATAGCTTGTGCTACAAAAAGTGTATGAGAGTTTATTGCAGGTTGTGAAGAAGGATTTTTGAAGGAAAATGAACCATATCAATCAAGGATTGATATAGTATTATTTTAATCTTGTTCTAAGGTTAAATAATACAAGAACTATTGATTCTAGTGGAGTTTTTTCCCAAAATGGTTTCTCCATGTATATGTTGTGTCACTTTTATTTCCTTGACTCATTCTTCTACAATCTTTTGTCTCTTTCTACAATTGGTAAAATTGATCTAAACAAATTAATCATACACAAAGAATTGTGACAAAGAAAACTTAATTAGATGTACAGTCTCATAGTTTTACAAGTTTTAAGCTACAATATTACCTTGATTTTAAACACTTGTGTGTTCCATCTCATAAAAAGTGGAGCACCTTATTTCCTATGGTTCAACTATTAAGAAGAATTAAGGAATCTCTCAAATATAATACTTTATATGTTACCATTTATCAGATTCTCTAAAGAATATTTGGATACATCACTTCTCTAGCACAATAGGGTCCCCCATCTCATTTTCATAGTGGACATATAGTTTTGAAGGAGGTAGAGTTCATAAACATACTGATGAGGAATAAAGTAGACTAAGAACTATTCAATACCTAGGATCATTCACCAAGTATTAAAAATTAGATTGTCTCTTCTTCCCACATGCATAACTATAATTCAAATTAAAATTCAAATAGAGAGCCTCTCAAGTATACCGTCAATTACTTAGATAAGGGCTTTCAAGCTTGCATAAAGAAAACCCTTGAAACGATGTAGGTGTGTCTTTATATCTACTAAATCTTTTTTATTTATATTATTTTGGTGATATAGGTTCTTTTAGATAGGGAATTGAGCTCATATTCATAAAAAATGATTCCTAGAGTGATGATCATGAACTATAGAGCTTCACTCTTCCTTACTTTGTGTTCATCTTCATCATGTGTATTTCCTAATTTTATTTTTATATTCTTTATTCTATTGACATCTAGTGGTGTTTCTTTCACTTTAATAGTTTGTATTACTAGAATCCCACAACTTGAGGTTCTCAAATTTTATTTTTTGAGAGGTCTAAAATCTTCTTCACAATTGATACTATTTCAAATGAATAGATCATATAAGATTTTTAAAAATTCTAGAATAAATATTCATGGGATTTTGTCATTGGTTGGTGCTATTAGTTCATAATTAATTATTTAGTTGGAAAAAAATTACAAAAATTTATGCATCACATTGGGACATGATTCCTCTACTTATATCTCAAATATTATAAAAAATATTATCATTTTGTTATGGTTAGGGTGGTTAGATAGACACCTACTTTTTTTTCCTTGAAATTTAAGTACTACTACATTGAAATTTCAAATTTTCACCAAATAGATTTAAAAAAAAATTAAACCTAGTAGTTTAGAAACTACATTCACTTTTCTAAAGATTCTATTCTTACATATTTTTGAAATAATATAGATAACTTATTCAATTTTTTATGTCAAGTTTCCTAACTCTAATTTTTCTTAATTTTTTGCCACTTAAGAGTTTTTTTTTTCCATGATGATCCTGCACATACCCTTAATATAGGAAATATTATAGAGTCATTAATCAATGAAATGATATACATGGCTATATCCTCTATGTTTTAGTCCTTGAGATATTTACAGAGTAGTCATGAAAGTAAAAATAAAATTTTCAAAATTTGTGATACTAAAACTAATAAAAAACAAAATGGAATAGAACAATTAGGGACCATCAAAAAAATAGAGAGAAAACAATATACTAATGGAAAATAGTTATATATCTATAAAAAAATTTATCCAATTTATGGCCTACAATTCACGATCCAAAAAATATATATATTTTTTCAAAGGTTCCCTCAATTGACTTGTAGATTAGCACACCGTGATTTTTAGGAGGGAAATCTATTTGTGAAAAATCCTTTCACTTAGCATCCTTCCTTCTTTCAAGAGCTTTGTTAGCAAGACCAAGCTAAGGAGTGTTGATATGGTTTTCTTGTTTGATATCTTTTCTCATTTCCAACTTAGATTAGAGCATGTACAAAGTGTTTGCTAAGTTCTTCATGGTTTCATTGCAAATGGTAATGATTTCCTTCATATTATTCTTGATTTTTTAAAAGTTTTCTTGAGAGAATCTATGTCTTTATCTAATTGTTAGTACTTATCAATTTTAATAAGAAATTCTTTAACATAATGATAAATATCTTTCTCCATTGAACTAGTCTACTAGTTAGGGACTTCAATATGGTTAAAAAAATCCAAATGCTATATTTTACTTTTTTCTAAATGTTATTGAGCCAATTATCATTTAATAATGTCATTATGAATATATTTAGACTTAAAAATTATGGTGAGCTTCTCATACATTTTGTTGTTGAAGCTAAACTAGGATTTCCACTCCATGGATCTTGAAAAGAGAGCCTTCTACAAGCTATAAGAAGTAGAGGGAAAACATACAAATTTGCTTTAAATGCTTGAACAAAGTAAATGGACTAAGGGGATACCAGAGCCAAAGGTTACCTTTTAGAGAGGATGGTAAAAAGGGAGTGATAGTGGAGTTGGAGAAATGTTTCTTCTTGCCTTTGGATGATGTAGTAGTGCTTAGGAAAGTAGGGTCTTGGAAAAGAGAATTAGGAAGGGAATCCTAATTAGAATGGATGGGATTATGGGCTCTACAAAAGGGATTGTTGATTTGGTGTTACTTTTTAATTTCATGATTAGTTTAGTATTTTCTACTTTAATATTTTTATTAAAATTTATAATATTCAATATTGGAATTGTGTGCATGATCGTACCCTTTTCCTAGGATTATTCTCTATAAGTTAGTAAGGGATTGCACAAAATGTAGTGCTAATCTATCTCTTGGTCATTTTTTAGATAGTTTAGTTTCATTTTCAAATGATTTGTTCCTCTTTTACCTCCAAATACAAACATTTCTACATAAAACCATATGAAAAATTAACTTCTAAAAAAATGAGTTTATTTTAATAATCAAAACTAATATTTTCTATATTTTCCATATTAGCACAAGGGTGTAGAAAAGTGAAAACATAAATACCAATAAAAAAAGTTAATATTCCTATTCTACACAAGTATAAACCTTAAATTGGGTAATTTAAGAATTCAAGTAAAATAAATAACAATAAAAAATGCATATAATAAACTATAATTTTGGTGTGGATATGCTTCCAAAATGTAAATAACTTCTATAAACTCTATCTAGATGCTAAATCTTTGCAAGACATCCTTATTATTTATGAATCATTATTTTGGTGGATATTGGAAGTTTAATTTATAATTTCTTAAATATTTTAATGAACATTATTAACGGGTTTTATAAATCTCTAATTAAGATCAATAGAGAATCCTTCCTTGAATATATGTGGTATGATGAATGCTTAAGATTTAATTTATTTAAAATAGTTGGTGAAGATGCAAATTTTTAAATGTTTAGAACAATAAAATGGTCTTTTGTCTTTTGCAACAATATGGAAAGGGTTTAAATATTTTTACGAAATGGAGGGTTGAAATTAAAATATTTTAAATAAAAATTATATTTAAACTTATAGATAATGAAGAGCATTTATTTAACTAAATGGAAGGAAACAAATTTATTTAGGTATTTATATAAAATAATGAAATTATATATTGGTTTTGAATCTTGAGGTGGAAATTATAATAGTTAAGTAAATACATAATTTAATTGTTTAGTGGCATTTTGAGGTGAAAAATAGATAGCTAAATTAATTAATGTAAGACATTGTTAGTGTGCTGATTTTATCAAAAATAGCTAATTAGTATAGTGATATAAATATGATGCTATAAATGATCTATAATGTGTCATTAGAATATGAAACATAAAAAATGTGATGAATCTAAGATCAATATTCATAACCTAGGGCCATTTCCACATTTTTATAAATTTCATTGGGATATAGATCAACAAGGTGAAATAATTAACTATCAACCTCAATGGTGAGCCAACCAGACCTGGATCTATATCCTAACAGGGATTGAAATTGATTAGAAATATTTTTGAATAATTAACTTAATGTTCATGTATGGCCTAATATTAAAATTGCAAGATCCCAAAGATTGACAATCAAAAATAGTAGTTTACTAGTGGATCTGGGAAGTGTAGAGAACAACAAATATGCTCAGAAAAAATGGTTTTTAGGGGCCTAGAAGGACTCATTCACCCTTGGGTGAATGGATCTCTATACAAGTGTTTGGATCAAATTTTTGGGTCTTTTGGTACAAGATCCGAGCTTTCCATTTGCCATTGATCTCACTATTAGAAAGTAAAAAATAAAATTTTGCAACCTAGTTTCTCTGGCTTGAAAACTTTGATGAAAACAAATGCGAACATGCAAAATGGATCCTTTGAGATCTCTTCAATCCTTCTTCATCCTAAGACCTACACATACACAAAGATATGATTTTATTTTATTTTATTGTGAATGGGATTTACCTTGGTCAAACCTCAATTTGGTAATTAAACCTTGATAGAAAGAAATAATGAGAAGTGGAAGGAAATGATGAATGAAAACTTCATTGTTACAACTCATCAAACCTTTAATGAATTCTATTTGAGGATTGAAGACAAAAACATCAGTCTAAGGGTTGTATCTTACTTAAATCAACTTGATTGACTGCTTGTTTTGATGCTTGAATTCTTGAAACCTACATCACAATGTTTGCTTCAAAACATGATATGAACACATAACTTTTTCATGATGTTAGGATCTTGATTGTTGTTATAGATAACTGATAATGCTACTCTTGAATTCTCTTGACAATAATATTTTATCATAGGGTCTCTTGATAAGATCACTTAGATTTCAAATGATAAAAAGACTATGTATTTATAGAAATTTATTTAATTTCACAAAAAATTAGGTCCCAATGGCTAAATTTTGCAAGTGGAAATTCAAATTTAATAATGCCACCACTGACATGTTAAAACTTGGAGGGAAATGGAGTAGAGAGACACTTTCCCCATTTCATGAATGGGTCCCATTGCCACATGAGTCCCATTATGGTGAATGATTCCCAACCATGTTTTCAAAAATTGAAGTTGTCATGGGAAAATTATTAGATGAATGCACTTTTTTAATTTTTGCAATTTATTAATAGTGGTGCAAATGGGCTATGGAATACATATTTTTAGGAGACTATGGGGTTAATTATGGGCTTAATTAAGTCCAATAAAGTAAGGTACCCAAACATAGTGTTAAATTGTAAAGGTATACAGTTTCCTACAATAGAGAATCAAAGGTAAATTTTAGGTAGGAACAAAAGGTCTTCATGATTTTAACAAAAGTAATCCCAAGTCTAATGTTTAGAGATTATTTGTGGTTCTAATCAATAGAATTATCAATCATGCCCATTTTTTTTCACTATCCTATTGACTTGTAACAAGTATAATTATAAAATAATTTATGGAAATTATATAGAAGTTACAAGGCATTGCACATGTTAGTGTAATTTGTCATGATTTCGTGTTTACCTATGATTTTTAGATTGACTTATTCTTTTTCCTATGTACTCACTAGATCATAACTCTTTGTACCATCCCAAGTTAGATGGGAGATGTTGATCATCAAAGCTTCTGCCTCTCCGACAATCTTATGGTAAATTCAGTGAGTGGGGGACCAATTTTCACCTCACTAAATACCTCTGGGATTTTAATAGAAAGTCGGCTCTTCTTTAGGGTTTAGAGAAAAGGGTAGAAGGAAATGTAAATTAAAACATAAAAATGGTGATGCACCAATTATTTTACAACATTTCAAAACCCAACCATTCATATGGTTGATATAATTAGACATAGAACAACACAACCCTTCATTGTTGGAAAGAGAACAAATAGCAAAGGCTAACAACAAGAACAATGCATACTTTTAAATCTTTTCTCAGACAGTGTTAATTAAGGTATGATCAAACATAAATATTTCTAAGGGTAATAGGAAAAACATTCAAAAATTGCATGAATTCTTCCTCCTAATACAACATAATATAATAAAACAACCTCTTAGAAAAATAGAGAAGTCCAATGACATACTCTAGTTTTCATGAGTTATTATTTTTCCATATGAGCATATAGCATGGAAATCAAGTACTTCAACTATTCAAATTCAACTTGCAAGACACAATGTTTCATTCAGAATGAAAACATCAAGAAAGAAAGCTTGATAAAGGTCATACATGCACAATCTCAATGATTTCTCCTCAATGGTTAGTGCATTAAATATCAAATGAACTTTAAAATAGAGGTCGGATGCCAATCCAACAATAGTTTAAGCCTTAAAATATATAACAGGCCAAAGAAAAGTATTTATGCAATTTTAATTTTGAAAATAGTTCTATGACCTAAGAAAACTAAAGAAAATTTTCCTTGACAAAGAAAACTGAAACTTGGAATCCAAACCTTTCAACTATTGCCAATCCTCTTTTATAGCTACAAAAAGAAGAAAATGTAACTAGAACACAAATGTAATCACTACTACGGGTTGGATTTTGATTGCACATGATATGATCGTAAATCCTTTATTAGTTCACAACAATCTTTGTTCATCAATTCTTAGTAACCACATTAATTCCTTTTAGATATTTAGCAAAGATAGAGGCCTATAAATGATAAAATCCTAGAAACACAGCTTGTAAAAATGATCCAGTTGACCAATCACATCACGTAGTGGCACTGACTCAAAGCTTCCATCTCGAAAACCAAGAACAAAAAAAGTCCAGCAAGCTCCAACAAACTCCTAAAAGATATCACTTCTTAAGAAGCGCAATCCGCCCACAGTGAAGAGATGACATGTAATAAAGGAAATATTTTTTGAGCTGATGAATATAGCTCCTTAGAAAGTATTTGATGATCCAACACATGTCCTAACTCTCTCTCTTGAGGAAGGTGAAAAAATAAGGGCAAGGGGGTCTTCGCTTGCGGAGGAACAAACCTAGGCCTCTGGAAATTCTTAGAGTTTGACGAAAGAAGAATGCTGTGCCTCCCAGTCTATATCTGTTGGTAGGATGAGAGTGTGGATCTTCTTGTATGCTTCCTCTAGCTCAAAAACCTCTTTAAAAGAGAAAAATCCCTATATGAAATAAACCACTTTGTGGTGATAATAGATTTGAGAAAGAGGATAAATCTCACACTCAATATCATTAGCCTTGGGCATTGTACTCAGACCTGGGAGTTTTGTAAAGGCCTTGATCTTGTGTTGGATTACATATATGACTTGTTCAATCATCAACACATCTTCATCTGGTGAAAGAAGATGAGGTGGCTTGAATTTAACCAAGATGTTGAAGTCCTCGTTGATCTCAATGACCTACTTATTCAGTGTCATCTGACATTCTTTACACTTTGCCAAAACCTTGTGACAATTGATGATCTCATTAGCTTTGGTGGAGGTGACCTATCAATCAGGAATCCCCACACTACTTAGAGCCTTATAAATGGCTATGCATAACTTAGAAGTGAAGCTATGTTATTCTACCACTCAGGGTGAGCACTTTTCCATAAAGTGATCATCCATTAGGCCAACCTTACCATTCAATTCTTGAACATCTCTTAAGAATTGTAGAGTGGGCCTAAGAATGATAACACTAACTATCATCCACTCCCAATGCATGGATACCAACTTCTTCATTATTTGGAGGGTTCCATATCCTCGTGCAACAACTAGCTCTTGGTTAAAATGAGCTTCGCTTTCTCTTGCACTTTCCTCCATTTGACTTCTATCTTTGAGGGAATTTTTCAATTCTGAGCTCAACATTTTGATCTCTTTTCTTGACTCTTCTACTTCTGCTTGGGCTCCCCAAAGATCATCGAATGTTTGGGATCAGACATTGTCCAACTCCCTTTTCATATTTTCAATTTCAACATGAAGCTAAACTTTTTAACTGTGAGCATTAGTAAGAAACTTAGATGTTTCTCCTTGCTAGCCTTGAAATTTCTTGACACAAATAATTTCATCTTCTCTAGCATGGATCTTCTTCTATAGTCTTCTCACTATTTCCTTCGCATTTTCCAACTCTATCTCTCACTTCTTCAATTTCTTGTCTATCCTTTCATAGTTGGCATATACCGCTTTCTGAGTGACCTTTGCTAGGACCACCTTGTCCTACAGGTGAGTCTCATTCCAATATCAGCCCATTGCATGAATTTCATAGTCATGCATTTGCATTTTCCCTTTAGGCTTGGAAACAAGTGGCTTCATGGTAGTGATTTGCAGAGAGTTCCACTCTTCATTGAAGCAAGCTTCAATTTTCTTGGTAACAAGCAACTTGGTAGTCTTTATCAATAATTTTTTCTTTCTATCCTATCAAGAATGCTTGGTAGCTTCAAAATGAACATTAAGAGTCTAATGGACATCAATGCTTGATGCTATAATGGAAGCACCAAGAGGCAGTTCAAAAAGGGTGATAGGAGGTGAAACTTTAGATGTGTGCGTATGTGAGGACACAAAAGGTAGCATTATCATGGAAAAAGGTGGGACACCAAATTCAGTAGGGGAAAAACCAGTTGGATTGAAAAGGTAAGAAGACTAATGGAGAGGTGCTTTCCTAGTAGTAGATGGGCCGGGAGTGATGGGTAAAGTAGGGATCTCAGTCATTTCAATGGGGGCCTTTGACAGGGCGATTAAAGAATTAATTGCAGTCATAGCAGATGATGCTCTTTCGATGTGCGAGGTAGATTCAGCAGATTCATTGAAAATGGTAGGGAGTATATTTAGGATTATCAACTCAGGATCTAAGGATGGAAGATTTCTTTCCATGAGAGGAGGTAAGGGATTATCCAAAGATGTAGATACATGAAGAAGAGGGGTAGTGAAACTTACCTGAGCCACCATAATCATAACACTTCATAAGATAGACTCCAATTCTTCTTCTTGTTGGGCTGGCACCTTAGGGGCACCTAGATCTTGGATACTTCTTCTTTTCACATGATCGAAACTAGCACATCCTGATCCTCTAGTAGCTGATCCTTCCAAAACTTGGCCTTCAACGACCGCAACAGGCCCTCTTGGAGATCATCGGGTCTGTTTCCCTTTACTTCGGGTGCTAGGGGAGGATACAACTTGTGAATCCCTTTGCCTGGACTCTCTACAACTGTTGGATTCCCAAGGTTGAGAAGTCTAACAAATAAATTTTTCTTTATCAATTTCATGGCTCGTCTTTGGATTGCTATCGTCGAAATCAGCCTCTTTATCATATACTTCCTAGAATTCATCATTAAATGGTTGAAAGTTGTCGAAAGAGGCTCCTTGGCACCTCATCTCCTGTTGCAATCTCTAGAAGTCTACCTTTTTCCATTTTGACCATCCCTTGCACTTGAGCTGTGTATTGAGGGATTTTCCCATTGGGAGGTTCCTCTAGTACTCTAGTTACGGTTCATAGAAATTTAACCATTCTGGTTGCTAGAATGGAATGCGAGCCAAATCAATTTATACATCCACACCTTCTTGAGTCAGATTCCTCCTTCTCTCAAAATATTCCTAAATTTCATTTTCCAATTTATAAACTTTATCTGGGTTGTAGTCCCACTTGTTAGAGATGAGGACCAAGCCTAAGGCTGCTAGTAGATTCATGATTTCATCCTTGGCCTTCTACTTGTTCAGTATTACCCAAATTTTAGCAATTATAAGGGGAAGTAGATATATCTTCATTTTGTTTCTTCTGGCATCATAGATTTTGTTGACAACGATCACTTGACGGAAAGCCTCCAATGCGAAAAATCTATCTATTACAAATTTGGGGAGTCAAAAAGGCTACCCAACAAAACCATGAAATTTGATGAATGTAAAATCCTCACCTAAGAAATAATCCATCAAGGTAGGTGGATTCTCAATCCATTGTATGAAATCTTGAGAGAAGTGGCCAATAAGGCAAGGAAACAAATCTTGAAGCACTAGCCTTAAGAAGTGATCTACAAACCAATAATAATCCCTTATTCTTGAAAGATCATGGGTCTACATAGAAACTGGCTAGAGACATCCCCTATCATCTAACCTAGATGCTAGTACATTTCTCCCTAGCCACTCAACATTCTAATGCAAAAATAAAATGAGCCAAGACAAAAGAATACCTGAATTTAGATTTGGTACTATAATTCTTTAGCTGTTCTAGCATGTTTCTAGCTATCACCTCAACAAAATCATAGTACCTTTGGATCCTTTCCCTTTTCAGCACATAAGCCAGACCAAACTGAAAAGGTTCAACCTAAGGAAACTTTAGTGGTGAATCTTCGCTAATTGGTGAATAATTGAAATCAGGACCTCCAGAAATGGAAAATAGTACAAGCTAAAAAGGATGTTGAATCGCCAGGTTTTTACCAAAAAATAAATTTCGTCTTGATTAATTTTCCTATGCATTATTATTTAAACAATGCATAATTGGAACCGATTCTCCAATAGTTTATACTATAATTATAAATATTAATTATATTCGCCAGTTGTATTATATTACTACTATTATTTTTTGGGCAATATCACCACAATAATAAATTAGCATTTAATTTTAGGGATATTTTAGCCTTGAATAGGGCTTTTATTTATTGTCATTTAATCATTGATTATCTTTTTAATTAGATGGTTGCAAGTTGATTCCATGCCCTAATACACACATGCCTTTTAAAAGTCTTGTTGAGGCCCAAAATTTGTTTTGGTCCACACGATTAAACCTAATTGTATGTCCCAAAATTTTTTTTGGCATCAATAAGCCTTTTAAAAGGCATGTGTGTATTAGGTCACAAAATCAAGCTGCAACCATTCAATTAAAAAGCTAATCAATGGTAAAATTTTCACTTTTCATTTAGTCTTAATTTTAAAGTGATATTTAAAAAAAATACTTAATCCATGTGTGCTCCAATGCATTTGTTATATAGTGAATTTTTTCTTGGGGGCATTGTCCCCACAAGGGGTTCTACCCCCTTGAACCCCACAAGGGGCATTTCCCCTTGACCTCGTTGGTGGTTGCTTCCCCCGGGCCCCTACTTAAATATTACAAAAAATAAAAAAATATATGGGGGAACTGCACTGACCAACTATGCAAATTTTTAAAGGAGAGATTCACCATTGTAATTAATATTTTTAGTGATTATTCACTAGGATTCACCACTATGATTATTATTTTTACCAATTATTCATTAAGATTTACCAAGATTTTACAATTTTTTTAATAATGTGCTTAGATTTGCTAAGAAAATTAATATATTTTTTCAAATAAAAGGAATGATTTGCTAGGATTTTACACCTTCACTAAGGGGGGGTTTCTTAAAGTTATCCCTAGTTCAATCTGCTCATCATTATCAAGGCCAAAAATCCAGGCCAACATCGAGAATACAGACTATGTATCCTTCTTGAATTTTTTGTGTGAAAGAGGAAAGATAAGATAACCTCTCTCTAGCCTTTCCTTTGCCTCATCATAAAAATTTGTTTGTATGGTCATCTCTTACCAAAAGGTCTCCATCCATTCTTCATCAAAAGGTTTAGCACCCTAGGTGATAGGGATACACAACATATCATGTATGGCTCTAGTAGAAGCAGTAACCCTGACCCTACTGCCCTCAATCGCTTCTATAGTTCTATTGAATTTCTTTGTACATATGTCAACCAACTCCGGGCATGGATGTATAGTAGGAAATATAAACTATGGCAAGCCACAATTCTAGAGCTAAAACAAAAAACCCTCTAATGGTTCATGCTCTAGCATCCTCTAGAATGTACCTTCCCTAAAAAAATTAGGGTTAGCTAACAACTTAAGATCAAAAACACTATCAACATCATCTTGCACCGCCTCTCTTAGGACACGTTTATCAGGTAGTATCTTCTTGTGGAATTCTAATAGTCATTCCTTGACTACTGGGACATTAATGAACAAGGTCTGCCCAAAAATATCATTGTAACCAGGCCTTCTGCTTGAAACTATAATGTTTCTACCAAAGGTTGAAGATTTTGCTAATACTATATGAGAAAGTTGCAGAGAGTTTCTATGATGACAAAAACCACTTTCCTTTCTCTTCTTTGGAGAAATCTACTTTTGAGTGCAATTAATTTGCTTTCTCAAACATGCAGGTAAGGCTATGCCATTACTATTGGTCCATTAAATTCTACCATTGAGGGAATATGTGTGGATTGGAGATCTGTATCCCTTGAGAATTCCAAAAACCCCACAAGAACAAAATTAGCACATTCTCCCCATTGCCTTTTGATCAAATATATGCATTGCATTAAAAAGAAAGTTTTTTGCTATGTGAAATGTGCTAAGGTGATACAAGATAGCCTTGAAAAGATGTGCCCATTAATTTGTCAGAGCTTAGCACGTTAATCCATGTCTTTTCCCATTAGTAATCTCGTTGGTGGGTATGTGCAGGATCATCATGGAAAAAACAGGCCCTTAAGTGGCAAATATTTCAAAATAATCAGAGTTAGGAAACTTGATGTAAAAATTTGAATAAGTTATCTATATTATTTCAAAGATATGTAAGAATAGAATCTATAGAAAATTCAATGTAGTTTCTAAACTACTAGGTTTGTTTAAAAAAATAAAATCTATTTGGTGAAAATTTAAAATTTCAATGGAGTGGTACTTAAATTTCAGGGAAAAAGAAGTAAATGTCTATTTGACCACCCTAATAACAATAAAATGATAGTATTTTTTTATAATATTTTATATATAAGTAGAGGACTCATGCCCCGATGTGATGAATATTTTTTTGCAATTTTTTTCTAAGTAAATAATTAATTATGAATTTTTTATTACAACTTTTTAAAAATTTTAAAAACTCATATGTCTAACCACCTTAACTTGGTCAAAAATTTACGAAATTCAATTTTTTTTTTGTAATCCTATAGTATATGAAACATAAAATGTGATACCGTTTGAAAGCTATAGGTGTTTTTCAATAAACCTATCAATTAGGACTTTAGTTGTAATTTGAATAGAAAATGAATAATAATTACTTATTAAATTAAAAATAAAGCATAATTTATATTGGTGGAAAACTGAGAATATCCTTTAGAAACCCTTTTCGTTTCATCAATCTTGGGTAAAAAAAATAGTAGTCAGCCACATACCCATCATATTGCCACTTTTTGGCTCATCATGATCTTGCACATACTCTGGTGTTGATGATGGCAAAGGACACATGTAAACAATCAACATACAAGAGAACTTACTCCCAACACCCAAATTAATTTCTCAAGATGTTCTATCAAATCCTCCATAGGATTTATCCACCCTTCTCCATTTTTCCTTGATATTTTCCCATTTCCATCTGGCTAGAAATGGACCTTCCATTGGTTGGGTTTTCCATCTTGACTTTCTATATATATCTATGCCATATTTTGCAATATTCATTTGAAAACATAGCTCCTTAAGTTTAGTAAGCTTGCTACTATTTTTAATTCCACCATAATTTTCTACTCTTTTAGAATGTCTATTGGCTTGTGAACTGCTATTCGGCTCCTCCCAAGAAGGCCACAATACTACTTTGCAGGAGAGGTCACTAGTGACTAAATTGAGTGCTTGGTGAGGAAATATGACTGCCTCGTCATGGTTGCATTCAAGTGGGTAGTCAACCTAGACTTCGTCAATGTTGAAAACCAACTCTCGAGCAACTGCAACATCCTTTCCCACTTTGTGGCTTCACTACTTGACCTAAATGTGTCCAAGCCCATGATAATTGAGTTGTTCCACTAGATGTTCAACACTTCACTGATGGAAGGGCTTGGCAAGATAGTGTAAGTAGCCATCCCTAGTGTTGGTATCCCAAGTGCCATGGATCTTCACAAGCATGTGGAATTTGGAATTGATGTACGCTAGTTTCCCTTCCTTTCTAACTTTTGCACCATGGACCTGTTATGCCTTGCATAGCCACCCCATTTAATTTTGGAACAAAATGGGTCCCCCTTTTTCTTTTGTTTTCTTTGCCTTTGGTTGTTTGTTTGGGTCTTAGGGGTTCTTTTGTTTTCATCCTAAGTCTATATTTTGTTCTGTCAGATTTTGGTTCTACTTCAGCCTTTCTTTTTGCTAAAAATTAAAGGCATGATGAAGAATAATGTATTTTCTATGCTTTTCGAACTAATGGAGGCATTGTTTTGTAGGATTTAATCATACATCTGATGCTATTTCACAAGGAAGTCTATTGGAAAGTATGCCTTAGTCAGATCTAGCATAAAACTCCTCAAAGAAGAAAGTTGCTGAGACCAGCTGAATGTCTTGCCGACTGGCAGTGTGTTTTATTCATTTGAAATCCTCAGGTCACTGAGACATTTTGGTCACCATGAAGTTTTCTTTCTCTCAGACCGAAGACCTCTCGTCGAAGGTTGTTCACAAGGTCAGCCTTGGGGAAGAATGGTTTATCTTTGGGGGAAGGTTTGTGCCTTCGATATGATGTCTCACCGACAGGGTGAGGTCTCGCAGAAAGGTTTGAGCTCGGTGTGACCTCTAGCCGATAAATGGAGCTCTCGCCAAAAGGATTTGTCCTTAGGGAGAAGTCGTGCTGACCTAGTGGAGTCTCCCTGAAATGGTTTGAGTTCGCCGAAAGATAGTGGCTTGGGGAGATGTCTCAATGATAGAGAGAGTTCTCACTGAAACGGCCAGCATTGGGAGAAATCTGGTTGACTTGCTCGAGTCTCACGAATAGAGGGTGCTATCGAGGTAATGTCTCATCGACGTGGTGAAGTCTCACCGATCAGTAAATGACTTTAGTAAGAATCCTAGATGAATGGTTTTTCTTCGATATAAGGTCTTCTCGACTGAAGAGTTTTGCTGATGGTTTCACTCTTCGGTATGACTAGTGGTAACCCACTATGACCACCTGTTGATTGAATGATGTCTTGTCAAATGTGGATATCTTGCCAATAAAGGAGCACAATGATATGACTCTTAAGGAATCTCTATGATGTCTTGCCGAAAGTGATAGTCTGGGCGACAATTTTGGATATCGATATAACTTTTGTAGCTCGATTTGAAGTCTTTCTGACAGTTCTAAGGTATGTTGATTGCTGTTGTGGAGTATAATCACATCAGGGAGACATCGCTAGTGTCTGACTGACATGCGATTCTATTTTGAATGACTTTTAACCACCTAAAAATATTACGTGGTGTCAGTTCAACCAATTATAGGAAGCTAAAGGCGAGCCCTTGGTAGTTTGACCATGTGACCGTCTTGTGAGGAAGATCAATAAAGCATAAACAACATGGATCTACTCTGAGATTGAGGGTGATTAATACGCTAGGTGAACAATGGTGTTTAGACCTAACAGGAAAGTCCAATGCTGCTTCCTGAAGGGATCAACTTGTAGAAAGATCTAGAGCAAGAAAAAAGTCGAAAGGGAAGAAACTGTGAGTCTGAGTGATAGCTATGATGTCTACTGGCAAAGGAAGATTGACATTAATGATAAAGCTTTAGAACATTCAAAGCAGTTCTGCAAAGAAGTTTGAGGTTGGACACAGATTCCAGAAGTTAATGTGATGGGTGCAAAAGATCTAAGGCTACCCCTGAGGGCAATCCTTCACTGACATGGAAATGGGGGATGCATATTGAATGTGATTAACTATATTCCAAAATGATCTAGGGGCCGACCCTTCTAAAACAAACCCATTTTTTGTAAACCCTAAAACAGGGGGCCAACACATTCTTTTGGCACGTTCTGTATATATGGCACTTTTTACCTCTTTTAGAGAGAGAGATTTCAAAGATAGACGTAGGGAGATTTTTTTTCTTTGGTTAAAAATTAGCAAGTCAGGATTAGAAGGTAGAGAAACTCGAGAGTAGAAGGTAGTGATGTATCTTTCCAGTTTTCTTAATGTAGATGGAGATGATTTGAAGACATGGATTTTCTGTACACATTGTGCCAGATTTGTAAATGTTGCTTATCTTTTTCACCAATAGAAGAAGCAACCAGATTTAAATCTACTTCATATTGTTTCCACTATGGTATTTATCCTGGGTTAATGATTTGATTTGAAAAGCTTTCAAGGAATGAAATTTTATTTTATGTTTTGTTTAAATGGTGATTTGCAATCTTGGTTGAAATTAGCATTGTGAATGAATGAAACTATGTTAATCACTGGCTAATTTTGTTCTGCAGTTTTAGTTAGGAATTCCTTGAAAGGTAACAAGTTTGGTTAATAAGGATGAATTAGTATTCTCTTCAGTTCCAAAGCTTTGATCTATCTTTTTCTATTTCTTTAAAAAAAAAACCTAGTTAAAGTAGGTCTAAATTTATGTTTGATCTTAGAACAATTCAAAAGCTCAACACCAATAGGCCCCTTGAACATTATAGTTCACATCAACCATTGAGTGAAATTGGCACAATTGAGAATCGATTACCAAGACCTTGGGAGTTAGATATCCATGCATTATTCTTTCTCTTTTAGGAGAACAAAGTAGTAATATTTTGTTTACTGTTGCTATGCTCATCTGGCCTATCAATAGTTAACTGGCACTAGAAGGAGGGCGTATAAGAGAAAACTAGATAAGACTGGGTTTTTCTCACCATAAAGGTCCCATAGAGTTCTTCGATCAACTGAAAATCCATGACCTTTGATAGAACTCAAGACCCCAATAAGACACAAGATTCACAAGACTGAGGCAACCATCATACCACCTTTGTCAGATCCACTCAATCCACCCAAATTTTCACCAATACACCAGTGGATACCTATCAATCCACCATCAAATCCATCTCAAGTGCCATTATAGTTGGCTCAACCCATCCAATAGCTGGTTCAACCACCACCACCAATAGCATTTTTTCATAATAATCCCTCTCCATTGGGGACTATTCCTGGAGGCTTTCATGATATGCCTAAGAATCCTAAGAAATTTTGTCCCAAATACATTCATGGCGAACCAAGGAGTGCTAAAGAGCACATACAAGATTTTAAGGATGCTTGTACCAGGGCTCAGATAGCTCACCATGATGTAGTTTGTAGGTTATTCCCTTATTCCTTAGGGGATCTATGGTGTACAAGTGGTATCTAAATCTTCCACAAGGTTCTATTCTGAGTTGGATAGACCTAGAGAATGCTTTCATCAATCAGTTCAGAGTTTATGTGGATGCACCCATTTTTTCCACCAATTCACTACCATTAGGAAAGAGCCATGTGAATCCTTGCCCTTGTTTAATACCAGGTTTCAATGAATGTATAGGAGACTATAGGACCCCAATCTAGTTGCTGAGAATAGTGTCATTCAAGCATACTTTAGAGTTATAGACCCTTTGCTTGGCTTGTTCCTACAAAGGACTTATCAACCGACAGATATTGATTCCCAGTTTAAAGTCTATCATCTAGCTATCAATTTGCAACAACAAATTAGCTCTCAACAAGGAAGTTTGGGAGTAGGTTTTCGTTCAATAGGGTATCAGATGTCTGTCCCAACCCCCTTATTCAATACTATCTCAGGGATGTCTCCTTCCCATTATGGACCTATGTCTGAGTTGCATACTCAATCTCCTATTTCATTCATAACCAATGGAGCTCCTGACTTCTTTCAACAATCCCAGGCTCATCATAGTCCACACATCATGTGGTCATCATAACCAAGTTGGAACACCAAATCATGTCATTCTGCCACTTGTTGCTAAGAGTGTTGAGAGTGAAAAGATATTTCAACTCACAAACAAGGTGGAGACCTTAAAGAAAACTTTGTCTCAAGTCACAAACAACATGGATCAGCTTAGATTGAACCCTTCTCAAAACCGAGGTAATTATCCTAATCATAGCAATAACAATCAAGGTAATTACTCAAACAAATAGAATCACAGCTAGAGAAATTATCAAGGCCAAAAATCCCCTAGCCAAGGCTATCAAAATCAAAATACAGGATATAACCAAAGGCCAAATAACAACCAACAATGGAATACAGGGCCAAATAACTAAGGAGTTTCTCACAATTATCAAGCTAATGAGGACAAGTCACATACTGCAAATGTGGTTGACCTTAATTTTATGGCTAATTGGTGTAGGCTGCATGATACTGCAACCCATTCTGAGGTAAAATTCCCTAAAATGGAGAAAGTCATGAAGATGGAATAGGAAGATGTCCAAACATTCCAAGGGGATTCAAATAAAGAAGGTGGCTCAGTAGATACATCAATGACTTATGACCTCTTTGAGGAAGAACCTTCATTCCCAATGCAAAATGAGAATGGACCAGAGGAAGATATGTATGATGCCCAAGCCTTTTAGACAAATGGAGGACACTTCCTAAGAAAATCAGAATAAGGGTCCATCCACCACATCAGCACCACCTAATCACATGGTGCCTCCAAATCAAAGTGCTAACAATAACTGTCCTCCACCAAAAGGTCCACCTGACTTCAATAACAAAGGTAATTAACCTGGTGTTGTCAAAAGTAATGCAAGCTATAACATAGAATTTTATATTTTTTCTGAGATGCAAAGACAGAAAACCTCTTTATCATTCTTTGACATCCTAAAGTGGTGCCCTGCCTAACGAGAGATAGTGTTGAAAACTTTGGAATAAGCTGATAAACCAAAAGGGAAAATCAAGGTGCCACTTGCTGTAGACATGAATGCAGCTTTGTACGGAAGCAAGGTAGGTACCCCACCATTCCTTTTGAGTTTAAGAATTTGTGGGAAGAATATACATAATTGTTTGTTGGATTCAGGGGCTTCTGGCAATGTTATGCCATTTTCTATATGCAAAAAATTGGGATTGAACCCTGTCCAAACAAACAAGAAGGTCATCCAACTTGATAAAATAGAGGTTAATGTAGTTGGAGAGTTGAGGAATATTCATGTACAAATAGGGTCTGACTCCAGGATTCAAACCAATATAGATGTTCAAGTAGCAGACATTCTCGAGACTTATGGTATGTTGTTCAGTAGAGATTTGATAAAAATTATAGGGGGATATCTCTCCCTTGAATTTTCACATATGTGGCTACCATGGAGGGGAGTGCCTATGCAGATTAGGATTGAAAGTGAACCTCACCTCAAACATGTCATCACTGAATATGATTGTACCAATGAGGTAGCTTATTTTAAAACCGAGATAGGGGTTTATAAAAGAGAGGAAATTTTAACCTTTTCGGTTCTTTATTATAAAGAATTGTCAATACAAAAGTCCCATGATCCCATGATTAATGAAAATCAACAGGCATTGATCAGGAAGCTGCAACAAAATCAGTTGGTCTTGGGGGAAGATATCAATTTGCAGAGTCTTCTACTCCCTAATTGTTGCAGGGGGGTATGTGCAGGATCATCATGGAAAAAATAGGCCCTTAAGTGGCAAAAAATTTAGAAAAATCACAGTTACGCAACTTGACGTAAAAATTTGAATAAGTTATCTATATTATTCAAAAAATACGTAAGAATAGAATCTGTAGCAAATTGAATGTAGTTTCTAAACTACTAGGTTTGTTTCAAAGAAAAGGAAATCTATTTGGTGAAAATTTGAAATTTCAATGCAATGGTACTTAAATTTCAGGGAAAAAACAAGAATTAGGTGTTTGTCTAACCACCCTAACCACAATAAAATGATAATATTTTTTTATAATATTTTAGATATAAGTAGAGGACTCATGCCCCAGTGTGATGCATATTTTTTTGTAATTTTTTTCCAAGTAAATAATTAATTATGAATTTTTTATTAAAACTTTTTTAAAAATATAAAAACTTGTATGTTTGACCACCTTAACTTGGTTAAAACTTCATGAAATTCAATTTTTATTTTTTTAATCCTATAGTATGTGAAGCATAGAATGTGCAACATGTTTTGGATTCAAAAAATATTATACTGTTTGAAAGCTATAGATGTTTTTCAATCAGCCTATCAATCAAGACTTTAGTCATAATTTGAATAGAAAATGAACAATAATTACTTATTAATTTCAAAGTAAAGCATAATTTATATCAATGGAAAGATGAGAATCTTCTTTAAAAACCCTATTCATTTCATCAATTTTGGGTAAAAAAATAGTCGTCAGCCACATACCCATCATATTTCCACTTTTTGGCCCATCATTATCCTGCACATACCCAGGGTACACTACCGAAATCATTTAGAATTGACCTGCGAACCCTGCATCAGTATTTTAAATCATGTTTCCCAAACTGAGGGAACTAGCCTAAATCACCTTGTGATTGTTTCAGATCACTTCTCATTCGAAGCCAAAAGTGCAATAATGTTAACCAGGGATAATATACCTTCGAAGCAAGTCCCTCCTCAAATTGAACTTATCTCGGTCACAATACCAGACCAACATAGTTACGAAGAACAACCCCAAGGTCTGTTTGATATTCCTGCACTCACAAGTATACCAAAACCCAAGTGATTAATCGAAGATACAAGTGACTATGAGAAGGATAGCCACGAATTACATGATATATCCGAGCAAGAATTGGAAATTGCACCTAAGGACCTATTGAACACCCCTTCCCAATATTTGATGGAAAGGATCAAGTGCGCCCACCTACGGCTCATCTTATCCAAATGCCCATAATAACCTCAAAGGGACTAACCCCAACTCATGATCAACTATGGACCCTCATGTTTGATGGATCCAAGTCAAAAATAGGTTGTGGTGTTGGGATTGAATTAACTAGCCTGAAAGGGAAAACTTTCTTCACTTCTTATAGGTTGTAGTTTAGATGCACTAACAACATAGCGGAATATAAAGATTTAGCTCGGGGGCTGATGTTCACACATAAGAAGAAATTTACTACCTGTATAGTTAAAGGAGATTCAGAAGTAGTTATCAAGCAAGTGCACAACCAATACAGATGTCACAATAAAAGGCTAGCAACTTATAGAAATTGGGTATGGAACCAGATTGATGACTTTGATGCTTTTGGGATTAGTTTAATCCCTAGAGAGGAAAATCAAATAGCTGATTCATTAGCTGTTGTTGCGAGTACCCTAGAACCCATGCAAGGCTCCAAGCTTAAGCGATTCTCAGTAGAGTTGATCTCCACCCGGCTGTTCCTAATAACATCAAGAACTTTCAAGTTTTTGATGATGATTGACATATCCTTTCTTTTCTAGAAATCTTAGATGTTTTTGAAAGATAGATCATCGATGAGTCCAACAGGGATCAAGGAGGCTGGAGCCCCGAAGACTGTGATATAGAGGGGGTCCTCAATTTAAAAAGTAATAGCATTCCCAAGGGAATGGTGGCCTTAGAAATAATTTTTGATTCAGACCCAAGGGCTTTGGAAAAGGTATCAACCAAGGATAAAGGACGTGAATATGAAACTGTTAACCTAGCTGATTCTGGCCCTAAAAGAAATGTCTACATAAGGAAGGCCTATCCTAAAGAAATTAAAAAAGATATACTGAGGGCACTGAAGAAGGATATTGTTGCAATAGCTTGGAGGTATGAATATCTAAAAACATATGATGCTTCTGTAATGACTCATACTATTCCTTTGAAGCCTAAAGCTAAGCCATTTCGATAGAAGCAGCATCCTGTCAACACCTTGATTGAACCACTAATCTTTAATAAAGTTCAAAAATTTCTTTCTACATGAATGATCTTCCCTATATGACACTCAACATGGGTGGCCAATTTGGTTCCAGTTCGTAAGAAAAATGGAGAGATTAGGCTATGTGTAGATTTCAGGAATCTAAATAGAGCTTCAGAAAAAGACAACTACCCACTCCCTTCACTGGACAAAGTCTTGTAGACTATCAATGGGTCTCAGATGATATCATTCCTGGATGGTTATTTTGGATACAATTAGCTGATTGTTAATTATGAAGACATAATGAAGTCAACCTTCACTACTAAGTGGGGAACATTTTCTTACAGAAGGATGCCATTTGGTCTGATAAACATTGGAGCAACCTTTCAGCGTTCCATGGACGTAGCTTTCAAAGATTTGATTAGTAAATGCATCATTGTCTACATGGATGACCTGACAATATTCTCTAAAGATAGACTAAACCATGCTGCAGACTTGGCTAAAGTTCTTGAAAGATGTATCTAGTATGGTGTCTCCCTGAATCCTAAAAAGTGTGTGTTCGAGGTTTCTAAAGGGAAACTTTTGGGACACATAATCTAGGAAAGAGGAATATCAATCAATATGGACTGAGTTGAGTCCATTTTGAAGATAACCAGGCCAAAAAGCAAGAAGGAGATGAGATCTTTCTTTGGAAAGATCAACTTTGTGAGAAATTTTATCACATTTTTTGTAGAAATTGTAAAACCATTGAATGAAATGATGAAAAAAGATGCTATAATAGAATGGAGTAACGAGGAAAAGGTCATGTTTTCTCAAGTCAAACAATCCATTTTGGAAGCGCCAGTTCTCACCAGGCCTGACTACTTGAGGCCCTTCTATATTTATTCTTTTTCTTTTGAACATTCTTGTGCAGTTGTTCTAACTCAACGAAGAGAAGAAGGAGAGGAGAGGCCAATTTCTTTCATGAGTTCTCCATTTAAGAATGCCGAAGTAAAGTACCCACCTCTTGAAAAACAAGCTTTTGTGTTAGTTAGAGTTGTCAAGAAGTTCAGGCATTACATCCTCCGAAGTCAAATTATTGTTGTAGTTCCTGATGTTACTATAAAGTCTCTACTCATGTAGAGCGAGTTGGGAGAATGAAGGGGGAAATGGATGGCCATTTTGCAAGAGTTTGATCTAGAGATTTTCCCTATGAAACTTGTCTGAGGTCTAGGCCTGTCTAAATCCATAGCCAATGTTGGTGAGAACATTATTTGTCAGCAATACACAATGCAGTCATTTTCCAATGACCCTTGGTATTGCGATATCATCTATTTCTTGCTTAATAGTTGGTGCCTAGAGGGAATGAATATGACTCAGAGGAGAGCACTGAGAATGAAGATCTCCCATTATATGCTCAAAGGAGGATTGCTACATAGGAAGAATTTCAAGGGATTTTATGTATGATGCCTTGATCAACAAGAGGCCAAACATGTGATTGCTGATTATTACTAGTCGTGTGTGTTCAATGTGCCCACCAACATGTAAGAACATGTCACATATGTCAAAATTCTGCATCAAAAGAATGCCATTCAACCATCCCATTACAACCTGTTTATGAGGTAAGACCATTTTCCCAATGGGAACTAGATTTTATTGGGGTAATTAACCCAAATTCTTCTGTAGGATAAAAATTTATTTTGACTTCCACAGATTACTGTACGAGATGGACATAGGCTATACCTTGCAAGAATAGAACAACAGAGGTAGTAATCAAGTTCCTCACCGAATGCATCACAACTAGGTTTGGAATACCCTTCGCATTGGTATGTGACAATGGCTCTTCCTTTTCTTCTACTGAGTTCATTTCATGGGCTTATGATCACAAAATTTTTTTAAAGTATTCTTCAAACTATTACCCACAAAGAAATGGAGTTGCAAAATCAACTAATAAGAATCTCTTAGGGGTAATCAAAAAACTGTTAGAGAACAATCCTAGGGACTGGCATACCGAGCTAAGATTTGTGTTATGGGTAGATAGGACTAGAATCAAGACTGCTTAAAGACTTCGCCATTTAAGTTAGTGTATGTCCAAGAGCCTGTGTTCCCGATTCACTTGCAAATACCTATCCTTCAGTTTATGCAAAAAATTTACTCTAATGATGATAGGATAGAAGTAAGGTTAGTTGGCTTGTTGAAATTAGAAGAGCAGAGAGATGCCGCCTTCCAGCAATTCTTTAGACACCAAGTTGCTATCAAATGTTGGTTTGAAAAATGAGCCAAAGTCAAGGCTTTCAGAATATCAGATCTTGTGTTGCATTGGGATAAAGCTAATGAAACGAAGGGAAACCACCAAAAATTTGATAAGGTTTGGTTGGGTCCCTATCAAATTGCTAAAATCCTGGGAGAAAATGCTTTCTACCTGAGTAGTTTAATGGGAGAACCTATTCCATTGCCTGTCAATGGACAATTTCTTAAATATTATTTTGAGTCGCGAAGTTTGGTATTTTTGCTGGGTTGTGCATTTATGTAAATAATTGGTTTTTTTGTATGTAAATAGTTTTGTTGTTTGTTTGTTTGTTCTTTCATTCATTTTGTTCATTTTTCTTTGTTTTTTTTTTTTTTCTGTCTTGTTTAGTTCTTTGGGGTTTCTCTATTTTTTCCATCTTAAAATGGTGGGTTGTTATCTCAAGTATACTTTGGTTATCAGGAGAGAAGTTGGTTTAGATATTTTCAGGTTTTTTGATTGGATGATTTTTTCCTAAATTCGTTATTTTATGCCCATTATCTATAAGAGTTGTGGAATGTCTTGAAAACAAAGTGCAAAGTAAACAATCTTCATTAACTACCTCTGAATCTATCATAAATTTATAGAAACATCTGCTTTTGTAATGGTATATTTGTCTTAGGGAAATGGTGTTGTAAGATTTGAGTAAAAAATCTAATTCCTCAGATGTTGTTATGAGGTCCATGGTAGTTTTCAACCTAGAACAGATGTCAAACATTTGACATATTGAGAGAAAATTGAATGAAATATCTAAAACTCCAAGAGAAGAGAAAAAAAACTATCTAAAAATAAAAGAAGACTCAATATGAATGGGTGATTCTAGTATCTCTATCGGGGCTATGGACACCTAACTGGCAATAGAGCAATGTTGTGGGAAAACTAGAGGTATCTGCGTTGGGGCTATAGATGCCTGACTGGTAGCAGAGCAATGCCCAGGATATCATTGCACAACAGCTAAAGGGAATCAACTCATGTAGTTAAAATCTTGCACATTGTTGTTCAAAAGATGAGGAAAACTTTATAAAAGGATGATGCACCATCAAGCACACACATAGATTCAAGGGTAGGCAGTGTTGACTTACATTTGATATTCTAGCTCAACCTTGCTTGCTAAAGCTGACCCAATTGGAGTTGAGGTGTTCATAAACTAGGATTTCTGGGTAGCTAAATCCTTCAGTTTCTTGAAAATAGTTAAACCATTTTCCCATCTGAGTCACCATTTGTTATGCCTTGCATATCCACCCCACCTTATTCTGGAACAAAATGGGTCCCACTTTTTCTTTTGTTTTCTTCGCCTTTCGTTGTTTGTTTGGGTTTTAGGGGTTCTTTTGTTTTCATCCTAAGTCTGTATTTTGTTATGTCAGATTTTGGTTCTACCTCAGCCAAAGTTGGGTTTCTTTTTTCTAAAAAATTGAAGGCATGATGAAGAATAATTGATTTTCTATGCTTTTGGGACTAATGGAGGCATTTTTTTGCAAGATTAAATCATACATCTGATGTTATTTCACAACGAAGTCTATTGGAAAGTATGCCTCAGTCAGATCTGGCATAAAACTCCTCAAAGAAGAAAGTCGCTGAGACCAGCTGAATGTCTTGCTGATTGGCAATGTGTTATATTTATTTGAAATCCTCAGGTCGTCGAGACATTTTGGTCACCATGAAATTTTCTTTCTCTCTCCAACCAAATACCTCTCACCGATGGTTTTTCACAAGGTCAACATTGAGGAAGAATGGTTTGTCTTCAAGGGAAGGTTTTTTCCTTCAGTATGATATATCGCCAACAGGGTGAGGTCTCGCCAAAAGGTTTGAGCTCGATGTGACCTCTGGCTGACAAATGGAGCTCTCGCCGAAAGGATTTTTCATCAAGAAGTCTTGCCCATAGGGTGGAGTCTCCCGGAAATGATCTAATCTTGCCGATAGATAGTGGCTTGGGGAGATGTCTCACTGATAGATAGAGGTCTCACCAAAACGGCTGGTGTCAGGAGAAATTTGGTCGACTCACTGGAGTCTCACCAAAAGGTTTGTGGCTTCGGTATCATGTCCTACTAACCACTGGATCTCTCACCAATAGAGGGTTCTCTCGAGGTAATGTCTCACTGACGTGGTGAAGTCTCGCCGATGAGTAGATGACTTCAGTAAGACTCCTGCCGAATATTTTGTCTTCAATATAAGGTCTTGTCAATTGAAGAGTCTCGTCGATGGTTTCACTCTTTGGTGTGACTAGTGGGAACCTGATATGACCTCTTGATGACTAAATGATGTCTTGCCAAATGCGGATGTCCTACCAATGGAGGAGCACAATGATATGACTCTTAAGGACTCGCTATGATGTCTTGCTGAAAGTGATAGTCTAGGCTAAAATTTTGGATATAGATATAGCTTTTGCAGCTTAATGTGAAGTCTTGCTGATAGTTCTAAGCTATGTCGATTACTGCTATGGAGTATAATCGCATTGGGGAGACATGACTAGTGTCTCACCAACATGCGATTATGTTTGAACAACTTTTGACCACCTGAAAAATCTTACATGGTGTCTGTTCAACCAATCAGAGGAAGCTAAAGGCAAACCCTTGGAAGTTTGACCATGTGACAGTCTTGTAAGGAAGATCAACAGAGCATAAATGGCATGGATCTATTATGAGATCGAGGGTGATTAATCAGCTAGGTAAACAATGGTGTTTGGATGTAACAGGAAAGTCGAATGCTGCTTCCTTAAGGGATCAACTTGCAAAAAGTTCGAGAGCAAGAAGAAAGCTAAAAGGGAAGAAACTGTGAGTCTCAGTGATAGCTGTGATGTCTACTAGCAAAGGCAGATCGACATTAATGATAATGCTTCAGAACATTCAAAGCAGTTTTGCAAGGAAGTTCGAGGGTGGACACGAAGGCTAGAAGTTAATACAATGGTTGCAAAAGATCTAAGGGCTACCCTTGAGGGTGATCCTTCACCGACTTGGACACAGGGGATGCATATTGAATGCAATTAACTTTATTCCAAAAAGATCTAGGGGCCGACCCTTCTGAGACAGACCCATTTTTTGTAAACCCTAAAACAAGGGGCCAACACATTCTTTTTGCATGTTCTATATACATGGCACTTTTTTCCTCTTTTAGAGAGAGAGATTTCAGAGACAGACATAGGGAGATTTTTTTTCTTCGATTAAAAATTAGCAAAGATTAGAAGGTAGAGAAAGTCGAGAGTAGAAGGAGGTGATGTATCTTTCCAGTTTTCTTAATGTAGATGGAGATGATTTGAAGACATGCATTTTTAGTACACTGGTGATTGTGCTAGATTTGTAAATGGTTCTTATCTATTTCACCAACAATAGAAGTAACGAGATTTAAATCTACTTCATATTGTGTTCCAAAATGGTATTTATCTTGGGTTAACCATTTGATTTGAAAAGCTTTCAAGGAACGAAATATTATTTTATGTTTTGTTTAAATGGTGATTTGCAATCTACTGTTGAAATTTGCATTGTGAATGAATGAAACTGTGTGTTAATCACAAGTTAATTTTGTTCTGTAGTTTTAGTTATGAATTCCTTGAAAGGTAACAAGTCTGGTTAAGTTGGATGAATTAGCATTCTCTTCAGTTCCAAAGCTTTGATCTATCTTTTTTTGTTTCTTTAAAAAAAAAAACCTGGTTAAAGTAGGTCTAAATTTATATTTGGTCTTAGAACAATCCAGAAGCTCAATACCAATAGGCCGCTTGAACATTATAGTTCACATCAACCATTGACGGAAATCAGCACAGTCGAGAACCGATTACCAAGACCTTGGGAGTTAGATATCCATGCCTTATTCTTTCTCTTTTAGGAGAATAGAGTAGTAATATTTTGTTTACTATTGCTATGCTCATCTGGCCTATCAAAAGGACCTCGAGATGCACCATTGCTCTTCCCAACCAATGGCCACTTCTCTATTGCAAAAGTATGGCATGGAGCACATTCTGGGACTCACCTAGTGGAAGCACTTTGACTTCTTGGTGTAGAGTCATGATGAATAGGCCTTGGGTCTATGCTGAGTGGAACCCACATGTATTGTGTGTTCAACCCATTTTTTCACCTATCAGATAAGAAGAAGAAGAACCTGATAATGAGCCCTTTTTTCTTCATCAACAATGGTTGGAGGCTTTACTTTATTGTTTTTGCATGTTTCCTCCCTTTTGCTTCTTTTCACTCTGCTACTCTTTTGGGCTTGTTCGAGAGAGCTTTATGTTTAAATTTGAGCCTCGAGATTTTCGTTATATTGTAATTTTTTTAGTTAATATAATATAATACAACTTTTCACTTCTTTAGTGTTGTTCTCGAATGACTTATTCTCAAAATTTAGAATGTATTTACAATATTTTTTACATATGGTACATAGCTATTAAATTTTTTAAAGAACTACGTATTTTAATGGATTAACTTTAGAAAAACACCATTCATCAATATATCGAAAGTGTTTCCTTCCATATCTTCAAGTTCGTATGCATTCTTCTCCTTGTATGTGCTAATACGGAAGATTCCCTTCCATTGCACTTCAAATTTCATGTGTTTCCCTGGTTTTGCAGTACATTCATCATACTTTAGCACTAAGCTCCTCTTTTTAAATTATGGGTTAGAAGTATTTTTTTCAAACCACCACTTTACTGTTTGTTGATGGGTGATCATGGCTTCATATTCTTTTTCTTTATCTTCTTCCAGCTTGAGGAGTTCTGCTAGTTGTACTTCAATTTTGCTGCTTTCTTCAATTTCTATGGCTTTCAACAGTTGTAAGGATGGAATCTCTATGGAAATGGGTAATAGTACCTCTTTCCCATACACCAATTCATAAGGGGAATTCTTTAGAATTTTATTGGGAGTAATCTGGTCTACCCATAGAGTAGCTCGCAGATGTTTGTGTCAATCCCTTTGTCATTCCACTCCAATGCACTTGATTAACCTAATTAGGTTTTTGTTGGTTGATTCTACTAACTCGTTTCCTTGTGGGTAGTAATTTGAGGAAGTTTTAAGGAAAATCCAATGTCTGATAGAAAAATCCAACATTCTTGATCCTACAAAAGATCAAGCATTGTCAAATATGATGGTCTTGGGCTGGCCAAATCTAGCTACTAGCTCTTCAAGGAAATTAACAATTTCCCCCTCTGTGGCATATTTTAGGGCTATGGCCTTCGTCCACCTTGTGAAGTAGTCAGTTGTCATGAGGATCCACTTCTTCCTAGTGCTAGAAATAGGGTTTCTCATTTTGATAAAAGCCAAACCCCATTGAGTAAAGGGTTCCTTAGTTACGATCAAGCTTAGGGGAAAAGTGAGATTCTTTCTCTTGCCAACAAAATATAGGCATTGGGTACACTTTTGCACTAAATGGTGTTCTTCAAAGAACATAGAGGGCCAATAATATCCTACTCACATGATTTTTAAAGTAGTATTCTTGGCGGAGAAACGTCCACCCTTAGGACTGTGAGGGAATTCATTGAGAACTCTTCCCGCCTATAGCTTTTCTGGAAATCAGAGCAGTATACCATCATAATTTTTTTTGAATAATATTCCCTCAATTACACACATAGTGTCTTGCAATTGGTAGTATCACCTTTTATGGAACGAAAGGCTAGTTGGGTAGTACCCCTTTTGCATATAGTGTTTTTGATCAACCACCCAAGATTCTTCATACTCAAATTGGTTTGAGTAGACCTAATCGGTCTCTCCTTTTTCTCGTCGACTTTATTTCTATGCAATGTATTCACTCAAACCTCTTCCTTGAACCAGCTTGGTTGGTCTAATGTCCACATCATATTATAGGATCTTGGTGCTCTAATTTTCCCTCTTTTTTGTATCTCACCTTCTATAATGTATTCCCACACACTAGGATGTGCTATGAGAATAGAGATCTTGTTGGCCAACACAAAGTGTCAGTAGTTCTTCAAAATTTTAACAATGGAGAAAGCCTACTTTTCTAAAAATTTATACCTAGCTTCATAACCTTTCAAGTTCCTTGAATGGAATGCAATAGGATGCTCTCCATTTCCCTCCTCACACTTCTAAGCGAGTACTAAAGCTATACTATCTTGGCCACTATACACATAGATTAGAAAGTCCTTGGAAAAATATGGGTTGACCAACACCAGGGTTGTAGAGGCGGCTACCTTTAGCTACTCAAAAGCTGATTTTCCTTTGGGGATCCACTTGAAAATTAGGTTCTTTATTAAGCATGAATGTAATTTGTCTCATGATTCCTGTGAAATCTGCTATGAATCTACTGAAAAAATTGATCTTCCCCAATAAATATTGTAGTCCCTTTTGGTTTACTGGTAGAGGTAATTCCATTATAGATATGACCCTTTCGGGTTCTATCATTATTCCCTCCTTTGACACTACAAAGCCAAGGAGCTTACCTTGAGGTACTTCGAAGACACATTTTTTGGCATTTAAAGAAATCCTGAACTATTAGTATTTCTGGAAAACCTTCTCTAGATGATCAAAATGATCATCTTTTGATTTTGAAAAGACTATTAGGTCATCCAAATATATTAGGATAATTAGGTTGATCAATCCCTTGAAAGAAATATCCATTTCCCATTGAAAATTCATGTCGGCATTGGAAAGCCCGAATGACATCTTTGAATATGCAAGGGTATGTGCGGGATCATGGAGAAAATAAGCCGTTAAGTGGAAAAAAATTCAAAAAAATCAGAGTTAGGCAACTTGATGCAAAAAAAGAAAAAGTTATCTATATTATTTCAAAAATATGTAAGAATAGAATCTATAGAAAATTGAATTTAGTTTCTAAACTAATAGGTTTATTTAAAAAAATCTATTTGGTGAAAATTTGAAATTTCAATGGATTAGTACTTAAATTTCAGGGAAAAAATAAGAAGTAGGTGTCTATTTGACCATCCTAACCACAATAAAAAGATAATACTTTTTCATAAGATTTTAGATATAAATAGAGGACTCATGTCCTGATGTGATGCATATTTTTTTGTAATTTTTTTTCAAGTAAATAATTAATTATGAATTTTCTATTACAAATTTTTAAAAATATAAAAATTGTATGTATAACAACCTTAACTTGGTCAAAACTTCATGAAATTCAATTTTTTTTTAAATCTTATAGTATGCAAAGCATATATTGTGACACATGTTTCAGATTGAAAAAATGTGATACTGTTTGAAAGCTATAGATGTTTTTCAATCAACCTATCAATTAGGACATTAGTCGTAATTCCAATAGAAAATGAATAATAATAATTTATTAAATTTAAAGTAAAGAATATTTTTTATTGGTGGAAAGTTAATAATCTCCTTTAAAAACACTTTTCGTTTCATCAATTTTGGGTAAGAAAAAATTCATCAGCCACATACCCATCATATCGCTAGTTTCGGCCCATGATAATCCTGCACATACCTGCAAATGTCCCCCACTTTGTGGTAAATGTTGTATTATGTTGATCAAATTCCTTCACATATACTTGATTATATCCAGAGAAACCATCTAGCAAGGAGAACATCTCCAATCTGACAACAATATGCAAGATTTGCTCCATTAGTGGCAAGGGGTAATGGTCTTTCAATGACGCTTTATTTAAATCTCAAAATTTGACAAAGAGTTGAATATCATTGTTCTTCTTTTGGACTAGAACCAGATTCGACACCTAGGTAGAATATTTGATAGGGTATATGATCTTTGACTCAACTAGTTTGGTTTGCTCTTATGCCATTAATGCTTCAAACTTCAGATTGACTGGTCTTTTCTTTTTTCAAATGGGTTTGGCTCCTTCTGCCAAGTCAATGGTATGCTAAATAATGCCTAGGTGATATCCTCTCAGATCATCATAGGTCCAACTGATAACCTCATAATATTTGAAACATAGATCCCTTAGTCTCTTCTTGTCCTTGTGAGGGACTTCCCTTTCAACTTTCAACCTTTTGCCACTTCCAACATCCAACTCTTTGTAATCCCTTGCATCTGCAGCGAATCTTTGCTTGCCATTCCTTGTGTCTTCACAATCAAAAATATTTTTGAGAGAAATTAATCCTTGGGGAAGCTTGTTCCCTTTCTATTGGATAACTTGCTCCTCAGGAAATTCTGCTCCTAGTGGTGAATAGTCGGAAGTTATCCATGATTTCTATATGAAGAAAGAAATTTGGATGTCATCATCAAATACTTACTAGTTTTGATCATTGTTAGGAATTGAGGGTTGGACAATGACTTTCACCGTACTCTTCTTGGTTGGATAAGAAACTAGTTCAACTTTTGAGCAAACAAAATCCATCCAATTAACAACATTATTTTTTGATCAGGGGATAACTTTTATATTAAAATCTTTGAAGCTCTCGATAAGATCCCAAACTCAATGTTTGTATGACTTCATCCTTTTATTTTTTGCAGTTGCTTGTCCACGGACCTAGCTCACCACTTGCACTGAATCTACAAAATCTTGTATTCTCCTTGTGCCTATCTATTCTGCAAGAATCAGCCAATGAACCAAGGCTTCATATTCGACGTCACTATTGGAGCATGAGAACTAATAATGGTAAGCTTTGAGGGTTTTTTATCTTGGCGAAGACACAAGTCAGACACCCACTCTAGATCCAGCTTTGCACTTGGTGCCATCAAAATGTAGGGTCCACAGATGATTGTCTCCAGGATCATCACATTCCTCTTGATCCTTCATTAATTTTAGAAAGACCTGATCATCATCAAAAATCACATAGGGGCTAGCCCTATTGCATGGAAGTTTCCAAATAGATTAGAGTTAATGAAGTGGTTGAGTAACACCTCATCTTCAGGAGTCTGACCACTCGTATCTTCTTCGTCCTCCAACATTTCTACACAATATCTTTCTTGCTGAGAGATGGAGGTGTGCACTATTTCAAAGCATAGTACTTCAGTGTCCGCAATGTGTTCCAGATGCAAAGATTTAGACAAAATCTTCATCTTCACCATGTGCTTAGTTCTTAATATTAGGTGGGACCAGTCAAGCACTAAGTATCCAGTAGGCTTTGCAATGAAATCTCTTGAAAGACACATCTTGAAGACTGGGGGAATGTCTATCACTACTACTTCTTGTGTGAATTTTTGGCTTGGGCATGAGAAGAGGGTCAGAGATAGATCCCTTATTTGACCTATAGTTAGAACCTTCTTCCCATCTAGTTGCATGATTCCTTTTTGAAGGGGTTCATACCTAAGTTTCAAGGCATCAACCACTTGTTTTGGCATGTCAATTGTGCTAGCCCCTGAATCAATCATATTATTATATAAAAGCTTATGTCCTGCAATAATTGTTGAAAAGAAAGGTGTGGTCTTAGGCTTGCTTACCTCTTTTTTTTGGCATTTCCTACATCATTCGCATAATTTGTTACTTTTGGAGCTTGATGGGGTAACACAAATCCTTTGTCTCTACTTCAGCCACACAACTGAGTCATGTTTTCCTGCGGGATTTGTTCTTCTTTCTTTAGTGCTTCCAGAAGTAGTGTCTTTTTTTTGGGAATAGATATGATGTCCCTGTTGTCACCTAGAATTGCACCCTGTGCAAAGTTTTACAAAAAATGAGCATTCTAGAGAAACATGGGTTCATTTCAAGGCTGTGGGTCACCTATAGCTGAAATTAACCTTCGGAGAAGGCCAACTTCCTATGGGTATCACCTAAACTACTGATTCTTTGAAGGAAAAGTGATAAAGAGTACACAAATTTAAGGACTACGCTAGGGTGATACACCAAGATGTTTGAGAAATCATGAAATGAACATAGAAAAAAAACATACACTTGAAATCCTAATTTCTATTCTCAAAAAAACATCTTTCAGATTTAAATGCTTGTCTTTCTAACAGGTTTGGTCTACATACACATCTCAAGAAGGAAAGATTGATTTCACAACTCTAAGATATGGATATAGTATTATGGAAAACACAGTTAGAAACTTGCATATGCAAAAGAAAGATACAGAAATAAGAATCATAAAGACATGAAGACAAACTTCCAAGGTAAACTCTATGTTGTATTCAAGATTTTAGCTGAGTTACATAAAACATACATTGATAGAGAAAGGATTGATTGAAAATCACTAACTCTTCAGGGTGTGCAATCAAAAATATTTACAAAAAGGAAAAAATTCCTTATATACAAACTGATAACGGCCCCCTTAGGGCTTACAAAAAATATCCTCATTCAAGATAGACTTTTCTCTAGATCTTTCGCCGAGTTAATGCTGAAGATCTTGCGTGTCCCTGTTGTTGGTGTCAGTGTGAAACATTCTCGAAGAATTCCTCTTTAGATATTCTTTCAGCTACCACATTTATTCTATCCATTGTGTCTAGTTGAGCCACTTTGGCCACACCATGAATGCTCTGATCCTGCAACAAATACACGTCACCCTTCATCCTGTCGACACTCCTTAGACTACCATGATTTACCCTTGTATCTCTCTAATTGGCCGAGTGAAAGCCACACAACCTTGCAGCTGGTCAAAAATCCTTTGAATAAAAATGCATCTCAACAAGACACAAAAAGTGTCTTGCTGATGTGATTATGTATCTATGCAGCCTTAGAAGTTGTGTTGATACCGCCAAAGCCATCGGTAGACAAACAGATTCGGTTAGAAGTCTCGACAAGCATCATTAAGTCACACTAAAATCATTTCATTCTACCTGGTTCCAGATTTCCTTCGGTGAGATATTGACCATTAGGAAAACATCATAGTGATAGTTGAGCACTTTATCTATGAAATTCATGTTGGGGAGACCTTCGCCGATGCTCCTAGAAACCATCCCACCGAGCTCCACTTCTTCTGTCAGCCAGACATCTCCATGTCAGGGAGAGGTTGAGCCGAAGGCACCTCAGCTTTGGTGAGCACATGTTTTGTTTCACTTCGGCAAGACCCCTTGTGTCACCGAGATGTCCTGTAGAACTCTCCCTCCTCCAGGAGAATTCCCCTTCGTTATGAAGGCTTCGCTATTCGGTAAGACTCACGCCGAGGTATGAACCCTCGGCTGACTTCCCTGCTTTTGGACTAGCTCCTGTTGGTCGAAAAGAGGTCTTCCCAAGCTCATTATGCTATGCCAAAGATCTTCGTGTTTGGTGATATTCATGGCGGGCACCTTTTGTTTTGGCAAGGCATAGGTTTGCCAGTCGGACTTCATACCGAACCCTCTTTCTTTTGCTGGCGTTGCCTTTATTCTCGCTGTGACCTTTATCCTTTGGCAAAACACATTACTGAAGGCGATATCCTTCGCCAAGATCTCCCTTTGTCTATTCGAAAAGCCATCGTTGTGCTTTCAGTAAGAGTCCTGCCGAATTTCTTTTGTCTGAGTGAGGACTCATCTTTCCTTTCGGTGAGACTCCATGCTTCACTGGGACATTCCGCCAAGATCTAAAAACCTTTGTCGAAAGCACCCCTGGCTCCATGATTCTTCACACGTCGGTGAGAGGTTTAATATTCACTGGGACATATGCCCGAACGCTGTAGGTTTCCCTGAAGATATTAGTCACCGAGAGTCTTGCCGAATGGTGATTGAATGGCCTATCGGCCAAGGAAAAACTACGCGGTAAGAGGTCATACCAAGCCTTTTTTTGTTATAGCGATAGCTCTACAGGCTCATTTGGAATAACTGAAACTAGGTCTTAACGACCTTCTGAAGATGGAAAGAATCAAGCAATCAGTCGGCCAAACAATAGGATGGTCCTGCCAACTTTTCCCTTAGATGATTTTTCATGCCAAATACTCCCAGGTTAGCTTCTCTTGCTTCGCTGAGACCTACGCCGAAACCGACATCATTTGCTAGCCATCCACTTGCTATCGGCGAAACATCTCCACTTCAGTGAAACTCTATGTCAATATTATATGCTCTACTCCTCCAGTCAGTGAAACAAGAAGACTTCACTGAGACCCTATGCCGATAGAATAAGGCTCCGCCGATGAATCACCATATACCTTAGTCGGGGAGAGATGATAAAATCAATAAGACACAACCCCGACGGTGAAAACATATGCCGAGAGAAATCCCACGGTCGCCAAAACAAACGAAGCGTCCTGCCGAATGAAGTATGCAGAAGCCTTTTTATAGCCGTGACATCGGATGAGTCCTTCCAAAAGGCAACATAGACTCATCCGATGTAGAAAACATAGCCTGAGTTGGGGAAACATTCATAGACCTATGCTGATAGGAACTAGGATACAAAGAATGCAAAAACTAAGGGAACAACTGATGCAACATGGTAAAAATGTGGGCATAAATTGTTTAAGAGGTAACCTAGCATAAAAAACCTTTGATGAAGAGACCCCATTTGACCCTTATGACACCTGCAACATAGATGCTTTCCTGATTGAGCCTGAGGGTGTAAACCAAGTAACATTTTTGGCAATTTTTGCAGGATGTTTGCCTGCTAAACATGAAGACTAGTTCCTAGGCCTATCCATTGGGCATGGAGTCATTAGAAAACTCAGAGGACAATTAAAATGTCAACTTGCACATGGCCCCGACCTCATAAGATTTATAGGACACGACAGGTGGCCAAAACGGCAAGACATGGGAAACAAAAAGAGAAGATAGATATTGTGCTGAAATAGCACTTATGGAAAACAAAAAACCTACACTATTATGTACAATAGATAGACTATGTTAGATTTGAAAACAAGGCTTAAGGTGTATCCCATTGACTGGGATAGGAAGCACTTTACCTTTTGTTGTAGCTAGTTGATATGCATTGTGTTCTTTGCAATCTTCGATGATGAATGGACCTGTCCACATGTTATTAGATTTAGTGTGATGGCCAGGTCTACTTTTGAGAATGTCCCACTTTAGCACAAGGTCTCCCACCCTAAAAACCTTCGTTGTTGTTCTTTTGTCAAATGTCTTCTTTTTCTGGAACTGATGATACTCCAAAGCCTTCATTGCTCTGTCCCTCGATTCTTCAAGCTCCGTGAGCTCTGCATATCTTACAGACATTGGATCATGTCCTTCAAGCATTTCCAACTAATGAACAATGTCTAGAGCTGGTAGTTCCACAGATAGGGGCAATCTTGCCTCTTTTCCATAGACCAACATATATGGTGAATTGCCAATAGACCTCTTAGGGGTCACCCTGTTTTCCCAAAGTGCACTCTTTAAACTATTGGGCCGGGTCCTTTTGCTTTCTTCTATGGTTCTTTTGATAATCTTGACGAGGTTCTTGTTCGTGCTTTCAGCCAAACCTTTACCTTGAGGGTAATAATTTGAGGAGGTGTTCAAATGAATGCCATGCTTAACAGCCCAATTGATCAATTTTAATCCCAAAAATGCAAGGGAATTATCAGAGATGATGGAGTCAGGCACTCCAAACCTAGTGACTATATCTTCATAGAAGCTCAAGACTCAAGACTCTTTTGCTTCTTTCAATGCAACCGCTTCTGTCCACCTTGTAAAATAATCAGTGGCTATAAGTACCCACTTGTGACCAACACTGGAAGGTGGGTTTATTGGACTAATGAAATCAATGCCCCATCTCATGAAGGGCTGCTCTAGTTGAATCGGATGCAGGGGCATAGCTGGCAACTTTTCCTTTCCCAAAAATAGGGCGCACTTGATGCACTTTCTTGACCAGGAATACACATCCTTGAACAAGTTGGGCCAATAGTAACCAACTCTCATGATTTTCTAGGTAGTGGTTTTGGGAGAAAAGTGACCTCCTGTAGCTCCATCATGAAACTCATGAAGCACCTTTTCAATTTGGTCACTGTGAATGCATCTTAATAGGACACCACTTAGATCCTTTTTGAAGAGAGCATTATTTACCAGCACATATGGTATGGACTGTAATCTGAAGTATCTCCTTTTATCTTGGTTTAATACTAATGGGCATTCACCAGTCTATAAGAAATGGGTCATATCTTGGACCCAATTGGTTGTCTCTATAGGTATGTAATATTGAGCATTCTGAACCTCATTTGCATTAGCGAGGGTAACATCTTTTTCTAGCACAATATCACTATTCAACCTAATAGCAAGCTATTCACAAAGACCTTTACCTCTAACCAGCTTGGTGACCCTAATATCTACGTCATATTCCATGACTTTAGTGATCCACCCTACTCTGTTTTCATTTAGATCTTTATTTAGTAGAAACTCCTTGACACTTGAGTGTGCAACCAAAATATGAACCTTATTTTGAGAGATCAAAGGCTTGAATTTCTTTAGTCTTCTGATCATTGCAAGAACATGCCTCTCCACAAAGGAATACTTCTATTCATAATCAACTAATCCCTGACTCAAAAAGGCTATTGGTTGTTCTAAATTCTCTTTGTTCTTTTGAACCAATATTGCAGAAATGTTACTTGTGCTTCCATAAGCATACAAATTAAAAAATTTAGAAAAATTGAGATTTACTAGCGTAGGGGCCACTGCTAAGGCCTCTTTGACCTTTTCAAAACTATTCTTGGCATCTTTCATCCAACTGAAAATGACATTCTTCTTTAACATAGCCGTCAAAGGCTGTAACAGGTTTGCAACACTAGGGATGAACCTTCTCAGAAAGTTGATCTGGCCCAAAAATCTTTGTAGACCCTTCTTGTGATTAGGCAATGGCAACTCAAGTATGGCTCTGACTCTTTTAGGATCAATAGTGATTCCTTGCTCTGACACTATGTGTCCTAATAGTTTCCCCTTGTGAACAACAAAGATGCTCTTTTTTGGATTGAGAGAGATCCCAAACTCTGCATTTTTTGAACACTTGCCTAAGATGTGACAGATGCTCATTAGCATTCTTAGAATGCACTATTATGTCATCTAGGTAAATCAGTATAATCTTGTTGATCAAGCTTTGAAATGCCATGTCCATAGCCTTCTGAAACATGGCACTAGCATTTGACAAACCAAAAGGCATCCTTTTGGATGCCATAGTGCCCCATTTAGTTGTGAAAGCAGTCTTAAATTGATCTTCCTCTTTAACCAACACCTAATTATATCCTGAGAAACCATCTAGCAATGAAAACCTTTCAAAACTAGCAACCTCCTATAAGATTCATTCCATGGAGGGCAGTGGGTAGTGGTATTTTCGAGAGGACCGATTAAGATCCCTGAAGTCTACACAGAGCCTTATCTCGCCACTTTTCTTCCTAACCAGTACAAGATTGGAGACCCAAGAGGTTTGCTTGATAGGGAAGACAATACCCCCCTCAACTAGTTTAGTCAACTCCTTAATCATTAGAGGCTCAAGTTTAGGATTCAAAGGCCTTTGTTTCTATCTTATTGGCTTGACATTAGGCTCTAATTCAATTGTATGCTAAGTGATATGGGGATCAAAACCTTTCAAATCTGAATACTCCCAAGTAAAGACATCATGAAATTCTTGGCACAAAGAAACAAAAGCTTGTCTATCTTCAGGTGAATAGATTTTACCTATCTTAAGGAGCTTACCTTTGAAGATCTCCAACTCTTCGTAGTGTTCTTATTTAATCTGCAAGCCAGCCTTGCCCTTTTTTAGCTGATCATCAGTACTAAAAATTGACTCTAAGGTAACCAGGCCTTTGGGAAATTTGTTTGTCCTTAGCTGTATGACTTGATCACCATACTGCTGCTTGATTTTTGCCTGATTCAGCATGGAGAACTGATCTTCTTTGAGCAAGAAGGAAAGGATCTCCTCATCACTATCAAAGAATTTCCAGTGAATGTTGTTGTCAGGAATTGAGGGTCTCACCACAACCTTCACATACTCCTGCACCTTCTCCTTTCTGATTTCACCTAGAATATCAAACTGTGCTCCAATGGCTATGAGCCTATTAGCATGCTTGTTCTGATTTCTTGGGATAGACACTAAATTAAAGGCATCAAAATCTTCGAGCATGTTCCACACTCTATTTCTATAGGACTTTAATATGTCATTTTTAGCAACATTCAGGCCCCATACTTGATTAACAATTAATTCACTGTCTCCATGGACTTTTAAGTTGGTTATTCCTCTCTTTCTTGCCCATTCTAGACCTTGAACAAGGCCTTCATACTCAGCGGTGTTATTGGAGCATGCAAAAGCAAAACGAAATGCAGAGTAGTATTTATCACCTTGAGGAGACACAAGCATTGCACCTCCTCCTGCTTCATTTTTACTTCTAGAACCATCAAATAACATCTCCCAAAGTCCATTAAGCGGTTGCAATAACTGATCTACACCTTTCTCCAAGTTTAGAATCTTTGTATCAGGCTCAATAATGGCATAGTTGCCCATACCAGCATCTTGAATGAGGTCTACAGGGCTGTCCAACACATTCTGAACTGCCCATTCATGCAGCAACACATTAGGAACAACTTTTGATTGGAGTTCTTGAGCAACAACTAGTTCATTGCCAGAAAAAACAACACAATTTGCATTTGTAGCAGAAGGAACAACATTGATGGGGCTTGGGTTATATGGTTCAATGTGGTCTTTGGCCAACCTTTCAGACTTGATGGTAACCTTAGTCCCATATCTTGTTCTAAATAACATGTGTGACCAATCAGCTAATACGTAACCACCTATCTTGGCTATAAAGTCTGTACATAAACACAAGGAAAAGAAATGTGGAAGGTCTATGACACATATGTCTTGAGGGACTAAAAATTTTGGACAAGCATGGAGAGTGAGGCTTAAGTCCTTGATAATACCCAAAGTGTTAACTGAAGTGCCATCCAATTGGATCACTCCCTTCTCCAAAGGTTGATATTTTAGTCCTAGTTTGTTAGCAATCTGTTTTGGCCAGACTTCATACTGAACCCTCTTTCTTTTGCTGATGTTTCCTTTATTCTTGTTGTGACCTTTATCCTTTGGCAAAACACCTTGCTGAAGGTGATATCCTTCACCGAGATCTCCCTTTGTCTATCCTAAAATCCATTGTTGTGCTTTCGGTAAGAGTCTTGCTGAATTTCTTTTGTATCAGTGAGGGCTCATCTTTCCTTTCAGAGAGACTCCATGCTTCATTGGGACATTCTGCTGAGATCTAAAAACCTTTGCTAAAAGCACCCCTCACTCTGAGATTCTTCACACATCGGCGAGAAGTTTAATCTTTTCTGGGACATCTGCCCGAATGCTGCAGGTTTCCTCGAAGATCTTAGTCGCCAAGAGTCTTGCCGAATGGCGATTGAATGGCCTATCGGCCAAGGAAAAACTATGTGGTAAGAGGTCATACCGAGCCTTTTTTTGTTATAGCGATAGCTCTATATGCTCGTTCGGCGTAACCAAAACTAGGTCTCAACGACCTTCACAAGATGGAAAGAATCAAGCAATTAGTCAGCCAGACAATAGGAGGGTCCTGCCGACTTTTCCCTTAGATGATTTTTCATGCCGAATACTCCTAGGTTAGTTCTCTTGCTTCGCTGAGACCTACATCAAAACCAACATCATCTGTCAACCATCCACTTGCGGTCGATGAGACATCTCCACTTTAGCAAAACTCTATGTCGATATTATATACTTTGCTCCTCTAGTCAGCGAAACAAGAAGACTTTGCTGAGACCCTATGCTAATAGAATAAGGCTACGCTGATGAATCACCATATACCTTAGTCAAGGAGAGATGATAAAATCAGTAAGACACAACCCCAATAGTGAAAACATATGCCGATAGAAACCCCACGGTCACCAAAACAAATGAAGCGTCCCACCGAATGAAGTATGTAGAAGCCTTTTGATCGCCGTGACATTGGATGAGTCCTATTGAAAGGAAGCATAGACTCATTCGATGCAGAAAACATAACCTGAGTTGGGGAAACATTCATGAACCTATGCCAATAGGAACCAGGATACAGAGAATGCAAAAACTAAGGGAACAACCAATGCAACATGGTAAAAATGTGGGCAAAAATTGTTCAAGAGGAAACCTAGCATAAAAAACCTTTTATGAAGAGACCCCATTTGACCCTTATGACACCTACAACATAGATGCTTGCCTGATTGAGCCTGAGGGTGTAAACCAGGTAATAGTCCCATAGTGATACATTAGTGGGTGCCTTCTTCAATTGTTCCACCACATTGAATGTTCTGACTGGTTGAGTCTTATGCTTGTATCGTGGTATTTCTCTACTTTTTAGATGTAAACATTCCACCATGACTGGGCTTGTTGTCTTATTCACCTTCTTCTCTACTAATGGTTGGTCATGCAACTATGGAAAAGGTTAGATGTAGAGTGATGGAGCCTACTTTTCCTATGGGGGTGGTTGACATGGCTAAGGACGTGGAAAAGCTTGTTGCATGTATTCTCCATATCCCATAGAAAAAAGGAAACTTTCTTGATTTTGGGAATAATTGATGATAAATTGGACTTAATAAGGCCTTGATGCGGTGTTGTGAGGTGTTTTTCATATCCACACTAGGTCTTGGACCCTTTAAAATGCATTTATTAATGTCTTTTGAAGGTGTTGTGAAGTGTTGTAATACATTTATACACTTTTCTAGACTCTTTTCATCACAATTCATCTAAAAATCACCTTTTCATCACTTCTCAAGTCCTATTTTAAAGTATTGTAACAAGATTTCACACTTTTCTATGCTTGATTTCACTATTTACACCTTTCTTATGCTCTATATGACCCCTTTATGCACTCATGAGACTTAATTAAGTGTATTTTTGAATGTAAACCTAACAAACAACATTAAATGCAACTTAATTCTTGACACCCACTTACAAGCCTAGAGTGGGACCCATTCGGCATGGGTTACAAATGAGTCCTTCTTCGCTCCAAATTCAAAATAATTCAAACTTCCTTTTAGGTTTTTATTCAAAAAGACCTTATGTTGGCCTTTGATGATGTATTATTGGGTAATTAGGGCATAAGTGTGTATAAATAAGTTTTTTTCCATCCATTTTAAGCCCCATTAATCTCCTAACTCATTCACACATCTCGTACCATTCATTCAACTATCTTCTTGATCAAGCTATGCAAGTTAGGGTTTCATCATTGCAAGTCACCAAGGTAGCTTCCAAGGACATTCAAGGGAATATTCTTCATGTTTTTCTATAGAAATTCAATATCAAACATCATGGTAAGGTAATTACTTCATTATTGCATGTTTCATTACATTCTTTCTTCATTTCATTTAATTACCTAAAAGGGCTTTGACCAAGGCAAATCCCCATGCCCTAACATCCAAAATTTATCTTTCTTGTCTCATGTGCTTTCCAATTTAGACATATTGGAGGCTTAGAAATCATTGAAGATTGCATTTCCAAGTTGTTCAAGTCATCTCTTTATTAGATAAGTCAAAATACCCATAAAAAGTCATTTTCAAGCCTGAATCTGATAGTTTCATAAATGGACACTTGGAGAAGCAAAAAGTGCAGACCAAAGGCTCATGTTTCCACCTTAGAATCTTCAAAAATTCAAAATTGGACTCATTCACCATGAATGACGAATGAGTCCCACTTCCAGGCCTATTTTTGGTTTTCTGCATATTTAGACACTCATTTGTCTAAAATAGGTTCCAAAACAATTTTATAGAACTCAAACTAATTCACCTAGAATGGCGAATGAGTCGTAGTAGGCCTAATAATTAGCTTTAATAGCATTTCAGATGTCATTTACAATCTTTATCAGGATCTCAGGTGCATAATTTTAATTCCATTCATTTCTAGGTGTTTTTGCATTACACAATGTGTTTTCAAACAAGTTGTATTTCTTTGAATTTCATTCAATAATAAAAATATTTCATTAATTTTCTACATTTAGATCATTACATTTAGTCATAATTTTATCATTCATTCCATTATTTGAGTGAACCACCTAGATTTTATGGTGTGGGATCTATCCCTTTCCTTTAGATGAAAGACCCTAATTGAGCAAAAGAGACATAACATTCCTACACCTCATAAAATCTATGGTTCAATCCAATGAGCCTTCTTTTAGATTTTTTGTTGTAATTCAATTGCACTTGTGGATCAATAGTCATTGGGGATTCATTCACAAACATTGCATCTTCTTCTTCCATCCATTAAAATGGAGCTTGGTCGAGCGCAATATCCAATTATTGCTCCAAGGACATTGCTTGCATTTGTGCTCTAAAATGAGAATTTTCCATTTCAAGAGATTCATATTCATCTATATTCAGGGGCATGCCTTTGCTCCTTTGTTATGCTATCCTCTGTTGCATATTCCCCCTTGGACAAGTTCAGGCCATATGGCTATCATTGCACAGGAAGCACCATACATTTTCATCTTCCGCCAAATTGTGTTGGAATAGAATCAACTCTTTACTTGGGTTATCTTTGATTGTCTATAGTGGCATGGTGACCAAAAATATCTAGTTTGGAGGTGTCAGCTATTGACCTCCTCCTCTATAGGATCCTTGATATGGATTTTGCTGATAAGACAAATTTCCTCTACCATAGGCTTGGGTAGTCTTTTTCAGAGGCATCACCTACTATCATTTGATAATGACAACCTCATTAGAAAAGTTCCATGTGAGAGACTCTTCATGTCACTGATTTCTCCCATGATTGAGGATGAGCTCGACGAGCTTGTTTTAGTAGTGGGATACACATACATAGATTATGGTGTAGTTGACGTCAATTGTGTGGAAGAAATGTTTGGAGTAGCTTCTTCTCAAAGGCCACCAAGATCTCTACAAATACCGATATTGGAGATAAGGACAAAAGCTTCCCGACATTAATTAGAATTTTCTTCCATGCATAGCCACCTCATATGCACTAGGAAAGATATCCCCCCCATGGAGGTGATCATAACTGTGATGTCTAAATTTAGAGCCTTCAGATAGAACATGAACACCATCATGGCTTGGGTTTGAGTAGTCATGGGGATCCTTTTCTAGGTCTTGTAGAACCTGGTGTTAAAATTGTTCATGGCCTCTTGTGGAGCTCTCTTGATGGTGATTATTTGTTGCAGCAATGAGGAGTGGTCTCATATCTCTGAGAAGTGTTCAAACAACTCTTCTATGAGCTGATCCCAGGAGATGATAGAGCTCGAGGTGAAAGATCGATACCAATCTTGAGCCTTCCCTTTGAAAGAGGTAGCTAACAACCTCAAAAAAAATTCTCCTCTACTATGTTATGTAACCTACATACCTCTGCTATATCTTGAAGGTGTTCAGAAAGTGTTTTGAAATATTCTCTAGAAAATTTTGGAATAGTCTTGAGGGTGTTAGCGAGTATAGGAGGCCATACATCTAGGGGTGTGGGTGCATGTAGCAATATACTATTATCCCAAGTAATGAAATTTCTAGGAGCAGGGGGAGGTACATGAGCCATAGAGAAAATATTCCTATGAATTTGTGTATATGGGTATTCTAATTTGGAAGATTGAGCCTCTGGGTGGGGTAGATGTGGATTTTGATATTGGGCTTTCAATTTGTTCTCTGTTAATCCTTACAGGTGATACAAAACTTGTAAGTCTCCTTCTTCTAGGTCTTCAGGAAGGCAACTGAGAGTACTAGAAATGGGCTCTTAAAGATCCTCTTGTTTGGACTCTAGGCATGAAACTTCTAGATTCCTTCCTTAGCCTAATTTAAGAAATATTTATGAATTCTAGTCAAGCATTTGGAGAACTCCTTGTCCCACCGGGCATGCCAGAAAAATAACTATTGATCATCAAAGCTTGCGCCTCTCTGATAGTCTTATGGGAAATTTAGTGAATGGGGGACCAAATTGTGCCTCACTGAATACCTTCGAGATTTTTATAGAAAGCCAACTCTTCTTTAGGATTTGGAGAAAATGATAGAAGGAAATAAAAATTTTAACATAAAAATGGTGATGCACCAACACTTTTAGAACATTTGAAAACACAACCATTCCTATGATTGGTATAATTAGACACAAAATTCCACAACCCTTCATTGTTGGAAAGAGAATGAACAACAAAGGCTAACAACAAGCACAGTGCAAACTTTCAAATCTTTCCTTAGGAAATGTTCATTAAGGTCCAATAAAACATAAATATTTCTAAGGGTAATAGGAGAAACATTCAAAAATTCCATGAAATTTTCCTCCTAATATAGCATACTATAATAAAACAACATTCTTTAAGAAAAATAGAGAAGTCTAATGACATAATATAGTTTTCAAAAGTTATTATTTTTCCATACAAGCATACAACATGGAAATTAGCTACTTAAACTATTCAAATTCAACTTGTAAGACATAGTTTTCCATTCAAAATGAAAACATAAAGAGAGGAAGCTTGATAAAGTTCATACATGCACAGTCTCAATGATTTGTCCTCAATGGTTTGTGTTTTAAATATCAAATGAACTTTAAAATAGAGATCAAATGCCAAACCAACAATAGTTTAAGCCTTAAAAGATCTAACATGCCAAAGAAAAGTAGTTCTACAATTTTCATTCTAAAAATAGTTATGTCCTAAGAAAACTAAAGAACTTTTCCTTGACAAAGGAAACTGAAACTTGGAATTGAACCCTTTCAACTATCATTGCTCCTCTTTTATAGCTACAGAAAGAAGAAAACACTGCCACAACACAAAAGTAATCACTGCGAGGTGTTGGATTTTTAGTGCACACAACCTGATTATAGATCCTTGCTTAGGTCATAACAATGTTTTCTCATCAATTCTCAACAACCACATTAATTCTTTTTAGATATTTAGCAAAGATAGAGGCCTATAAACAATCAAATCCTAGAAACAGCTTGGAAAAAAGATCTAGTTTACCAATCACAATACCCAGTGGCACCAGCTCAAAGCTTCCATCCTGAAAACCAAGAATAGAAATGGGATAGCAAGGTCCAAAAAACTCCCAAAAGATATCACTTCATAAGAAGTGCAATCCACCCTTAGTGAAGAGATGACGTATCAAAAAGGTGGAAAATTTTGATCTGATCAATATAGCTCCTTAGAAAGTCTCTGACGAGCTAACACGTTTCCTGACTCTCTCCTAAAAGGAAGGTGAAAAATGAAAGCTGTGTAGCCACCACGTGGTGCATTGTGCACCTTTCTGATAACTCTACTTGAGCATGAGAACGTTTGAATTTGAAAACATTAAACAAGCCAAAAATCAAAACAATTAAGGCAAAAAATGCTTCACAAGAAATTCAATATTTTCAATAGGTTCTTGAATGCATATCTTTGTTATTTCTTATTACACAAGTAGTCCTAATTTTTTCCTTGGTTGCCACTAGCATAATGCTAACATAATAGATCCTTTCATAGTGCTATCTATATTTATGGTATTACATTAGACAATCATTTATCCATTACATCACCTTTGAAGGTTATAACAAGAGTTTTAGTTATTAAAGAACACATAAATTTTTAGTAATAGATACTTTCAAAAATCAATGATAATTTAGCCATTTCCTAAACTAATGGAATAGAATTATAACCAAGACCATATTCAAAGGATTTTTGAGGTGGGATATTAGGTTTCCTGAAGTTTCAACTATGTAATAAAATGTCATATAAATAAAAAAGGGAAAACAACAAGGTCTATCAAAAATATCATGGTCAAAATTAAATTTCATAGAAGATAGGGAATGTAGGTACAAGCTTGAGCTACCTCCAACAATAAAAATGTATAGAGTTTTTCATTTCTCACATTTAAATAATATTATTAGCTGAAAAATATCCCCCACAAAAAGCTATTACTTGAGATAGAGGAAGAGGGAAACATCATATTGAATCTTGAGTCAATTCTCTAGACACTCAAAGAAGTTAACTAGGAAAATTGTACATAGTACCTCATTAAATAGAAGAATTTTCCGTAATGTATAATATTTTTGAGATATCTATATTTAAATTGTGGTCAATATGAAAATTAATTAATTTATATGATGATGCATTTAGGCCTCCATAGGTAGTTAAGTTATCTTGGGTGACACCCATGATATATTGATGCGGGAGCATCCAATGGTGTAAGGGCAATCTTGCATCACCCAAAAATAGTTAAATTTCAAGTTTCTCAGTTTTTAGATGTTTTTACATTTTTGGATACCCTTTTCGTCATAATGAAATTCCCAGTTTATGGTTTTTATTTTCTATTCCTGGGTGGAAAGATATTGCAGTTTTAGTTTCCCAGATTTGCACCTAAAAATCTTCTGAGTTGGATTTGAGGCACTTAGAGTTCCTGAATTGGTCCTGAAACTTGCTAAAATTGGTGTAGTGGATTTCAAGCACATTGTTGACTTCGAGAGCATTCTGATGGTTCAAATGGTTTGCAAATCGGAGTCCAGGATCAAAAGTTATGGCCCCAGGAAGTTGGCGCACTTTCTAGAAGATACAATTGCAAATGTTCTTTTGAAATTTGAACTTCAACTTGTAATTTTTCGGTGCCAGACTACCTAAACTCAAAATTTGAACGTTGTTTTGGCTCCAAACTAAAGAGGATCTCTATTTATGGCAGCGTTTCTAATTTTTGGGTAACTTTTTGGGGACAAGTTGGCATATTGCGAAAGGGTTATTCTGTAGCTTTCTGTAACTTGCATGTGTTGTAGAACTTAGGGATTGAGATCCTCTACATGTAAGAAGCTCCATTTTCTAAATAATAAAATTATTCTCTTACTAGGTTATTTTCTAAGTCTCTGTCAATGCCTCATCAAGTGGTATCGAGCGGGTTTTCTTGAGCGGGTGGATAGATCACGATCGTGAGGCAGTTCGCACCAGACGTGGTTGTGGGTCGAGGTCAAGAAATATGCCTCCAAGAGTAATTCCTAGTAGGCGTGGTGGTGTAGAGGTGGTCGAGGTGGTAGAAATGCTGGTGGAAGAGATGCACTGGCAGCCCTCCAAAGACAGATTGATGCGTTACAAGAGCAGCTTGAGAAGAGGGTTAAACCCATAGGGAGGAAAGTGAGGATGAAGGAGAGGAAGAAGGTTCAGATGTAGAAGAGGAATGAAGAAGCAATTGATCAAGACCAAATGTGGCTAATAAGGGCCATTTCAAAGATTGGAAAAAGACCCAGAGTGTAGTTCCCGCTTATTCCTAAGTCTGATCCTAAGAGTTGATCGACAAGATCAACGAGCTAGAAGAATATTTTGAGTATGAGGAAATAGAAGACCCAGATCGGGTTAAGTTTGCAAAAATGAAGCTGAAGGGCCATGCTAGTATTTGGTGGAAAGAGGTCTAGTTGGAAAGAAATCGAAGAGGAAAAGGAAATATCACCAGATGAGATCGCATGGTAGAGAAACTGAACAAGCAGTTCATACCAATAGACTACGAGTTAGATCTGTTGAAGAAATTGCAAGGGTTGAAGCAAGGAAGCAGATATGTGAAAGAATATACTAAATAATTTCACAAGATAATCACCAGAATGAGCCACATAAAGGCCAATAAGGAGAAGGTAGCCTGATATCTCAATGGGTTACGACCGAGCATTCAAGAGGAGTTAAGCCTAGTCAGAATGACCACCATTGAGGATGTGTATTAGTTTTCTCTGAAGGTGGAAGAGAAGTTGAACAAAAGATTTGATGGCAAGAAAAAAGGATGAGGAGGTCAAAGTGGAAGGGGCAGTGGAAGACCTTCAGGAAGCTGAAATGATGATGAAAAGAAAAGTGAAGATGTGGGTACCAGCTGAAGCCAAAGGAAAGGAAACTTCTACCACCCTCGTGATCAAAGAGGTAGAGGATGAGGGAGATATTGACAAGAATCTAGAAGAGGTGGTTTCAAAGGAACATGTTTCCAGTGTGGTGAAGAAGGGCATCAAGCCTATGAATGTCCAAAACACCAAGGGTAGACAAAAAGCCAGAAGGTCATGGAATGGTTGTGCATGCAGATGAGGAGGCCCAATTTGAACATTCAAATGATGCTGAAAGGGGAGAAGCCCTAGTGATTAGGAGAGCCCTGGTGACTGAGGAAAAGGAAACATAACAGAGCAAGAATCTGTTTCACACAAGGTGCAAATGTGAAGGAAAATGTTGTGATGTCATTATTGATGGTGGGAGCACTGATAATCTAGTGTCAGAAGAGATGGTCACAAAGTTGAAGTTGAAGAGGGAAAGGCACCCACATCCATATCGAATTGCCTGGTTGCAGAAATACCACAAAGTTTTGGTCAATGAGTAGTGCTTAGTAAAGTTCAAGATCGGGAGCTACCATGATGAGGTACTCTATGATATCATCCCCATGGATGCATGTCACATGTTGTTGGGGAGGCCATGGCAGTTCGATTGGCGAGCTATGCATGGTGGCCATGCAAACACTTATTCCTTGATAAAGGATGGGGTTCGTCACAAGTTGAAGCCCCTGAAGGAGACTGAAGAAAAGGTATGCAGTAGTGCTAGAATTTGTTATGTAGATGGAAGAAATTTTTTAGAAGGTATGAAACATGAGCTTGTGTGTTATGCATTGGTTCCTAGAGTGAGTAAGGAGGATAGTGAGGAAGTTCCAACAGAAGTTTATGGGATGTTGGATGAGTTTCAAATTGTTTCTGATAATGTACCCGAGGGTTTACCACCAATAAGAAAGATCAATCATCAGATTGACTTGATTCCTAGAGCTAGTTTTCCAAATAAGGCAGCACATAGAATGACTCCAATAGAAAATGAGGAGTTGAACAAACAAGTTCAAGAGTTGTTGAGAAAGGGTTTGATACAGGAGAGTTTGAGTCCATGTGCAGTACCTGCAGTACTAGCACCAAAGAAGGATGGGGAGTGGAGGGATGTACATTCCCAAGCCATAAACAAGATAACAATCAAGTATACCTCACAAGGATGGATGACCGATGGACTATTTGAGTGGAGCTCAGATTTCACAAAGATTGATCTGAAGAGTGGATATCACCTAGATCTGGATTCGAGAGGGAGATGAATGGAAGATTGCTTTCAAGACCAAAGAGGGCCTGTACGAGTGGTTAGTCATGCCTTTTGGGCTAACCAATGCATCGAGCACATTCATGCAACTCATGAATGAGGTACTAAAAGAATTTTTGGGAAGTTTTGTTATTGTGTATTTAGATGATATTTTGATTTTCAGTAAGACGTTGGATGAGCATCTGATGCATATTCGGAGAGCCTTTGAGAAGTTAAGAGAAGAGAAACTGTTGATTAATTTGAAGAAGTGCAGTTTTGTGAAGAGGGAGTTAGTGTACTTGGGGTTTGTTGTCTCAGTAGAAGGTCTCAAGATGGACCCAGAGAAGGTGAAGGCTATTCTCGAATGGCCTACCCCAAGAATTTCTACCGAGGTGAGATCTTTCCATGGTTTGGCTAGTTTTTATAGAAAGTTCATTAGAAACTTCAGAGTATTTGTGGACCCTTGACTGAAACAATGAAAGGGGATAGAAAAGAATTCAAGTGGAGCAGTGGAGTGCAAAAAGTTTTGAGATATTGAAGTGGAAGGTGACAAAGCAACCTATTCTAGCCCTCCCAAATTTCAACAAGGTGTTTTAGGTGGATTGTGATGCCAGTGGTTGTGCCATTGGAGTAGTTTGAGCCAAGAAGGTAAGCCCATTGCCTATAGTTCAATAGCTCAAGCATTAAAGAAATGGAGACATTATTTGTTGCCGAAGGAATTTGTTCTATATACTAATCATCAGGCCTTGTAGTACCTAAATAGTCAGGGAAAATTAAATCAGAGGCATATGAAATGGGTAGAGTTTTTGCAGAGTTATACCTTTGTTTTGAAACATAGGAGTGGGAAGTCAAATAGGGTTGCAGATGCCTTAAGTAGGAGGAATACATTGACGAAAAAGATGCAGATTGAAGTGGTTAGGTTCAATGAACTTAAGACACTATACGTAGAAGATGCTGATTTTGTAGAGGCTTGGAAGGCTTGCAAGGAACCTGTTATAGTGGACAGGACAAGGTGGCTGGATTTCATAATCCAGGATGGCATGTTATTTAAGGGAAGTCAATTATGTATCCCGAGGAATTCCATGAGAGAGAACCTAATAAAGGAGAAGCATAGTGGAGGAATGGCGGGACATTTTGGTTGGGATAAGACCATTGCCATTATCAGTGAACATTATTATTGGCCTTAGTTGTCACAAGATGTGAAGAAGTTTTTAAAAAGCTGCAAGGTATGTCAGATGGTGAAAGGAGTGAGTCAGAATATAGGCTTATATCAACCCTTACCTGTATCAGAGAGGCCATGGGAGGATATAAGTATGGACTTTGTTCTTGGTTTTCCAAGGACACAACGAGGGAATGATTCAGTCTTTGTGGTGGTTGATAGGTTTTTGAAGATGGCATATTTCATTCTATGTCAGAAGACCCATGATGCAGTCCACATTGCTGACTTGTTCTTCAAAGAGGTGGTGAGGCTACATGGTCTGCCAAAGAGTATTGTTTCAGATCATGACACCAAATTTGTGGGGTACTTTTGGAGGACCTTGTGGAAGAAGCTGAAGACAGAGTTGAATTTCAGTTCTGCACACCATCCACAAACAGGTGGATAGACAAAGGTTGTTAATAGGAGTCTGGGTAACCTACTGAGATGTTTGGTAGGAGATAAACCCAAGGGATGGGACTTGATCTTACCCCAAGAAGAATTTTCTTACAACAATTTTGTCAACAAAAGCACTGGTAGATCACCATTCCAGATTGTGTATGGAGGTAGCCCCAAAACAACTCCTGAATTGAGGAAGATGGACCAAGAGAAGAAAATAAGTGCTGAATCCAAAGATTTTGCAGAACACATCAAGGATATACATGAGAAGGTAAGAGAACATATTAACAAGATGAATATGAAGTATAAGGCTAAAGCAGATCATAAGAGGTGGTATAAGGAGTTTCAGATTGGTGATGATGTGATGGTCCACTTAAGGAAATAAAGGTTTTTAGTGGGAACATATAACAAATTGAAGATGAAGAAGTTTTGTCGCTGTAAAATTTTGAAGAGGCATGATTCAGGGAATGCATATGAGGTAGAGTTGCCAGATGGATTCAACATTTCCCCTATGTTCAACATTTCAGATTTGATAGAGTATCATGAAGGTGGCGTAGAGGAAGTACCAATGATGGAACAGTGTGGGATTCTAGCACCTACTTCAGAAAAGGAGGAGATTGAAGAAATCCTGGATAGTCGTGTGGGAAGGAGTACCAAGAATAGGCAGTATGAAGAATATCTGGTGAAATGGAAAGGAAGGCCTGTTGAAGATTCATCCTGGTTGCCTAAGATAGAAGTCAACCATTTGGGTTTTCCTCCACCATTTGCAACGTGACAGGATCACTTCTCAAATTACCCTGGGTGTCTGATGCAGGAGCGTCCAGTGGTGTAAGGGCAATCTTGCATCACCCAAAAATAGTTAAATTTCAAGTTTCTCAGTTTTTAGATGTTCTTACATTTTTGAATACCCTTTTTTTCATAATGAAATTCCCAATTTAGGGTTTTTATTTTCTATTCCTGGGTGGAAAGATATTGCAGTTTTAATTTCCCAGATTTGCACCTAAAAATCTTCTGAGTTGGATTTGAGGCACTTAGAGTTCCCGGATCGGCCCTGAAACTTGTCAAAATTGGCGTAGCGGATTTTGAGCGCGTTGTTGACTTTGAGACCTTTCCAACGGTTCAAATGGTTCACAAATCAGAGTCCCAGATCAAAAGTTATGGCCCCGGGAAGTTGGCGCACTTTCTAGAAGATACAATTGCAAATGTTCTTTTGAAATTTGAACTTCAAGTTGTAATTTTTCAGTGCCAAACTACCTAAACTCAAAATTTGAATGTTATTTTGGCTCCAAACTAAAGAGGAGCTCTATTTATGGGCGAGTTTCTAATTTTTGGGTAACTTTTTGGGGACAAGCCGGCATATTGCGAAAGGGTTATTATGTAGCTTTCTTTAACTTGCATGTGTTGTAGAACTTGGGGATTGAGATCCTCTGTATATAAGAAGCTCCATTTTCTAAATAATAAAATTATTCTCTTGTTTGTGGGTTATTTTCTAAGTCTTGGGTCACGCCCTCATCATATATGTATGCTATACATATGATATAATACTTAGCTTATTACCATCACATTGTTGGTGTAAACCACCTCCCAGGAGCACTATCTACAACAAAAATACCTTCACAAATAGAGAGAAGCAATATGCTATTTCACAAAAGGTGAATGAAAATGGAGATGTAAAATACATATTGTACAACCTTTTAAAGGCATGAAAATGCAATGGGTGTAAAAATACTCGATACGGGAAAGAAACCAGCTAGATAATTAACCCTAAGGTAAAATTAATAATACACTAACAACCCCCTTTAAGTGCAAACCTAGGGAGAATTACTATGCAAAATGAAGAGGAAATATGGATCTTTGCTACACAACCATGTTAGGTACCCATTTACAATGCAAAAAATAAACCTCGCACAATCAGAGAAAAGGAGAAAAATTCCATGGGAAAAACCCCTCTCCAAAAGAGAGAAAAAAAGATTAAAAAGTGAAAGATGGAAAAGTGAAAGGAGGAGGACTTCACAAGACCCCCCAAGAACAACTCTTGTCACTAATCTCAACAAGATACAAGGGAGAGAGACTATGTAGCCTCCCCATAGAAAATGCTAAAGATGCCCCCCCATGATGAAGAAACTATTGTGCTAATCCTAAAAGTCTGAATAACATCCCATGTTTGTAAACAACATGCCTCCCTTGAGGGAGAAAAAACCATTGATACAAGAGAAACTCCAACAATGAAACAAGAGAAGGGAGAGGATCTATCAACATGAAACATTCCTCTAAAAAATGTCTAGGTTCCTCCATGTAACCAAATGTCACATCGGGATTAGGTGAAACCTGAACCGAAGAAGGTGGATCAATTAGAACATTTTGAAACTTTGAAGCAACAATCTCCAAAGACACAAATGGTGTGGTAGAAATGTAGATATTATCATAAAAAAGAAGGGATATACTCTCACAAGATTCATCCAAAATAAGAAATGTGAGATTCACAAAACAACTCTGCAAGACCTGTCAAGTGACTATACCACAAAGCAAGACTTCAAGGATCAAAAACATCCAGTTGTGCTAAAGAACCAACCTCTAAAGCAACAAGAGACAAATCAACATAGGTCTAAAGAACTCCAAAGTTCAAATGACCAATCTCCCTTGAGGAATTTCTATCAACAATAACAAGTGGGGTGTGAGGATCATAATCATCATCATAAACAAAATGAGAAAAGGCATAGAGATGAGACTCATGATCAACCTTACCAACAAAAATGAATTTGATAGTATTGGCCTCCCTGATAAAAACAAAATATGTAGTGAACTCTACAGTCTTAGGTATCTCACCATGAGTAATCTGATAGATGGATAGTAGATTTGTGTGCAAATCAGGAAAACACAATACATCTCTACAACAACCATCACCAATACCAACATCCAAAAGCTTACTATCTCCCAACAAAATCTTGAGAGTATCAATAGGATGAAGACCCAAAAAAGGAAAGGGAGTAAAACCTATGTGTTGAGATGCTCCTAAATCCAAAAACCTTCTACCATGACCGAAATAAACTATAGATGTTACCAATGCATACACTCTACCCATGTAGAGTTTATCTTCTTTACCACTTGTGAATCCTACATTCCCTAACTGTGTAGGTTTGGAGGATGATGCAGATGAAGATGCAGAGGCTGTAGAAGGAGTCATAGATGAGGGAAATGGAATATTGTTCTTTTGAAGAAGATGTGAAATTTCATTAATTTTCTTCGTACAACAATGGTGTTCATCATGCCCTTTCTTCTTGCAATACACAAAATTGAACTTCTCCTTCTTAGGCTTATCCTCTATTGAAGAGGTGTAGGAATAATTAGGCTTTGTATTATCCTTAGGTTTCTTCATCCCTTTTCTTTGAGATCCTTGTGCAACTAATGCATGATTTGTAGAGACCCCTCCAATTGGGAAAGTTTGGCTCACTCCCTTGTTAAATGGTCACAAAAAGTCAGAAAAGAAGGCATTTAGAATGCATTACCCAAAGGAACTATGGTGGAGTAGAAGGTAGAAGAAAAAACTACAAATGGGCCTCTTAGCTTAAACAAAATAAAAAAAATGGACTCCATATCAGTTTTACCCTTTCCACATCCCGCCAATTGTGACCTCACATATTTGAACTTGACTAGGAAATGATCAATGGAAGGAAATGTATCAAGGGAAAGAGAAGTTAATTCTTCCTCTAGTTGCAAGGTACGAAACTCACTGACGTAAAAAAATTAGGTTTTTAACTCATCTCACATCTCCTTGGGTGTATTACACTCCTCAATACAAAAAAGAGACTATTAGAAACATGCAATTGTATCAGACCTATAGCTTTGTCACACTTGTTTCTATGGGGATTTTTTCATGCTTCATGGTAAAGTGGGTTGGTTGGCACTCAGCGTGGTCCAAAAACCCTTAGATTGGAGATACCTACACATTTTGATCTTACAAGTCTACTAGCTATGGGGGTTTAACAAATCAATTGAATTAGGAGTAGCCATGACAATAAAAGGAAAAAATACACCAAATTGAAATCTCCAAAAAAATCAACTAATGTAGCCTCTCAAGATTTATCCAAAAAAATATTACTTTGGAAATTAAAAAAGGGATTCAATCTAAAAACTTTGAGAAAAAGAGTTGTACAACTTGTCTATTTGTAGTAGATTCCCACTTCACATGAAATCCAAATGAATGCACAAGTCTCCACAACATAACAACCTCTACGCAATCTATGAGACATTCTCACACCAACCAAACACACTGCAATGCTATTTAAATAGCAAAAAGATACCACACACTGCCAATGTGGGATTAATGTTTGTGAAACAATTTTGAAAAGCCTGGGGCTCACACCACTCCAACTACACAGAAGCCCTAAAATGAAATATTTCTATTGGAATTTTATAAAGTATAGAGTTTCAAAAAAATTCTACACCTCCAAATAGAAAATAACACCTTCAATGAGGAAAATTATGCCCTTTAGAGAATAGAGATAATTCATGCCACCTATTCATTTGAATGGAACCTCATAGCAATACTCTACCTGCTAAATTGCAATAGTATCCCCATACTTGGAAATGTTCCCATACCTCTTCACAATGATCAAAACCACTAAAACCAGGTCTTCACATGGCTCCAAGAAGCAATCAAAGTCATTGCACACAAGTTCACAATGAAGCTTCCTGAATGCATAGAGAAATCACCGTATAAAGCACAAATAACTATTCAAACTGGTGATGCAATCTGCCAATCCAAGAGTCAACTTGTAGCAAGGAAAAATTGTTCCTCCAAAAAAAATGTGAATGAAACACTACCCACAAAGAAGAAATTTTTTTCTTCCAAATAGATCAACAACCTCCAAATTCAATCTCTCTCCTTTTCCATATAGCACAACACAAAAAGGGTGAAAATCACTCCCCAATCAATAATGAAAAAAAGCCAAAATTGGCCTCGGATGAAGAAAATGTTCCTCAATCAATTGTAGAAAAATGATGTCTCTCTTTGAAACCTCATTTTAATAGCATGAAATCATACCAGGAGACTTGACATCCAAGGCAATCACCCAAACCACATAGAATCTCTCTTCCAGGAAAAATTGAAAAAAAGGAAAATTTTTAGAAAATTTATTAACAAATAAATGATCTCAAACTCTTCTAATGAAAACTCTCAAGGGAAGGAGGGAAAAATGGATAGCTTTGATACCATGTTGGTGTCAACCACCTCCTAGGAGCACCATCTATAGCAAAAAAACTTGAAGCAATATGTTATTTCACCAAAAGTGAATGAAAATTGAGATGATGTAAAATACATAATGTACAGCCTTGTAAAGGCATGAAAATGCAACTGGTGTAAAACTATCCGATACGGGAAAGAAACCACCTAGATAAATAACCCTAAGGTAAACATAATACTAGTACTAACACACAATATGAGTTATATTCTTATTAAATGGTCTAGGTGGTATTCCAGTTCATAATAGATTACTATTCCCAAGTATTATCAATTATTTACAACACATTTCATATCATATTATTCTCTTTTTTATGTTATTCCATAAAAAAATTACCCAAAAAACCACTAACATGGAGTGAATCAAATTATTGGTGCATAAGGAAAATTTATAACTATCTACTAATCCTTGGACATGTCAAGCAATGACACATATTTTATCCAACATTAGAACTAGTTATCTAAAAGCTTAAATAAGAGCAAGAAAGCCTACCTAAAACTAATGTGGAATCTAAGAACTGATGATTCAATGCAAAGGAACTAATGAGTTCTAAAACTAGAGTAAGCTGCATAGGCTATGTGATTAAAATGAGGTTCATATTCAACACACTACCAAGAACACATGAGATTTACAAGAAAAAATTTCATCTACTATTAAAATAAATTAAACCTTGTAAAGCTTATAACGATTAAATGCCATCTCTAGCCACCAAGCACAAAGTGTACAAGATATCAATATCTCTTTGAAGCTAAAATAAATTGATTTATATATTAACTGTTGTTAAAGTCTAAGTGATGCTTATCTAGAAGAATATGCACACATAAAATGACCTAATGGTTAACCATATATGGATGGGGGAAAATACAAGGGCACAACAAATATATTTGTATGGACCTCTTAAAGGAAACACGATATTATTTTTTAGCAATGGGCTATATATGGAACTAGGTGAAACTAGAGGGCATAATTTAGTATATTTTAGATATAAATGAATATGATCAAGGAGAACTTGACCGTTGTAATTTGAAAAAATCCCCAAAAGTGTTCTTAAACTCTACCTATCTTTATGCAAAATCCTAACACCAAAAATCAACATGAATATATTTTAATTTGTAAAATCAATCATCCCATATCAAAATTGAGACATACAAAATCATATCAATCAAATTTAAAAGTAAACACTCACAAATTTGATTTATTTTATATCATTTAATTCCTATAATTTCGCTTGATTACTTAAATAATATTTAACCCAAATTGTTTGTGTTTAATTATAAGTCATTATACCGTACCACTAAAATGAGTAAAATTCCCTTGCTGGATAATAGAGACTAAGTGGCTTATAGTCTTCACTACATTGGATCCAATGTTGTTAGTTCAGCAAGAAAAGAAGTTAGCCGAATTTGTTGATATTCTAAATATGGCGCATTTGACAGAAGAGAACGTTGTAGGCCCAACACAGAAATTATGGCTTGATTTTTATTAGCTTGTGTTAAATTCTAAAGAAACACAATTTCAACTGCGATGGACGATTTTGTCGCCATGCAAGCCTATTTCTCAAGGCCACCAATTCACTACAAAATCAAACAACAAAATTATTTAATAATTTGGCATGGAAAAAATCTGAAGTCATAGAGTCTGCCTGGAATTTTCAATTCGACATTTCTTATTTATGTACATAAGAATAGGAAAGCACTTTAGATGAAATTTGTAAGATTTTCTTCATAGTTTCTAACATGGGTTATATTTTGTAGAGCGATTTTGAGGTTTTCTTAACAAAGACATAATCATATATTGTTATAGGTAAGTTTTACTACTAAATTCATTTAATAAAAATCATTAGTTGAGGTTAAAGTAGTTGTAGAGAATTTACATTGACATTACAAATTATGTTAAAGTCTATCTAACAATAATTGATAGTTGAGGTCAAAGTATTCATACAAAATTCACAATCAAATTAGATCAAATTTGTAAGATTTTCTTCATACAAAAAGCACTTTAGATGAAATTTGTAAGATTTTCTTCATAGTTTCTAACATGGGTTATATTTTGTAGAGCGATTTTGAGGTTTTCTTAACAAAGACATAATCATATATTGTTATAGGTAAGTTTTACTACTAAATTCATTTAACAATAATCATTAGTTGAGGTTAAAGTAGTTGTAGAGAATTTACATTGACATTACAAATTATGTTAAAGTCTATCTAACAATAATTGATAGTTGAGGTCAAAGTATTCGTACAAAATTCACAATCATATTAGAAATTAGGTTAGAGAATTAATAATGATTGGTAGTTGAGGTCAAAGTAGTGGTACATAATTCACGATCAAGTTAGAAATTATATTAAAGTGTATTTACCAATGATTGATAGTTAAGATCAAAGTAGTGGTAGAGAATTCAAAATGAGGCTAGAAATTATATTATTAGCAATATTAGTGAGACATTTACTTGGTTATATATTAAAAATTTAAATTGTAAAAAATTTAATAATTTGATTCTATTTTTTTTTCTTATCACTACAATAACTTCTTTAGAGAAATTAAATCTATTTGACGTTATTGTATAGATAAGTGTCTATATTCCTCATGGGTGAAAGCAAAAAGTTGTGTCACACTTTCAGCCAACTTATCAGCACAATAAAATTTAAGTATTTCTAACTAAGAATCAATTTTGGTCAAACATATGATCTAGTAAGATTCATTTTAGCTAAGTTAGATACTTTCACAACTTTCTCAACTAAAATTGTTGGCTAAAAATATATGGAGCACCACTTTGAGTCCAATTTACCAAAAAAATAAAATTATTTGAAAAACTTGAAGTTTCAATAAATCCTACTAATGTAAATAACATTTTTAAAAAAATATAAAAATATCCTTTTGTAGATCCATAAATGTAGTTTTCAGAAATATATTTATTTTAATAGTTTAATTATTATTTATATTTATATTTATATTTTTACTAAAAGTAGGTTATTAGCACAAAATATTAGGTTCATTACCATGCCAAGGAAAAATACTAAAACTTATTAAAAAAAATAGAAAAAAATATGATGCACTAGATAAAAGAATCTATTTCAAGATGGTATAATTTGTTTTCTATGTTAAATAAATATTTAATATGAAAGTTGACGTCCCATGGAAACAACTATTTTTTGATTCACGTACATTTTAATATTTATTTAAAAATATATATTTATCAAAATTGGGAACAAATATATCCATGTACTAAAGTTTCAAGTTATAAATACACACAAAAAAATTTAAAGAAAAAAATAAAATTTACTATAAAAAGTTTGACATCCCATATAACTTCATTTTTTAAAATTTTATCAGCAACTAAATTATAGTATTAATTTATTAAAAACTAGTTTAAAATAAATTTTTTATTTAAAAAAAAATAAAATACAAACATAAAATATACTCAAAAATAAATATTTTACTAGTTTACATCATCTCAAAATTCAAAACATATATGTCATTTTTGAGTGATTCAGGTTTAAAATTTGGATCAGCATTGGTCATTTCCTTTATAAAGTGTGACACAACTTTGTGCTATTACCCTCATTCCCCTTCTACTTCTTTTGCTAGTATATTACCCATTGTAACACTTCCTTTTTTTCAATTGCATCCTTACTACTCTCACCTCTATCATAAAGAAAATTAAGAACAAGCCATGTAATGATTTTTTGTTTTTATTTCTTGTCACTCCAACAATTTCTCAAGTGATCTACACCTCCCACTTGTATGCTGTAATATTTAATCTTCCAAGTCACTTTGTTACCATCTTCATCTCTTGTAGTTCTATTCTTAGGGGTCCTTATCATCTCATTATTTATATAATTTACCTCTCAATGGTAAAAAATGGTCAAAGGTCATTCATCTAGGTTGGTTTCTCTTATTACCCAATTATCTGATTCCTTCCTATCCACTCAATCATTCTCACAAAAAACCTTTAACTCACACACCAACTTGTTCCCCATTTATGGCATCTAACATGATGATCCACTCTCCCTTACTTATCCTAGTGATGTCTTGGAAACCCTAATAATGTTGGTTACATTGGTGGTTGTCATTACACCAAAAGATCAACCCGCTAATGCTCGATACAACCTCTAGATTTATACAAGGTCAACAAGAGGTGGTTAAGCCATGTCACAAACCCAAGCTCCATGCTACACAAGGAGACTAAGGGATAGACCATCTTACAACAACCCCCCCCAACACAAGCAAGGGGTTCAAACCTGTGACCTTATCTCTGATACTAATTGTTACATTGGAGGTTGTCATTGCACAAAAAGATCAACATGTTAATGCTCGATACAATTGATAGATTTATACAAGATCCACAGGTGGCAGTTAAGCCATGTCATGAACCCGGGTGTCATATTGCATAAGGAGACCAAGGGACACAACATCTTGCAACAATGTTAACCTTCCCATGTGTGGTGTACTTTAACTCCCATTCATAAATGGTTTCATTAGCTCACTATCCTAGTTTCATTGGAAAATACAGAATGGTCACACATGCACATGAAGCCAAAATGATAGTTAAAAGAACAAAGATGGCAAGAGCCCTGCATAAAATAATGTTCTCATTATATGACCTTGTCCAATAATCTCTAATGATTATACACATAAATATAACTATAGAAAACTCACAAGAAAAATGATATAGTGATGAAAATGAAGGGACATACTATATCACAAGTGTAATAGGAGCTCTCATGTCTATTTGATACAAGTGATAGAGTATTGGAAAAATAACAATGCAAATCACTTCTTGGGCATAAACAAATAGAATATGCCTACTTTAAGTGTTTTTCCTAGAAGTCAACATGGTTTTGCATCCATCACCATATCTTGAGGTGTAAGTTAAGCCCACGCAAAAGACTTGTGTAATATATCCTCCAAAGACAACTTCCAATTTTGTTAGGCCTATGAGTCTTTTAAAAGAAGGGAGATTGCAACTAATTAGAAGTTATATTTTATTGTGAAATCTTGGAATAGCTTTTTAAATTATTCTTTTTTTGTTTCATAGGATTTTCCATCTATATCCATTCTTTTGATCAATAACCCCATCAAAAGTGACAAAAATTATAGAGAAATTATTCTTCATTATTATAGCAAACAAATTGGTTTACCTTTCGTGAGAAAGGCATCCAGTGACTTCCATTTTTAAATTTTGGATTCTAACATAGAAATTTTAGTTTTACAAGAATATTATTGTTAGAGGGAAAAATATATCTACTAAAATATTTTAAAACCATTTTATTATTTTTGAGATCAATAGTTGGGTATGTCCAGGACCATCATGGAAAAGCAGGTCCTTAAGTGGCAAAAAGTTAGAAAAAATAGAGTTAGGCAACTTGACGTAAAAATTTGAATAATTTATCTATATTATTTCAAACATATGTAAGAATAGAATCTATAGAAAATTGAATGTAGTTTCTAAACTACTAGGTTTTTTTTTTTTAAATCTATTTGGTGAAAATTTGAAATTTCAATGTAATAGTACTTAAATTTCAAGGAAAAATAAGAAGTAGGTGTCTGTCTAACCACCTAACCACAATAAAAATTATAATTTTTTTATAAGAATTTAGATATAAGTAGAGGACTCATGTCTCGATGTGATGCATATTTATTTGTGACTTTTTTCCAAGTAAATAATTAATTATGAATTTTTTATTACAACTTTTCAAAAATATAAAAAACTTGTATGTCTAAACACCTTAAGTTGGTCAGAACTTCATGAAATTCAATTTTTTTTTTTTTTTAATCCTATAGTATGCAAAGCAGAAAATGTGACGCATGTTTTAGATTCAAAGAATGTGATACCATTTGAAAGCTATAGATTTTTTTCAATCAGCCTATCAATCAGGACTGTAGTCATAATTCATATAGAAAATGAATAATAATTATCTATTAAATTCAAATTAAAGTGTAATTTATATTGGAGGAAAGTTGAGAATCTCCTTTAAAAACTATTTTTGTTTAATCAATTTTGGGAAGAAAAAAATCGTCAGCCACATGAGCCATGATATCACTTATATATCGCCACTTTTTGGCCCATCATGATCCTGCACATACCCAGCTTGCACATTGTATTGAGGTTGCTAACATGACAACTCAATAATAAAGCATTATTGGCTAATATTTTCACATAAATAAAGTGATCCCTTTCATTCACATAGTATAAAGACTAAATATAGTAAAATTAGCTCAATCACATGATCTACGATTTCACACCTTTGAAAAATTATTAGTCTAACAATAACATTATTAGACTAACCAGGAGGAATGCTATTATACACCCTGGTCTTGTTAGGCTCATTTTTGAGCATTTTCAAAACTTACCTGCTTTGCCTAAGACTGTTGATATTGAAGATTTGGATGATGAGGAGACAGAAAGTAGTAGGGAGATCAAACCCCAGGCCCCCCCTACTTGTGTTCTTGTTGGTCATGAAACCATTGCTCCCTAGTCCCTATCTATGCGGAAAACCCTTAAGGATTCTGCCCTGCTGTCTTGTCCTAAATTATAGCCTTTGCATGAATGTCCTAGTCCGAGTTTTGCTTCTCTGCCCTATCTTAACCCCCAGCCATCTCCTGGATGCTCTACTCTAGGCTTGTCCCCTGGCTTTAAAGGTACCCCTATTACGAAACTTGTTTCGTATTCTGGGAATTCTATGGAAATGCTCTCTGATAAACCCATGGTCAGTAAGGAATCGACCCCTAGTGCCCCTACGTCTGGAAGATTGGGGAATGAACATTATGAGTCCCCTATTCAGGATGAAATTAATTCAGCCCTGAATAAGCTCAAGCCTGAGGACATGGTGAGTATAGCAGAAAATAGTATAGATGGCCTTTTCATTGTTATAAAGTGGACCCAGAATGAAGTCTATGATTTGAAAGGCCATTTTACTAATCTCAGCAATAGGGTCACAGATTTGGAGCAGAAGATCAGTTGGAATTGTAGAGATAATGAAGGACAGGAAACTCCCTTACCAAGGAAAAGGCAGCAATCTCAGGAGGATAGATTGACAAGTATCGAGTGCAGTATGTCCAAGATTGGCCAAAACATTAGGGCCACTATTGTGAACAATCACAAAATTGCTAGGCATAACACCATTATCATCAATGCGATGGTGGAAAAGCTTGAAAAAAACCAAAAGGGTTCGCTAGTCATGGATTTGGATGCAAACAGGGGAGGCATCAGACTGGCTGGTGAACGGATTTCAACTCGTACCTGGGCTAACATTAAGAGAAAGACTCTGACTTCATCACATACTGCTCAAATTCTCAAGCAGGGGTTACAGGACATGCAAGATATTGAAAAGGAGGCTGAGGAGTTACTAAACACCTTGGAGTAGTGTGGTGGTGTTTGTTGCTAGTTTTTTTGGGCAGTCCTTTTTTTGGGCCCTGCTGTCTCTTTGTGTTGTCGTTTCTTTTCTGGGACAACCGTTTGTTTTTTTGAACTTTTTATGTTATCTTAAGTTGTTTTGACTCTGTGGTTTCAGGTCCCTGTAAAACCTATTTTTTCCTTTTCAAAAACATTAATATGTGACATTGGTAAACATTCACATGATGTCATTACAAGTCCATCCATTTCCCCAACTATATATAAAGAATGGCATACAATTGAAAATTGAATATATGTAGACTATTTTTTGTAATACCATTGAGAAATAAATCATATTGAAGTTTTTAATCTCAAAACTCAATATTAGCTTACAATTGGCCTTTGCATCAATTTCATCCTTTTACTGGCCCTGTCTATTTTAACTGCATATATAACTAAGTTAGATTATTTTCATATGAAGTTGACATATGGAACCAGATACATGTGAAAACTATTTTAGGGCTATTGGTACAATTACATTTCACCATTGGTGGGAGAGGTGGAAAGGCAAGACTTACTAGTAAATATTTCACACCATATAATCATCCATAAAGGATTTTGATTTGGAAATCATCATATTTGATAGACAAGGTTAAGCCAATTAAAGGATAATATTAGACTATTAACCCAACAAAAATAATTTACTTTATGTAATTTATTATACATGTAGTACAAGGCCTCCCTTTTTATAGTTATCGAGGATATAGGAAAATATCCATCTTTATCATGTTCCAGCTCAACCATATTAAATTCACCTCAAAAAGCGAAATTTGTGATAAGTATTGAATCAATGACCCACCACCATAAATGAGTTCTTTCAACATCATTGGAAGTATAAATAATGATAATATCAAAGAAATTATATCTAATATTTAAGAGGGTATAAATTGTTGGATGTTGTGGTTGTGTTGCTGATATGTGGTTGTCATTGATGTGAACACTATTAGCATAAATGTATTTGAAGCTATATATGTCAAGGATATTGAGAAAATTGTAATAAATGAGTTCCAGGTTGTCAGTGGTGAAGTGAAGTTCAGTATGGTTGTTATTTCTATACGTTGTTGCTCAGAGGTTATGGATTTAAGATTTTTTTATTGAGTGTATATAATTTATCGACATCGAATTTCAAAGATCCGCATGAAGATTTGATCGAGTTATGAAATTTTTCATTCAGATAGTTTTTTTGTTTCTTCAGTTGGAGTTCCTAATTGAAGATGATGTTATTTCAATTAGTTCAGTTGCTATGGATGCTTCTCTTGTGATTCATGATGCTTTTGGATGCTTCTAGATCATGCTCTATCTTTGTTGTGTGTCTGCATTGATCATTGTGATCGTGGTTGACAATTTTCTTGTGTGTTCATGTTTTTCTTGTTCTTGGCCAATATAGTGTTTATAGCATGTTGTGGATCTTTGAGGAGAAATTAATTGAAGTTTCTTTGTGTTGGAGATGTTGATTTGGGTCCTCACTACATTGTGGTTGACCATGATTGATTCACATTGATAATATTTAATGTTTTGGGCCGACAATTTATATTCAATTTATTATTTCTTTGTGGTCGACTTGTAACAATGAAATTTCATGTTGCGGAGATATAAGAGCGACTATTTATTCAAATTTAAGTGTGAAAAACATTTGCTTCTATGTGTGTGCATGAATAAGGTTCTAAATCATTCGAAGGCAAAGCAGAATGTGAATAATTGTGAAGAAGTGTGAAGAAGGGTGAAGAAGAGTGAAGAAGTGTTCATGTGCTTAATTGGAACTGTAATGAGGAATTAGCATATGCTATTTTCTCATTTAAAAATATGAATGGATTTAATTTGAATCTCTTTGTAAGACAGTGTGTCTTCCTTTGTAATTGAGTAGTGAGCTCTAGGCAGTGTGCCTAAATGCATGTGCATTCCCCATATTTCATTTTCATTATACTTTTAATAGGGTATAATCTTGTGGACTGACCTCCACAGTGGTTTTTCCACTAAAAAGGTTTCCATGTAAAAGATATTGGTGTTATGTGTGTTTTTGATGTGTTGATGATTTATGTTTTCATGGTTAATAATCAGATTAGAGAATAAGGTTAATAAGTTGAATAAGTTTTGAATTTCTGTGACAACTGATTCACCCCCCCTCTAAGTTTTATGCACTTGTATTGGAAAAAATTGGTATTAGAGCATGCTCCTTGGAAGAAGTTTAATAGTTAAAGGTGATCTGAGATGGAAAGTCACAAGAAGGATAGTCTAAGATTTGATGGAAACAATTATTCTTTGTGGAAGACTCGAATGGAGTGCCATCTGAGATGCATTGGTGAAGCCTACTAGAGTATTACAAGTAATATGTATATTATTCCACATAATGGTCCTACTAATTCTATTGAGATCAGAGATGTTGAGTACAATATCCTAGTTAAGGAAGCTTTTTTGAGTGCTTTGACTAATTTTGAGATGACAAATGTTATGGATCTAAAGACTACTTATGAGATATGGAAAAAGTTGGAAACCTTGTATGAAGGTGATGCTAATGTGAAGATTGCTAAGTTGTAGAATTTGAAAGGGAAATATGAAAGGTTGAGAATGGATGATGATGATAACATTAATACTTTCATGCAAAGAGTGAATGAAATTTTGTGTGGTATTAGATGTGCTAGTGGAAAGATAGATGAATATGAGATTATTGCTAAAGTGCTTAGATCCCTGCCTGATTCTTAGAAAGTCAAAGCTAGTGCTATTGAAGAGCTCCGGACTATAACAAATATACCCAGAGAGACATTGGTTGGTAAGCTAACTACTTTTGAGTTGAGTGAATTTGGTGATGCCCTTCCTAAGGTTGAATTTGCATTTAAGGATTCTACTTTCGAAAGAGAAAGACAAAGATATGATCTAGGTGAGAGTTCATCTAGAAAAAACATTCAAGTATGAGGATGAAATTAGACAAATTGAAGAAGAAGAAAGAGAGCTAGAAGAGTTGGAAGCTCTTATTGTCAAAAGAGTATCAAGAGGAAAAGGTAAGTATGAAGGAAAATTACCTCTTAAATGCTTTTCTTGCAATAAGATAGGTCATTTTGCATCAAGGTGTCTTGAAAGAGCTACTAAACCAAGACATAACAAGCTTAGATTTCAGAATAAGTGTTACTATGTTGCTAATGAAGATGTGATAAATGTTGAATCTGATAAAGGAAATAGAAGCAATGAGGAATGGGTATTTATTGCTATCAAGGAAAATAATCTTGTATCTACTGAATCTACTAGTTGTACAAATGTGGAGAAAGCCATAACTACTCAAGTTGAAGAAAAAGATGAATGGGTAATTGACAGTGGATGTTCACATCATATGATAGGAGACAAAAGAAATTTTGTAAGCTTGGAAAAGTATGATTGTGGTGTTGAAATATTTGGTGATAATACAACTAGTTTGGTGATAATACAGCTGGTGTGATCCACAGAAGAGGTTGCATTTCTCTTGATGGTAAGCATAATACTGATGACGTTCTATATGTGGAAGGCTTGAAGCATAATATTTTTAGTGTTGTTCAAATGGTTGATAAGGGATACAATCTTCAGTTCAAGGATGGAAAGTGTATAATATTGAGTTTCAGAAATGAAATTGCATTAGGTACAAAAACAAAAGGTGATATATTTCACTTCAATGCTGCTAGTAAACGTTGTTTGATTGCTCAAGTAGATGAAAGTTGGTTATGGCATAAGAGGTTGTGTCATGTTAACTTTGATAACATTTTCAAGATAAGTTCCACTAAGGCTATGAGAGATCTATCTAAGTTGGTGAAACCTACCAATGCAATATGCAAGTAATGTCAATTGGGAAAGAAAACTAGTATTTCATTTTAGAGTAAAAATCATTGTTCAAATGAATTGTTAGAGCTTATGCATACTAATCTATGTGGTCCCTCTAAGGTTGGAAGTTTACAAGGTTATATGTATTTCATGTTACTCATTGATGACTATTCTAGAATGGTATGGGTGACTTTCTTAAGGGAGAAATTTGAAGTACTAGAAAAGTTCAAGATCTTTAAAGCTATGGTTGAGATAGAGACAGGTTTGAAGATTAAATGTTTGAGATCAAATAGAGGTGGTGAATTCACTTCCAATGAATTTAATACTTTTGTGAAGAACATGGAATAAAGAGACAATTACCTACACTGCAGACCCCTCAACAAAATGGATTTGTGGAAAGGAAGAACAAAAAAATTGAAGATGCTGCTAGAAATATGATGCTAGAAGGAAATGTTCCTCATATCTATTAGAGAGAAGCCATGAGTATTTTTGTGTACACACTCAACTGGGTACAAATCAAAGGTGATACTTGTAAGACCCATTTTGAGCTATGGACTAGTCAAAAGGCTACTGTTAAATACTTCAAGATATTTGGAAGAAAATGTTATATTAAGAGAGATGAAGACATAGTAAATCTTGATGATAGGAGTGATGAAGGTATCTTTCTGGGTTATGCTACTAAAATTAAGGCCTACCGGTGTTACGATAAAAGATTGAAGTAAATAGTTGAAAGTGTAAATGTTAAGGTTGATGAAGACTTTGGTACACTATCCAGAACTTGTGGATATGACTCTGATGATCAGGATGATAGTACAAACAAAGGAAAGCAAGTTCAAACTACAAATCAAGTGCAACTCAGTCTAGTAAATCAAGAAAATGAAGAAGGAGAAACTGGTGAAAGAGCAAAAGAAAGATTAGAAAAGCATGAAGTTGATGAAAATCCTAAGAAGACTCTAAGGTATGTAAGATTGCATCATTCAGAAGATCATATTATAGGTGATAAGAATGAAGGTGTCCGGAATATGAGAAAGTTTGCAAAAGAGTGTTGCTTGATTTCAAAGACTGAGCTTACTAGTGTGAATGAACCATGTAAAGATGAGAATTGGATTGAAGCAATGAAAGAAGAGTTAAAACAAATTGAAAATAATGATACATGGATTCCTGTTCCCAGACCGAAGGATAAGAATTCCATTGGAACCAAATGGGTCTTTAGAAACAAATTGAATGAGCAAGGTGAAGTGGTTAGAAACAAAGAAATACCGGTATGTAAAGGATATTCACAAATGGAAGGAATTGATTTTGAAGAGACCTTTTCCCTTGTTGCTAGAATTGAAGCTATAAGATTATTTCTTTCCTATGTTGCTCACAAGGACAACAAATTTTATCAGATGGATGTAAAATAAGCTTTTCTAAATGGTGAATTGGAAGAAGAAGTGTATGTTTAGCAACCTAATGGATTCCAATTGACTAATCAAGAAGATATGGTGTGTCAGTTGAAGAAAGCATTGTATGGAATCAAGCAAGCCCCTAGAGCATGGTATACAACATTTGACAAGTATTTGTTGAAGCTTAGATTTAACAAAGGTATTGCTAATATTAATCTATATTTCCAGAATGATGATAGAGATTTGATTTTTGAAGTCTTTTTTGATGATATTATTTTTGGAGGAGATGATGCTTTGTGCATGAAGTTTACTGATGAGATGCAAAATGAATTTGAGATGCCTATGATTGGTGAGATGAAATTCTTTTTGGGATTGCAAATTGCTTAGTTAGGTAAAGGGATTTTTATATCTCAGTCCAAGTATGTGAAGGAATTGTTGAAGAAGTTTAGTATGGAAGATTCAAAGCTAGTTGGTACACCCATGGTGATTGGATGGAAGTTGACAACAAAAGATGATTCTCCAAAAGAAAATCAAATAAGATATAAATCAAATATTCATGGATTGTTGTACTTAACTCAAACTAGGCCTGATGTCATGAATGTTGTATGTATTGTTACAAGATTTCAAGCTAATCCGAAAGAATCTCATGTGACTACTGTGAAGAGAATTTTTAGATATTTGAAGGGAACTATTGATCTTGGCTATGGTATCCTAAAGATGATGATCTTAATTTGAGTTCCTTTGCTGATGTTGACCCAGGGGAAAGAGATGTGAATGACAAAAAAAAGTACTAGTAGTGGAGCATTTTTCTTGGGTAAGAAGCTAATTTCATGGTTAAGCAAGAAGCAGAATGCCATTTCCTTATATACTATAGAGGACGAATACATTGTTGCTACTAATAATTGTAATCAAGTCCTATGGATGAAACAAATGTTGAAGGATATCAAAATTATATATGATGACCTATTGCTATATTCTGTGATAACTCAAGTTCTATTAACATTTCCAAGAATCTAGTGTTGCATTAAAAAACAAAGCATATATCTATCAAGTTTCACTTTTTGAGGGAGAAGGTAAGTGAAAAGGAAGTTAGATTGAAGTATGTACCTACTAAGGAGTAGATTGCAAAAATATTTACCAAGTCATTTCCTAAGGATACTTTTGAGTATCTTAGAGGGAAGTTAGCGGTGATCACCCCTCCTAATAAGAACTAAGGATGGATTGCATTACATTAGTTCATGCATTTCACAGTCATATCTTGTCTCAGATTGATGTTGTGGTGGTTGCTACTTAGGGGGAGTAGTCAGATGTTTAGAAAGTTAGATATGTGGTTCAAATCTTAGAGAAATTTGTCATAGATGTTAAAGGCAGAGAAGAGTCATGTGAAAAAATGGTGATTATCTGAGCACAAGAGCCTTATGGGGAGAAATATTATGTGAAAATATTGAGGAGAAGGTGAGTCAAAACCTAAGGAGTTAGTTGGGGAGATTCTTGGATGTTGTGGTTGTCATTGATGTCAACACTATTAGCATAAATGTATTTGAGAAAATTGTAATAAATGAGTTCCAAGTTGTCAATGGTGAATTGAAGTTCAGTATGGTGGTTATTTATATACTTTTTTGGTTAGATGTTGTGGACTAAAGGGTTTGTTACTGAGTGTATCTAGATTAACCACTTCAAGTCTCATAGATCTGCATAAAGATTTGATCAAGTTATGAAGATTTTCATTCAAACATTTTTTTTGCTTCTTCAGTTGGTGTTCTTGATTGAAGATGATGTTATTTCATTTATTTTAGTTGTTGTGGATCCTTCTCTTGTGATTCATGATGCTTGTGGATTCTTCTAGATCATGCTCTATGTTTTTTGCATGTCCACATTAATCGTTGTGATCATGGTTGGCAATTTTCTCTTGCATGTTCATGTTTTTATTGTTCTTGGCCAACATAGTGTTTATAGCATGTTGTGGATCTTTGAGGAGAAATTAATTGAAGTTTCTTCATGCTGGAGATGTTGATTTGGGTCCTCACTAAGTTGTTTCTGACCTTGGTTGATTCACATTGATAATCTTTAATGTTTTGGGCTGACAATTTATATTCTTTTTATTATTTCTTTGTGTCCGACTTGTAGCAATGAAATTTCATGTTGCAAATATATAAGAGTCACTCTTTATTCGAATATATAAGTGTGAAAAAGGTGTTCTTCTATGTGTGTGCATGAATAATGTTCTAAATCATTCGAAGGCAGAACAAAGTGTGAATAATTGTGAAGTGTGAAGAAGAGTAAAGAAGAGTGAAGAAGTGTTCATGTGCTTAATTGGAATTGTAATCAAGCATTAGTAGATGCTATTTTCTCAGTTAAAAGTCCAGTTGGCTTTAATTTGAATCTCTTTGTAACAAAGTGTGTCTTCCTTTGTAATTGAGCAGTGAGCTCTAGGTAGTGTGCCTGAATGCATGTGCATTCCCCATTTTTCATTTTCATTATACTTTTAACAGGGTATAATCTTGTGGACTAACCTCCACCATGGTTTTTCCCCTAATAGGGTTTCCATGTAAACAATCTTGGTGTTATGTGTGTTTTTTATGTGTTGATGATTTATGTTTGCATGGTCAATAATCATATCAGAGAAGAAGGTTAATAAGTTGAATAACTTTTGAAGTTTTGTGACAACCGATTCACGCTCTCCCTCTCAGTTGTATGTCATTGTATTTCCAACATAAATTGCTTGATTGGTGTGGTCACATCTATGATCTACCAAATACATGATCCAGTTAGGAGAGATAAAGGTGATGAACTATACACAATGTATGTCATGATTAATATTAAAAAAAAAATTCCTTGCCAATTAACACAAAAGCAAAAAAAAGATAGAAAGTAATAATTTAAACCCCCTATAAGAAAAGGATATTGAATACTATATTTTTTAATGAGCATGCATCACTACCTATACTTCTTAGGGAAATTTATAATACTTCAAGCATTCTAGGGGTAAAATTCATTTGTGAGTCTAGTGATATGTCATTGATATCAAATCTTCAATAGAGGAATATGTTGGATGTTGTGGGTGTGTTTCTGATATGTGGTTGTCATTGATGTCAACACTATTAGCATCATTTTATTGAAGGTTGTATATGCCAAGGATATTGAGAAAATTGTTAAAGGAAGAGTTGTAGGATACTAGTGAAACAATAAAGCACATGAAGGTTTTTTTTCCTGTATGTTGAAGATTAGTTGTTTTGGACTAAAATATTTATTATTGTGAGTATTTATATCATCTACCAGAAGTTTTAGAGGTCTGCATGAAGATTTGATCATGCTATGAACAGTCGTGTTTTGACAATATTTTTGTGGGTTCTATCAGTGTTCCTGATTGAATTTTAAGTGATTCTGGTAATTTATGTAGTTGTGGATGATTCTTTGTTAGTTCTTGTTGTTTGTGGATGCTTCTAGATCATTCCCTATCCTTGTTGTACATCCACATTGATTGGTATATTTTTGGTTGAAGATTTTTCTCGATATGCTTGGGTTTTCATGTTCTTGGTAGACATGATGGTTGTAACGTGTCACAGATCCTTGGATATTTAAAATTTGAATGTTTCGCACACTTGAAGATATTGTTTTGGTTCCCATCATAATATTAGCTGACGTTGTTTGATTCACATTAAAAGTTTATTTATAAATTTGGTGCAACATTGTAAATATGTTTTATATTTCTGGCCGACTAGGTTGTTTATGTAATTCCATGTTGCAAATATATAAGAGTGATTGTTTGAACAAAGTTAGTGATTGTATGAAGTGAAGAAAATATAGAGAAGAGAAAGTGTGTGAATATTGATCTATTCATTCGATTCAAGAGCAGAGTGAGAAGAAGTTTGAGCGAAGTGTGAAGAAGGTTTTATGTGCTCAACTTGAACTATAATTAGGCTTGTGTAGAAGCTATTTTCTTAGTTCACACCTTGTGGATCTAATCCAAATTATTGTGTATTATTGGGAAATGAGCCCTCTTGTATTTGAGTAATGAGCTCTAGGAAGTGTGACTGAATGCATGTGCATTCCCATTATTTTTTATTATACTTCTAATAGGGTATAATATTGTGGACTAACATCTATCATGGATTTTCCCCTAACAGGGTTTCCATGTAAAAATTCTTGGTATTCTTTGTGTTTTTGATGTGTTGATTGTTTATGGTTTATTATTCCTTCATCAGATCTAAGATTAAGTTAACAAAAGTCTGAAAAGTTTAATATTTGTGACAACTGATTCACCCCCTACTTCTCAATTGTCTATCCTTCTTTCTCCAAAAATTTGTATTAGAGTAGGTTCCTCTGAAGAAGTTTAAAATATTGAGGTGATTCGATATGGAATCATACAAGAAGACCAGTCCTAGATTCGATGGAACAAGCTACTCATTGTGGAAAGCCGAGATGTAATGTCATTTGAGGTGTATTGGAGAACCCTTCTGGAAGATTACAAAGAATCCATATGTTATTCCTCAAAATGATCTTTCCACTTCTGATGAGATTAAAGAGGTTGAGAATAATGTTAGGGCTATGGAAGCTTTGCTCAACGTGCTAACAAATTTAGAAATGATAAATGTAATAGGTCTGAAAATTGCTCATGAGATTTGGATGAAGCTAGAAACTTTGTATGAATGAGATGTACATGTGAAGATGGCTAAGCTATAGAGTTTGAAAGGCATGTATGAAAACTTTAAGATGGGTGAAGATGAAAATATTTCTTGTTTTATGTAGAGAGTAAATGAACTAGTGATGGGTAGTAGATGTGTCAGTGGTACCTTGAAAGAGGAACAAATTGCAGCTAAAGTGCTCAGATCATTGCCTCTCTCTTACAAAGCAAAGGTTGATGCTATTGAAGAAACTAGATCATTGACTAATATGTCAAGAGATACACTAATTAGTAAACTTGTTGCCTTTGAGTTGAGAAAATTTGGTGAATCTATTCCCAAGACTGAAAATGCATTTAAGGCTAATGTATCCAGAAGAAACAAGCAAATATATGATCTAGTAGAATATTCTAGAAAGTCATTCAAGTATGAGGAAGAAATGAATCATCGTGAAGATGAAGAAAGAGAGGTAGAAGAGTTGGAAGCGTTGATTATGAAGAAAGAAGGTAGAGGACAAGGTAAGTATAAAGGAGTTTTGCCTATTAAATGTTTTTCTTGTAGTAAAATAGGTCATTTTGCATCAAGGTGTCCTAAAAGAGTTTCTAGGACTAAGCCTAACAAATATAGATTCCAAAGAAATGTTACTATGTTGGAGTGACTGATGATGAGTTTGCTAAAGATAATGGAAATGAAGATGAATGGGTGTTCCTTGCTATCAAGGAAAATGGTCTGGTGGCTATTGAATTTGCTAAAGTTGAGAAAGCTCTTGCAACCCAAATTGAAGAAAAGGATGAGTAGGTTATTGATAGCAGATGCTCACATCATATGACTAGTGACAAAAGAAAATTTGTAAGTCTTGAGAAGTATGACAGTGGGGTTGTAAGATTTGGAGATAACAATGCTAGTGTGATTCATGGAAGAGGGTCTATTTCTCTTGGTGGTAAGCATAACACTGATGGCATTCTTTATGTTGAAGGCTTGAAGCATACCTTGCTGAGTGTTGGAAAAATGGTGGGCAAGGGTTATGATCTTCAGTTCAAAGATGGAAGATGTAGGATACTTGGAAGATCTAGAAAAATAATTGCTTCAGGTAAAAAGACAGAAGGTAATATTTTTCACCTAAATGTTGCTAGTGAGAGGTGTTTAATTGTTCAAGTAGATGAAAGCTAGTTATGGCATAGAATGTTGTGTCATGTGAATTTTGATAAAATTGTCAAAGTGAGTTCCACTCAAGTAGTAAGAGATCTACCTAAGCTAGTTAAGCCTGCTAACACAATTTACAAGGAGTGTTAGATGGGAAAATAGACTATAGTTTCTTTTCGGATCAAACAAAATAATTCAAATGGACTATTGGAGCTTGTGCATACTGATCTATGTGGTCCCTCCATAGTTAGAAGTCTTGATGGAGAAAGGTACTTTATGCTACTTATTGATGCTTACTCTAGAATGATATGGGTTGATTTCTTAAGAGAAAAATGTGAAGCATTAGAAAAAGTTCAAAATTTTCAATGGTATGGAAGAGTATGAAAAAGACTTGAAAATAAAATGCTTAAGGTTAAATAGAGGTGATGAGTTCACTTCTAGGGAGTTCAATTCTTTCCGTGAAGAGCATGCAATCGGAAGACAATTATCTACTCCCCGAACCCCTCAACAAAATGGAGTTGTAGAAAGGAAGAACATAAAATTTTTGGATGTTGCTAGAACAATGATGATTGAAGGAAATGTGCCTCACATCTATTGGAGTGAAGTTGTGAGCATTGTTGTGTAAACATTGAACCAGGTAAGTCCATGGTAATTCTGGTAAGACTCCTTTTGAAATATGGTTTGGTTATAAGGCTACTGTTAGATATTTCAAGATCTTTGGAAGCAAGTGTTATATCAAGAGAGATGAGGATATAGCCAAGTTTGATGCAAGAAGTGATGAAGGAATCTTTCTAGGTTACTCTACTAAAAGCAAGGCCCACTAGTGCTATAATAGAAGACTGAGAAAAATGATTGAGAGTGCAAATGTTAGAGTTGATGAGGACTATGCTAAATCATCCAAATACCGTGGATATGATTTAGATGATGAGGTAGACATCAGAAACAAAGGGAAAAATGATCAGACAAAGAATCAACTTCAAATTGTGCCATATGTTCCAGTAAAACAACTTCAATTTGTTCCTACAAATCAAGTTAGGAAGGAGAGACAAGTGCAAGAGAGAAAGAAAGAACAAAAGAACCAAAAGCTTGAGAGAGTCCCAAATTTTCCAAGGAATGTGAAGCTAAATCATTTTGAAAATGAAATTATAGGAGACAAGAATAAAGGTGTGTAAACTAGGAGAAAGATTGCAAAAGAATATTTCCTGATATCCAAGATTGATCCTAAAGGTGTAAATGAATCTCACAACAATGAATACTAGATGGAAGATATGAAGGAAGAACTAATGGAGATTGAAAAGAATGATACATGGATACTTGTTCCTAGACCTAAAGCTAAAAATGTGATAGGCACTAAATGGGTCTTCCATAATAAGCTTAATGAACAAGGTGAAGTGATCCAATATAAATAAATACTAGTATGTAAAGGGTATTCACAAATGGAAGGTATTGATTTTGAAGAAACTTTTGCCCCTATTCCTAGAATTGAAGTTGTAAAGTTATTTCTTGCTTATGATGAATACAAGAACTATAAAGTCTATCAAATGGATGTGAAGTCAACTTTTTTGAATGTTGAGTTAGAAGAAGTATTTATTGAACAGTAAGATGGATTTCAACTGACTAATAAGGAAAACATGGTTTTCTGATTGAAGAAAGCTCTATATGGACTCAAGCAAGCCCCCAGAGCCTGGTATGCTAGATTGGATAAATAATTGTTAAAGCTTGGATTCAATAAAGGTACTACTGACAAAAACTTGTATTTCAAATTGGATCATGACAAGGAGTTAATTATTGAGGTCTTTGTTGATGACATTATTTTTTGAGGATATGACAATCTATGTATGAAGTTTGTTGATGAAATTAAGAGTGAATTTGAAATAAGCATGATTGGAGAAATGGAGTTCTCTCTAGGATTGCAAGTTACTCAGTTAGACTCAATTATTTTTAGAGGAGATGACAATCTATGTAAAGTTTTCTAATGAAATGAAGAGTGAATTTGAAATGAGCATCATTGGAGAAATGAAGTTTGGTACTCCCATGGTAACTGGATGCAAGTTAACACAAAATGATGATTCTCCTAAGGAAAATCAAACAAGATACATGTCAATGATTGGTGGATTTCTCTACTTAACTTAGACTAGACCAGAAATTATGAATGCTATATGTATGGTTGCTAGATTTTAGGCTAATCTGAAAGAATCTCATGTGACTATTGTAAAGAGAATTTTTAGATATCTAAAAGGAACACTTGACTTTTGGTTTGGTATCCTAAGGATGATGATCTTACTTTGAATGCATATATTGATGAAAATTGGGAAGGAGATGTAGATGATTGGAAGAGTACTAGTGGTGGTGCCTTCTTCCTAGGGGAAAAGTTGGTGTCTTGGTTGAGCAAAAAGTAGAATTCCATTTCTCTATCTATTGTTGAGGCAGAGTTTATTATTGTTTCCAATAACTGTACTCAAGTGATGTGGATGAAATAGATGGTGAAAGATATCAGAGTAGTATATGATGAATCTATTGCCATATACTATGACAACTCAAGTGCAATTAACATATGTATCAAAAAATCTAGTTCTACACTCTATGACCAAGCATATATATCAATCAAGTCTCAATTCTTGAGGGAGAAAGTGAATGATAAAGAAGTCATACTAGAGTATGTGCCTACCAAAGAGCAAGTTGCACATATTTTCGCTAAGCCATTGCCAAAAGATACTTTTGAGTATCTCAGGGGGATGCTAGGGGCGATTACCCCTCCTTATATGAACTAAAGATGCATTTATTTGCATCAATCCATGTGCTTCAAAGATATTTCCTTATCAGGATTGATGTTTCTATGGCTACTACTTAGGGGGAGTATTCAGATGTCCAGATATGTGGTTCAGAGCTTGTATGTGGGAAGGTAATGCTTATCTTTTCCATTGATGTGAGAGGGGGAGAAGAGAAATTTGAAAAATCCTTGATGGGGAGAAGAGCAATGTGAAAAATATTTTAAGGGGGAGAAGAGAAATTGAGGAGAAGAGTCAAAACCAAAGGGTGAGTAAGTTTAGCTGTGTTGAGGGTATTTTTCACATCATATGTTGCCATTCATGCCAAACGGGGATATTGTTGGATGTTGTGGTTGTGTTGCTGATATGTGGTTCTAATTGATGTCAACACTCTTAGCATCATTGTATTGAAGGTTGTATATGTCGAGGATATTGAGAAACTTATTAAAAGAAGAGTTGTAGGTTGCTAGAGGAATAGTGAAGGCCATGAAGGTTTTTTGTTTTATACATTGAAGATCAGTTGTTGTGGACTAAATGGTTTATTTTTGTGAGTATCTAGATCATCTACTAGAAGTTTCAAAGGTTCATGTGAAGATTTCATCATGCTATGAATAGTTCGGTTTTGACAATATTTTTGTGGGTTCTATCGGTGTTCCTGATAGAATTTTATGTGATTTTGGTAATTTATTTTTTTTGCAGATGATTCTCTATTAGCTCTTGTTTTTTGTGGATGCTTCTAGATCATTGGGTATGTGCAAGATCATGATGGGCAAAAAGTTGCAATATGATGGGTATGGGTTGACAACTTTTTTTTTCCCAAAATTGATGAAACGAAAAGGGTTTTTAAAAGATATTCTCAGCTTTCCACCAATATAAATTATGATTTACTTTGAATTTAATAAATAATTATTATTCATTTTCTATTTGAATTGTGATTAAAGTCTTGATTGATAGGATGATTGAAAAACATCTATAGCTTTCATACGGTATCACATTTTTTCAATCCAAAACATGTATTATATTCTATGCTTCACAATATATAGGATTAAAAAAAGAAAAATTGAATTTCATGAAGTTTTGACCAAGTTAAGGTGGTCATACATTGTTTTCTATTTTTTAAAATTTGTAATAAAAAAATCATAATTAATTATTTACTTGGAAATAAATTACAAAAAAATATGCATCACATCCAGACATGAGTTGTCTACTTATATCTAAAATCTTATTAAAAAATATTATCATTTTATTGTGGTTAGGGTGGTCAGATAGACACCTACTTTTTATTTTTCCCCTAAAATTTAAGTGTACTGCTGCATTGAAATTTCAAATTTTCACCAAAGAGATTTTTAAAATAAATAAATAAACCTAGTAGTTTAGAAACTACATTCAATTTACTACAGATTCTATTATTACATATTTTTGAAATAATCTAGATAACTTATTCAAATTTTTATGTGAAGTTGCCTAGCTCTGATTTTTTTGAGTTTTTTGCTACTTAAGGGCCTATTTTTTCCATGATGATCTTGCACATACCCCATTCTCTATCCTTTTTGTACATCCATGTTGATTGGTGTGTTCATGGTTGAAGATTTTTCTTGATTGTTTTGGTTTTCATGTTCTTGGCTAACATGATGGTTGTAATGTGTTGTAGATCCTTGGAGATTTAAAATTTGAATGTTTGGCCCACTTGAAGATATTGTTTTGGGTCTCATCATAATATTAGTCGACGATGTTTGATTTGCATTAAAAATTTATTTGTAAATTTGGGTCAACATTGTAAGTATGTTTTATATTTTTGGCTGACTAGGTTGTTGATGTAATTCCATGTTGCAGATATATAAGAGTGATTATTTGAGAAAAGTTAGTTAGTGTATGAAGTGAAGAAAAGCTAGGGAAGAGAAAGTGTGTGAATATTGGTCTATTTATTTGATTGCAGAGAAGAGTGAGAAGAAGTTTGAGCGAAGTGTGAAGGTGGTCTTTTGTGCCTAACTAGAACTATAATCAAGCTTGTGTAGAAGCTATTTTCTCATTTCACACCCTATAGATCTAATACAAATTACTGTGTATTGATGGGTGGTGAGCCCTCTTGTATTTGAGAAGTGAGCTCTAGGCAGTGTGCTTGAATGCATCTACATTCCCATTATTTTTCATTATATGTTTAATAGGGTATAATATTGTGACCTAACATCCAACGTGGTTTTTCACCTAACAGGGTTTCTACTTAAAAAATCTTGGTGTTCTTTGTGTTTCTGATGTATTGATGGTTTATGGTTTATTGTTCATTTATCAGATCTGAGATTAAGTTAAGTATGAAAGTTTTAATATTCTATGAGAAATCATTCATGCCCTCTCTTATTTGTCTATCCTTGTTTTTCCAAAAATTGGTATTAGAGCAGGTTCCTCTGAAATTTTTTTAAAGCTTGACATGATCCGATATGGCATCATACAAGAAGAACAGTTTTAGATTCCATGAAACAAACAACTCATTGTGGAAATCCAGGATGGAATTTCATTTGAAGTGTATTAGAGAACCCTTCTAGAAGATTACAAAGAATTCATATGTTATTCCTCAGAATGGTCCTTCCATTGTTGATGAGATTAAAGAGGCTGAGAATAATGTTAGGGCTATGGAAGCTTTTTTGAGCACTCTAACAATTTTAGAAATGACAAATGTGATAGGTCTAAAGACATCTCATGAGATTTGGCCGAAGCTGGAAACTTTGTATGAAGGAGATGTACATGTGAAGATGGCCAAGCTATAAAGTTTTAAAGGAAAGTATGAAAACTTTAAGATGGGTGAAGATGAAAATATTTCTTCTTTTATGTAAAGAATAAATGAACTAATGATGGGTATTAGGTGTGTCAGTGGTACCTTGGAAGAGGAAGAAATTGTAGCTAAAGTGCTCTGATCATTGCCTCCCTCTTACAAAACAAAGGCTGATGCTATTGAAGAAACAAGATCATTGACGAATATGAGAAGAGATGTACTGATTGGTAAACTTGTTGCCTTTGAGTTTAGTAAATTGGTGAATCTATTCCCAAGACTAAAATTGCATTTAAGGATATTATATTTGAAAGAAACAATAAAATATATGATCTAGGAGAGTGTTCCAAAAATTCATTCAAGTATGAGGAATAAATGAAATAGCTTGAAGATGAAGAAAGAGAGGTAGAAGAGTTGGAAGCACTGATTGCGATGAAAGAAGGCAGAGGAAAAGGTAAGTATAAAGGAGTGTTTCCTATTAAATATTTTTCTTGCAGCAAAATATGTCATTTTGCATCAAGGTATACTGAAAGAGTTCCTAGGAATAAGCCTAATAAATCTAGATTCCAAAAGAAATGTTACTATGCTGAGGAGTGATTGATGATGAGTCTGATAAAGATAATGGAAATGAAGATGAATGGGTGTTCCTTGCTATCAAGGAAAATGGTTTGGTGGCTACTGAATCTGCTAAAGTTGAGAAAGCTCTTGCAACACAAATTGAAGAAAAGAATGAGTGGGTTATTGATAGTAGATGCTCACATCATATGACTAGCGACAAAAGAAAATTTGTAAGTCTTGAGAAGTAAGATAGTGGGGTTGTAAGATTTGGAGATAACAATGTTGGTATGATTCATGGCGAAGGATCTATTTGTATTGTTGGTAAGCATAACACTGATGGCATTCTTTATGTTCAAGGCTAGAAGCACAACTTGCTGATTGTTGGACATATGGTGGACAAGGGTGATGATTTCCACTTCAAAGATGGAAGATGTAGGATACTTGGAAGATCTAGAAAAATAATTCCTTCAGGTAAAAAGACAAGGTAATATTTTTCAGCTAAATGTTGCTAGTGAAATTTTTTTAATTCCTCAAATAGATGAAAGTTGGTTATGGCATAGAAGGCTATGTTATGTGAATTTTGATAACATTGTCAAAGTAAGTTCCACTCAAGTACTAAGAGATCTACCTAAGCTAGTGAAGACTGCTAACACAATTCACAAGGAGTGTCAGATGGGAAAAAAGACTAGAGTTTCTTTTTAGGTAAAATGACATCATTCAAATGGATTACTGGAGCTAGTGCATATTGATCTATGTGGTCCCTCTAGAGTCATAAGTCTTCATGGAGAAATGTACTGGATGATGCTTATTGATGATTACTCTAGAATTATATGAGTTGCTTTCTTAAGAGAAAAATGTGAAGAATTAGAAAAGTTCAAAAGTTTCAACACTATGGAAGAGAATGAGAAAGGTGTAAATTTTTTTTTCTTAAGGTTAGATAGAGGTAGTGAGTTCACCTAGGGAGTTCAATTTTTTCAGTAGAGAGCACAAAATCAGAAGATAGTTATCTGCTCCCTGAACCCCTCAACAAATGGAGTTGCAACAAGGAAGAGCATAACAATTCTGGATGCTGCTAGAACAATGATAATTAAAGGAAATGTGACTCACATCTATTGGAGCAAAGTTGTAATCACTCTTGTGTGAACTTTGAATCGGGTAAAGGTCAATGGTAATTCTAGTAAGACTCCTTTTGAACTATGGTTTAGTTATAAGCATATTATTAGATATTTCAAGATCTTTAGAAGCAAGTGTTATATCAAGAGAGATGAGGATATGGGCAAGTTTGATGCAAGAAGCAATGAAGGAATCTTTCTAGGTTACTCTACTAAAAGCAAGGCCTACCGGTGCTATAACAAAAGGCTGAGAAAAATGGTTGAGAGTGCAAATCTTAGAGTTGACGAGGACTCTACTAAATCATCCAAACATTGTCGATATGATTTAGATGACTAGGAAGACAAAACAAAAAAGGGAAAAATGATCAGACATAGAATCAACTTCAAATTGTGCCATATGTTCTGGTAAAAAAACTTCAATTTGTTTCGATAAATCAAGTAAGTCAAGAAGGATAGACAAGTGCAACTGCAAAAGAAAGAATATAAGAACCAGAAGCTTGAGAGAGTCCCAAAGTTCCAAGGTATTTGAAGCCAAATCATTTTGAAAATCAAATTATAGGAGACAAGAATAAAGGTGTGCAAACTAGGAGAAAAATTGCAGAAGAATATTGCCTGATATCTAAGATTGAGCCTAAAGATGTAAATGAAGCTTGCAATGATGAGCATTGGATGGAAGCTATGAAGGAAGAACTAATACATATTGAAAAGAATGATACATGGATACTTGTTCCCAGACCTAAAGATAAAAATGTGATTGGTCCTAAATGTGTATTTTGGAATAAGTTGAATGAATAAGGTGAAGTGGTTTGGAATAAAGCAAGACTAGGATGTAAAGGGTATTCAGAATTGGAAGGTGTTGATTTTGAAGAAACCTTTTCCCCTGTTGCTAGAATTGAAGCTATAAGGTTATTTCTTGCTTATGCTGCATCTTAGAACTATAAAGTCTATCAAATGGATGTGAAGTCAGCTTTTCTGAATAGTGAGTTAGAAGAAGTATATATTGAATAGCCAGATGGATTTCAATTGACTGATAAGGAAAACATGGTTTTCTAATTGAAGAAAGCTCTATATGGACTCAACCAAGCCCCCATAGCCTAGTATGGGAGACTAGATAAATATTTAATAAAGCATGGATTCAATAAAGGTACTGCTGATAACAACTTGTATTTTAAATTGGATCATGACCAAGATTTAATTATTGAGGTATTTGTTGATGAAATTATTTTTGGAGGAGATGAAAATCTATGTATGAATTTTGCTGATGAAATGAAGAGTGAATTTGGAATGAGTATGATTGGAGAAATGAAGTTCTTTCTAGGATTGCATGTTACTCATTTAGACAAGGGGATCTTCATATCTCAGTCCAAATATGTGAGAGAGCTACTGAAGAAGTTTGGCATCGTAGACTCAAAACTTGTTAGTACTCCCATGGTAACCAAATGCAAGTTAGCATAGAATGATGATTCTCCTCAGGAAAATCAAATAAGTTACAAGTCAATCATTGGTGGATTTCTCTACCTAACTCAGACTAGACTACACATTATGAATGTTGTATGTATGGTTGCTAGATTTTAGGGTGATCTAAAAGAATCTCATTTGACTTCTGTTAAGAGAATTTTCAGATATCTGAAAGGAACAGTTGACTTTGGGCTTTGGTATCCTAAGGATGATGATCTTACTTTGAATGCATATACTAATGTAGATTGGGCAGGAGATGTAGATGACAAGAAGGGTACTAGTGGTGTTGCATTCTTCGTAAGGAAGAAGCTAGGGTCTTGGTTGAGCAAAAAATAGAATTCCATTTCTCTATCTACTGCTGAGGTAGAGTATATTGCTGCTACAAATAAATGTACTCAAGTGATGTGGATGAAATAGATGCTGAAAGATATCAGAGTAGTATATGATGAACCTATTGCCATATACTATGAAAACTCAAGTGCAATTAACATATCAAAGAATTGAGTGCTACACTCTAAGACCAAACATATATCAATCAAGTTTCACTTCTTGGGGGGGAAAGTGAATGAGAAAGAAGTTAGACTAGAGTATGTGCCTACCAAAAAGTAGGTTGTAGAAATTTTCACCAAGCCGTTTCCAAAGGATACTTTTGAGTATCTCAGAGGGATGCTAGGGGTGATTACCCATCCTTATATGAACTAAAGATGCATTTATTTGTATCAATCCATGTGCTTCATAGATATTTCCTGATCTAGATTGATGTTTCCATGGCTACTACTCAGAGGGAGTAGTCATATGTTCAGATATGTGGTTTAGAGCTTGTATTTGGGGAGGTAATGCTTATATTTTCCATTGATGTCAAAGGGGGAGAATATTAATGTGAAAAATCCTTTAGGGGGAGAAGAGCAATGTGAAAAAAAATTTAGGGTGAGAAGAGCAATTGAGGAGAGGATTCAAAACCAAAGGGGAAGTAAATGTAGCTGTGTTAATGGTATTTTTCACATCATGTGCTTACATCAATGCTAAAGGGGGAGCTTTTGGATGTTATGGTTATGTTTTTGATATGTGGTTTTCATTGATGTCAACACTATTAGTATCATTGTATTGAAGGCTTTATATGTCAAGCATATTGAGAAAATTATTAAAGAAAGAGTTGCAGGTTGCTAGTGGAATAGTGAAGGTCATGAAGGTGTTTTATTTTGTACATTTAAGATCATTTGTTGTGGAATAAAGGGTTTATTTTTGTGAGTATCTAGGTCATCTACCAAAATTTTTAGAGGTTCACATGAAGATTTGATCATGCTATGAATAGTTGTGTTCTAACAGTATTTCTATGGGTTCTGTTAGTGTTCCTGATTGAATTTTATGTGATTCTGGTAAGTTTTGTTGTTGTAGATGATTCTCTATTACTTCTTGTTGTTTGTGGATGCTTCTAGATCATTCTCTATCCATGTACATTTTCATTGATCAGTGTGTTCATGGTCGAAGATTTTTCTCAGTATGTTCGGGTTTTCATGTTCTTCGTCGACATGATGTTTGTAACGTGTTGCAGATCCTTGGAGATTTAAAATTTGAATTTTTGGCATACTCAAAGATATTGTTTTGGGTCTCACAATAATATTAGTTGATGATGTTTGATTCACATTATTAAAAATTTATTTGTAAATTTGGGCCAACATTGTAAATATGTTTTATATCTCTGGTTGACTAGGTTGTTGATATAATTTTGTATTGCAGATATATAAGAGTGATTGTTTGAGTGAAGTTAGTGAGTGTATGAAGTGAAGAAAATTTGGAGAAGAGAAAGAGTGAGAATATTGATCTATTCATTTGATTGTATAGTAGAATGAGAAGAAGTTTGAGCAAAGTGTGAAGAAGGTTTTTTGTGCTTAACTAGAACTATAATTAGGCTTGTGTAGAAGCTATTTTCTCAGTTCACACCTTGTGGATCTAATCCAGATTATTGTGTATTGTTGGGAAGTGAGCCCTCTTGTATTTGAGCAGTGAGCTCTAGGCAGTGTGCCTGAATGTATGTGCATCCCCATTATTTTTCATTATGCTTTTAACAGGGTATAATATTGTGGACTAACATCCACCATGGTTTTTCCCCTAACAAGGTCTCGATGTAAAAAAGCTTGGTGTTATCTATGTTTATGATGTGTTGATTGTTTATTTTTTATTGTTCATTCATCAGATATGAGAGTAAGTTAAGTAAAGTCTGAAAAGTTTAATATTTTGTGACAACTGATTCACCCCTCCCCCCCCCAAGTTGTTCATCCTTGTTTTGGCAACAATATGATTATATAAGCTCACCCCATGAAAATACTCTCAACTAATTGTTAGAAGTTAACACTCTCCTTGTTCAACAAAATATATCCTTCCTTTGGGAGCCCCAATGGACTATAAGAATAATGCAGGAACACAGAACAGCGATGACAATGAAAATTATTCTCTAGCTATGAATATAACACAAAAGTTGACTATGGCGTTTTAAAAATTTAATGATTTTTTTTGCCAAGCCAAAGGCTCACCATTAGAGGTAGCTACCTATTTTCTCTTTCTTTGAGGAATTGTATACACCCATATTTTTGGCTTAATAGTTAAAAGTTGGTTTGATTTATTCTTATACTTTGACTTTAATATTTATGGTTCTCAAAATTGTTGTCCACCATTCATCATTTTACAATGGAGGAGCCTCAACAGGAAAAAAGAGAGCTTATTGTAAGAAGAGACTAGGAAGAAATACATAATCCTATGATTAGAGGATTGTCAATAAATGTAAGTATATGGTAGTTTGAGGTAAAAGACATGTTAAATATGGCCCAAATGGCCAATTTTTATTTTCATAAATTATTATAGATTCTTAAAGAGATGAATGTCTACACATAGAGACTTTTACAAACAAGATGAATAGAATCTATCACATTCAATACAAATGAGCTTGCCAAGTAAGGCAATAATAGTGGTAAAAGAGCACCAATAGGGTGAAGGAAACCCTAGAAATTCTAGCTAGACAAGCAAATGAAGGATTTTTTCATCCAAAGCAAAATAGTCTTGAGTCCAAGTATAAGAAACTAAGAAGGATGCATTGATATACAACAAACATGTTTAAGAATAGCCTTTGCATATCTAGGTTAAAAAAAGTAAAAGAGAATGAAACCTTTAGTAAGCTTTTGGACCACATCAAGTCAGATCTCATGTATGATCCAGTGTTTGTTGAGCCTCTCTCTAAACATGGTTCATGATAGAAGTCTCTAAACAAAATAACTTATCAAAATAAAGCATTCTAACCATTTACATGAATTATTAAACTTAAGGATAAGTGAAACATCTATTGAAAAAATTAAAATTCCGACTTCATGGAAGACCTTGGGTGAAACTTCAAGATCAATTGTTTGATGAATGCCATTGTTCAATATTGTCAAACCATCAGCACTGAGTTTATGCAAGTTGAAGTTATATAAAAGACAACCTAAAAATGTTAAAATAAACTGAAAGGTAAAGAGTTTTCATGTGCCAAAATGCGCTGTGACTTAAGATGGAAAAAGGTCTCAATCAAAGACACCAAAGGCTAGCAATATTGAATATTGATGTGGCAGGTAAATTATTTTGAGGGTGATTGATTTGATTATAATGGCCAGTATTGAAAATTTTGACACGAATTGTAGGTAATAAACAAATATTGACTTGATGAGCGAGGCTGGTGCATTTGCAAGCTTGTCGAAAATTGTGAATTCCAGGTAGCGAGATTATGTAGTAACGGTGGATGGTCGTTCATCACAACTTTTGGATTTGGAAATCTTGACAACGAATTACTTTGTTAAATCGACAGATAAGAAAAGTTTAATGGTGTGACACCCTACCTGCCATCGATCAAACAATTTCTCATTGGGAACGTAATTAAACAAAGAATCAGATTCACCTCACTTCGTACTGCTAATCAAAACAAAAATACGATCTTACCAATATTTTCTTGCCGCCCTCAGAATTGCAATAGAGAACCGAACATTCCCAGAAATTGCGGTCAGTTCCTGGTAAGGGGAAAACAAGTCATCGTAGGTCCTATCTACGCGTTTTTGAATGACATGTTTGAAATATGCGAACACGCATTAGATTTTAGTACCTTTGACATATGCCTGACTCGTTATGGACAGCTATTAGTCTAGACATGTGTCTATTTATGAAGTGGTTTCTCCAGAAGGAACCATGGATGTTGACTAATGCAAAGGGGTATAGTGCTGCCCACTGTAAAAGATGTATAATATTTTTACTACACTTTTAGTGTCAGATATTTATACAGAACTGGCTGCACCGTAAAAAATAGATGCAAGATAGAGCTAAGCTGTGCTATTCCAGTCTTATTACCCATTGAGAACATTCTTTGTTTCTCATGGGGAAAAGAAAGATGACCTCCTGTGCAGCCTGTAGAGTGCAACGCAAGAAATGTTCAGAAGAATGTGTATTGGCTCCTCATTTTCCTCCAGATGATCCAGACAAGTTCACAATAGTACGCAGAATATTTGGGACCGGCCATATCATTAAACTTCTTCAAGTAATTTGTAGTTATGGTCCATTTTATATTTGCAGAATATTAATTTAGAAACGTTGTATATAATGGTAGTTCAGATCTCAAATTTAATCGAAACGAAATTGTAATAAATCCTTAGCAGGAAAAACACGGGTATACATTTTAACCTTTTTTTTTAATAACTCTCTTTCCCTAAAGCATATAGGAGCTTAGCCATGTACTAGTTTGGCAGTGAAACTCATGTTTTTGATCACGTATTGGCTCAGGGTTTGGAGGTTGAGCAGAGAGCAGATGCAGTAAACAGCATGGTGTATGAAGCGAGTGCAAGGGTGCAGGACCCAGTGCACGGCTGTGAAAAAGAATTCAATGTCATGCGGAAGCAAATTGCTGAGCTGGAATCCCAATTGGCAGCCACTCAAACAGAGCTAAAGCATATGCGGTCTCAGTATGATAAGGTCGTAAGGTTTCTAACTGGAATTCTCAACTCGCTGAATATCCAACAGATTCCCCATCACAACCACAGGAAGATATCATGGATGAGGAGGCGGATCCCTTGCTCTCCTGGGGCCCGCTATGGGAAACATAGATTTATCAGACTAAGTTCTCTGAGGTGCCATTTTTATGAAATGCAAATTGCAATAATCGGGTGCCCTCATCGCTGACATTTTTATGTGTTCTCTATTAGATGTTCTAAGAAACTGTGGAAATTTGATGGAAAAAATATATATTTTAATCAAATAATAGGCCTGGAATATGACGGTCTGTTGGAAGGTTTTTCAATTTTAGATTGGTTATATTACAATTTTTGAATTTATTCGACTGTTAAATTTGATTTGTTATATTTTTATAATAAAGATATATAATATGATATTATTTATAGTATTAGAATATAATATTTATCTTTGAAATACATATTGATTTACAGTATTTTCAAAAAGTTGGAGTATAATATTTTATATTTGTTTTAGTTTTTAGAATTTTTTTAATAAGATTATCTTGAATATATTTTAAATATCAATTTACAAAGATATTTTTAGTTGTAATAATAAGTTTAAGATGGTTTCTTTATGGGTAATATTTTAAAAAATTTATTATTATTCTTGTTTTTATAGATTTACATTTACTATTTGATGTATACATATTTTACTATTTTAAATTAACAATTTTAAAATTTTAAAAATAAAAATTCTTACCCAAAGTTCAAGAAAAAAGTTGTTGCACTATAATTTGTAAGTAATATTCTAGTTTCTAACATTACTAGACCATGTTCTTTATTTTGTTTGATTTCAAAATAATATAATTTAGTTGTTTTAGTTTATATAAATTATTTATAGTTTAATTTGTGCATCATAAAGTAGTTGAAAATGTGTACAATTTTCTTTCCTCATTACTATATCTCATAGAATTTTCACAAACCAAACTTGGTAGTGGTTCTTATTATGGAAATATGAGATAGTTAATAGAATAATCTTATTCAAAACATAGAGATAGATTTTGTGATGCTTTGAGAAGAAATTACTTATCTAACGTTTATTACAATTGATGACCACTTACTTACCAAAGAATGTTTGAAGTTTAGAATAAAAAATTTATCAACACATTCTCATGATTTCTATTCCCAATCTTTTATTATATAATAGGAGTTTTGGTAAATATTTTCTACATTGTTAAGCTCCTATTCATTCTCCATATGCATGCAAACATGTGTACAAAGATACTTTCATTGCTTAGGGATCTCTTCTATGAGATAGGATTGGTAGTTAACGCCAAGGATAGATTCAAATGTATAGAGTTCATGCCTACATTTACTATCTAAATAACATGAATTTAAATCAAGAGGAGTAACACTATGGTCTAAATTTTAAGATGGTGAGAATGATAGGATTCTATCCATTTCCAAGCATAATTTTCATTCATAGTCTATTAGTATGTAGCTTCATTTGCATTCTAGTTTCCCTGTTTGTAGAACAAAGGTAAAGGCTATAATAGACAATAGAAAGCTAAATGAAGAATATGTTGAGATATTAAATGGTCAAAGAATAGTTTTATTAACATGAATTATGCTATCAAATAATTTTAATATAGAATATTTATATGAAATTATTTATAAATTAAATATATATTTTTACAATTGATATGTTACCTTTTTCTAGAAAAAAGATGAAGATGTTAAAAAAGGAAATATTGAAAATCATGTGCAATTATTTTCATCTAGCCACAATTCTCACTAATGTACAAAGATAAAATATTTGAGAAGGTTTACCACAAATTGTCCACCTCTAGGAATGAAAATTAAAATTAAAATCAAGCCAAATCATTTTGAAAGAGCTATAGAAATTATGGAGATTGAGTACAATAAAGGGATTCCCAATCTCTAATCTTCTAAGTGTGATTAATACTAGAGGCCCATTTAGCCAAATTATTTGCAAAAAGATTTCATTCACAAGGAATTTTGAAGAAAGTGAAATTTAAATTTATGAAAGAAAAATAATCTAGTCAACATAACAAGCCAACTTTCAAGGAGATTCTTGAAATCCATGATATTTAGAATTGTGGCCAACATCATAGAATTTGTGTGACAAATAATCTTCTTTCAATGTAGTTCATAATATTTCTCAAAAGATATAAGAAGATTTGAAGCATCCATGTGATTATTGGTATCAATCCCCATAGTTGTAGAAAAATGTAAGTGAACCAAACCAACACTATACCATTCAATTTCACCTATCACTATAGCACCCAAGTTATCACAAGAAGAACAATTAGTGTTAGTTTTGGAAAAATCAATGATGGAGGAGACCATTTACCTACTCTATTCACCTTAATAGAATATTTAAGCCTATATCTAATCAAATTGTCCAATGAAGTTGCTTCAAACCTTTAAAATCCTAGAGAATAAAGTCACCATCCAAAGAAAAATTTAAATCCACTAGTTTTTTTTTTAAGTATTCCAAAATATCCTACAAAACTTGTTGGAAATGGCTCTAATGACCTTATAAAACTTGATGTTTTCTTTCCAGCCACAATTGTCAGTAAAAAAATGCAAGACCAGTATCCATAGTTAATAGAAGAATAGACATAGAAGTAGGATGATGTTATGACAAAGGAACTTAACTGATCAAATTATCATAAAAAGAAATTGATCTTAGGAAGGTGTGACCATCAAATTATAGGACTAGGCAATATTATGTTTTTGCATGGCTAAATATTAATCGCCTAAGTAAAGTATAAAATTAACAAAAAAATATTTTAATTTATATAATTAAGTTGGTGGTGTTCCTTTTTTATTGAACATCAAAAGTTGCTTTGAATTTTTAACACATACAACTTAAGGTACCATAGAAAAATTGATCACTAACATTTTCATGGTCTTTTAGGTCTTTCTCTTGTGATTTATGACTTGTCTTGCATTGATTTAATGTTGCAATGTAACTTATGCATTCACATTAGGTCCTAAATATTCAAAGTATTATTTCTTGTGAAGGTGTTGTGAATTTTTCTAACATATTTATAGTTTTTTCTAGACTCTTTTCCTTACAATTCACCTAAAATCACCTTTTCATCACTTATCAAGTCCTATTTTAAAGTGTTGTAAAGTCTTGTAACAAGATTTTACACTTTTCTAGGCCTGAATTCACTATTTACACCTTTCTTATGCTTTATATGAACCCTATGCACTCATAAGATTTAATTAAGTGTATTTTTTAATGTAAATGCAACAAGAAACAATAAATGCAAGTTAATTCCCAACACCCATTTACATGCCCAAGATAGGACCTATTTTCTATGGGTAGAAAATGAGTCCCTCTTGGCTCCAAATTCAAAGTAATTCAAAATTCCTTTTGATTTTTATTTAAAAAATACCTTATGTCAGCCTATGATGAGGTATTATTGGGTTATTAGGGAATAAGTGTGTATAAACAAGTATTTTTATTCTCATATCAAGCCTCATTCACTTGCATTAACTCATTCAACTTCAATTAGCATTCAAGCACTTCACATCATTCAATCAAGCATTCATCAAGCATCTTGGAGCAACCATTGACATATCTTCAGACTTCAACAACAAAGGCTTGGCGAGTTTAGGACACTTGCATGCTGTTTTTCATCATTCCTTTCTTTTATTCATTTCAATTCTTTATCAAGGGTTTGATTACCAAAGTGGGATTTGACCAAGGAAAATCCCTATACTCTAACTCTTAACCATTTTTTCCCTCGTTGCATGTGTGTTTGTAGACTTCTGTATGTATATTTTTCAAGAAAATAGGTGTTGAAAGGTGGTCAACAAGTCAACAAAGTATTTCAAGTCAACTAAACCCTATTTCAAGCTTGAAGACAACCTACAGTTTATTTTCTATAGATTTGACTCTATCATCTAGACAAGAAAATAAGTGTAGATCTGGAGCTACAACATTGACCTTTGATTTCATAGAGTTTTGGAGGAGGACTAATTTTCCATTAGTGGTGAATGAGACCCACCTTAAAACTAAAAAAGGTGTTTTTTTTCAGATTCCAGTTCTTGACTGTCAAAAATAATTTTTCAAGTGTTTTTGCCAGAAGTAGGACTGATTCACTATTAGTGTCAAATGAGTCCCACTAGTGATTTACATTGATTTGTTCCAGAAATCAAAGCATTCCAAATTTTTAATCCAATTTCCAAGTGCACTCTATTTTACATTGTTCAATTATGTTTGCATTAGTTTTCATTTATATTGCATTTGTTGCATACCTCAATGTGTTTTTGAACATTGCATATTACATTACTTTTGCATTAATAATCAATCAATTACATCATTTAGTTGCATCTACATCATTACATTTAGTCATAATTACATCATACTTACATTAGTTCTAGTGAACCACCACAATTTTGGGGTTCTATCTCTCTCCTTTTAGGTGAAAGATCTTAAGAGTGCAAGAGAAGTACATAGAACACTCCTAAAATTGTTGGTTCATTTTGGTGAACCTGCATATGAAACACTTTCTCTTTCTGATTCCAATTGCATTTGGTATCCTAGGTGTCCTTCACATCAACATTCAATTAGGTTTTGTTTTGTTTTTGCATCCTAGGGTTTCTCAAGTTGCATTAGTGAAAGACTCATATAGACTTCATTTTTGCATATCATATCATTGAAAAATTGAAAATTTTCATTTACATCCTCATTCTACATCTAAAAAGCATTGAATTCACTTTAAATTTTCCGAAGAAACATAAAAAAATCCATACTTGGACTCATACGCAACCCTAGGTGAATCAGTCCAGTTGCATTTTCTACATTGAAATTTTTTATATTTTCATAGTATTTCCTGCATTTGTGTTTTCTGTTACTATCTTCTTTTTTTAGTTTACAAATTTTTTGTCATTATCATTTTGTTCTTCCTAGTTTTCATTTGCATTTGCCTCATATTTTGTGGTACTTGTATGAGTGTTTGGTTCCCTATTGATAATACTTTAGTGAGACAAAGTTTTAGACTGATGACTTCCACAATAGTGCTTTCGTTGTGGACCTTGGGATCTCAAGAGCTACTACTCCTAGTATGGAAAATGGTGCATTAAGCATTGATAATAGCACTAGTATTCCCTTACCTTCATATCCAATGCATATTGACACACAAACAAATTCCATTCCTCGATAAAAAGTCATTAGTATTCATGAGGATTTCACACATTTTCAACAAGATTTAATTCTTGAAAACATCTTCACCACTACTATAACTAACATAGAAAACCTTCATCACTTGATTGAAAGTGACAATGGCTTATAAGTTATGAAAAGAATAGCTGAAATATACAACAAATATTTTCCTTCCACATCCTAATCAACAAACATTGTTGTGAGACAACGAGGATCTCACATTCCTCCTCCTTCAACCATAGCATCCATACTCACCTATACCACTCCTCAAGTTACAACAAGCATGCATCAGGTTAGTCATGTGACTCTTTCACTATTCCAACTAGCATTCCTATTTATTTTGTGGCATCAGATGCTCCATCTTCTACCTTCACCCCTCTTAGTTTTCCTTTCACTTCTCCTAATATTACATACACTCCATAATCATTCTCTCTTCCAACTCATACAATTACAATGAACACATCATTACACAACTCTTTAATACCATTTCATCCATGCAACAAAAAATATTCACCATTAGCCAAAGTCAAAATGCTCCAGCCACATATCATATCTGTAGTAGCCCATTATCTCTAGAGGTCATGAGAACACAGATTCCATAGGGAATTGAGATGCCTAGGTTTGAGAATTATGGAGGTAAAGGAGATGATAATAATCATTCTAATGCCTATACAACACTATTTAGTGACTTTTTCCTCAATGATAAACTATTAGCCAATCCTTTTCCTAGGACCTTAAAGGACACTGCATTAGAGTTGTTTTCAAACTTACCAAATCATTCAATCCTATCATTTAATGAACTTGTGGATTCCTTTATAAGTCATTTAAAAGTCCATATGACTCCCAAAAATATAATGGCTGATTTAATGTGATGTAAACTAAAACATATATTTTGGGATCTATGTACTTCTCTTACATTCTTAGGGTTTTTCACCTAAAAGGAGAGAGATAAACCTTAGAAACCTAGTTGGTTCACTCAATCTAAGATGTGTGTGATGAAATTATGTATAAATCCAATGTTCTAGTTGAAAATAATTGATAAGACTGATTGATTAAGTAAGCTAAACTATTCAAATGCAACTTTTTTGAAAACACATTGTGTTATGCAGAAAAGAACTAGAAATGAATGCAAAACTTAACAAAAATGTATCACACTAAAAGTGTGCACTTGGGATCTTTATGAATGCTAGAAAATACATTTGGAAGGTTGTTGAAACTAAAATTTAGCCCTACTGGGACTCATTCCCCACTCTGGGTGAATTAGTCCCATTTTTGGATGACTGTACCGAAGACTGTTTTAGCCAAAAGGGTGTCCAAATCTACAAAAATATTTAGAAAACATGTATAGTGAGAGTCATTCACCACTATAGGAAAATTATTCCATTCTGGATTTTCTGAAAACTCAAAATTGGAATCTATAGCTTTCGGTCTCCTCAATCTACACCTCTAGGTACCTAGATTTGAAACCTTGATTTCTGAAACTATAAATGACTTTTTGTGTGAGTTTTGACCCTGCAAAAATGGAGATGACTTCAACAAGTTTGTAAACTAATACTCAATAATGTCCAATCTATCCAAGCACCTAAATCTGAAAATACATAATAAAAGAGAAAGAAATAGTGAATGTTAGGGCATAGGGATTTTCCTTGGTCAAACGCCTTTTAGGTTATTAAACCAAAATGAAAAAAGAATGGAATGAAACATGAAAAATGGAATTTATTACCTTTCCATGATGAATGATCTTGAAAGTGTACATAAACACATGAGGATTTAACCCTTAAGTGCTTTAGAAAGCTAGCTTGATTACTTCTAACCAAGAAACCCTAGCTTGCTTGACTTGGATGAGAAGATAAAAGATGAATTAATGATGATAGATGTAAGAATGATTTTTTGTATGTAAAATTAGGATACAAAAACTTATTTATAAACAATTGTGCCTTAGTATCCCAATTATGCATCATCATAGGCCGATATGAAGAAAATTTAAACTTAAAACCTAATTTTTTTGGCTCAAACCCCGAAAAATACTCAAAATGGGACTCATTCACCACTAATGGTGAATGGGTCCCGCCTAGATGGGAATAATTCACCATTAATGGTGAATGGGTCCGACAAAGATCATTTTTGCTAGCTAGAATGCTGAGAAATAAGAAAATTAGGCTTATATGATGACTATGTTGGTTATTTGTCAAATTATGCCTCAAGATGCATAATATGGGGTCATAGGGACCTATTAATTATGATGTAAATGTTAAATAGGACTTGGGAGAAAAAAATCAAGGTGAAATTGTGATTAAGTACACTTTACAAGACTAAAATGAGGTCCACATAGCCTAGAAAAGCACAAAAGCCAATGTGAACATGCAAGATACATTACAACACTAGTTTATCATTAAGTTTACATTAAGAATCTTCTAAATTGATGTGAAAATGTTATTAAACATATTTTATAATGTTGAATTAGGGAGAAATAGGCTAATTAAGTCTAGAAATGTGTGAAATTCCTTTACAAGACTTTACAACACTTTTACAAGACATTGTTAAAAGCATGTTGTTTGATTTGTGAGGGTCCAAGACCTAGTGTGGATGCATAAAAATTCTCACAACACTAGATTAAGACCTCATTAATTCCATTTTATCTTGAATAATTCCCATGTCAAGCAAAGGGTCCTTTCTACGACACATTTAGCCCCCACTTTAATGAGAGGATTAACCTACTTCAATCTTAGAATAAAGTAGTCATTCAAGAGAGATCCACATTTACGTCAAGCCCCCAAGATACAAAATAATGCAATGGAAAGATAAAAAGAAAGAGAAGGTGGAAAATATGTACTCACTCTGGGCTGATGAAACTTTTTGGTTTCTCATCGAGTGAGAAAGGCCAATGATATAATTGCTCTAGGGCCACAGAACTAGTTGTCTGTGGGGTGAGAAATCCCAAAAAGCTAAGATCCATATGCTAGTTGGTATTCACTTACGCACACAAAGGTGGCTATGGGGAAAATCCATGCCACTAGTTGGGCTTCCCACTCAACCATGTTAAGGTTATAGTGTTTGATAACTATAACAAGGCACCACAAAATAAAATGATGGTTCAAGCTCTATGAGGTAAGAAAAACTTTGTATGCTTGAAACTCATAGACAATGTTAATGCAAAATAGTGTAAGGATTGTTCAAAGGGATTTTTCTTTGTTAATACAAGGTCTCATCTTAGGGGACATTGTGCTTAATATCTCCAAGAAAGGATGTGTCAAATAAATATCATGATCTTGGAGAGAATCAGGCCCACTGGCTCCACCAAGAAAAGAATGCATTGCAAGAAGAAAGAAATCGCATAGTAAAACATGAGTCGTGATGTATGCCCCCACTTTAAAGTAGTTGCGAGCACCCATACTGTGACCAGTTTCTTTAAAGTAGAAGAAGAGGAGGACATGAGAGCTTACTCAGAAATTCCTATGCCAAGTCATATATTTCTGATAAGCTACATCATGAGAGCGAGAAGTATATCATATGTGAGCCAACTAAAGGCTTGTTTTACACATCCCAAGCTTTCTCTTATGTATTCATGAAAATTTAATGACTAGCCAAAGGTGGCAACCACAGATGACATAGGAGGACAAGGTTATCAAACCCCTTGCCCCCACTTAGTGCAGGACAAAGGTGAGCTGAAAGGATTGATGAAATGTATGCTAGAGTGAAAATCAATAGCAATTAGAGGAATTGATGCTCCCACATCGAGAAGCATACGAAAATAATAAAAATGTTGGATTTTATGACTCAAAGCATGACATTCATTGGTAGAGTGACTGTGAACTCTATGAAATGCACAAAAGGAATTTTTATCATAAAATTTCTTTCAAGTTCTAGGATGGAGGGTTATCAAGTGATCTTGGAGGATCCTCGACAAGATACCCTATTGATCAATGGGATAAGGTGGTATTGTGGTGTGTTTCAAAGATACATCTTTCTTAGTATTATATGTCATACCTTCACAAGTGTCACTAGATTGCGATATTTTATTCTTTCCTTTAGAGGAAGGTATAAAATATAACAAGTTCAAATCATGAACATTTTGTGAAATGAAATTGACATTAAGCGAAGGTGTAGTTGTGTCATGCCTGAAAAATTTTCATCGAAAAACCTAACAATTTTTTTTAACATCTACAAAGTGCAAGCTAAAACACTAACAAATGATAACCATGTACATACATGGTTGAATACTACATACATCGAGGAATATTGCTTGTATGACATCACCATCGACATGCTGCCTAAGTGTAGGGGGGTGGAGGCCAATAAGCATAGTTGGATGTGCAAAGTCCATTGTGTGCACCCTCAATCCACTATTGGTAGGCTCTAAAACCTAGACTAACCAAAGATTCTATAAATGGACTAATTAGCTATAGATATGACATACTAGGTTTTCTTAGCTTTTAGTTTCCATGTTCACAAGGTAGGGTTGGGATAGTGGTTATTCATATTGGTAACATTCATCATTATTCTTTTTATCCATTTTTGAATCTAAAGATACCAAATTTGGACCATCTGCTTGTTGCAATAGATGTTACTATTCACCTCTATAAATAATAATGTTAAGAGAAATTGGCTTTAATATTACTATACTTTATCCTTAGTGGGTATATTAATGAATCGCAATAATGATAATATTAATAACATTATTTAATGAGCATTAATATTAAAATGCACATTAATATTAATGTTATGATACTCAAAAGAGATGTCAAAACTAACTGAAATCGTGATGATGTTATTGATACTTTAATCTTCCAAATATTAATATTATTCTATAATAATAAGTATTAACATTATATAAAATAAATATGTTTATTTATTATTATATATATATCAATTCATCTTTAGTTAACTATTGTTTCTTTAATTGTTTACTTGTTCTTATATAATTTACATAGTTTAAAGAGGTTAATAAGAATAAAATGAATCATTTAAAAATAATTATACTATTCCTATTTATATTCATATTATTTACTTTTCCCCTAGTAAAAGGTAAAAAGGTAATCTTACTAAATCTAATTTAAAGTAACGATTTTGAGAATATGGGAATACATTCCCTTTACTTCATTTTAGGTATTACTTATCTTAAAACTACCACGATGATTCTTTATCTCTAAAAGACAATAGAAATTTATACTTCATTCCTTTATTTAAGGAATCCTTAAACATAGGATTATGTGGGGTCTCCTAACTGTAGGGTTAGCTTAGGGACTATGAGTAAAGATAGGAAAAATTATTGTCTTGCTTTTATTCTTTTTTTAATAAAAAAAATAACTCTTTATCACAGAGCTGATTTCTTCTTATTATTAAACATTGTAATATTTATTAAGCCAATTATTATTATTAGAGTTGAAGGGGTTTTTACTACAACTGGAATTATTACTCTCGATTAATATTAAAACCAATCAATAGAATCACAACTAACCTATTTATATAAGGAATATTAATTTAAAATACCTATTTATAGAAGTGGTTCGGGCAGTTAAAAGCTTCTACCTTTATTTTATTTTCTAAAGAATTACCAATACTAGTAAACTATAACCCATCAACGGTGGGGGAGTTTTTAAACATTTAAGAAGAGAACAAAACACAACAGCAATAATTTCACTATACATAATTTAATATTAAGTGAAACAGAAATAGTTAATACTGTAAAATAATTACCTCCATTCTTGAACTAACATTGATAAAAAAAAAACATCATTGATACTCCTACTAAAATAAAGATCAATTTATTTCATTGATACTTCTTCTACTAAAATAAAGATCAATTTATTTTTATCTCTATTTCATAATGCACGTCACCATCATTTTGGTCAAGTGGGGAATTAGCTTTTCCTATAACTATTTAAAACTCGTTACATATATTACTCACACATTTTTGCATCTATATTCTACATAGTACTATTCCCATGGGACTATGATGGTAAATGATCTAAGAATATTTAATTACTATTTACCTACAAGACTAGATAACAATACCTCTATTAATTGACCCAAATTTTATTTCTATTTACATTAACTTTTAATATATAATATTATTTAATTCAGTTAATATTCTCTTACATATAGATAATCCTTAAGTTCAGATTTTCTTTTGAGAATGGTTATGGGATATTATTTTGCAATGATAGATTTTTAAAAGAATTTATCTAATAGCAGCAACCATTATGTACATATTTTGCTGGCCCTATATAACACCAGACAATAGGGGATGCATTTAGATATAAGTTCTGCATTTAATACTATTACGCAGCAATAATTTCTTAGAACAGAGGAGTTATGGAGACAAGACAAGATTGCCATCAAATTTGCGTGTACCATACTTCTTTTAACTGAGCAGTGAATGACACAACATGGGTGTCTACTATAGTTAGGTGGGTAATTATACTAAATGTCATGCGAAGGGAAGCATCCAAAGCTACACTAACCCTCCATTAATTTTTGTATTACTGTCCAATGTTTATTGCACCTGGAGCTTAGAATGCAGGTATTAATTTTCTTATGGAAGTGGATGCCATAATGTTCAATGTAAATTGAATAACCCAATCTTCACCAATCAAATCTATCCTAATTTCGTGTCTAGGAAGATCTCATCAGATCTGAAGTGATTTTTCACCTTTAAGGTAGTGCAATTTTCATGCTATACTTTTATGAAACCTATTTTGTTTTGAGTGAACAACACCAAATAAAGAAGGTTAATGGCCCCAAAGCTTGAGATATCTTGGCAGCATAAGGAGGCAATTGGAATGTGGTTCAAGGATAGATGTCGATGCCTCCTTAGATGTTTTACATACAGTAGCCTTATCTCTTTCCTTGTTTGGTTGAGTTTGTTCTATTCTACAAATCTGGACTTTACACCCTCAGAATAATATTACTCTTTTATCTTACCTGTCACTGTATTTAACGCAGCCTTGTGCATGATGTTGTATTTTGTTTTTCTATTTTTATTATGATGACAACATTATTCACCAAGAATTCTCTCTCCCCTACTGATTTCATGGTATGAGTTACACATGAGAAATCTTAATAAAGGATAGCTAAAGATAAGATTTCCCTTGCATGTATGATGCTATAGGGATGGTGAAGTGAGGAGACTGCAGCGACATATTCCATGAAGTATCACATTAGGAGAGTTATGCTTGCTCCGGATGAATTTGAACATAGCCTTGTTTCAGTGTACTATATTTTATCATTATTATTATTAGTGGGTAGGTTAGGAGAGTATAACATCTTAGAGCTATTTCATCACTTTTTATGGAACACATAAAGGTAATATTACTTCTCTCATTTTATAAATCTAAGCGTTGCCTCTTTGCTTACCTGCTAAATTGGTTACTGTTGTAGGTGTAGGGAGTTTGCAGTGCCTATTCTAAGGCCAACATAGGTAGAGTTTAGTGATGATGAAAATGGGTATGATATTTATGCAGGAACGTACCAACTAGGATATTGCTGGAGACAAGAACATTAACACTAAACAGAATATCATACCCTTATGGTATGCAAGCATTGGTTTATCGAATGTGGTTATTGTAGAACAATAAGTTAGATTTCTTTTCTTTGCTCATAAAACCTTTTTTTTGTCAAGTTAAACAAGTATGGAATACAACCTATTCTCTTATTTAATGAAACTACAACTATCATACCTAGTTCTTTTCTATATATTCCTTTTGAATTAGAGTCAATACATTACATTTTTCACCCAAAGACTTCAAACAAAAAAAACACTTTTCCTTAAAGTACAAATCCAAAGAAACTATCATTTTCATTATGAACAATTTGCAGATCCTTTCATTTAATAAACAATAGATTTCAAGTGAAGGTATTAAGGGATAAACTCCATGATCAACATTCTACAAGAGTACAAGCTGAATGTATGAAACTAGCTCTTTTCCATTTTTCTATGAAGTATTACCACAAATGCCAACTTTCTATATCCAAACAAATTTATAGTATTACAATTGGTGTTTGCTCTCCACCCTACCATAATGGCATCATGGAGCCTCGTGGGCTCTAGCCATACCCCCGAGCAAGGAATTTTTTTAGCTCCATGATGATGAATGGAGTCTTTTTATTTTATTTTATTTTTTAACAAAAGGGATAAAACTCTCATAGTGTCAATTGCATGTATCTAGGTCCTTTACTTCCTATTTCCAACCAGAATCCATGTACTAAGTCACTTTCTTACAACCAATAAACAAGGAGTAAATGGAATTAGGAAGAACTTATCTCTCTTATTTTAGATGAAGGGTTGAACTCTTGTATCCATCTTTCCTCTCCAAACCAAGCCATCTTGGATTACTATCTTCCCAAAGAGGTGGACTCCTCTTCTCTTCTCTTTCCTTCTACCATCTCCACTCAAGTTCTCCAAAAGGAGAAGTGGGTAACACCATCCTCTTTCTTCCTCTCCAGGATATATAGGATTTTAAACTTGCAACCTTTCTTGGATGGGGAAGTGTGGAGTGTACCTACCCCCATCAATTAGAGTATTTTCCATATTAAAGATGAAACGTGCACTTGGACAACCCCTCCATCTTTCCATCCCATACTTTTTCCAAAACTCGTTACTTTCCATTATGAGGACTTTTCAGGGGTCAAATCATGTCCTTGGGGCACTATTATATGGCCACTTGACCCCTACCACTATGGTATAGACCCTAAGGGGTTTCTTTTTGCATCCCAACCAAGGAAATTGACCAACAACCCTCCTTAAAGGCCCATTTAAGGACCCATCCAAAATTCAAACTTGGATAAGGGTTGCTAACCCCTAACCCCACTTACACCCACATGAAACATTATCAAATATCCTCTCAACTCCAAAATAAATTATCCCTTTAATATCAACCCTCACCACTTCAACATGTTAACTTTATTTCTTTCTAAGCTCTAAAGGGGGTCAAATTTATACCCTCAAGAAGAGTCTTTTAATTTTCTCTCAATGGTTCACCCTTCCCATGCTAACCTTGTTACCTTCCTGCACAATACCAACACAATCATAAGTAACAATTTGATCACATAAATTTGTTAACTAAATATTTATACTTTAGCTATATAATAATCCATTTAAAATTTCAATTAGCTTTTCACAATATATGAGTGCATTCCACCTTCATGGTAGTGACAATAAACAAAATGTCAAAATTAAATGCAAGAATATCACCAAAAGATTGCCTTATTTATCATCCATAATATATCTAATCATCAATTCAAGAAAGGCATATAAAAAATTAGGATTGTATTAAGTACCTATGAGGCGGGGTCTTACAAGTTGTTTGTGTCATAGTTAAAGGAGGATGTTTAGGACTACTAGGCAAGAAGGATGATTTAGGAGGGTGTTGTGTGATAGTGTTGATGTTGAGTGAAGGTTTGGTGATCTGGGTCAAAGGAGAATTAACCAAGACCATGAGTTGTTTGTTGTGTGTTAAGCTTGATAGGATTGTGGATACCTTGTTCTAAGCACCACATCCTTTTCCACTATACCCAAGTTGCTTCATGATGCCATAAAATTTTCCATAAATCTATTTCATTGCTTTGGAATCAGGTGGTCATTCTTTGTTGTGTTCATCAAGGGTTGTAGATTTTGTGGCATTCTCTAAAATGGTTGAGGTGGATGCTTTTGAAAGGTTATCAAAAATTTTTGTTGAAATGATGGTTGATTGTTCTTGTGTCTCACCTTTCTTTTGTGTTAATATGTATTCACCCACTGGTGTGAATTCTAAGGATCCCTAATCATCACCAAATAATTTAGAGACATATTCCATATTATTGTGTTCAATTTCAAGAGGCTCAATGTTAGAAGTTGGAATAATTTTTTTCAAAGGACTTGTGACCCCTTTTTCAGTGTGCAAGAAAATTTTAGGCTCAAGGCCTATTTCAATTTGATATATACAATTGTTATAAAAATATGTCATGATACAGTGAAGGGTGAAAGGTATTGCATTCATTTGATGAATCTATGGTCAACCTAATAGGAGATTATATGAAATATCATAAGGCATGACATGGATAGGAGTCTGCAAAGTAACCACCCTAACCATAATAGGTAAAGTAATTATCCCAAGTGGTTGTTTTGTTGTATTATCAAATCCTCAAATAGAAATGGAATCAGGTATTATTTTTGATCTATCAAGTAAACTCACACTACACACATTAAGGGTAGAACCATTATCTATGAGAGTACATTTGATACCTATGCAATGGAATTTAATAATGATCTTAAAGGAATCATGTTGTTTTCATAACTCTAGAGGAGGGAGCTCATTTTCATGAAAAGTAATATCAAGTCTATGTTTTTGGACGAGAGCAGCCACATCATTTGGAGTGGTTCTAGGAGGAATTGTGAGTGGTTTTAAAGCGGTTTAAAGAATGGTGTAAATCCCAAAGAGAAATTTTGGTAGGAGCATTATTTAATTTTTCAACAAGATCATACTCATTTGTAGGTGGGTTATAGTGAGGAGCACTAGGTAGATAAGGTAAAGGTAATGATGGTGGAGTTGGTTGTGGTGGTTGCTTATTATTTTGAGTGTTATATGTATGAGCAACAATATCATTACTAGATACATTGGTGTTAGGGGGATAGAGGGTGTGTCGAGGTTAATTAGAGGGATGAAGGGGATGTGAGGGTGGGTAAAGAATAAGTTTAGGTATATTGGAAGGATAAAGTTTATGTGAGGGTGGGTAAAGGGTGTAGTGAGGTTGAATATTGTTAAAATCCCGTTACAAGTGGTATTTTTCAATGTATTTGAAGGTGATATTATTTTTGTCTTCCGTCATAATCTCCTCCCTAGAAGGAGAGTTCATAGGAGGAAAAAAAACCAAATGGTCATGACATTTAAGGTTTGGTTCATCCAAAATGACTTCATTTCCAATAGGAGAATGATCAATGGTAGGATTGTCAAGAGGGGGAGGATTAGGAGAAGGTGTTCATTGAATGTCCATTTTCTTTAAGGTACCATTCTCTTTTTCCATGTTATCCACCCTACTGGGAGATCTTGTAGTATATTCATCCAAGTTTGAGGTTTGTAAAGGAGCTTCATCAAAAGTGGGGGATGCATCAAGAGGAAAATTATGATTTTCATGAATGGTTAAATTATTTTGGTTAAAGAGGACTTTCCCAATGTTAGTTAGAGTAGGAATGAGAGAGAGAAGGTTATTACTTTCAATCCATATATCCTCTTGATAAATGTGATTTGTATGATTATTCAGGATTGTATCCTCTTGTACTAAAGACATCTTACAAGTAGGGAGGGTATTGAGAGATGGATTTGGGATACACAAAGTGTTTTCTATGATCTTATGTTCTTGTTGTCTAACATCATCCAAAGGGGAATAAGGAAAGGGACAATCAAGATCCTCAATATTTGTAACTTATTTCGACAAGATACCTTCATCACTAATAGGAGAGATATTGGGAGAAGAACAAGTATGTGTGTTATGATTGTCTACACCTCCATTCACACCAATGGGTAATGTAATGTTTTGGTCTATGCTATGTTCCTCATAGTTGTAATAAAAAAAAACTCATAAGAGGGGTGTTATGCTTATAAAGCCATGTTTAGTAAAAAAAAAAGGAACATTTAAAGAATATGTTATATGCAAAAGTAAATTAACTGCAATGTAACAAAGTAAATTGCTGATTACAGTATGCAATAATCTAAAAAATGAAATCTGGGAGATGTAAATGTGAAATGAAAATATGCATGAAATGAGATATTTTAAGTTAGATCTAGTGAAATGAATATTACAAAAATGCAACTAATTGATATAGGTATGAAATGGCATAAAATAGAAACCTAAAAAATAGTGTTTTTAGTTCTATAAAGGACTATTTCAGGGGTAAGGTGGTGAATTAGTCCCAGTATGGTCTTTTTTCAGAATTTTCAGAATTTTATTTTATTTTAATGCTTTCAAAGTGCTATGATGTATACCTAATTGAAAAATTCAAAATTTCAGAGAGTGGAAAGGGATTTAGATGCTAACAATGCAACCTAAATGCACTTTTTATGAATGCAAAATTTAACGCCTAGTATGAAAATGAATCATGAAAATCCTTATGCAAGCATAAATCTATGATGAAGGACTCCAAAATTAGATAAGAAAGTCATCAAAAAGTGGGTTCACCAAAATGAAATATAGATTTTGGGCTCTATGTACTTTTCTTGCATTCTTAAGGATTTTCACCTAAAAGGAGAGAGATAACCTCAAAAACCTAGGTTTTTCACCCAATTTAAGATGTGTGTGATGAAATTATGTATAAATGAAATGTTCTAGACACAAATAATTCATAATACTAGTTGATTAAGTATGCTAAACTATTGAAATGCAACTATTTTGAAAACACATTGTGTTATGCAAAAATGAACTGGAAATGAATGCAAAACTTAACAGAAATGAATCAAACTAAAACTGTGCACCAAGGATCTTAATGAATGTAGGAAAAGATATCTAGAAGGCCGATGATACTAAAAATTAGGCCTAGTGGGACTCATTCACCACTCTGGGAAAATCAGTCCCAAGTCTGTATAATTGTACTAGAGCCCATTTTAGCCAAAAGGTTGTCAAAATCTACAAAATTATTTAGAAAACATGTACAATGGGAGTCATTTGCCACTATGGGTGAATTAGTCCATTTTTTCTTTTTTGAAAACTCAAAATTGGAATCTAAAGCTTTCAGTCTCCTCAATCTACACCTCTAGGTACCTAGATTTGAAACCTTGATTTCTAAAACTGTAAATGACTTTTTGTGTGATTTTTGGCCTTGAAAAGATGGAGATGACTTCAACAATTTTGTAAACTAATATTCAATAATTTCCATGCCATCCAAGCACCTAAATATGCAAATACACAATGAAGGAGAAAGAAATAGTGATTGTTAGGGCATAGGGGTTTGCCTTGGTCAAACCCATTTTAGGTAATTAAACCAAAATGATAAAATAATGGAATGAAACATGAAAAATGGAGTTGATTACCTTTCCATGAATGATCTTAAAATTTTGCAGAAATACATGAAAATTCAACCCTTGAATGCTTTAGAAAGCTAGCTTGATGACTTCTAATGAAGAAACCCTAGCTTGATTGAATTGGATGAGAAGATAGAAGATTAATTAATGATGATAGATGTACTAATGAGTTGTTGTATGTAAAAAGAGGATAAAAAAACTTATATATAGAAAATTGTCCTTAATATCCTGATTATACCTCATGACAGGCCAAACCTAAAAAATGATTCAAAATGGGACTGATTCACCACTAATTTTTAATGGTTCCCACCTAGATGGGACTAATTCACAAATAATCATGAATGGGTCCCATAGGGGTCATTTTTTGTTAGCTGGAATGCCGAGAAATAAGAAAATAAGGCTTATATGATGACTATGTCAATTATTTGATCAAATTAAGCCTCGGGATGCACAATATCGGGCCATAGGGACCTATTAATGATGATGTAAATGTTAAATAGGGCTTGGGACACAAAATTCAATGTGAAAGTGTGATTAATTACACTTTACAACACTAAAATGAGGTCCACATAGCCTAGAAAAGCACAAAAACCAATGTGAACATGCAAGACACATTACAACACTAGTTTATCATTAAGTTTACATTAAGAATCTTCTAAATTGATGTGATAATGTTATTAAAAATATTTTATAATGTTGAATTAGGGAGAAATAGGTTAATTAAGTATAGAAAAGCATGAAAGTCCTTTACAAGACTTTACAACACATTTACATGAGATTGTTAAAAGAATGTTATTTGATTTGCAAGGGTCCAAGAACTAGTACAGGCCCATAAAATGCCTCATAGCACTAGATTAAGACCTCATTAAGTCCATTTTATCATGAGTTAATCCCACTTCAATTAAAGGGTCCATTTTTCTATGACACATAAACAAAATGTAGATGAAAAAGTTACTGATATCATTTCATGTTATTAGTCATTGTGTGCTCATGTTGATGTCAAGATTCCTTATTGACATTTACAAAATATGTTTATCAAAAAATTGCACACTCACCTTTAGGATATGATAACTATGATTAAATTTCCTTCATTCATACATTTATATGTGACACTTTGTTACTATCACAACTTGGTTACTAGTCATGATTCAATGCTCACTTCTAACTGAGCTGAGAAATCTGAACAAAAAAGCCAAAACAACATGAAAAAATTTAGAAAACCAAATAGAGACTTATTACAGTTCAATCCACCTTCTCCACAACCAACCCAAGATTTTCAAAGTCAAGTGGTAGCTATTAAGGTAGCAGTGCTCTTTACCTATGGGGACCCAAATAGATAATTTACACCCTTACTTGATACTCTCCATAACACAATGATCACTTTTTTTACTGTTAAACCGCTTGATACCACCAAGAATTTACCACCCACCTTTAAACCAAATGCTTATTGTCATTTTCATTTCCAAAATGGACATGACATGGAGCAATATAAGCATCTCAAACACTTAGTTCAAGACTTCATTGATTTTGGTTGTCTATCCATTGCAAGTGCCAATAATGAAGGCAATAAGTCTATGGAACCCCCTAATTAGAATTTACAAATTTTTACCAACCCTATGCCTAAACACAATGTTTCATTTTTCAAGGCTAGTGAACCTTCAAACACTCATGTTATGAATGTTGATACAAATACTAAGCAACATGATACTACCCCAAATTTTACCCAAGTAAATCCTATGGATGAACTTGTGGGTACAGTAGACTTTGTCCCTCATAAGGGCCCAACCAAAAAATATTTTGATATTAATTTTTCTTCTCATGATATACTTAAAAAGCCTCATGATTGTCCTCTTTATATAGCTAACAAAATCTATGGTAATTCCACCAATGGGATATTAATAGATCCCGCCTATGGTGAGAATGTGATGAAAAAAGAGTTTTTAGTATTACATGACTTGTATCAAGATTATTATAATAAACCAACAACATGGATTAAAACACATATTGGTTTTGTGTGCCTTATGATTGGATTGATCGTACTCCCCTTACAGATAGGACCCAAAAATTTTGATATAACATTTTCTATTATTCCACAATCGGATCAGTTTTGTCTGTGACTAGGTCATCCAAGTCGTTGAACTTGATGAAATTTGTTTCTTTAGTTGTTCATAAATGTTTAAAGTTTCTACATGATAATGAAATGTTTACCATACACCATAGTGGATTTAATCCATTATCCTCTAAATGTAATTTTTCCTTAAAATCCTTTTGGCCTAAACCTATGGAACCCATCACCCCTCAAAAGGACTTCTTTTTGATAACCTCTCAAAAGTTAAAAGCCAAACAATAGTTGGATTGTCTCTTCATAACATGTCCCCATCCCATTCAACTGCTCCTATCCTTGATGAGACCATGCTTCAACCTGAGTCTGACATTGACCAAATAATACAACCTTTAGAAAAACCAACCATACAAACTTTCCCTCCATTGTTTAAATACCCAAGAGAAAATGAAACCAATCCTATCATGCCTCCTTGCATTAAATGGGTTTATAAAGCAAAAGAGGAAGTGATTCACCCATCTTCTTTAGTTTCTTTTGTTCTTCCCCCTCCAAAAGACAAGAAACCTATGGTGGATCAACCCGCTCTTACCCCTCAACATCTAGGTACGTGCAGGATCATGATGGGGTAAAAAGTGGCGATATGATGGGTATGTATAGGGTATGAGGCTGACAACTTATTTTTACCCAAAATTCATAAAACGAAAAGGGTTTTTAAAGGAGATTCTTAGATTTCCACCAATATAAATTGTGCTTTACTTTGAATTTAATAAATAATTATTATTTGTTTTCTATTTGAATTATGACTAAAGTCTTGATTGATAGGCTGATTGAAAAATATCTATAGCTTTCAATTGATCTTAGAATTATAAAATTTTGAAATTTTTATAGTCTATTGCATCCAAGAGTTTCCAACATTGAGTCCTCATCATAAGCATAAAATTTCCTCTTTGTATTGTCTTGCTTATTTTCTGTCATGTGATCCATTTGCATCCATTTAGTCTTTCATATTTCATTGAAAGACCCATATTGGCAAGACATAGTAAAAGTCTCCCTGACCTGAATTTTCACTAACATGTATTTGTTGCAGACAATCGACATGACTTTTCTTTATTTTCAGTGACTGAAAACACTCATATCGGTAGGAGAGGAATTTTGGGGTAAAGTTATAGTGAAGTATTTTTTCTTGCCGACTAGAATATAGAAAAAATATATCAGCATAAGTTGGGGCATCGTTGTAATGTCACAATGAGTTCAATTTGTCTTACCAACTAGCATGTAGAAGGGTCATTTCAGCCAAACTGATTGGTATCATTCAGATGTCATGACGAACACATTGTGTTTCGCCAATTGGCACATGAGGAAGTATGCTGGTAAGACTAAAGTATGTTGGGGTAATGTCTTAACGAAGGCATTAGGTCTTGCCGATAAGGTGTAGGGGACTCAAAAAGCTATCGGGAGAAGCTATGGAGTCTTGCCAAGTTAAAAGTTATGCTGATAGAGATATTCATCGCCAGGAGAATAACTCTTCGGCATAAGTTTCACTGAAGTTTGAATGTTATACTGACAAGTAGTTCGGGGTGACTTTCACCGAGTAGTAGTCTGGAGGAGTGATTTAGGTAAGATGTTTGGCATCGATATGAGTCTCCCCGAAGTTTCATTGTCTTGCCAAAGGTATTGTTTCATTGGTAGGGATTATTTCTTTGGTGAGAAAACTTAGTGGTCACGCCGAAATGATATTTTCATCAGTGAAAGGGTGATTTTGTCTCAGCGACTAGAAAATGATTTGAAGAATCCATATCAGTATGAAACTGTGAAGTCTATGTAACATCTCCTTGACTTGGAATTGTCTTAGCAACATGGAGAACAAAAATGAAAGTCATCATTTTGATTCCAAATGTTGGTATGACTGTAGAATATCTTGGCGAATGGTGTAGTAAACATTGCAAAGGGACTTTGCCCCAGATTTGAAATTTTCTCATCGATAAAACATTTGATGCGATAGTGTCAGTTTCAAATGAGGCTTCATTCATGCTTCATTAATGGCACAATGGGGTATAAGAAGAAATTTTTAATCAATTATTTAGTACTGAATTGATTGCATGAGAATTGGCAAGGCGAGCTGAGAAGTAGGACATCTTTCAGTTTGAGGAGTTTGAGCAAAATACTGTAAGTAATTGCTTCTTTTTTTTTCACATTTTGATTATGTAAGCTTGAAAATGGAGCCTTCTAGTTCTGGAAGGGCTAATGGTAGAAAGCCTAGTGAGAGTAGTCAGTTGAAGGGAAGGAAACAAAATACTGATATAGAGCATGAAGGCATTGAACGAAGGTTGAACCAAGACCTTATTGATCAACTACCTAGTTCAGGGCCTAAAGCTAGAAGGTCCACACAACTTAGGGTAGAAGTTGATAAGCTAGATGATAAATGCAACTTCATAGGTGATGTTTGGACTACTGTAAGAGGGTATGAGCTTTTCAATTTCCACTACCATAGGAGAAACCATTTTGAGCTAGTCTGTAATCCATGGAAGTTGAATGTAGGGAAATTGGTGTTCCCTAATGTATTCATAAATGCAGAATTGGTAAAATTGCTTGCTGATCATTATGATCCAAAACATAAAGCTATATGTGATCCTTCTGGGAAACCATAGATACATGTGTCAAAAGGAGCAATAGGTGAGGTTTCAAGTTGGAAGGGTTTTGCAATGAGGAAATCAGTTGTGAGGAGTTGCAGAAGGAATTTTCAAGAATGGATACAATTTACAAAGGTTGGATGTTACCAATTCATAGGGTTAAACAGGGTAACAACCCAGAAACTCTAGAAGATAGTGAGGGGCCTCCTTATCATGTAGATTTGTTTAAACCTTATATGAAGTACACATATTTCTCAGTGTGTCAGGTGTGGGGGATGGATGCCATGAAATTCATGTCAATGGTGCCAATTATTATCACAATAAATATCCAATATCACAACTCCAAGCCATTTGACTATCCTTAATATATATCTACGGCACTTGATTCAGGATTGGTGGCTATAAAGGGTGGAGCTTCTATTGTCCATGTCAGACACTATTCATTATTGATGCACTTGTACTATATTTTGGATAGGAGTTAGGGGTATGGCCTTCAAAGATGAGGATTTCTCAAGTTGGTAAAGAGGGTTAAGCATTTCCTATTCAATTGTGGACTGCTAGTTGGGCAACAGGTTTGCTAGTTCTAGTTTCATTCATTTTGAAGAGAATTTTGTAAAAACTTTGTACAAATTGTATAATTATCCTTGCAACTATTCATTGACTGATGAGATTAAGAGATTCCTTTAGCCAAAAGACTTCAATGGGTGAATTGAACATAACTAGGGAGACTGGTATTGTTTGGAGGGAGCTACAATGATCAGGGTATATGGATTTGAAGATGCCCCTTTTATTCTGCCAAGGATAGTTCCATACAGGGTTGCATATTTGGAAATTGTCAGATAGATGGATTACAACAGTGTGATGCATTTTCGCTCTTTTGGGAAGTAGGCTTTTATGCCTAGTACTTTGTGTTTTGGTGATTTCACTATGTTGGCTAAGGAGGGATATAATTCAATCCTTGATAGATTGTTGCATTGTAATATGAAAAGAGGACCATCCAGGAAAAACTTTGACCCTGAGGGATAAATCAATTTAGCCAAAGAAAGGACTCACTTTGGAGGGTATCAACATGTACCCTATCCTTTTGATGATATAATTAGAAATCTAGATGAAGATGAAGCAGAAATGGTAGTTGAAAGATATAACCAAGCGCTACAGGATACTAAGCTATTGTCTTATGGAGATAAGGAAACACCAAGAGTTAAAGTGCCACAGGGGAAAACAAAAAAGGTATCCAAGTTGAGGATTTAGCAGTATATTTTCCTGGTTAGAGAATAGAGTATTCAAAGTGGTGATGTTGATGCTAGGAACATGGAATATAGATCATTTGTCTTTGATGATGAGTTTATAAATTCCCTAGAGTTCAACGAATTCCTGTACAAGCTGAAGGGGAAGGAAATAAGAGAGAATGTTGATGATGTTACTTCAGGATATGGGGAACAATTGCTGGCTCAATTGAGAAAATGTGTGGATGATGAAATGACAAATATGACTCCTAAAAAGGGGAGGAAAATGTTGGAGAGTGTTGGTGTCATGATCTTTCCTGGCCTTGATTTGAATTTTGCATTGGTCTTTGATAGTTTCTTGAAGGGCAGTAATGCTACACACAAGCTTGACAAGGAAAAGGTGACAGAAGTATATGCAAGCTCCAAGTATAATACTGATGAGGGATCATTTATGATATGGGCTTTGTACCCACCACACAGGAAATTAGTGGTAATTGATACAGAGAAGGAATTTGGCCATGTCATGACTCTAAAAGTTGGAGAGGTTGATCTTGTAGCTACTATAGATATTGGGGTAAATGTTGCAAAGTTGAATAAAGCACAAATTCAGTTATTGATAAAAGAAAGAGAAATGTACAAAGAAAATAACAAAAAATTGATGAGAGAAAATGATAGACTCAAAGAATTGGTTGGTGTTTCAATGGGGACAACCAAAATGATCGCTCAAGGAGAAAGCTCTCATGAAAAAGATTATTGGTTAGGATCAAGTGCTTATTCTCAAGGAAAGCATGATGAAATTGCAGTGATTGTCAAGAAAAGGCAGGATTATTTGATATCTTGGTTGAATAAATTGTGGGGAAAATATTCTCATACTCTTGCTGCATTAAAGGAGCACACAAGGATGGATGGATGAATCATGGAGAAGTTTCATGAATTGGACCAGAGTGATGAGGCTAACAGTACTGCACTTGAAGCTACAAATCATATTATCAATCACCATCGAAACTTCTATGGTGGATTGCAAGGGGATGAACAGGGATTAATTGAAGCCACCAAGAAAACTGTGATCACATTCTCTAATGATAAAGGGGAATTGAAGAATGCTATCAGATGGAAAAGTGAATGTGAGTCAATGCTGAATGAAATCATGAAGATGACTTCTACAAAGGATATAACATTGGAGGAGGTGAGTGAGCAAAATGAGGGAATGGTCAAGATGGAAATCATGATCCAGAATGTTGTTGGAGATGCGGACACATAGGAGCACCGAGATTATTTGGATCACCTCACTAAGACTCATTTATGGCTTAATAGAGCCTAATTATTCTCTATCTTTTGTTTTGTAAATTGATATTTCCTATTTTCGAAAGGATGCATCCTTTTGTATTCTCTATTTATAAATGTCCATTTGGAGAACAATGTACAAGAGATAGATAGAATAGGATAGAGTATAGAAAGAGATACAGTGGAACAAAATGTTTCATAGAGCTGAGACTCAGATGTATGTTTTTTGGAGCTATGGAGATATCAATGAGAATTATTTGATTTTCTTGGCATATTTCTAGTGCCAATTGTTTCCTTGTGCTTATTGAAAGAGTTATTTAAGTTGTCTCTAAGATTCATGTTGTCTAGTTATTTAAATTGACATAACAAGTTTATGTTTGGTTATCAGTACATATGTGATGTAGCTGTGTGATTGGTTGATAGGTTCTTTCAAGGAAGGATTAAACCCTTTTAATTAATCATAGTAATCAGGGAATTCCATTTAGATCAGTAAGAACTTAATAATCACAGTCTTGCATTTTTATACTTGTTATAAATAAAATATGCCAAACAATTTGAATTTTTCCCATAAAGAAGTTACTCATTTAAGCTTTCATTTGACTCCACATACCCTATAAGGCACTGGTCTCACCATTTTCACCATTAAGATTCATTCAGTTTTCTTTGCATCTGTTAAATTGAGCATATTAGGTTTTAGTTCTAATATTGTTATACAATCTATACCAAATTTGATTTATTTTGTCCATTTCAGTTTTCCATTGTGGACAAATTATGGCAAGAAGAGAAGATCAAAAGTCAAGTTTGCTTAATTCAGTTAGGTACACCCGCCTAGGTCTAGTAGCACCTGAAGAGTAGAAGGTTTAATTATGTCAAACCTTGTTCTGTTACCCTAAAATGTTGTGAAAGCTTGGAAACCTTTCATGGTTCAAACCTACATTTTTGAGAGATAACAAATTGGCAACTCTACTGGGGACAACAAAGAATCTGGTCCTTAATCATTGATTCAAAAGTTCTATATACAGACTCCACTAGGAATAACAAGTAACAATCTTTCTTCTCACTTTCAAGAAAGTGAGTGGCTACTCTGATCAAACATTGCAATATGAATGGAAGAAGATCTCAATTTAGGGGAGGTCATTTTGGAGCTCCTCCTGACAATAGTAGGTGGACACATAAAGATGATAAGGCTAACAAGGGTAAAGGGAAAAGTGAGGACATGTGCTTTACAAACAAAGACAAATCATCCATACCTTATGGTGAGAATTGTTTTGACACATGGAAAGATAGTTCAACTGAAGAGCTTTGTACCCTAGAAGATTAGAAAAATCCTTTTTACAACCCTTAGAAACAAGCTAAATTTGAAGCTAGAAAATAGGTCGAATTTGAAGCTAGATTCAAATCTAAACAACTCAGAATTTAGCATGAATATGACCAAAAATTGTAAGGTAATCAGAATGGACCTACTAATCAGGAAATTCATCAAGAAGATTATGAATCTTTAACTTATTAGGAAGTTAAAGCATGGTTTGAATCTTAGAAAAGGGGGAGGGAAGAGTAGGAAAAAGCCCAAATGATACAAGCAATGAGAGAATTCAAACTACGGAAAGCTCTAAACATTCCTCACACATCTAGTTTTCCCCCAAAGTATGTACCACCCCATAAACAGGGTAATCATGGTGCTGGGTATTCTGAACCACCAAGGATCCCTCACCATCAAATTGGGAATCGATATAGGCAACAAAATCATCCACCTCATATTCCCACACAACATACAAATAATTATCCACCTCCTGGTCAGCATCATATGCCACAATGAAATGTACAATATAATTACCCTATGTATCAGTATCAATATCCACCCAACCCTCCTCCTCATCAATATACTACTATGATCAGACAATTTGATTTGGAAGGGTTTCAATTGTACCGTTACCCTATGGATGGTTCTTGGAGAAATTTGGTGCCTAAATTCACAAGGAGTAATGCAATCACTACCGAGGATCATTTAAGGAATTTCAATGCCTTCATTCAGGATTTGGATGTACCTTATGAAGATTTTCATATGAGATTATTCATGATGTCCCTTATTGAGGAAGCTAGGGATTGGTTCAATAGCTTGGCAACAACTTCTATTTACTCTCTCTAGATATTTCAAGATCGATTCCTTGAACAATTTGGGAATCTAAATGCACTAGATGCAACTCTTCATGAATTGATGAGAATTCAAAAAAGTCAGAATGATTCAATTATTGATTTCAATCAGAAATTTAATAAACTATATAATAGAATTCCTCCTAGATCAAAATTACTAGACTTTGTAGCATTGAGTGTTTACTTGAATGTGTTTGATCCTAAAACAAGATATGAACTAAGAAATAGGTTCCCAAGAGACTTGGTTGAAGCTCAAAAGATGACATTAACAATTAAAAACAATAGGAGGGTTGCTGGGATAATTGATAAAAGAGAAAATCATAAGGCTCCCCAACAAACCAATAACTATCAATATAAATAGGAGAAAACATACAGGAATGAAAGGCCAAGGCCGAGGTTGCATGACATGCCCTATAACACAAACTGGAAGGATGGGAAACCTGTAATAGACAAGCCTAGAAGCAAAGAAACTCCTGATCCATTAAGAAAGAAGGGAAACTATATGGTAAATAATAATTATTTCTATGAAGTCTATGATAAGCCACATTCTCCTGATTATTGTATTGTAGCCCAACAAATACAAGAGGAAGGGATGTTGATGGGAAACAGTGAAGAGGATCATAAAGTGTATTTAACTTCAACACTTTTCACCATATGGAGGAGATATATTCATCCTCAGAGGATGAAGGGTATGAGTATGATGTTGCAAGTCAGAAATATAATGTTCATATGGCCAAGCAATAGATCCTTTCTGATTTTTAAGAAGATTGTATAGAGTAGCATTCTGTTGAAACATATACTCAATGCAATATGAGAAAGCTCACTAAGGAAATAGAGAGATTAATTGTTGCTATAGTTGAAGAAGCGAAGAATAAGTACTGGTTGAGAAATAGGAAAATAAATGAGAAGGAAGGTGTCCCTAGGGGTATCTTCATGAAAGATCAGAAAGTTGTACAAGGAGTTTCAAAGAAAACTGAAAACAAACAATGTGAAGAAAGCAAACAAAATCCTATCCAAAAGGATGCAGTAAAAGAATTACATAAAGAAATTCAAAAGATTGATCAATCAGGTAGAAGTGAAAAAGAAAAGAGCAAAGGAGAAACATCAAAACAAAAGAAAGTAATTAAGGGAGAGAGTTCCTCTTTTGATTTCACTCAAGCCTTGTCTCAGGTAAAGATGTCTATCCCACTTCTTGAAATGATGAAAATTAAAGAATACAGAGATAGTGCAGTTCAATTGATAACAAATGAAAGTGAAAAACATGTAAGTTTTGAAAATAAAATGGTTGCTAAAAATAAGCAGAATAAAGTAAACATCCTAGAAATTTGCTTGAGTAATGTATTGACAAGTCTACCACAAGTTGATCCTTTCTTTATTACATTAATCATAAATAACAAATTATTGAGGAATTGCATGATAGATTCTGGTGCTGCCATGAATATTATGCCAGTAGGAGTGATGAAACAACTAGGCATGTGGGTGGATACACATGAAGGAAAATGTTATGCAATGGATAACCAACCTATTCCTATGGTGGGTATAATGAAAGATGTAGAAGTCAAGTTAGCTACTTATCCTCAAGTAGCTTACAATATTGATATAACAGTGATAGACACCCCTCCTCAATTTGGTATGCTTCTATCAAGACAGTGGACAACAACTATTGGTGGAAATTTTCAATTCAATCTATCTTATGCAACAATTCCAGTAAATGGCCAAGAGGTGAAGTTGTATAGAGAGTCAAGGATGAATCAACTCATTGACTATGTGCCGCAAGACCAAATCAACTGCTTCTGTGATGTTGATTTTGGGAGTTTCAATATAGAACCATCACAGCCATAATTGACTAATAGTGATCCTATTGAGAAGCATGCTACATAGAACAACAATGGTGTGTGGAAGATGTATTTTGATGGAGCTTACAACCAAGAAGGAAATAGAGCTGGGATAGTATTTGTTTCACTTGAAGGTATTACATTTCAGTATTCGTTCTTGTTAACTTTTGAATGTACAAATAATGTGGTGGAATATGAAGCTCTATTAACTGGATTGAATATAGTGGTGAAGCATAAAATAAAGTTGTTGGTTGTTCTAGGAGATTCAGAGTTAGTTGTCTCACAAATTAAGTCAAATTATGTATCCAAAAAAAAAAATACTAAAGAAATATAGAAATGTTGTATGGGATACGATTGAGTTGCTTGATGCCTTCTCAATTGAGTGGGTAGATAGGTCGAAGAATATAATGGCATATTTTCTAGCTAATCTAGTGTTGAAGAGAGACGATATTACATTGGCTGGAGTGTCACAAATTGAATTCAAGAAAAGGCATGTTGTGCCTAATAATGTATATATCTGGCAAGTCTTTAATGATGACACTGATCTTTTGAAATTCCTTCACTATATAGACCAGTACGAAGCCCAAGAAATTGACTTTAACACCTTTGTTGAAGAAGTGGATGGGAAGCAAATAGTCTTTGGAAAAGAGATCTTATAGCTCAAAACAAATAAGATTCCTAATGGCTTGGTCGCATTAGAGAGGGTATATGATGGAAGTGATCGGTTTTTAATGAAGAAAACACCAGTTGGAAGGGATGATATTGAAGAAATTAATTTGGGAACTGAGATGGCACCAAAAAAGGTGTACATAGGTAAAAAGATAAGTCCTGCAATTAGAAGAATGTTGATAGAATTGTTGAGAAAGTATAAACATGTATTTTCTTGGTTTTATGAAGATCTGAAAGCATATAGGGAAGACTTGTTTCAGCATGAAATACCATTGAAGCCAGATGCTAAACCATTCAGACAAAAGCAAAGGCCTATAAATCCAACTCTGGAACCTAAAATGCAGGAGGAATTGGAAAAGCTCAGAGATGGTGGAATTATTAAGCCAATAAAACATTCAACATGGGTTTCAAATCTGGTCCCTGTTAGAAAGAAAATGGAGATATCGGATTGTGTGTAGATTTTAGAAATCTAAACATAGCATCTCTCAAAGATAATTATCCTCTGCCAAATATGGAGGCCATATTGCATAAGGTGACAGACTGTGAGTTGTTGTCTATGATGTATGGATTTTCAAGGTATAATCAGGTCAAGGTTAAAGAGTCTGAGCAATACAAAACAACATTCACAACTCCTTGGGGAACGCATGTTTATTTGAGAATGCCATTTGGTCTCACTAATGCATGGGTGACTTTTCAAAGAGCCATGGATGTGGCGTTTACTGATTTGATCAATATTATCATGGTGGTGTATCAAGATGATATCACTACTTACTCCAAGAAGGTTGAAGATCATGTTCATCATTTGGAAAAGGTATTTATAAAAGCCCTTGAATATGGTATTAGCTTAAACCCTAAGAAGTATAATTTTGTAGTTACAGAGGGTAAACTTTTGGGACATATTGTTTCAAAGGAGGGGGTTAGGATAGACCCTGAAAGGGTTGAGGCCATTGATAAAATTCTTGTCCCTAAAAATGTTAAGGCAATACAATCATTCTTTGGATAGATAAATTTTGTTAGGAGATTTGTCTCTTAACTTTGTTGAGATTATTAAACCCATAGCAAGAATGTTGAGGAAAGGACATAAAATAGAATGGACTGCAGAGGCTTTGGATGCTTTTGTATCTATTAAACGAGTCATCAAGGAGGCTCCTATTCTTAAATCTCCTGATTTTTCAAAACCTTTTCAAATTTTTTCATTTGCCTCAATGCACACTGTTGCTACTGTTATGCTGCAATAGAATGAGAATGGTCATGAACAACCTGTATCTTTCTTCAGTAAATCATTGTAGGGGTCTGAACTAAAGTATGATATAATGGAGAAGCCAGCATTTTCACTAGTGAAAGTTGTAAAAGCTTTCATACCATATCTTGTTGGAGCAAAGGTAGTTGCTTATGCTCCTCATGTAGCAGTCAAGGATATTCTAACACAGTCTAAAGTAACAGGTAAAAGATGCAAATGGATCAACAAAATCCAAGAATTTGACCTATAGATACAAATTACTAAACTGGTCAGAGGTTAGGGTTTCGCTAAATTAATGGCAGAGGCAAATATTGAAGAAAATCATATTTTCAATGTAGAAGAAGAAAATGCAATTGCAAGAATTGAGCATACTCAATGGTATACAAATATCATGCATTATCTTAAACATATGAAGTGTCCAGATGGATTGAATGAAAAGTAGAAAAGAACGTTGAAGTTGCATGCATCTAAGTATGTTTTTGGGGATGGAGATTTATTTTGGAAAAATAGCCCGATGGTATGCTATTGTTGTGTTTGGATAAATTTCAAGCTAAACATGTTTTGAGTGAAATGAACGAAGGGGTTTGTGGAGGAAATTACTCAGAAAAACAACTGCTCATAATATTCTCAGGGCATGTATTTTTGGCCAAAGGTTTTTAATGACTCTTTTGCATATGTGAGAAAATGTGAAGCTTTCCAGAAGTTCTCTAGAAAATTGAAGTATCAAGGGGCTTTGCCACTACGACCCTTGCAGACTGATGCCCCTTTTCATCAATGGCGAATTGATTTCATTGGAGAAATACAAGAAAAATCAAGTGGTGGACATAGGTGGATATTGGTGGCCACTTATTATTTTACCAAATGGGTAGAGGCCATCCCAACTAAACAAGCTACAAGTAAGGTGGTGATACGGTTCCTGATGGATAATATCATTACCAGATTTGGTACACCAATAAGGTTGATCACTGACAATGGAATGTATTTCAAATTAGATGAATTCAGAGGCTTCTATAGCACATATGGTATTCCCATTTCTTATGCAGCTCCTTATCATCCATAGGCTAATGGACAAGCAAAATCTAGCAATAAGAGTCTTTTGAAGATTATAAGAAGGATGCTAGGTCATAATAAGAAGGCTTGGGATTCAAAATTAAGACTAGTTGTATGGGCTGATAGAATTATAGTGAAGAAGGCAATTGGGAAGTCCCCATTTGAATTAGTATATGGAGCACAAGTTAGGATGCCTTTGCAGAAATTGTTACCAGTTTACAAGTTTGTTCTTTAGGAAGATTTGGATATTCCAAAACCCATGGAAGAAAGAATGGAGCAACTAGCTAAATTGGATGCAATAAGGAGAGTGGCTCAAAATAAAAATATAAAGTTACAGATGTAGATGAAATATTTGTTTGACAAAAGGGCAAAGGATAGGAAATTTGGAGAAAGTGATTTGGTACTGATGTGGAATGCAAGGTGCCAGGAGAAGGGAAAACATGGGAAGTTTGAAGCCTTATGGCTAGGGACTTTTTTGGTGATTGGAAGGAAAGGCGAAGACTCATACTATCTGTAGAATATGGCTAGTGAGGATCAAGAATTGCTTGTACATGGGAAATTTTTGAAACATTTTTTCTCTTGAAGTAACATAGAGGATTAAGGGTTGCTAGTGCATGGACAACTCTTGATGATCCTTTTTAAAATTCTTTTCCATGCATAGTAGTCTAGGATATAAAAGGAACAGGACTTGCAAGTACATGGAAAATCTTAATTTTCCTTCTTTTAAAATTTTTTCCATGTACAGTAGTATAGGGTCTCATTCATTTCCATTGCCATTTGTTCCATCATGCTCACATGTTCTATCACTTTGAGTTTGGTCTACTCACCCAGAAATCTGAATCCTTGCAATGATCTTACTATCATTCATCCCTAGATGGAGCCGCTGTTAGAATTGTAAAATTTTGAAATTTTTATGGTCTATTGCATCCAAGAGTTTCTAGCATTGAGTCCGCATCATAAGCATAAAATTTCCTCTTTGTATTGTCTTGCTTATTTTCTGTCATGTGACCCATTTGAATCCATCTAGTCTTTCATATTTCATTGAAAGAACCATATCAGCAAGACATAGTAAAAGTCTCCTCGACCTGAATTTTCACTAACATGTATTTGTTGCAGACAATCGGCAGGAATTTTCTTTTGTTTTGGCGACTGAGAACACTCATATCGGTAGGAGAGGCATTTCGGGGTAAAGTTATAGCGAAGTATTTTTTCTTGCCGACCGACATATAGAAAAAATATATCGGCATAAGTTGGGGCATCGTTGTATTGTCACAACGAGTTCAATTTGTCTTACCGACTAGCATGTACAAGGGTCATTTCGGCCAAATTGATTGGTATCGTTGAGAAGTCATGGCGAACACATTGTGTTTCGCCGAATGGCACATGATGAAGTATACTAGTAAGACTAAAGTATGTTGGGGTAATGTCTTGACAAAGGCATCGGGTCTTGCCGATAAGGTGTAGGGGACTCAAAAAGCTATCGAGAGAAGCTATGGAGTCTTGTTGAGTTAAAATTTATGCTGATAGAGATATGCATCTCCAGGAGAAGAACTCTTCAGCATAAGTTTCACTAAATTTTGAATGTTATACTGACAATTAGTTCGAGGTGAATTTCACCGACTAGGAGTACTCTGGAGGGGTGAATTCGGTAAGACGTTTGGCATCGATATGAGTCTTCCCAAAGGTTCACTGTCTTGCCGAAGGTATTGTTTCATTGGTAGGGTTTATTTCTTCACTAAGAAAACTTAGTGGTCATGCCAAAATGAGATTTTCATCGGTGAAAGGGTAATTTTGTCTCAGCGACTGGAAAATGATTTGAAGAATGCATATCGGTATGACACTGTGAAGTCTATGTAACATCTCCCCGACTTGGAATTGTCTCAATGAAATGGAGAATAGAAGCAAAAGTCATCATTTTGATTCCAAATGTTAGTATGACTACAGAATGTCTTGGAAAATGGTGTAGTAAATGTTGCAAAGGGACTTTCCCCCAATTTTGAAAATTTCTCATCGACATGACATTTGATGTGACATTTCCAATTTCAAACGAGCCTTCATTCATGCTTCATTAATGGCGCGACGGGGTATAACAACAAAATTTTAATCAATTCTTCAGTACTAAATTGATTGCATGAGAATTGGCAAGGCGAGCTGAGAACCCAGACATCTTTCAGTCTGAGGAGTTTGAGTAGAATACTGTAAGTAATTGCTTCTTTGTTTTTCACATTTTGATTCTGTAAGCTTGAAAATGTAGTCTTCTAGTTTTGGAAGGGCTAAGGGTAGAAAGCCTGGTGAGAGTAGTCAGTCGAAGGGAAAGAAAAAAAAGACTGATACAGAGCATGAAGGCATTGAATGAAGGTTGAACCAAGACCTTATTGATCAACTACCTTGTTTAGGGCCTAAAGCTAGAAGTTCTGCACAACTTAGGGTAGAAGTTGATAAGCTAGATGATAAATGCAAGTTCATATGTGATGTATGTAAGAGGGTATGAGCTTTTCAATTTCCACTACCATAGGAGAAACCGTTTTGAGCCAATCTATAATACATGGAAGTTGAATGTAGGGAAATTTATGTGCCCTAATGTATTCATAAATGTAGAATTCGTAAAATTGCTTGCTTATCATTATGATCCAAAACATAAAGCTATATGTGATCCTTCTAGAAAACCATAGATACATGTGTCAAAAGGAGCAATAGGTGAGGTTTTCAAGTTAGTAGGGTTTTGTAATGAGGAATCAGTTGCAAGGAGTTGCAGAAGGAATTTTCAAGAATGGATACAATTTACAAGGGTTGGAGGTTACCAATTCATAGTGTTAAATAGGGTAACAAGCCAGAACCTCTAGAAGATAGTCAGGGGCCTCCTTATCATGTAGATTTGTTTGAACCTTATATGAAGTACACATATTTCTTAGTTTGTCAGGTGTTGGGGATGGATGCACCGAAATTCATGTCAATGGTGCTAATGATTATCACAGCTGATATCCAATATCACAACTCTAGGGCATTTGACTATGCTTCATATATTTCTAAGGTGCTTGATTCAGGATTGGTGGATATAAAGGGTGGAGCTTCTATTGTCCATCTTAGAAACTATTCATTGTTGATGCACTTAGTGCTGTATTTTGGATAGGAGTTAGGGGTATGGCCTTTAGAGATGAGGATTTCTCATGTTGGTGAAGAGGTTCAAGCATTTCCTATTCAATTATGGACTGCTATTTGGAACATCAGGTTTGCTAGTTCTAGTTTCATTCATTTTGAAGAGCATTTTATAAAAACTTTGTACAAATTGTATAAGTATCCTTGTACATATTCATTGACTGATAAGATTAAGAGATTCCTTCTGCCAAAAGACTTCAATGAGCCAATTGATCATAACTGGGGAGACTGGTATTGTTTGGAGGGAGCTACAATGATCAGGGTATATGGATTTGAAGATGCCCCTTTTATTCTGCCAAGGATAGTTCCAAACAGGGTTGCATTTTTGGAAATTGTTAGACAGATGGATTACAATAGTGTGATACATTTCAACTCTTTTGGGAAGTAGGATTTTATGCCTAGTACTTTTTGTTTTGGTGATTTCACTGTGTTGGCTAAGGAGGGATATAATTCAATCCTTGATAGATTTTTGGATTATAATATGAAAAGAGGACCATCCAAGAAAAACTTTGACCCTGAGCGATATATCAATTCAGCCAAAGAAAGGACTAACTTTGGAGGGTATCAGCATGTAACCTATCATTTTGATGATATGATTAGAAATTTGGATGAAGATGAAGCAGAAATGGTAGTTGAAAGATATAACCAAAGGCTTCAAGATACTGAGCTATTGTCTTATGAGATAAGGAAACACCAAGAGTTAATGTGCCATAGGGGAAAATAGAAAAGGTATCCAGGTTGAGGATTTAGCAGTATATTTTCCCAGTTAGAGAATAGAGTATTGAAAGTGGTGATGTTGATGCTAGGGACATGGAATACAGATCATTTATCTCTGATGATGAGTTTATAAATTCCCTGGAGTTCAAGGCATTCTTGTAGAAGCTGAAGGGAAAGGAAATAAGAGAGAATGTTGATGATGTTACTTCAGGAAATGAGGAACAATTGATGGCTCAATTGAGAAAATTTGTGGATGATGAAATGAGAAATATGACTCCTGAAAAGGGGAGGAAAATGTTGGAGAGTGCTGGTGTCATGATCTTTCCTGGCCTCGATTTGAGTTCTGCATTGGTCTTTGATAGTTTCTTGAAGGGCAGTAACGCTACACACTAGCTTGACAAGGAAAAGGTGACAGAAGTATATGCAGCTCCAAGTATAATACTAATGAGGGATCCTTGATGATATGGGATTTGTACCCACCCCATAGGAAATCAGTGGTAATTGATACAGAGAAGGCATTTGGCCATGTCATGAATCTAAAAGTTGGAGAGGTTGATCTTGTAGCTACTATAGATATAGGGGTAAATGTTGCAAAGTTCAATAAAGTACAAATTCAGTTATTGATAAAAGAAAGAGAAATGTACAAAGCAAATAATGAAAAATTGATGAGAGAAAATGGTAGACTCAAAGACTTGGTTTGTGTTTCAATGGGGACAACCAAAATGATCACTCAAGGAGAAAGCTCTCAGGCAAAAGATTACTGGGTAGGATCAAGTGCTTATTCTCAAGGAAAGCATGATGCAATTGCAGTGATTGTCAAGAAGAGGAAGGATCATTTGACATCTTGGTTGAATAAATTATGGGGAAAATATTCTCATACTCTTGCTGCATTGAAGGAGCACACAAGGATGGATGGATGAATCATGGAGAAGTTTCATGAATTGGCCCAGAGTGATGAGGCTAACAGTACTGCACTCGAAGTTGCAATTCATATTATCAATCTCCATCAAAACTTCTATGGTGAATTGCAAGGGGATGAATAGGGATTAATTGAAGCTGCCAAGAAAACTGTGATCACATTGTCTGATGATAAAGGGGAATTAAAGGACACTATCAGATGGAAAGGTGAATGTGATTCGATGCTGAATGATATCATGAAGATGACTTCTGCAGAGGATACATCATTGGACGAGGTGAGCGAGCAAAATGAGGAAATGGTCAAGATGGAAATCACGATCCGGAATGCTGGGTGAGATGCGGACACATATGAAAGTTGAGATTATTTGGATCACCTCACTAAGACTCATTTTTTGCTTAATAGAGCCTAATTATTCTCTATCTTTTGTTTTGTAAATTGATATTTCCTATTTCTGAAAGGATGCGTCCTTTCGTATTCTCTATCTATAAGTATCCATTTGGAGAACAATGTGCGGGTGAGAGATATGGTGGAACACAATGTTTCACAGAATTGAGACTCAGATGTATGTTTTTTGAAGCTATGGAGATATCAATGAGAATTATTTGATTTTTTGGCATATTTCTGGTGCCAATTGTTTCGTTGTGCTTATTGAAAGAGTTATTTAAGTTATCTCTAAGATTGATGTTGTCTAGTTATTTAAATCGACATAACAAGTTTATGTTTTTTTATCAATACATATATGATGTAGCTGTGTGATTGGTCGATAGGTTCTTTCAAGGAATGATTAAACCCTTTTAATTAATCATAGTAATCAGGGAATTCCATTTAGATCAGTAAGAAGAACTTAATAATCACAGTCTTGCATTTTTATACTTGTTATAAATAAAATATGCGAAACAATTTCAATGCTTCCCAGAAAGAAGTTACTCATTTTAACTTTCATTTGACTCCACATACCCTATAAGGCACTGGTCTCACCATTTTCACCATTAAGATTCATTCAGTTTTCTTTGCATCTGTTAAATTGAGCATATTATGTTTTAGTTTTAATATTGCTACACAATCTATACCAAATTTGATTTATTTTGTCCGTTTCAATCTGCCATCATGGACAAATTATGGTAAGAAGAGAAGATCAAAAGTTAGGTATGCTTAATTTAGTTAGGTACACCCGCCTAGGTCTAGTAGCACCTGAAGAGTAGAAGGTTTAATTGTGTCAAACCTTGTTCTATTACCCTAAAATATTGTGAAAGCATGGCAACCTTTTGTGGTTCAAACCTGCATTTTTGAGAGTTGACAAATGGTATCACATTTTTAAAATATGAAACATGTGTCACATTATATACTTCGCATACTATAGGATTAAAAAAAAAAATTGAATTTCATGAAGTTTTGACCAAGTTAAGATGGTCTGGCATACGATCTTTTATATTTTTTAAAAGTTGTAATAAAAAAATCATAATTAATTATTTACTTGGAAAAAAATTACAAAATAATACACATCACATTGGAACATGAGTCCTATACTTATATCTAAAATCTTATAAAAAAATATTATCATTTTATTGTGGTTAGGGTGGTAAGACAGACACCTACTTATTTTTTCCCTAAAATTTAAGAACTACTGCATTGAAATTTCAAATTTTCACCAAATAGATTTTTTTTAAAAATAAACCTAGTTGTTTAGAAACTACATTCAATTTGATACATAATCTATTCTTACATATTTTTGAAATAATATAGATAACTTATTCAAATTTTTACGTCAAGTTTCCTAACTTTGATTTTTTTGAATTTTTTGCTACTTAAGGGCCTTTTTTTTCCATGATGATCCTGCACATACCCAGCTTCAAAGTAAAATTAAGAGAAATCATGGTGCTAGGGAGCATAGACATCATCATTGTCTCCTTGCTCATCAAATGAAAAATGAAAACAACAAAGAAAATTAACCTCTACCTTTGAAAGAAGCAAGAAATGATCGCCCTCCTCCTCTTGACCTGCCATAAGATAGAATATTCCAACCCTCACTACAAAATAACTCAATCCAATAGTGACAACTCTTGATACATCCTTCCTTGGAAATTTCTCTCTATCCTCCCGTTGTGATTAACCTATATGGTGATGATGTTGAAGAGATCACTAAAATTGATGAAGAAGAGCATAACAATTTAAATTATTTATTTTCATAATCCGTGAGCTTGAATAATAAATTTGCTACATGAAGTGAAGAACCTGACACTTCCCCTAGTTCAGAACTTTCAATTCTTCCTTTGGATAGTCAACCACCCTTGCAATATACTAAACATGATTTGGAGGCGAATGACTTGTTAGATGGTTGACTTACATTTGCATTACTAGTTCCTTTTACATTTTCCATTTTCTTTGATTTGCTTGTATGTGTGTATTTTGTTCTCCAATAATGTGTGTTTGATGTAATATCTCTATGTGAAATTCTTCTATTTGTACCTCTATTCTTCTATATGTCATACATTTTGCATTTCCTTTTTTTCTTTTGTTTTGTGTTTTTCTTTTTGGGATGATGCAAAGCATTGAGATGCCCTATGTCTCTTCCATGTCGACTCGAAAGGTTCCTTTTCCTTTTCCTTTTTTTTGTTTCTACCTTTTCTTGTGTTTTCCTTTTGGGGATGATGCATGACATTGATACCAAAATGTCTCCTTCATGTTGACCCAAAACCTTTTCCTTTTTCTTTTTCCTTTTTATTTTCCTTTCACTTGTATTTTCCTTTTGGGGATGATGCAAAGCATTGAGACTGCAATGTCTCTTCCATGTTGACCCAAAATGGACTTTATTTTTCTTTTGTTTTCACTCTCTTTTATCATTCTTCTAGTTCTATTTGTATTTTGGGAATGATGATAGTTCCAATATCTTTAATCAAAACATTGCAGCAATGAACATAATGACCCCAAATTCATAGATCCCTTATGTGTTTTGTATGTTCCTTTTTGGGGGCAACCTCCTTTTATTTTGTTTTTTTTTCATTTACATGAAGTAGTCTAACTTAGAAACATATGACTTGCCATAGGGTCTTTCCAAGTTGGCTCTCATGTCTTTTATTTTTCTTTTTCTTTCCTTCACTACTTTAAAGTAATTGCTCGTAGAATGGTACATTTAGCAATTCCTTTGAAGTGGGTGGCATACATTGGCATCATTTCATTTGCATTCTTGGTTCTCAGTGTAGCCTTGTCACTTCATACAATGCATTTGTCACTTTTTGGATGATATTGGGTGTGATTTCCTTCATAACTGTGATCTATCTTAGCATATTACATTCATCTTAGTGGCCTAATGTGACACACTATATCAACTAAGTTGTGAATATATATATATATTTTTTCCTCTCTTGGATACATTAGACACAATGTTCCCTAAGTGATAGACCTTGTGTGAACTTAACAAGACTCCTTTGAACATCTTTTTCATTTTTCATTTTAAATATTTTCTACCTTACATAACACAACTTGCATGCCTATGGTACCTTGCTCTTTGTTCATGAGTTCTAAGCATACAAAGCTTTGCTTGTCTCATGGAGCATGAACCAATATTTTCCTTTCTAGTGCCTTGTTAAACTTATCAGGAGGTATAACTTTAATATGGTTGAGCGGGAATCCTATTCAACAACATGACTTTCCCCATAGCAACCTATGTGTTTGTGAGTGCATACCAACTAGCGTATGTTTCTCACCTTTTGGATCTTCTCTCCCGATGGACTGCCATGAGTTCTATCACCCTAGAATGAGTATGCATTATCTTTTTCTCACAAATAGCCTAGATCTAATCCACAACTAGTTGGAAAAACGATTGAAGCTTGATTCGATTATCCCTTTTCTTCTCTTTCTTTCTAATGTGTGTTCGTTTGTTCTTATGTTTAGTTTTCCATATGATCTTCATCTTGGGGCTTGATCATCACTCTTGATCGTTTTCATTTCATCTTGCTAGCATAAGAGCATTTGCATCCTTCTCAATATGCATGGCTACTTTAGTCTGAGTTTGAAGAAATTTTGTCCTCTCACTAAAGTTGGGACTAAATGTGCCATAGAAAAGTGGATCATTGAAAATTTCAAGGTCTTTTAGGTCCTTCTCTTGTGATGTCTAACATATCTTTCTTTTATTTATTGTTGTAATGTAACTTATGCACTCACATTAGGTCCTAAATATTCAAATTATGATGTCTTGTGAAGGCATTGTAACACATTTCTACATTTTTCTAAACTCTTTTCATTACAATTCACCTAAAAATCACCTTTTCATCACTTATCAAGTCCTGTTTTAAAGTGTTGTAAAGTCTTGTAATAAGATTTCACACTTTGCTAGGCCTGATTACACTATTTACACCTTTCTTATGCTTTATAAGACCCCTTTATTCAATCATAAGACTTAATTAAGTGTTCTTTTGAATGTAAACCCAACAGACAACATTAAATGCAAGTAAATTCCCAACACCCACTTACAAGCCCAAAGTGGGACCCATTCGCCATGGGTAGTGACTTAGTCCCTCTTGGCTCCAAATTTAAAATAATTCAAAATTTCTTTTAGGTTTTTTTTTTGAAAAATACCTTATATGCTAGCCTGTGATGAGGTATTATTGGGTTATTAGGGAATAAGTGTGTATAAATAAGTGCTTTTATTCTCATTTCAACCCTCGTTCACTTGCATTCACTCATTCAATTTAATTAGCATTCAAGCACTTTGCATCATTCAATCAAGCATTCATCAAGCATCTTGAAGTAGCCATTGACATATCTTCATACTTAAACAAAAAAAGGTTGGGTGATTTTAGGACACTTGCATGTTGTTTTTTCATCATTCCTTTCTTGTTTTTATTTCATTTCTTTATCAGGGGTTTGATTAACAAAGTGGGATTTTCCTAGAGAAAATCCATATACTCTAACCCTTAACCATTTGCCCCCTCTTTACATGTGTGTTTGTAGACTTTTTTATGCATATTTTTCAATAAAATAGGTGTTGAAAGGTGGTCAACAAGTCAACAAAGTGTTTCAAGTCAACTAAACCCTATTTCAAGCTTGGAGACAACCTAAAGTGCATTTTATACAGATTTGACTCCATCAACCTAACAAGAAGACAAGTGTAGATCTAGAGATACATACTTGACCTTTGATTTCACAAAATTTTGGAGGAGGACTGATTCACTATCAGTGGTGAATGAGTCCCACCTTAATACTCAAAGAGGTTATTTTGTTAGATTCTAGTTCCCAACTGTTAAAAAGTAGTTTTAAGGTTTTTTTTGTCAGAAGTAGGACTGATTCACCATTAGTGGCTAATGAGTCCCACTATTGATTCACATTGATTTCTTCTAGACTTCTGAGCATTCTAGATTCATCATCCAATTCCTAGGTGCACTCCGTTTGACCTTGTTCAATTTCGTTTGCATTGGTTGTCATCTCTATTGCATTTTCCACATACCTCACTATGCTTTCAAACATTGCATATTAAATTAGTTTTGTATTAATAATCGATCAATTACATGATTTATTTGTATCTACATCATTGCATTTAGTCATAGTTACATCATATACATACATTAGTTTGAGTAAACCACCACAATTTCTGGGTTCTATCTCTCTCCTTTTAGGTGAAAGATTGTAGTACCCCTCCATTCTCACTTGCGATGTGTAGGTAGTCTAGCTAAGGAATCAGAAGAGGAAGATGGGACAAGAGCTCCTAATGGTATTTTTGAGTATGATATTACATTATGATTGAATTTAATTGGTGATGATTTTATATAGATGCAGTATTAGGTGGTGATGCAGTGAATTAGTAATTGTTCATGATGATATGAGGTGATTTGTATATCTTAGTGATGTTGTTTTATATTCAATGTTGTAGTTGCTAATGTGGTTATGGTGAGGGGATGGTGTAGCATCACTCATTCGCGAGTGCCCTGCTACGCTGCAATTCCTTCTCATGAGGTGCTTGTATTTAAATAGATATATTGTGCACAACATTGTTTGTATGCAGGATTGCAGGTACATAGTCTTGATTCCACCTGCTTTGGCAGGACAGGGTGAGCACCTATAACCCAATAGAATAATGTTGAAACAAAGGTGGCAATGAATTCATCTCATCCCATGATGTCAGACTGTCTTGTTTAAATGGTTTTGTGCATTCTTGTAATTGTCGTTCTTTGTGGTTCATGTTTGTGTCTTGTCATATTTTATTCAGGTTGGTATTTTATAAGTTGTGACTGATTCAATTAAATGATGGTAATAATTGTTTAGTATAATGTTAGATTAAATTGTATTTAAATATTTAAAAAAAAATAGTTTAAAAGTCATGTATTTTATTATAGGCTAATTAAATATTAAATTTTGTTTTGTTAATCTAATTAAATTATCTTGTTGAAGATAATTATAAAATAAATAAATTAAATAAATCTGATTATGTGCAAAGCAAGTAAAGCTTGCAAAAGTTGATTTAAAACAAAAAGTATTGAAGAATAGAAAATAAAATAAATAAAATAATGGAAAAAGTTGTGTGAACGAATGAGAATTGAGATTTAACTGAAAAGCTTGCTTTTAAAGATATAATTTCTTTTATTGATGATTTTTAGAGCTTTTGCAATGGAGTGGTATTATCTTTTATTTAATTGAAATATTTGGAGAGTTTTTACACACACACAGAAGATTGTTGAGACAAAAGTGGCACAAGATAATGGTTATGTATTTTTGAATCTTCTGAAGTTTTCTGTTATCATTAGTTCTTTTGAGTCCTTGGAAGGGGGTTTTTCAATCTTTTGCTTGTATTATGTTGGAGATAATTTTATGAATAAAGAATTGGATTCGAATTTGAGCTTGGTATTCTGGAGAGAATATTTCGAAGAAAGAATGAGAAGCTCTTTGTAAAGGACATCAGATTCAAGCAAGCATCATCAACTTCTCAAACAAGCGTCGAACTCCAGGTTTTATCTACTTCGCCTCTAGTCTTCTGATTTTAAGAAAACGGAAAAATAATTAGACTATTTGGTGAAAGAAAAATGAAACCTAAGAAAGGAGAAATTATTGAAAAGTGAAAACTATTGAAGAAATTAAAAAGATTGTCCATGACAATTTTCTCTATGAATATTCTTTCAATTTGGCTTTGAGAAAATAATGTTGTGTTTGTGAAAATAAACTGTCTTAAATTGATTCTGTTTGTTTCTTTTGAAAATATACATAGATTTCTTTGAGAACAATTTATTTTGGGGTTTGCACGATGGGCATTACAACATTGCTATCAAAGCACTAGGTTCATATACTGGGCACTCTGGTTTCATATGAGCCCATTATGTTGTCCTAGTGAATTTGTTAAGTGAAGTTCTTAAGTGATCACGATGATCATGTTGAATTGTGGAAAGGATGTAAAGATTTCAACCACATAGTTGTTGGAAAGTAAGTGTACTTGTGGAATTATGTATTTAATTGTACTTCCCTTGTAAATGTTAGAAACCAGTAACTGTGCATCAATTGAGTGTTGTGAATACCCCGTACTTGCTTTGTGGGCCCATAACCCACAGGTCTTAGGATGGAGATATGGTGTACCTATCCATTCTGAATATGTAGTATTTGGTGTGGGATTAACCATACCATTATGTGTGTTTGTATGTTTGTTACTTGATTGAGGGCCAACCCACGTGTGGTTGAAAATCTATACATATAAGAGTAGCCAAAAGCTAGTTTCATGGATTCTTTTCTTTTGGTTCTCTAGTCCATCAATCTATGAAGGGGTAGTAGTAGCCACAAAGTTCCTTGGGTAGAGTGTGTAGCGTATGCATATTGCAACACAGAGTAGTCTTAGCTCAACCAATCCTGAGGAAACGTACTCACTACTTCCCCTTATGATGGATCAAGGTACTTGATCCATAAGTGCTAGCCTAAACCCCATAGTTTTGAGTATAGCAGCATTGGATTGTTAGTTTATGCATGGCCGTCCATAGGGACATTGACCTGGCATTAGCGAGTCAACCTCATTTGTATGAGAGGTGAAGCTCGAGTAGCCCCATATTGATATGCTCATATATGTATTGCATACACTATATCTACACATGTTCCGACATGATGCAATGGATACAATGCCACACCCCACTGATGTTCTGACACAGTGTTGGTCATGATGACGTGTTGTTGATAGTAGTGAGCTGGGCTCGAGGACACGATGCCATGTGCATAGACACGTGAAGGTGCACTATGAGATTGTGTTATGATAGCCTACTTGTGTGATGAGTTTAATGCGGCCTCACATGCTTGTAGAGGGATACTCATGTTTTCTTTCGATAGTGTTTTGGTCGGTTAGCATATGGGTATGTCCTTGCCATGTATACCTCTAGTGATGATGAGTACCTGCGTGTGCCTTCTCCATGAGGTACCACTATGCGGGGTGTGTCTGCACGTGCCTACTTTCGTGGAGCCATAGACACATCGCCATGTGGCATACGTCAGTGCGTGCCTTCTCCAGCTGGCATATGACCATGTCGCATGACGACACGAGGTAGGGTGTAGCCGAGGAGCACACTCTGGGTCATATGGATTGAATGCTCACTCTGCACCACATGAGGGCTATTGCTATAGCTGGACGATGTTCCCTCCTTCCTCATTTGTTGGCTAGTATCTAGTCACACATTGTTGTATTGTGCAATTTTGAAGTTTGAGGACTTCCTATATGATTGTTGATGATTTTCAATTGACCTTGAAGGCTAACATTTTGTTTATATTTGATTGTAATGGTTTAGCCACACTTTGTGACTTATTCTTTTGTAGCCCTCGTGGTTACATTTGATTTAGTGTTGACATTGCACGCATTTCTTGCTTTACTATTGAAATTGAATCTTATTTGATGTTTGTTTTATGACTTTCGTGGCTAAACTAATACATCCTTGTTGTTTTCGAGGTCGGCCATGTGTCGTATTGTGATTCCTCTCCAAGGATGTATGAGGCGGACTTGGTGAGTGTATATGAGGAAGTAGATGTAGGGAACTTCGAGGATGGGGGTATGTGAGGCTATTTTATAGCTAGAAACCACTACCCACCTATGTGTGATGACTATCTCTTGGAGGCTAACCACCTTGTACAACAAGAGATGGGTCATAGTGGTCTTGTTTGGATGGTCTCGCCATGTGTGTGTGGCCTAACACCATCAAGCCACTAAGTGTGAGGTATGGATTATGTGAGATGGATATTGGCTCTTGGCTCGTGGAATTTGTTTCATGGTTTAGTATGCTACTTTCTGGTGTCTAGATGGACCCTTGTGTAGCCTTGTGTTGTGTAGTTCCTAGTGATGTGACTGTGTATGTATGTGTTAGAAGAATATTTCTTATATTTTGTGCCTATTGATGTAAAAGAGGGATAACCATGCTATCTTATATGTGGGTATATTGTGATGCTGTGGTATAAAATAGATTGGATATTATTGAGAATCATAAATTATGACTTAAAATATGTTACTGAAACATGATATGGTGTGTATTTTTTTTTAATTTCAAGTAATCATTTGATGTGTTTTCCTTCTATGATATTTTGAAGATGTTTGTTCTGTAAATGGAAAATTGAGTTAATAGGAGTACTTGCTTTTTTATTAGTGTTGAAACCAAGTATATTATTGTAAGAGATGTAGGATTTATAAATAAAAGTAGTTAAGAAGATATTATTTTCAAATGTGAAGTCGGATAGTGATTCTAATTATAATGATTCAGAAAGAGGGTGTACATCAATTATAGATTAGAGAAATTTTGGTATTAATGTGGTTATGTTTCCATTTTGAGCCATGTGACTTCTAGAAGTAAGTCAAGTCTTAGGGGGGGAGGATGTAGTACCCCTCCATTCTCACCTGGGATGTGCAAGTAGTCTGGCTAAGGAATCAGAAGAGGAAGATGGGACAAGAGCTTCTAATGGTATTTTGTGAGTATGATATTACATTATGATTGCATTTAATTGGTCACACTTTTATATAGATGCAGTATTAGGTGGTGATGCAATGAATTAGTAATTGTTCATAATGATATGAGGTGATTTGTATATCTTAGTGATGTTTTTTTATATTCAATGTTGTAGTTGCTAATGTGGTTATGGTGAGGGGATGGTGTAGCATCACTCGTTCGTGAGTGCCCTGCTATGTTGTGATTCCTTCTCACGAGGTGCTTGTATTTAAATAGATATATTGTGCACAACATTGTTTGTATGCAGGATTGTAGGTACATAGTCTCGATTCCACCTACTTTGGCAGGACAGGGCGAGCACCTATAACCCAATGGAATAATGTTGAAACAGAGGCAACAATGAAGTCATCCCATCCCATGATGCCAGGCCGTCTTGTTTAAATGGTTTTGTTCATTCTTGCAATTGTCATTCTTTGTGGTTCATGTTTGTGTCTTGTCATATTTTATTCGTGTTGGTATTTTATAAGTTGTGACTGATTCAATTAAATGATGGTAATAATTGTTTAGTATAATGTTAGATTAAATTGTATTTAAATATTTAAAAAGTTTTAGTTTGAAAGTCATGTATTTTATTATAGGCTAATTAAATATTAAATTGTGTTTTGTTAATCTAATTAAATTATCTTGTTGAGGATAATTATAAAATAAATAAATCAAATAAATCAAATTACGTGCAAAGCAAGTAAAGCTTGCTAACGCTGATTTAAAACAAAAAGTATTGAAGAATAGAAAAATAAATAAATAAAAGAATGGAAAAAGTTGTGTGAACGAATGAGAATTGAGATTTAACTGAAAAGCTTGCTTTTAAAGATATAATTTCTTTTATTGATGACTTTTAGAGCTTTTGCAATGGAATGGTATTATCTTTTATGTAATTGAAATTTTTGGATAGTTTTTACACACACAGAGAGGATTGTTGATACAAAAGTGGCACAAGATAATGGTTATGTATTTTTGAATCTTCTGAAGTTTTCTATTATCATTAGTTCTTCTGAGTCCTTGGAAGGGGGTTTTTCAATCTTTTTCTTGTAATATGTTGGAGAGAATTTTTTGAATAAAGAATTGGATTCAAATTTGAGCTTGGTATTCTAGAGAGGAGATTTCAAAGTAGGAACGAGAAGCTCTTCGTAAAGGCCATCGGATTCAAGCAGGAATCATCAGCTTCCTAAACAAGCGTAGGACTCCAGGTTTTATCTACTTGCTCTCTGGTCTTCTGATTTTAAGAAAACTGAAAAATAATTAGACTATTTGGTGAAAGAAAAATGAAACCTTAGGAAAGAGAAATTATTGAAAACTGAAAACTACTCAAGAAATTAAAAATATTGTCTATTAATTTTTTTTGTATGATTATTCTTTCAATTTGGCTTTGAGAAAATAATGTTGTGTTTGTGAAAATAAACTGTCTTAAATTGATTCTGTTTGTTTCTTTTGAAAATATACATAGTTTTCTTTGAGAACAATTTATTTTGGGGTTTGCATGATGGGTGTTACAAAGAGCCTAAGAGTGCAAGAAAAGTTCATAGAACAATGGCTAAAATTGTTGGTTCACTTGACAACCATGTTATTTTCTATTTAACATTTATATAAAAATTAAAATAACATGACATATAGAGGATATTACATAGTTTGTAGAGATTTTATTTAGTTTAATGATTAAATTTGAAAATTAATTTATATTAAAATAAATAATAATTATGCACCTAGTTTTAATTGAGAAAAAAAGTCCAATAAAAATAATTGTTTATGCATGGTTTGTTCTTTATGGTTAGAATCTCTCACTCAGTAATATTGGATGATATTATATAATACTATAGGATATTTTAAATACTTCATTACTTTATGTGAGTATGCTTTTCTTTTTTTATCCTAAATATTGAAAAAGAGATGTGAAGATCCATCTTCCATTAGAAATGAAAATCATGGATTTTGTGTTAACCTCATGATTATTTGTTAGGATAATTATTTTATCTCTCTCCTTGATGGTGAGTTTTAATGTAAATAGTTGGTATCATTGTTGACATATTTTAAGGAAGTGACAAGGATATTAAATAAAATACAATTATTTCTTTTGTCAATATCACCTTTGTATCTATCAAATTAAAAAAAAAAACAAGTACATTAAGATAGAGATAAACTTAAAGTATAACTGGTAACTATATTTTGATTCTTGAGCGCGATTAATATATTTTCTTAGGTTATTATTAATTATAACAACAAATAAGATGAATTTTATGAAGTTGTAATGATAATGAGCATTCTTGGTGTATGTCCTTATCCAATTAAATTTAGTGGGGCTATTAAAATTTATATGAGTGTAATTGATAAGTACTATTTATAAATGTTATTTATAATAATAATTTTTTAACATGCAATCCAATCTAACCTCTCAATCCACTCACAATGATAAATTACAAGATAATCTAGTGATTAGTGAATACATTCCAAATCTCTTATAAGAAAGAGGGAAATAAAGAAGAGGAAACTCAATAGAATTTTATCTTTCCTACCACTATTTTATATCCTAGATGAAAAATTAATCAGTGGAATTTATGCAAAACTAATAAATTCTCATGGACCTCAATGGTAATCCCTTTCCTCCATAAATATGGTTGTCTTACAAAATTACTTGAAGGACTAAATTATACGACAAATTATTAAATATATTTTATAACCAGCCATATTAAATATTTGTTCCTTTAATTAATCTAATTGATTATGTTTTCTCCAAAGAATAAACCCCTAAATATTGTACCCTCACTAAAAAAATAAATGAGAATATAATATCCCTTACTAAAATATTGCATATTTTTAAAATGTAAAATTTTTAGTTTGAAAGGTCTACACATTATTGAAGTTTAAATTTCCATGTGCATGTAAACCTACATGAACATGGGAATCCTTGAAATTTTGAGATGTAACTTGTGAGATAACGTTTAGGGTTTTGGAGGCTAGCTCTTCTTCAAATAGCTTTTAATTTTATTTTCAGAAATAAAGGAAAAAATTAAAAATAAAAATCTTTGAAGGTGTAATGCTAACTAAAAATCCCTATCTACATATGAATTATTTGCACAAAATCTATTTTTTATGTAAAAAATTATAAATGCAATAATGAAATATAAATATATATCACAGTCATAAATATGAAAGAGGTTAATTTATTTCAAATTCATGAATTAAGGTTATATACATGATTTAGGAATTTTAAATAATTATATTGGTGAAAATTAAATGAAGTTGAGTCAAACAAGAATATTTCATTAATTTATAAAATAAATTTATATGTATATGTGAAAGGAAAATTATATATCTAGATAATTATTATTCAAAAGTATAAGTGATTAAAAAAATGGTTTCCCTTTTTATGGCACGTTCAAAATTTTCAACTTTGAAGTTCTTATGCAGAATTTTTTTGATTTGCACATTCAAATGTGCCCTTGAAGAATCTGTCCTAGTGACCTACATTAGAGGACTACAATTTTGAGCTAGTTGATTTTCCTTCCAAACCTTTTGATGGACATATTCAGTTGACATTTGTGAACATGCATGTCATTTTTCAACCTCCTATAATTAGTTTTGATAGAATTTTGAAAAGAAAATCTAGAGGGATTTGAAACTTTTTTGTTGTTCGCATACTCTTAGTCTTGTGAAGTGGCCTCCTATTTGAGTTGATATTTAATAGCTGGATGATTGTCATGATGAATGGATTGATTCCTTGCATTCCCCTCACATTCATATTCTCCCTAGTCCAGTTTCAGAGCCTCATGATAAGATTTGATATTTTTACCAAGCCAAAAGCAAATGTAGTTTGTTCAATTTTTGCATTTGCATTTTTAGAATGTTTCAAAGAGGTCAAGTTTGACCCCTAATATCGTGTGATGAATGATGATTCAATAAAATATCTATTTCACACATACTCAATGTACCCAAATGACTTAGTGTGTCCAGTGGTAGTTCCCCAGGAGATGATTTGATATTTTTTTTGAAGTGGCAACTTGGTGAGCCTTAATTGGTTTTGAATCTGTGTTTTTGCCAAAAATTCTAAGTGAGCCACTTTGGTGTTGAATATCCTGCAACCTAGAATCTATTTTTCTGTTTCATTTGTTGGAATACATTCTTGGTTCAAATGTCTACATGCATGTATATTTTCATAACTTTAAGAGGTCGTTTGACTAGTTTCGCAGGGCAATTCCAAAGGTCAATTGACCTATTTTTACTTCAGTACAAAGTGCCTAAAAATGGATTAGGATGGTTACCCACTTCAAATTTTTCATCTCAAATGCATATGCAAGTAGCCTTAGATCAATTCAAGGGTAAAACTTGCTTGAAAATGATTTTTTTTAAGCCAAGCCCATATGGGGACTATACATGCTTTGCATAGTTGTGAAATTGCATGCTATGTTGTAGCCACTTCAAATAAATTGCTCTGATTGGATAGAAATGGTAAAGAATTATCCTAGTTATGATGATAAAAATTGTAAGCTTCGTGTTTTTTATCACACTTTTCTTATGGCTCTATATGATTCATACAATGATGCAATGTTTACAAGTAAAGAAAAGTTGGCAATAAAGATTTCAACACTAAATTTTAAGAGGAAAATGTATCTAAAAATAGCATTGAGCACAACAATTTAAACATGGTTTTGAATGTAAATGATGTTGAGGGTACACTTGATGTAAAGATAGAGTGACATAGGGTTACAATGAAAATGAGTTCATTTACCAAGAAGGTGGTGTTTCATATATGCCATATTTTCTGCTATGAAAATGATTCGAGATAAAATCTACTTTTCTACTTGGTGATTTTTTAAGTGGAATATGTTAGTTTATATTGATTTCTTTCATGTTTCATGAGATAATCCATTTGGTGCTTTAAGTGTTAGGTAGCTACTAGAAGAAGTTTTGATTGCAGAGTATAGTTTCCTAATGCAGTCTTGTGGGTTTGATAGTTTGCAACAATGCAACACAAATACATGGAGTTTTATAGATCAAGATTTTGATCAAGACTTGAAATTTCATGCCATAGAAGAGGATACTATTTCAAACCCAAAGAAATTGGTAGTCTTATCCAAAGCTCTCTAGGGGAGGATCCCAAAATATTGTCCAACATTAAAGATCTTCTCGAAAGGATTTTTATTTTTGATCTAGATATCTGGTTAATAGTGTTACAAGCATTGAGTCATCCATTTATCACTGGCAACTGAAATTAGTTGCTAATATATCCACCAGATATTTTGTTAAAGTTTAGATTTTTTTCATTGGGTTTAATTATGGTTAATATTTAATACAATGATAGACATGGTCAATTATTATAATTTTTTTTGTTATTGTTAGATTACTGGCTTGAGTTTTTCAAATGGCGGCATGGGACTGCAGACCGATGGATGGCATTAAGTCAACAAAAAAAAACTAAAAGGTTGCACACAACGAATCAGATGGGATGAATTCTTATGATGACACTTCACTAGGGTATTGGAATTATGTTGCAGTTTTTGTAAATGAGTGAAATCCATATGCAACACCTTCAGATTTTTTCTCAAGCTTTCAAAAGATGGATCCAAAAGAACGATGTAAATAAACCTTGAGATGGTTTGGTGTGTTGAAAAAAAGTAGAGGAAATAATCAACACTACACAAGAGAGGTTAATTCGATGTGAAAAAATAAACTTTCACATAGGTTCAATAGGTCGTTGCTGGGAGCATAAATATTCAATGAAATTTCAGGGTAAATCTAGCACATGTTTACTATGCAAAGGGAAATTGCACTTGTAGTGAAAATGTATCAAAATTGTACTTGTAGTGAAAAAGTATCAAAATTGTTTAAGGAATTTTTTTTTGCAATTATCAATAATAAGAATATGAATCCAAAAAATCACTCAGGCACCATTGTACAAACTAGGGAAGTCCAATGAAATTGCAAACTCTTTCAAAAATATTCAATGCCATTGGCACGATATGATAGGAGATCTATAAAATGAGGCGGCCCAATTAGAGAAGGCTTGGGCACTATTTTGAAAAGTGTAGGATCATAGACCATGAAGTGTTTTCACTATGAACATGGGAAACTATTGCGATTGTACAGGGAGAATTTGATGCAAAAAATTCTACACTGACATTTCACTGGCAAGTTGAATTCTCTTTATAGTTTCTTATGCCATGAGAGGATCAATCCAAAGAATGATGAAATGTATCTTGACAAGGCTTTTAAGAATGATGGAGTTTCACATTAATTATCATGAACATTGGCTTGGCCACCATGATACATTGCAGAGCATCGAGAAATTAGGGTAGAGAGTTGTTTGATTGAATGATTAAAATAAAACAAGAAGCATGGATGAATTTCCACCATTCCCTACTAGCCCATGGGGGACCCACCACCATGGAGCTTCACTCAGTGGGGGCACAAGCAAATGTTTTTAAAATATTTTAAAATTTAAATATCTTGGGCTGTATAACATGGTATGTCTACCAACCTGTGTAGGTTAGTGTTAGCATAAGAAGAAGATCGTGGGGAGGCAGAGAGAGGCTCCAAGGAGGCCTGACGAAAAATTTAAAAGTTTTATTTTAAATGGTGAAGTGAAAATGTTGCTTGAAAGGATGTGGTGTTTGCATTATTAAAAAAAAAAAAATTAAATATAAAAGATAAAAGGGCATTAAAGTAAAATTTAAAAATGTTGGGCAAGAAAAATAAAAAAGGTATATAGCTTTCACTAGAAAACTATATATATATATTTTTTCACTAGGTAAAGCCAATGGATAAGTTCCAAGAGATTAAAGAAAAGATACACGAGTAAGGAGCTTTCAAAAATAAAATATTTTTCTTTGTTGGGTAGATGTAAAGGATGAATTCAAGGGAAAGTGTTTTCTTCAGTTGTGGAAAAATAAAATATGGAGTAAAAGGGGTTTCACAGGAAAGCTGAGTATTTTCATTTTTTAAGGTAAATAAGTAAAATGAAGTGAATTTTTTTAACAAGCAAGGATTAATCTTCTATTTGAAAGCCAAGTGATTGGTAAAATATGTGAAGTGTTAAAAGGTAAAAGCAGAAGGCAACACTTTCATAAAGAATTTTTATTTTGACAAGCATATATTTCAATAGCAAGGTGTGGATGAAGGTCATCATGATAGGAATTTTTTGTTAGAGGGAAAGTGAATGCAAGATGCATGAGTCAAGGAGAAAATTGAAACTTCTTTAGGAAGCAAAGGTTGTTATAGATCAATGGAGAAGAATGGATCTAGGTTTCAACTGTAGATGTAGCTTTAGGGTTTCTTCTTATTATTTGTAAAGTGTTGCACATTTTGGTTTTCATGGGAACACTTTTGTAATAGGGTTTCAAGTGTATAATGCTAGTTTTTCAGATTTTTGGAGTGGTCTGAGTTTTGTAATGAAGATTGTAATTACAGTATAGTCATAGTTGAATTTAAATGACATAGTATTCTAAACTAGTTGTCTCCATTATTCATATTGCATAAATTGTGAATATGAGTAATCAAAGACTATTATTATTCATCTTCTCTCTTTCCCTGTATGTTTGTTTGATGTTATTACTCTTATTCAAAGAATGAGTTCATTTTTAGTAACAAAAATGGAGATTTATGTAGTTGTGTGCTAAGATTGCTAACTATGGCTAGTTTAGTTGTTGGTATCAATCATGTAATGCATCATCTAATAGGAATAATTATGATAGGTTGAATGTTGTGGTAGGTTTTAAATTACATGATCTAGATGACTCCACCTTGGGATATGGAATTGGTTTCTTAATGTTGTAGTTTCCTAAGACTGTTTGTGAACAACTACAATATTAAAATAAAATTTACCTATCAATCTCAATTTAATTGTGTGTGGAGTTTAATGAATTACATCTCTCATGTTTAAATTAGGCATTACTGTAGAGGTCAACCAAGCCTTTAGAGTATTTTCTATTAAGCATTTAAAGGAGAATCATCTATTTACACTATTCTAGGTTGTTTGGCACACAAAAGTATTTGTGAGCATACTGTTGGGGAGACCCACCATAGTTTAAAAGATCCAAAATTGTAGGAGATTTTATTTTTTTCACTAAATCTTGTTCATTGGCCAAATCCATATTTGAGTCTAAATATGAGAAAGTGGCTATTCTTTAGGACTCAGTAGACATATTGATTTGGGAACCAGTAGATTGATGACTCTACTAGGAGAAATTTGAATCTCTAGTTGCAAACTGTTACATAATAGAGTCAAATATTTGTTGAATCTGAACATCTAGTTCAAATATTGAGAAGTTTTTAGACCTAGAAGTGAGTTTGTTGTAGTAAAATTTCAAAGAATTCGTGTGACTCTACTATGAGAAAAGACCCAAAAGGAAATTTTTATTTGAAAGAGCTTCATACTACTTGAAGTTCAGTCCTTTGTGAAGAGAGGTGGTGAATCTATCAAATGAACTTGTAGAAAATGTGAAGAGAGTTCTAGATTTATAAAAATTTTAGTTAAGAAGAAGGGTTAGCTGCTGCTACAAATTTCCAAGTATTCTCATAAATTTAAACAAAGTATTATTGCAGTTTTTTAACGTAGAAAAATGGTAGTTTATTGCTTGAAATGGGAATAATTGATGATAAAGTAGACTTAACAAGGCCTTGATTTAGTGTTGTGAGGTGTTTTTCACATCCACACTAGGGCTTGGGCTCTTTCAAATGCATTTAACAATGTCTTGTCAAGGTGTTGTAAAGTGTTGTAAAAGACTCTCATGTTTTCCTAGACTTAATTAGCCCATTTTCCTTGAATTCAACATTATAAAATTTATTTAAATTTATATTTTCATCAATCTAGAAGGCTTGTGAATTAAAATTAACTTTAACCTAGTGTTTTAATGTGTTTTACACATTCACATTGGTTCTTGTGCCTTTCTAGGACTTGTCAACCTCATTTTAGTGTTATAAAGTGTATTTAATCATACTTTCAAATTGAATTTTGTGTCCCAAGTCCTAGTTTACTTTTTCACCATCACGAAGAGGCCCCTATTACCCCATATTGTGCATCCTAAGGCAATATTTGATGAAATAACATAGTCACAATATAAACCCTATTTCCTTATTTCCTAAGAACCCAGCTGGAAAATGGGCCCCACTGGGACTAATTCACCACTTGTGGTGAATGAGTCCCTACAAAGTGTGACTTATTCACCCAAGGTGGCGAATGAGTCCGATTTGGGCTAATTTTGACCTTTCAGAAGGAAAAACTGAAATTTAAGTTTATTATTTTTACATGTTAACCTTAGGGATCTAATTAATGGGAAAAATAGGAGAATTCCTATAAAATCAAGTCTATAAGCCCTAATTCATAATCCATTAACTCATTTTCACATCCCTTATCATTCATTCATCATCTATCTTCTCTATCACATCAAGCAAGTTAGGGTTTCATCATTGCAATTCATCAAGATATATTCCTAAGAAATTCAAGGGAGGATTATTCATGTTGTGTTGAAAAAATTCAAAATCAAAAATCATGGAAAGGTAATAAACTCCATGATTACATGTTTCATTACATTCTTTCTTTTTTTTGGTTTAATTACCTAAAAGGTGTTTCACCAAAGCAAACCCCCATGCCTTAACATCCAACACTTCTCTCTCTTGTCTTGTGTGTTTGTAGATTTAAGAATATTTGAAGCTTCTAAATCATTAAAAATAAAGTTGTAAAGTTGTTTAAGTCATCTCTTCATTAGATAAGGAAAAGTACCTACAAAAAGGCACTTTCAAGCCCAAATTCAACTGTTTCAGAACAAGACACCTAAAGAAGTATAAAGTGCAGATTGAAAGCTCTTATTTCAACCTCTAAATATTTAAAAATTCAAAATTGTACTTATTCACCATGGGTGGAATATGAATCCCATTTTGAAGTCTATTTTTTGTTTTCTACATTTTTAGGTTCCCATTTTGTTTGAAATGGGTTCCAAAATAGTTTTACAGATTTGGGACTAATTCAGCTAGAATAGTGAATGAGTCCCACTAGCCCTAAAAATTAGAATCAGTAGCATTTCAGAACACATTTCTAGTCTTCATCAAAGTCTCAGGCTTACACTTTTAGTTTGATCCTTTTTTGTAGTAGTTTACTATTCATTTCTAGGTGTTTTGGTATAACACAACATGTTTTCAAACAATGTGTATCTCTTTAGCTTTCTTTTAATAATCAATAGTTTTTACTAGTTCACTACATCTATATCATTGAATTTATTCATAATTACATCATACATCCCTTAATTTTAGTGAACCACCTCAATTTTAGGGTTCTATCTCTCTCCTTTTAGGTGAAAGATCCTAAGAGTGCAACAGAAGTCCATAAAACACCCCAAAATGATGGTTCATTTTGGTGAACTTAATTTTTGAATACTTTTTTATTATTATTTGGAGTCTTTCATCATATATCTAGCCTTGCAATGACTTTGCATTAGGGTTTCCCTTAGTTAATTGGCATGCTAGGTTTCAAATTTTGCATTAATAAAAAGAACATTTAGGTTGCATTGTTGGCATCTAAATTCATATTAATTTCTTGAAATTCTGCAATTTTTAACTTAGATCTGCATCATAGCACTCAACAAACATCATAATCACAAAAAAAATTCAAAATTCTGAAAAAAAGTCCATATTGGGACTCATTCAACACCTTGGGTGAATCGGTTCATTTTCACTCCTGAAACTGCCCTTTACAAGACTAAAAACCCTATTTTTCAACTTTTGTTTGGTTCCATTACCTTCCTATATATATTAATTGACTTTCTATAACATGCATTTCATTACATTTAGCTTCAATTAGCTCATTTCATGTATAGCTTCATTTCAAAGTTTTCATTCCCACATTATTGCATAGCATAATCATTAAATTATCATCTGAAAATTATATTTCATTTTAGCGTTTTGCATTCCATTTTCTATTTGCATATATTTTTATTCAAAAAATTTAGTATTTATAATTTCCATGTTTGCATCAAAAATGTTAGTTCATAAGCATGTTAATCATCCATTCAATGCATTCCCTAGTTATGATAGTCTCTTAGCACAAGAGAATGAAAATGTTAACACTTGTCTTAAACTTACACTCCCTCCTATCTCTCCCATTCATGAGGATGATGTGTTAGAAGGGAATTCAAAAATACATAAACATGATGATCATACTTTTCCTTCTTGTGATACCTAGATCCTTTTTGTGAAAAAGGTATCTTGGTAAAATAAGTTACAATCATTGAGACTCATGAAGGTCTCGATTGTCCTTCTCCTTGTTCCCCTTGGGAAGATAGTATAACAATACAAGATGAATGCATTGTCACCACTTTACCTAGTCTCTATTCATCTTTGAATACCTCCCCTATTTGTGACAATGCTTTCATGAATGATCCTAAAAAACACATTTGTGAGGAGGATATGTTCATATCAAGAAACCCAATGATTGAGAGTTATAGCATTATTTCTCTCCTTCCTAATGTTCCTAACAATTGGAAGGGTCTATTTTAGCATGAGGATCCAATCATTAGCACACATGAAAATCATTATTGTCCTTCCCCTAATATCTCTCATGTTTATGAAGAAGATATTATGGTGTTACATGATCCAATTAATGAGAATCATATGTGGAAAAACATCATAGAACAAGGAAATTCAACCATGGATATCTCCTTTACGATGATGAAATTTTAGAAGAACAAATCCTTGAATGCGAAGAAAAATTGAGATTGTCATTCTCCTAACAACTCTTTTCCTATAGAAACTATTATGGTGCAAGAAAATGATATGTCTTCCTTAGGGCTACATCAAACCAAGATCAATGAGGTTATGAATGGGCAAGTGTCCAGTAAATCCTGTTCAATCAATGAACAACCTACATACCCTATGGGATATCCAAAGAATCCTCTAATTCTTTACCCACCATCACACAAGCAAAAAACTCAAATTGAACCCAAACTCACCCTTTACCCTCCTAAGAATAACATTTCATACCAAGCAATATATACAATCAGATCCAATCAAGTAGAAACTTTGTTTCCTTATCCAAATAAATAACATTGCTTGTTACTCCTTTCCATCCAGTAGTTTTAGGATAATAGCATACTCACTATTGCATCTTTTGCATCCATCACAAGGGTTAGCATAGCATCATCCATTCTAGGCTCAACCTTGTCCTACACTAAGTGAGGGAAAGCGGTCCGACAACCTTATCCACGTATGTCACTTGTCATTGTCTCTTTTGGATAATCATTAACTTTTCATGAACATATAAGAGAAATCCTAGGATGTGGATGAAATGTCTTAAATATTGACTCACATGTGACATACTACCTTTCTTCCTAATGTAGCTTATCAAAAACATATGACTTGGCATAGGGATTTTTGAATAAGTTCTCATACCTTCTTCTACCTTAAATCAATTTCTCACAGTAATGGTGAAGCAACCACTTTAAAGTGGGGGGCACACATAGACAACATCTTTGTGCAAATTTCATAGTGATTTACTTTTTCTTCTAACATGTCCTGTCCATGGTCATGTCAATGGATTTGATGCCTTTCAAGAGTGTATTATCAAACGAAGTGGCTTGATGCGAATGAGGCATCCCATGGATAACGATCTGACACCTTGGCTTGTCCTCTCTTGGATAAATTAGGCATAATGCTCCCTAAGAAGAAGACCTTACATGACCAAAGAAAAATCTCCTTTAGCAAAATTCTTTACACATTGAAAAATGTTTACAAAAAAGGTATGTGCAGGATCAGGATGGGCCAAAAAGTGGCTATATGATGGGTATGTGGATGGTGACATTTTTTTTACCCAAAACTGTTGAAGCAAAAAGGGTTTTTAAAGGAGATTCTCAACTGTCCACCAATACAAATTATTCTTTACTTTGAATTTGATAAATAATTATTATTCAATTTCTATTTGAATTATGACTAAAGTCCTGATTGATAGGCTAATTGAATAACATCTATAGCTTTCAAATGGTATCACATTTTTTGAATCCAAAACATGCATCACATTCTATGCTTCACATACTATAGGATTAGAAAAAAATGAATTTCATTAAGTTTTGACCAAGTTAAGGTGGTCAAGCATACAAAATTTTATATTTTTTAATTGTTGTAATAAAAAATTCATAATTAATTATTTACTTGGAAATTTTTTTCAAAAAATAATGCATCAAATTGAGACATGAGTCCTCTACTTATATCTAAAATCTTATAAAAAATATTATCATTTTATTGTGGTTAGGGTGGTCAGGCAGACACCTACTTCTCATTTTTTCCTTGAAATTTAAGTACTACTACATTGGAATTTCAAATTTTCACCAAATAGATTTTTTTAAAAATAAACCTAGTAGTTTCTAGAAACTAAATTAAATTTTCTATAGATTCTATTCTTACATGTTTTTTAAATAATATAGATAACTTATTCAAATTTTTATGTCAAGTTTCCTAACTCTATTTTTTCTGAGTTTTTTGCCACTTAAGGGTCTATTTTTCCAGTTATGATCATGAACATATCAAAAAGCATTACATTGTGTTTCTTATTAATGTTATCAAGAGTATAACTTTGGTATAGTTTGTATAATGGGAAGCTAACACACTAATGAATTTCTCATTATACAATGGGAGGCTGACACAGTGGCATGGATATCTCATTAAACCACTTCTTTGAGATATCTCACCTCATGGATGATCTAATATTTTGTGGCCCCAGAGTGAGCGCATATTTTCCATCCCATTCTTCTTTCCTTTAGTTCTTTTCATTTCACAATTATTTATCTTGATGGTTTGACTTAGGATCTTGAATCCTAGGGGCTTGACTGCCATCTTGATATTTGCCATTCTTTGTCATCTACATTTGAACACTTGGATATCTCTTGAATTTCTAATTTAGTGTGAGTTTGAAGCAAGTTCGTCCTCTCACTAACATGGGGGATAAATGTACCATAGAAAAGTGGATGTTTCTTGCTTGACATGGGAATAATTTATTATAAATCAGACTTAACAAGACCTTGATTTGGTGTTGTGTGGTATTTTTCACATCCGCACTAGGTCTTGGGCCCTTTCAAATGCATTTAATGATGTCTTGTAAAGGTGTTGTAAAGTGTTGTAAAAGAATTTCATGCTTTTCTAGACTTAATGAACCCATTTTCCCTTAATTCAACATTATAAAATATATTTAAATGAATCTTCACATCAATCTAGAAGTATTGTGAATTAAAATTAACTTTAACCTAGTGTTGTAATGTGTTTTACACATTCACATTGGTTCTTGTGGCTTTCTAGAATGTTTGGACCTCATTTAGTGTTGTAAAGTGTACTTAATCACACTTTCACATTGAATTTTGTGTCCCAAGCCCTAATTGACTCTTACATCATCACTAATAGGCCCCTATTACCCCATATTTTGCATCCCAAGGCAATATTTGATGAAATAACCTACATAGTCACAATATAAACCTTATTTCCTTATTTCCAAAGAACCTAGTTGGAAAATAGGCCCCTCTAAGACTAATTCACCACCTGTGGCAAATGAGTCCCTTCCAAGTAGGACTGATTCACCCAAGGTGGTGAATGAGTCCCATTTGGGATAATTTTGACCTTTGAGTGGGAAAAACTAAAATTTAAGTTTATTATTTTAACATGTCAGCCTTATGGATCCAATTAATGGGAAAATAAGGAGAATTTCCTATAAAATCGAGTCTTTAAGCCCTAATTCATAATCTATTAACTCATTTTCACATCCCTTATCATGCATTCATCATCTATCTTCTCTATCGATTCAAGCCAGTTAGGGTTTCAACATTGCAAGTCATCAAGGTAACTTCCTAAGACATTCAAGGGTAGATTATTCATGTTTTGTAGTAGACATTCAAGATTAAACATCATGGCAAGGTAATGAACTCCATTATTGCATGTTCTCTTACATTCTTTCTCTATTTTGGTTTAATTACCTAAAAGGGGTTTGACCAAGGCAAACCCCCATGCCTTAACATCATTAAATCATTAAAGTTCAAGTTTTAAATTTTTTCAAGTCATCTCTTCATTAGATAAGGAAAAATACCTGCAAAAAGGCACTTTCGGGACTAAATCTGATAGTTTCAGAACTAGACCCTTGGAGAAGTAGAAAGTGTAGATCGAAAGCTCTTGTTTCCACCTTTGAATATTGAAAAATTCAAAATTGGACTCATTCACCATGGGTGGTGAATGAGTCACATTTCTAGGCCTATTTTTGGTTTGTTATATTTTTACATACCCTTTTGTCTTAAACGAGTTTCAGAACAATTTTACAGATTTGGGAAATTCACCCAAAATGGTGAATGAGTCCCACCAGGCCTAAAAATTAGAATCAACAGAATTTTAGAAGCCATTTCTAGTCTTCTTCAAGGTCTCAGGTGTACACTTTCAGTTTCATCCCTTTCTATTGCAGTTAACTATTCATTTCTAGGTGTTTTTGTTTACACAATGTGTTTTCAAACAAGGTGCGTTTCTTTAGTTTTCATTTAATAATCAATACTTTTTACTAGTTCGCTACATCTATATCATTGCATTCAATCATAATTACACCATACATTCCTTAATTTTAGGGTTCTATCTCTCTCATTTTAGGTGAAGGATCCTAAGAGTGTAATAGAAGTCCATAGAACACCCTAAAATTAATGGTTCATTTTGGTGAGCCTACTTTTCAAATACTTCTCTTTTTTTTATTTAGAGTCCTTGATCATAGATCTAGCCTTGCATTGTTTTTGCATTAGGTTTGCATTAGTTAATTGAAATGCTAGGTTTCAAATTTTTGCATTCATAAAAAGTGCATTTAGGGTACATTGTAGGCATCTAAATTCATATTAATTTCTTGAAATTTTTGCATTTTTGAATTATATCTATATCATAGCACTCAAAAAAAATGATAATGACTAAAAAATTTCTGAATTTTTTTAAAAAAGGTCCATATTGGGACTTATTCACCACCTTAGGCAAATTAGTCCCTTTTCACCCCTGAAACTGCCTTTTACAAGACTAGAAACCCTATTTTTAGCTTCTGTTTGGTGCCATTACCTACCTATATCAATTAGATGAGTTTCTGTAACATGCATTTCATTAGATTTAGCTTAAATTATCTCATTTCATGTATAGATTCATTTCAATCTTTGCATTCCCACATTATTACATAGCATAATTAATCAATTATCATATGAAAATTGCATTTCATTTCATCCTTTTACATTGCATTTTTTGTTTGCATAGATTGTTATTCAAAAAATTTAGTATCTATACTTTCCATATTTGCATCAAAAATGTTAGTTCATAAGCATGTTAATCATTCATTCAATTCATTCCCTAGTAATGATAGTCTCTTAGCACAAGAGAATGAAAATGCTAACTCTTGTCTTAAACTTACACTCCCTCCTATCTCCCATTTATGAGGATGATGTGTTAGAAGGGAAATGAAACATAGATAAACATGATGATCATAATTGTACTTCTCGTGATACCTCTCCTTTCCATGAGAAAGTTACCTTGGTTAAAGAAGGTACAATCATCAAGACTCATGAAGGTCTTGTTTGTCCTTCTTCTCATTCCCCTTGGGAAGATACTATAACAATACAAGATGAATGCATTGCCACCACTTTACCGAGTCTCCATTCATCTCCCAACACCTCCCCTATTTTTGACAATACCTTCATGAATTATCCTGACAAACACATTTGTGAGGAGGATATGTTGGTATCAAGAAACCCAATGATTAAGACTTATAGCATTATTTCTTTGCTTCCTAATGTTCCTAACAATTGGAATGGAATATTTAAGTAACAATATCCAATCATTAGCACACATGAAAAACATTATTGTCCTTCCACTAATATCTCTTTTGTTGGTTAAGAAGATATTATGGTGTTACATTGTCCAATTAATGAGAAGCATGGGAATCTTATGTGGAAAACATCATAGAACAATAAAATTAAATGATTGATAGCTCCCTTACAATGGTGACATTTTGGAAGAACAAATCCTTGAATGCCAAGAACATTTGGATTGTCATTCTCCTAATAGATCTCCTCCTAGGGTGACTATTATGGTGCAATAAAATGATGTGTCTTCCTTAGGGCTACATCAAACCAAGACCAACAAGGTTATGAATGTGCAAGTATCCATTAGATCCCATTCAATCAATGAACCACCTACATACCCCATGGGACATCCAAATAATCCTCTAATTCTGTACTCACTATCACACAAGAAAAAAAAACTCAAAGTCAACCTGAACTCATCCTTTACCCACCTAAGAATAACAATTCATACCAACCAAGCTACAATGACATTACTCACATATATAACAAAGTACATATACAATCAAATCCAATCAAGAAGAAACTTTATTTCCTTATCCAAATAAATAACATTACTTGTTGCTCCTTCCCATGTAATAGTTGTAGAATAATAGCATACACACTATTGCATGTTTTTCATCTATTCAAAGCTCACCCTTCTCCTAAACTAAATGGGGGAAAGTGGTTCGACAACCTTATCCTTATATACATGTATGCCACTTGTTCTTGTCTCTTTTGGCTAATCATAAACTTTTCATGAACATATAAGAGCAAGCTTGGGATGTGGATGACATGTAGTAAAGATTGATTCGCATGTGACATACTACCTTTCTTCATGACGTAGCTTATTGAAAACATATGACTTGGCATAGGGCATTTTGAATAAGCTCTCATACCTTCTTCTACTTTAAAGCAATTGCTCACAATGATGGTAAAGCAACTGCTTTAAAGTGGGCGGCATACATAGAAAAAATCTTTGTGTGTATTTCATGGTGTGATTTACTTTTTCTTGTGATGTGTCCTCTCCTTTGCGGTTTCATTGGGTTTGATGCCTTTGAAGAGTGTATGATTAACTGAAGTGACCTAATACGAATGAGGCATCCCATGGATAACAATTTGACACCCTGACTTGTCCTCTCTTTGAGACATTAGGCACAATGCTCCCTAAGAAGAAGACCTTACATGAACAAAGCAAAATCCCCTTTAACAAAAATATTTACATATTCAAAAAAAATTACAAAAATCATTACATTGTGGTGTCTTATAATGTTATCAAGAGCATAACTTTTGTATGGCTTCTATAATGGGAAGATGACACATTGGGATGAATTTATCATTATACGGTGGGAAGCTGACACACTAGCAAGACTTTCTACTAAACCACTTCTTTGGGATATCTCACCCTACAGATGACCTATTGTTATGTGGCCCCAAAGTGAGCACATCTTTCCACCGCACTATTCTTTCCTTTAGTTCTTGTCATTGCATGATTATGTATCTTGATGGTTTGACTTAGGATCTTGGATCCTGGGAGCTTGATTACCTTCTTGATCTTTGTCATTCTTTTTCATCTACATCTGAACACTTAGATCTCTCTTGAATGCCTACTTTACTGTGAGTTTGAATCAAGTTCATTCTCTCACTAAAGTGGGGGCTAAATGTACTGGAGAAAAATGGATGTTTCTTGCTTGACATGGGAATAATTGATGATAAATAGAACTTAACAAGGCCCTGATTTGGTGTTGTGAGGTTTTCCTCACATCCACACTAGGTCTTGGTCCCTTTCAAATGCATTTAACAATGTCTTGTAAAGTGTTTTAAAATACTTTCACGCTTTTCTAGACTTAATGAACCCATTTTCCCTTAATTCGACATTATAAAATGTATTTAAATGCATCTTCACATCAATCTAGAAGGCTTGTGAATTAAAATTAACTTTAACCTAGTGTTGTAATGTGTTTTACACATTCACATTGGTTCTTGTGCCTTTCTAGGCACTACAAACCTCATTTTATTATTGTAAAGTGTATTTAATGACAATTTTACATTGAATTCATTGTCCCAAGCCCTAATTCACTTTTACATCATCACTAATAGGCCCATATTACCCCATAATGTGCATCCCAAGGAAATATTTGATGAAATAATCAACATAGTCACAATATAAACCTTATTTCCTTATTTCCTAAGAACCTAGATGGAAAATGGACCCCATTGGAACTAATTCACCACCTATGGTGAGTGAGTCCCTACTAGGTGGTGAATTAGTCCCATTTAGGCTAAATTTGACCTTTGAGCAAGAAAATTTGAAATTTAAGTTTATTATTTTTAAATGTCAACCTTAGTGATCTAATTAACCAAAAAATAAGGAGGATTTCCTATAAAATAAATTCTCTAAGCCCTAATTCATAATCCATTAACTCATTTTCACATTCCTTATCATTCATTCATCATCTATCTTCTCTATCAAGCCAAGCAAGTTAGGGTTTCATCATTACAAGTCATCAAGATAGCTTCATAAGACATTCAAGGGTAGATTATTCATATTTTGTTGTAGACATTCAAGGTCAAACATCATGGAAAGGTAATCAACTCAATTATTTCATGTTGCATTACATTCTTTCTCTATTTTGGTTTAATTACCTAAAAGGGGTTTCGCCAAGGCAAACCCCCATGCCTTAACATCCAACATTTCTCTCTCTTTTCTTGTGTGTTTGTATATTTAGGCATCTTGGAAGCTTGGAAATCATTGAATATCAAGTTGTAAAGCTTCTCAAGTCATATCTTTATTAGATAAGGACAAATACCTTCAAAAAGGCACTTTCAGGCCTGAATCTAACAATTTCAGAACTAGAGACCTAGAGAAGCAAAAAGTGTAGATTGAAAGCTCATACTTCCACCTTTGAATATTTATAAATTGAAAAGTGGACTAGTTTACCATGGGTGGAAAATGAGTCCAATTTCTAGGCCTATTTTTGGTTTTCTACATTTTAAGATACCCTCTTGTCTGAAATGGGTTCCATAAGAATTTTATAGATCTGGGACTAATTCACCCAGAATAGTGAATGAGTCCCACCAAGCCTAAAAATTAGAATCAAGAACATTTCAAAATCCATTTCTAGTCTTCATCAAGGTCTCAAGTGCACACTTTCAGTTTCATCCTTTTCTATTGTAGTTTACTATTCATTTCTAGGTGTTTTTGTATTACATAATGTGTTATCAAACAAGGTGCATTTCTTTAGTTTTCATTTAATAATCAGTAGTTTTTACTAGTTTTCTGCATCTAGATAATTGGATTTAGTCATAATTACATCATACATCCCTTAATTTGAGTGAACCACCTCAATTTTAGGGTTCTATCTCTCTCCTTTTAGGTGAAAGATCTTAAGAGTGCAATATAAGTCCATAGAACACCCCAAAATAGATGGTTCAGTTTGAAAGAACTTTATGAGAAGTCTTCAAGTTTTAAAGAATTTTTATTCCCTATTGAGTGAATTAAGCACTAAGAAAGAGAATGGTAGTGGTTCTTATTTCATACTTCTAGGCTATAATTTGATGCTTTTACGTTGTAATGAAGAAGTATGCTTGTTTATAAAATCTTCCCACTAGAGAGATCTTACATGTAGATGAAATTGATTTTTGCATTGTAAAATTTTAGGATAATGATAAAAGAAAGAAATAGGGTAGTGATCAATTGTAGATTTAATGTTTGATGTTTGTAAAGGGGTGTAAGAAAATGTATCATTCACTTGTACATCCCTGTGGGGTGCACGATGTAAACATGAAGAGTGTGCAGCCCATGTCATGTCATAATAAAATTTTCTCTATGGAAAGATATAGACCATTGAATTTTAATGGTATTCAAGGTTTCCCAGACCCTATTCCTAATGAAGTTAGGGCACATTTTCCAAAGTTCAAAGGTAAAAAATTAGAATCAACATCTCAACATATGCAAGAATTTTCAGATTTAAATGCATATTATGATATAAGTCATGAAGATGTTGTCATGAAGTTATTTGTTCAATCTCTGAAGAAAGATGCTAGAGATTGGTTTTCATATTTTCTAGTTTGTTCTATTTCTTCATGAAATGAGCTCATGGTAGCATTCATAGAATAGTTTGGAGAAAGAATTAATCCAAATTTAGTGAGACAAAAACTTAATAACATCCAAAAAGAAGAAGATGAGTTAGTCTCAGTTTTCAATCACAAATTTTCAAAAACATAGGTGCAATCTCAGAAATCATGAGACCAAATGGTGCAGTATGTCTAATTTTATACTTCGATGCATTTGATGAAGAAATGAGATATCTACTTAAAGATAAAGAGCTTGCAAGATTATATCAGGTGTATCAAATTTCCATGGATATTGAGAACAATATGAAATAATTAATGATGAAAGGATACATGGCTGCAAGTGTTGGTTATCCTCGCACACCTCATGCAAATGGAACTCATGGATTAAAAAATAGAAATTATTGTCAATATGATGATGCTTCTATTGTTTCAAATTTTTCCATCACTACAACACATAAATCATAGTGAGCTCCAAGTTGAACGTATCATCAAAATTTGAGTAGTGTTGATCAAATATCTTGTATTCAAGAGTTTTCTAACATGAAGAGGAACAAGGGAGAATCACCCTATGATTTGTTCTCAATATTTTTGGATGCCTTGTTGGAAGTCCCAAAAAATTTCATACCTAACGGTATTTGTAGGATTATCATGGAAAAACCAAGCCCTTTAGTGGTGTAAAATTGTGAAAAATCAGAGCAAGGAAACTTGATGTAAAAATTTGAATAAGTTACCTATAATATTTCAAAAATATGTAAGAATAGAATCTGTAGAAAATTATATGTAGTTTCTAAATAACTAGGTTTATTTAAAAGAAAAATAAATGTATTTGGTGAAAATTTGTAATTTCAATGCAATAGTACTTAAATTTTAGGGAAAAAATAAGTACGTATCTATCTGACCACCCTACCAACAATAAAATGATAAAAAAAAATTATAAGATTTTAGATATAAGTAGAGGACTCATGTCTGGATGTGATGCATTTTTTTGCAATTTTTTTACAAGTAAATAATTAATTATTATTTTTTTATTACAACTTTTAAAAAATATAAAAACTTGTATGTCTGAACACCTTGACTTGGTCAAAACTTCATGAAATTATTTTTTTTATTTTTTTAATCCTATAGTATGTGAATCATAGAATGTGACACATGTTTCAGATTCAAAAAATGTGATATTGCTTGAAAGATATAGATTTTTTTCAATCAACCTATCAATCAGGACTTTAGTCATAATTCAAATAGAAAATGAATAATAATAATTTACTAAATTCAAAGTAAAGCATAATTTATATTGGTGGAAATTTGAGAATCTCCTTTAAAAACCCTTTTCATTTCATCTATTTTGGGTAAAAGAAATTTGTCAGCCACATACGGGTATGTGCAAGATCATCATGGAAGAAATAGGCCCTTAAGAGGTAAAAAATTCAAAAAAATTAGAGTTAGGAAACTTGACATAAATTTTTTACTAAGTTATCTATATTATTTCAAAAATATGTAAGAATAGAATCTGCAGAAAATTGAATGTAGTTTCTAAACTAGTAGGTTTATTTATAAATAAATAAATCTATTTGGTGAAAATTTGAAATTTCAATGCAATAGTACTTAAATATCAAGGAAAAATAAGAAGTAGGTGTCTATCTGACCACCCTAACCATAATAAAATGATAATAATTTTTTACAAGATTTTAGATACAAGTAGAGGACTCATGTCCTCATGTGATGCATATTTTTTTGTAATTTTTTTCCAAGTAAATAATTAATTATGATTTTTTTGGTTATAACTTCTAAAAAATATAAAAAACTCGTATGTCTGATTGATCTAGGAGCATCCAGTGGTGTAAGGGCAATCTTGCATCACCCAAAAATAGTTAAATTTTAAATTTCTTTGTTTTTAGATGTTTTTACATTTTTGGATACCCTTTTTGTCATAATAAAATTCCCAATTTATTGTTTTTATTTTCCATTCCCTGGTGGAAATATATTGTAGTTTTAGTTTCCTAGATTTACACCTGAAAATCTTCTGAGTTAGATTTGAGGAACTTAGATTTCCCAGATCAGCCCTAAAACTTGCTGAAATTGGCATAGCAAATGTCAAGCACGTTATTGACTTTGTGACATTTCCAACGATTCAAACGGTTCATGAATCAGAGTCCCGGATCAAAAGTTATGGCCCCCGAAAGTTGGCGCACTTTCTACAAGATACAAGTGCAAATGGTCTTTTGAAATTTGAACTAATGTAAATTTTCAGCTTGAAACTGCCTAAACTCAAATTTGAATGTTGTTTTGGCTCCAAACTAAAGAGGAGCTCTATTTATGGGCAAGTTTATAATTTTTGGGTAACTTTTTGGGGACAAGCTCACATATTGCGAAAGGGTGATTCTGTAGCTTTTTGTAACTTGCATGTGTCGTAGAACTTGGGGATTTGAGATCCTCTGCATGTAAGAATCTCCATTTTCTGAATAATAAAATATTTCTTTTGTTTGTGGGTTACTTTCTAAGTCTTGGGCTGCACCCTCATTAAGTAGTATAAGAGCAGGTTTCCTTGAGCATGTGGAAAGATCGCCAATCATGAGGCAGTTTGCACCAGGACCATGGTTGTGGATCGAGGTCAAGAAAGATGCCTCCAAGAGTGATGCCTGGTAGGCGTGGTGGTGCCAGAGGTGGTCAAAGCGGTAGAAATGCTGGTGGAAGAGATGCACTGGCAGCCCTCCAAAGAAAAATTGATGTGTTACAAGAGTAGTTGAGAAGAGGGTTAAACCTGAGGGAGGAAAGTGAGGATGAATGAGAGGAAGAAGGTTCAAATGTAGAAGAGGAAGAAGAAACAATTGATGAAGACCAAATGCAGCTAATAAGGGCCATTTCAAAGATCGGGAAAAGACCTAGAGTAGAAGTCCCTAGTTATTCCACAAGTCTGAACCTGGAAGAGTTGATCAACTGGATCAACGAGCTAGAAGAATATTTTGAGTATGAGGAAATAGAGGACCCAGATAGGGTTAAGTTTGCGAAAATGAAGGTGAAGGGCCATGCCAGTATTTGGTGGAAAGAGGTCTAGCTGGAAAGAAATCGAAGAGGAAAAGGAAATATCACCAGATGGGATCACATTGTAGAGAAACTAAAGAAGCAGTTCATACCAGTGGACTATGAGTTAGATCTATTGAAGAAATTGCATGGGTTAAAACAAGGAAGTAGATCTGTGAAAGAATATATTGAATATTTTCATAAGATAATCATCAAAACGGGCCACACAGAGGCCAATAAGGAGAAGGTAGCTTGATATCTTAATGGGTTACGACCGAACATTTAGGAGGAGTTAAGACTAGTCAAAATGACCACCATTGAGGATGTGTATCAGTTTTCTCTAAAGGTTGAAGAGAGGCTGAACAAAAGATTTGATGGCAAGCAAAAAGGACAAGGAGGTCAAAGTGGATGGGGCAGAGGAAGACCTTTAGAAAGCAGAAATGATGATGAAAAGAAAAGTGAAGATGTGGGTACCAACTGAAGCCAAAGGAATGACAACTTCTACCGCCCTCGTTATCAAAATAGTGTTGATCAAAGAGGTAGAGGACAAGGGAGATATGGACAAGGATCTGGAAGAGGTGGTTTCAAAGGAATGTGTTTCTGGTGTGGTGAAGAAGGGCATCGAGCCTATGAATGCCCACAAAACCAAGGGAAGACAAAGGGCTAAAAGGTCATGGAAGGGTTGTGCATACAGATAAGGAGGCCCAATCTAAACATTCAGATGATGTTGAAAGGGGAGAAGCCCTAGTGATTAGGAGAGCCCTAGTGACTGAGGAAAAGGAACTAAAACAGAGGACGAATCTATTTCACACAAGGTGCAAGTGTGAAGGAAAATGTTGTGATGTCATTATTGATAGTGGGAGCACCGATAATCTGGTGCCAAAAGAGATGGTCACAAAGTTGAAGATGATGAGGGAAAGGCACCCGCATCCATATCAGATTGCCTGGTTGCAGAAAGACAACAAAATTTTGGTCAATGAGTAGTGCTTAGTAAAGTTCAAGATCGGGAGCTACCATGATGAGGTACTCTGTGATATCATCCCCATGGATGCATGTCACATGTTGTTGGGGTGGTCGTGGCAGTTCGATAGGTGAGCTATACATGATGGCCATGCAAACACTTATTCCTTGACAAAGGATGGGGTTCGTCACAAGTTGAAACCACTAAAGGAGACCGAAGAAAAGGTATGCAATAGTGCTAGAATTTGTTATGTAGATGGAACAAAAATTTTAGAAGGTATGAAGCATGATCGTGTGTGTTATGCATTGATTCCTAGAGTGAATAAGGAGGATAGTGAGAAGGTTCCAGAAGATGTTTCTGGGATGTTGGATAAGTTTCAGGATATTGTTTCTAATAATGTATCTGAGGGTTTACCACCCATAAGGAAGATCAGTCATCAGATTGACTTGATTCCTGGAGCCAGTTTGCCAAATAAGGCAGCTCATAGAATGACTCCAGCAGAAAATGAGGAGTTGAACAGACAAGTTCAAGAGTTGTTGAGAAAGGGTTTGATACGGAGAGTTTGAGTCCATGTGTAGTACCGCAGTACTAGCACCAAAGAAGGATGGGGAGTGGAGTATGTGTACAAATTCCTGAGCCATAAACAAGATAACAATCAAGTACAAATTTCCCCTGCCAAGGACGGATGACCTGATGGACTATTTGAGTGGAGCTCAGTACTTCACAAAGATTGATCTAAAGAGTGGATATCACCAGATCAGATTCGAGAGGGAGATGAATGGAAGACTACCTTTAAGACCAAAGTGGGCCTGTACAAGTGGTTAGTCATGCCTTTTGGGCTAACCAATGCACCGAGCACATTCATGCGGCTCATGAACAAGGTACTAAAAGAATTTTTGGGAAGTTTTGTTATTGTGTATTTAGATGATATTTTGATTTTGGTAAGACGTTGGATGAGCATCTGATGCATATTCGGAGATTCTTTGAGAAGTTAAGAGAAGAGAAACTTTTGATTAATCTGAAGAAGTGCAGTTTTGTGAAGAGGGAGTTAGTGTACTTTGGGTTTGTTGTCTCAACAGAAGGTCTCAAGATGGACCCAGAGAAGGTGAAGGCTATTCTAGAATGGCCTACCCCAAGAACTGCTACTAAGGTGAGATCTTTAAATGGTTTGGCTAGTTTTTATAGAAAGTTAATTAGAAACTTCAGTAGTATTTGTGGACCCCTGACTGAAACAATGAGAGGGGATAGAAAAGAATTCAAGTGGAGCAGTGGAGCGGCACAAAGTTTTGAACTATTGAAGTAGAAGGTGACAGAGCAACCTATTCTAGCCCTCCCAGATTTCAACAAGGTGTTTCAGGTGGATTGTGATTCCAGTGGTTGTGCCATTGGAGCAATGTTGAGCCAAGAAGGTAAGCCCATTGCCTATTTTAGTGAAAAGTTAAATGATGCCAAGAGAAAGTATTCTATATATGATCAGGAATTTTATGAAATAGTTCAAGCATTAAAGAAATGGAGACATTATTTATTTCCGAAGGAATTTGTACTATATATTGATCATCAGGCCTTACAGTACCTAAATAGTCAAGGAAAATTAAATTAGAGGCATATGAAATGGGTAGATTTTTTGTAGAGTTATACCTTTGTTTTGAAACATAGGAGAGGGAAGTCAAATAGGGTTGCAGATGCCTTAAGTAGGAGGCATACATTAATGACAAAGACACATATTGAAGTGGTTGGATTCAATAAACTCGAGACATTATTTGCAGAAGATCCTGATTTTGCAGAAGCTTGGAAAGCTTGCAAGGAACCTGTTACAATGGACAAGACAAGGTGGTTGGATTTCATAATCTTGGATGGCATGTTATTTAAGGGAAGTCAATTGTGTATCCCGAGGAGTTCCATGAGGGAGAACCTAATAAATGAGAAGCATAGTGGAGGAATGGCAGGACATTTTGGTTGGGATAAGACCGTTGCCATTATTAGTGTGCATTATTATTGGCCTCAATTGTCACAAGATGTGAAGAAGTTTGTACAAAGCTGTAAGGTATGTCAGATGGCTAAAGGAGTGAGCTAGAATATAGGCTTATATCAGCCCTTACTATACTAGAGAGGCCATGGGAGGATATAAGTATGGACTTTGTTCTTGGTTTTCCAAGGACACAACAAGAGAATGATTCAGTCTTTGTGGTGGTGGTTGATAGGTTTTCAAAGATGGCACATTTTATTCCATGTCGAAATACCCATGATGTAGTCCACATTGCTAACTTGTTCTTCAAAGAGGTGGTGAGGCTACATGGTCTGCCAAAGAGTATTGTTTCAGATCATGACACCAAATTTGTGGGGTACTTTTGGAGGACCTTATGGAAGAAGCTGAAGACAGAGTTGAAGTTCAGTTCTGCACACCATCTACAAATAGATGGGAAAATAGAGGTTGTTAACAAGAGTTTGGGTAACCTACTGAGATGTTTGGTAGGAGATAAACCCAAGGGATGGGACTTGATCTTACCCCAGGTAGAATTTTCTTACAATAATTATGTCAACAGAAGCACTGGTAGATCACCGTTCTAGATTGTGTATGGAGGTAGCCCCATAACAGCTCCAGAATTGAGGAAGATGGACCAAGAGAAGAAAATAAGTGTTCAAGCCGAAGATTTTGCAGAACACATCAAGGATATACATGACAAGGTAAGAGAACATATTAACGAGATGAATATGCAGCATAAGGCTAAGGTAGATCAGAAGAGGAGGTATAAGGAGTTTTAGATTGGTGATGAAGTGATGTTCCACTTGAGGAAAGAAAGGTTTCCAGTGGGAACATATAACAAATTGAAGATGAAGAAGTTTGGTCCCTATAAAATTTTGAAGAGGCATGATTTAGGGAATGCATATGAGGTAGAGTTTCCAGATGGATTCAACATTTCCCCTGTGTTCAACATTTCAGATTTGACAGAGTATCATGAAGGTGGCATAGAGGAAGTACCAACAATGGAACAGTGTGGGATTCCAACACCTACTTCAAGAAAGGAGGAGATTGAAGAAATCCTGGATAGTCATGTGGGAAGGAGTAATAGGAACAGGCAGTATAAAGAATATCTGGTGAAATGGAAAGGAAGGCCTTTTGAAAATTCATCCTGGGTGCCTAAGGTAGAGGTTGACTGTTTGGGTTTTTCCTCCACCATCTGAGATGTGACAAGGTCACTTCTCAAATTACCCTAGGTGTCTGATGTAGGAGCATCGAGTGGTGTAAGGGCAATCTTGCATCACCCAAAAATAGTTAAAATTTTAATTTTTTCTATTTTTAGTTGTTTTTACATTTTTGGATACCCTTTTCATCATAATGAAATTCCCAATTGATTGTTTTTATTTTCTATTTCTGGGTGGAAAGATATTGTAGTTTTAGTTTCCAAGATTTGCACCTCAAAATCTTTTGAGTTAGATTTGAGGCACTTGGATTTCCTATATTGGCCATAAAACTTGCCAAAATTAGCATAGTGTATTTTGAGCGCGTTATTGACTTTGTGACCTTTCCAACAGTTGAAACGGTTCACGAATCGGAGTCCCGGATCAAAAGTTATGGCCCCGGGAAGTTGGCGCACTTTCTAGAAGATACAATTGCAAATGCTCTTTTGAAATTTGAACTCATGTTGTAAATTTTCGGCGCCAAACCGCCTAAACTCAAATTTGATTTTTTTTTTGGCTCCAAACTAAAGAGGATCTCTATTTATGGGCGGGTTCTCTAATTTTGGGGTAACTTTTTGGGGACAAGCTCACATATTACGAAAAGGTGATTTTGTAGATTTCTGTAACTTGCATTGTCATTGAACTTGGGGATTTGAATTTCTCTACATGTGAGAAGCTCCATTTTCGAAATAATAAAAATTTTCTCTTGTTTGTGGTTTATTTTCTAAGTCTCAGGCGGGAAGTTGGCGCACTTTATAGAAGATACAATTGCAAATGCTCTTTGAAATTTGAACTCATGTTGTAAATTTTCAGCGCCAAACCGCCTAAACTCAAATTTGAATGTTGTTTTGGCTCCAAACTAAAGAGGAGCTCTATTTATGGGCGGGTTTCTTATTTTTGGGTAACTTTTTGGGGACAAGCTCACATATTGTGAAAGGGTGATTTTGTAGCTTTCTGTAACTTGCATGTGTCATAGAACTTGGGGATTTGAGATCCTCTGCATGAAAGAAGCTCCATTTTTTGAATAATAAAATTATTCTCTTGTTTGTGGGTTATTTTCTAAGTTTCAGGCTGCTCCCTCATCACTGACCACCTTAACTTAGTCAAAACTTCATGAAATTCATTTTTTTTAATCCTATACTATGCAAAGCATAGAATGTGATGCATGTTTTAGATTCAAAAAATCTGATATTGTTTGAAAGCTATAGATGTTTTTGAATCATCCTATCAATCAGGACTTTAGTCTTAATTGAAATAGAAAATTAATAATAATTATTTATGAAATTCAAAGTAAAGCATAATTTATATTGGTTGAAAGCTGGGAATCTCCTTTAAAAACCCTTTTTGTTTCATCAATTTTGGGTAAAAAAAATTTGTTAGCCACATGGGCCATGATCATATCACTTACATATTGCCACTTTTTGGCCCATGTTGATCCTGTACATACCCATACCCTACACATACCCATCATATCACCAGTTTTTGTCCCATCTTGATCCTACAGATACCCCTGAGGATTCAACATGTATTTTTTTGTTCTTTGAAATCTTTGAGTCAGGGCTGAGTACCTTGTTAAAAGAATTGAAACCTCATATTTTTGATCGGGTACTTGATTGGATAAAGAGTGTAGAAGCAGCCAAGTGTGACTATAAAAAAAAAAATGATGTCTCAAGATGTTGATTGTAGATGTCCTATTAAGAAAAACTAGAAAAAAATGCAAACAAGTGAAAATGGTATATTAGAAATTGAAGATCCATGTTTTATGGATGAGATAGTGATTGTAATCAAAGCACAAGCAACATATATGCAGATCTGTATACCAATGATGAAGATAGAGATACACTTGCAAGAGTTGCTAATTTCTCATCACAAATTAGTGGTTAAGATATTGAAGATGAAAATCTAAGCATTCACTCTAAAAAATCTATGCTTAATTTATGTAGTGATGAGGATCATGATGAGAGTGAAGTTTTTGATTATTCTTTTGAGGGTTATGAATGCTCCTATGAGGATGATATAGAGGTGTTTTCTTCACATAAAGGATGTAGCAATGTAAATGATGATGAAGTCACCTATTCACAGGTAAATGAATTAGTTTCACATGATGAATACTTGGAGTGTAGCTCTGGTTTGCTATCACTAGAGCATACTAACTCAATGGATGATGATCATTTTGAAGATAAAAAATTGAGTGTGCAGTATCTTGATCCTAAGCATAGTGTTAGAAATGATAAAGATCTTGATGATGTTAACTATGATGCTGATGAACGTGCTCGTGACCCTACTACTTATGGGTGATCCCACAAAGCCAGTTTACAATTTCTAGGAGATTCTGATTTTTGCTAAAATCACATATTTTTAGAAAATATAATGAGTTAAGCCTTAAAAATTTTTATTTAAAGCATTTTAATTGACGAGAATTTGATCAAACTACCTTAGGTCAAACCCCCTTGGATAGAACCCTGCTAGTTTTAAACCATACCTATAACGGAGTCTCCTTTACATTTATCAAAATGCTACTAAAAAATGAGTTTTGATTTACCTTTTGGGGAATCAAATTTGTTCATTTATTTTTTTTATTTTTTTAAAGTATGTATTCCTTATTATAAGATTCCCAAAATGTATAATTTTAAATAAATTTAATTTAATTATTATATTTATTTTTTATTTCTTGTGAATGTAGATTTTTCACCAAAAAATCAAGCTCTCTATTTTCCACATGTGGAAAAAAAGAAGATTATCAAAAAAAATATTAAAAAATATGACGGCACTAGATATTGAAGTCCTTGATCTAACAAAAAAAAATTAAATTAAATTTCGATACATATAAAAAAAGTTACGCATTATACAACCATGCTATGTCTGAATTGTAATTGGTTTGACTTCAAAACTTGATTAAAGAAAATATATTCAATAAAAAAATAGCTAACCAAGTGGAACCAATAGATATCAGAGTTAAAAATATAAATTCAAAAGAATTTGAATCTTATCCTTGATGGAAAAAAAGTTATGCGTTATACGATGAGCGTCACTTTTTAAAAATGTTGTTTTCTGAAAAAAACTAGTTTTCGAGGGAGATGGAAAAAGAAGTGCAATCCGATTCCAAAAATTTTGAAAAAAATATATTTAGAATCTTCAGAAAAAATTTCATGAAACTCTAGTTTGCATCATCTTCAAATTCCTCACAGTTTAGCTGCTATAGGTGCCCAAAAGTGAAAATTTAGTTAAAAATAATAGTTTTAGTAACTAGCTTGGCCAAACATTGTAAACCAGTATTGTGGGATCATCCTTATGACTATTTATACGAAGCAAATATGGAGATGTCAGTTATGCATGAAGAGGATGATGATGTACTCATGGATGAAAGATGGGTTTCATTAATCAATGATCAAGTTATGCATTATGAAAAACACATGGATCTCAAATCAACATTATTACCCATTGATAATGTGAAATAGTTTGATGACTTTTCAAATTGTGTTGATATTGTATAACCTTTTGGTCTATGTGTAGAGCATCCAGATGATGCAAAAAATGGTGGATTTCATGCTAGTGAATGTAAAATTGAGTTATTTGTTGATGTTCCTTATCTTCATAGTATGATTATGGAGATGCTTTCATCTAATGAAGAGATAATTTATGTGAAGGAAATCAAAGATACTTCAAGTTCAAGTGCTAATGAACAAATTTTAGATAATAGTGAGTCTTAGGCACATAGGTCAATATGCATATCAATTGATAGTGCACATGAAGTTACTAAAGCACATGGGAGTGTTTTTTTCTTATCCTATTAATCCTGAAAGTGGTGGAAATCAAAGTGATTCAGATGAAGGTATTGTGGGTGTTGATAATTATAACTTTTAGAACCTTGAAGGATGTGATGAGGTGATTGATTTGTGTCATTGGAGTGATAATAAACTGACCTATGGTGCAATTTAGTTAAAGGAGATTCAAATGTGTGAGAATTTTTTGCTCAACACAGTTCAGTAGATTGAATATTTTGTGTAGGACATGACATCTTTATTGAGCCAAATCACTATGAGGGTTTCATATTTGATGTGCAGATGAATGATGAGAAGTCTCATAGTGACCCTTTTCATACATACTATGAACTTTTGAAAAAATTTGTCCAATTTGACTAGAAAGTGATTGTGTATGAGAATGATCTTGTTAATGAAGGATATCACACAAATTGTAAGTTTTCTCTACTTGATAAGTGTGATATATTCTTTTCAGATATTGATGGATTTCAATTGGTGCTTCATTACCAATGTCAAAATGACAGAGCTAATGGAGGCATTGGAAACCATAATGATGTGGTTAATCATGCCAGGGGCGATACTCTTTTTTTAGATACACAATAGAAGTGTTTTTAGTCTTTGATTAATACATAAAATAGAGAAAAACATGTTTGATCGAGGAAAACATGGGTTATTCTTTTCATTTGATGGCCTTTCGCCATCAAATGTGGTTTGAAATTTTGATTAAGACTCTATCACCCCATGTTTTGGCAGTTGGTCTACTCTCCTAGAATTATTAAATCTTTCCATGACTACAAGAAGCATGTATCCGCAATTGGAGCCACTGATGGTACCTTCAAAATTTTCAAATTCAAAGTGCTTATCTTGAAAAAAATTGATTTGCACACTCAAATGTGCCCTTGAAGAATCTGCTCCAGTGACCTACTTTGGAGGGTCACAATTTAGAGCTAGTTGATTTTCATGCAAAACCTTTTGATGGAAATATTTAGTTGAAATATGTTAACATGCATGTTATTTTTTAGCCTCATGTAATGAGTTTTGATAGAGTTTTGAAAAGAAAAGCTAGAAGGTTTTGAAACTTTTTTGTTGTTTGCATACTCGGTCTTGTGAAGTGGCCTCCTGTTCGAGTTGATATTTCACAACTGGATGATCATCATGAAAAACAGATTAATTCCTTACATTCCCTTCACATTCATATGCTCCCTAGTCTATTTTTAGAGCCTCGTGATAGGATTTGATATTTTTACTAGGCCAAAAGCAAATGTAGTTTGCTTAGTTTTTGCATCTGCATTTTCAAAATATTTTAAGGAGGTCAAGTTTGACCCCTAATATCTTGTGATGAATGATGATTCAAGGAAAACCCTCTTGCACACATAATAAATTTACCTAAATGACCTATTGTGTCTAGTGGAAATTCCCCATGAGATTATTTGGTATTTTTTTCAAGTGGCAACTTGGTGAGCCTTAACTAGTTTCGAACTACTGCCTTTACAAAAAAGTGTGAGTGGGCCACTTTGGCATTGAATATCTTGCATCCCAAAATATGTTTTGCTTATTTGTTTGTTGTAGTGCATTCTTGGGTCAAATGTATACATTCTTGTAAATTTGCATGACTTTAGGAAGTCGTTTGACTAGTTTCCCAAGGAAATTCCAGAGGTCACTTGACCTATTTTTACTTCAGTACAAAGTGCTTGAAAATAGATTCTAATGGTTACCCACTTCAATTTTTTCATCTCAGATGCATATGCATGTAGCCTTAGATCAATTAGAGGGTAAAATTTGTTTGAAAATTAATTTTTTTTTAGCCGGGCCCACATGGGGACCCAACATGCTTTGCATAGTTGTGAAATTGCATGCACTATTGAGCCAATTCAAATAAATTTCTCTAATTTTATAGACATGGTGAAGAATGCTCCTAGTTATGATGATAAAAATGGTATGCTTCATGTTGCTAATCACACTTGTCTTATGGCTCTATATGATTCAAACAATGATGCAATGTTTACAACTAAAGAAAAGTTGCCAATAAATATTTCAACCCTAAATTTGAGCATTGAAATATATTGAACTAGCATTGAGCACAAAAATTTAAATGAGGTTTTGAATGTAAGTGGTGTTGAGGGTGCACTTGATGTAAAAATAGAGTGACATAGGGTTACATTGACAATGAGTTCATTTACAAAGATAGTGGTGTTTAATATGTCATATTTCCCTCTATGCAAATGATTTGAAAGAAAAACTCCTTTTCTATTAGGTGATTCTTTCAGTGGAATATGTCTGTTTCTATTGGTTTCTTTAATGTTTCATGAGATAATCCATTTGGTGCTTTAAGTTCCTGGTAGCTACTAGAATAATTTTTTATTGCAGAGTATAGTTTCATGATGGAGTCTTGTGGGTTTGATAGTTTTCAACAATGCAAGACAAATACGAGGAGTTTTACTGATGAACATTTTGATTAGGACTTGAACTTTCATGCCACAAAAGAGGATCTTGTTTCATAGAAGAGAGTGAAAAGACTACTAGTGAATATCAAACCCAAGGATATTGGAAATCTTATCCAATCTCTCTAGGGAAGGATCCCAAAATGTTTTCCAAATTCAAAGATCTTCTAGAATTTTTTATTTATTTTTGATCCAGATAAGTGGCCAACAGTATTGCAAGCGTTGAAGTATGCAAGCATTGAGTCATCCATTTATCACTGGCAAGTGAAGTGGGTTGCCAATATATGCAACGAATTTGCTGTTAAAGTTTAGATTTTGTTCATTGGCTTCAATTGAGGTTAAGATTTTAATGCAATGATAGACATGGTTATTGTAAAATTTTCTATTATTTTTAGATGATTGGCTTGAGTTTTTCAAATGGTGGCATGGGATTGCAAACCGATGGATGGTATTAAGCTAGCAAAAAACAACTAAAAGGCTCCACACAATGAATCATATGTGATGAATTCTTATGATGACACTTCACTAGAGTATTGGAATTATGTTGCAGATTTTGCAAATGAGTTAAAACCAAATGCAACACCTTTAGATTTCTACTAAAGCTTTCAAAAGAGGGATCCAAAAGAATGATGTCAATAAACATTGAGATCTTTTGGTTTGTTGACATAGAGCAGAGGAAACAATCAACGCTACACAAGAGAGGTGAATTCAATGTGGAAAATAAAATTTCACATAGGTACAAGAGGCCATTGTTGGGAGCATAAATATTCAATGAAATCTAATGGTAAATCTACCACTTGTTTACTCTGCAAAGGGAAATTATGCTTTTAGTGAAAATGTATTAAATTTTTTTAAGGAAATTCTATTTTGTAATTATCAATAATAAGAATATGGGTATGTGCAAGATCATGATGAGCCAAAATTTGGCGATATGATGCGTATATGTAGGGTATGTGGCTGATATTTTTTTTAACCAAAATTGATTAAATGAAAAGGGTTTTTAAAGGAGATTCTCATCTTTGGACCAATATAAATTATTCTTTACTTTGAATTTAATAAATAATTATTATTAATTTTCTATTTGAATTATGAATAAAGTCATGATTGATAGGCTAATTGAAAAACCTCTATCTCTTTCAAACGGTATCACATTTTTTGAATCCAAAACATATGTCACATTCTATGCTTTTCATATTATAGGATTAAAAAATAATAATAATAATTTCATGAAGTTTTGACCAAGTTAAGGTGGTCACACATACAAGTTTTTATATTATTTAAAAGTTGTAATAAAAAATTCATAATTAATTATTTACTTGGAAAAAATTTACAAAAAATACACATCACATCTAGACATGAGCCCTCTACTTATATATAAAATCTTATAAGAAAATATTATCATTTTATTATGGTTAGGGTGGTCAGACAGACACCTACTTCTTATTTTTTCCCTGAAATTTAAGTACTACTACATTGAAATTTTGAATTTTCACCATTGAATAGATTTTTTCTTTTTCAATAAACCTTGTAGTTCAGAAACTAAATTTTCTATAGATTCTATTCTTACATATTTTTAAAATAATATAGATAACTTATTCAAATTTTTATGTCAAGTTACCGAACTCTGATTTTTTTTAATTTTTTGCCACTTAAGGGCCTATTTTTTCCATGATGATCCTACACATACCCATATGAATCCAAAAAATCACTTGGATTCCATTGTAAAAATTGAGGAAATCAAATAAAATTGCAAAATCTTTCAAAAATCTTCAATGTAATTTGTGCAATATGATAGGATATTTATAAAATGAGGCAACCTAAGTGGAGAAGGATCAAGAACTATGTTGAAAAGTGTAGGAGCATAGACCATGAAGTTTTTTCACTATGAACATTAGAAACTATTGAGGCTGCATAATGAGGATTTGATGCAAAGAATTCTACACCAACATTTCACTAGTGAGTTGGATTCTCTTTATAGTTTCTTACACCATGAGAAGATTAGTCCAAAGAACAATGCAACACATCTTGAAAAGGCTTGGAAGAATGATGGAGTAGCACATTAACTATCATGAGAACTAGCTTGGTCTCCATGATACATTGCAGAGCATGGAGAAATTAGGGAAAACATGATTTTGATCGAACAATCAAAAGAAAACATGCAATGTGGATGAATTTCCACTATTCCCTGCCTGCCCATGGGGGACACATCGTCATGGAGCTTCACTTAGCAAGGGCACAGGGAGATGTTTTTAAAATATTTTAAAATTTTAATATCTTGGGCTATGTAACATGGTATGCCCAATAGCCCATGAAGTTTGGTGTTAATGTAAGAAGAAGATGACAAGGAGGCAGGGAGAGGCTCCAAGGAAGGCCCAACTAATTTTTAAAAGTTTTCTTTTAAATGGTGAAGTGAAAATGTTGCCCGAAAGGATTTGGGGTTTGCATTATTTGAAAATAAGATTTTTAATTATAAAATATAAAAGGGAAATAAAGTAACATTTTAAAATACTAGGAAAAACAAATAAAAAAGTGAATAACTTTTACCAGTAAAATAATAAATATTTTTTCTTGGTAATGCCAATGGATAAGTTTTGGCAGATTAAAGTAAAGATACATGGGTAAGTAGCTTTCAAAAATAAAATATTTTTCATTATGGGTAAATGTAAAGGATAAATGGAAGGGAAAGTGTTTTCTTTAATTGTGGAAAAATAAAAGATGGAGTAAAAGGGGTTTCACAAGAAAGATGAGTATTTTCATTTTTAGGGTAAATAAATAAAATGAAGAGTAGAATATTGGTAGCCCAGGAAAAATGAAGTGAAGTTTTTCACAAGCAAGGATTAATCTTCTATTTGCAAGCCAAGTGATTGATAAAATATGTGAAGTGTTAAAAGGTAAAAGTAGAAGACAAGGCTTTCACGATTTTTATTTATTTTCACAAGTAGATATTCTCAATGGAAAGTCATTTAATGAAGAAGGTCATCGTGATGGGAATATTTTTTGTTAAAGGGAAAGTGAATGCAAGATGCATGAGTTAAGGAGCAAATAGAAACTTCTTCAAGAAGAAAAGGAAGTTATAGATCAATGGAGAAGAATGGATGTAGGTGTCAACTACAAATGTAGTTTTAGGGTTTCTCCTTCTTCTATATCTTCTTTTTTCATCTCATTTGTAAAGGGTTGCACATTTGGGTTTTCACACGAACACTTTTGTAACTGGGGTTCAAGTGTATAATGCTTTTTTTTCAGATTTTTGGAGTGGTTTGAGTTTTTTAATGAAGATGTAGTTACAACATAGTCATAGTTGAATGTAAATGACATAGTATTCTGAATTAGTTGTCTCCATTGTTCACATTGCATAAATTCTAAATATGAGTAATCAAATATTGTTATTATTTAGCTTCTTGACTTTCCTTATATGCTTGTTTGATTTATTACTCTTATTCAAAGAATGAGTTAATTTGTAGTAACACAAATGGAAGTTTATGTAGTTGTGTGCTAGGATTGCTAAGTATGGCTAGTTTAGTTGCTAGTATCAATCATGTAATGCATCATCTGATAGGAATAATTATGACAAATTGAATGATATGGTAGGTTTTAAATTACATGGTTTAGATGAATCCACCCTCGGATATGGCATTGGTCTCTTAATGTTGCAGTTTCCTGAGATTGTTTGTGAGCAGCTACAATTTTAAAATCAAATTTAACTATCAAGCTCAATTTAATTGTTTGTGGAGTTTAATCAATTACATCTCTCATGTTTAAATTAGGCATTACTGTAGAGGTCAGCCAAGCCTTTAAAGTATTGTGTCTATTAAGAATCTAAAGGAGAATCATTTTTTTACAGTATTCTAGGTACTTTGGCACAAAAATTATTTATAAGCATACTATTTTGGAGACCCACCCTCATTTAATAGAGCCAAAAGTGTAGGAGATTTCAATCTTTTTGAATGAATCTTGTTTGTTGGCCAAATGCATCTCTGATTCTAAACATGAGAAAGTGGCTATTCTTCAGGACTCATTGCATCTGTTGATTTGGGAACAAACACCTTTAATTACTTGAGGTGAAAAAAATAGTAGAACTTAAATAAATAAGATCATTTTTTGTTTAAATAAAAAATTAAATATATATGTTAACATTTTACTTTCATATGAAATAGCACTCTTTGGATCCTCTTGCTCCTCTTACTCTTCTACCCATTCAAAAAAAAATTCCTACTCAATGGTTCTTTGTCCCATCTTGTGTTTGATTTGGGGGTTGACATGGCACTTGTCTTGCTCTTAGTAGTGTAACTATTTCTTTACTTCTATTATTGGATGTGTCCCCTACAAAGGATGGGTATGAGCCCTTGGCTACTTTTCCTTCTCCACATTCTACTTAGGATGCATCTATAATTTCTAGTTAGGCTAAGGGTGGGATTATTTTTCCTAACTCCATTATTGATGCAGTGAAGACTAATAAGGTGGACTTGGACTCTATTTTAGTGTGTAAATTGATACCTCTCCTCTACGATAAGTTTTTCATGTTAATTTCCCTTGGGAATGAATTGACTGACTATATAACTCTATTCTCCAAAAGGGACTAATTTGTATATTTTTGCAATTTTGGACTTCTCTTCTTGACCTACATCATTACATCTCTGCACATTGAACACTTTTAGTAAAAAGTAAGGTTGATATTTTCTCTTATTCTATAGCTTTTTTGTGTATTTTTTTATTCTTTTGATGATATTTAGGTTGAAGATTTTGAGATTTCTGGATTTTGATTGTGTTTAAGTTTTTTCATCAACGTTTCAGATCACACTCAGTGATCCATCATCAGGATGATAAAGAGCTAAGAAGATGATATTTAGGTTGTTCTAGATGGTAACTAGGAATTGGATTCTTATTCTCTTTCAATTCACCCTTGAGCTCCTTCCTTTAACCCTTTGAAGGAATTATTTGATATTCTACCTATTAGGGTGAGATTTCCTTATCTCCAATTATATTTTTAGTGTTCCTCTACTTATGGGGCCATTGGTATTTCTCTTAGGAGGTTCTTTTAAGTGGATCTTTCTTCTATGAACTTCATCCACACATTTTATGCATGTATTTTGGTTGAGGTTGATCTATTAAAAGTAATAACTTGAGAAGTTATGCTACAAGTTAATGGATAGTCTTGGTCTCATCTTGTGGATTATGACAGATTCCCTTTTCATTGCAAGTGTTATTTTACTACTAGGAACTTGGGCTTTGACTACCCCTGTGGTTCTTAAAAGGTGCCTTCTTTCACTTGGTAGAAGAATGCTCTTCTTGACTATTTTACTATGTACCCTAAAGATTCTATTTATTTTAGTTAGGATTTGGAGCTACACTCACCTTTTGTGTCTACTTCTCCTCATGCTTAGATGACTAATAACCTTTCAGCTCAAAAATTTGTTTCTCCAAAAAAAATTCATGCTTTAGTTATGGATAAGTTTTTTTTTTTTCTCCACCTTCTTCTATTGTTATTATTTCATTAGTTACACACTTAGAGGGATCCTCTCTCCCTAGAGTTCTAAACGAGATAAGTTGGGTTGATGAATCTTATTAGATAGTTGTACAATAGAGGAAGAAATGTATTTGTAAGATGGATTCCATTTTGTAGGTCAAGTACTTGGGGGTGATGTTGTTGGGTTCAAGCTCTGGTTTGACTTGATTTTTCTCTCTCTACTTTGTTGTTTCTATTTTGTTATCCATTCAAGGTCCTTCACTACCTTATTTAATAACAAAATTAGATATATATAGAAATATGAGAATTTTTTCTTATGGAAGAATAGGATAAGGATATATAATAATTACTTCTCCCAATCTACTATGACTTTTTCACATTGATTAGTGCACAATTTTTTCAATTTGAATCCATTTTTTGTACTGAATCTCCTTTATTTTGTGCACTAATTTAAATTTATTTCTAATATCATGAACATTAATAAAGACCTTGCTTTATTATATAATTCCTATGAGTTGTATCTTTCCTTTTAAAATCATTTAATTTTGAATTTCTATTAGCTATATGAATCCACTTTCATTTCCATCAACCTTAATCTTATCCTTTCAAATTTTTAAATAGTTATTTTAACATAAATTAATAAAATAATATAAATATTTATGGGAGATAAAAAATAAACTAAATTTATTATTTTTATCCCACATGCTATTGCATATGATAAAGTTGATCAATGTTGCACTAATTAAAGGAAGAGAAATTTACAGGCATCACAATAATATACTAATAGCTATGAGAGAGCTGATTTTGACCTAAAATTTGAATAGTGTAATATGGAATTTAAGTGTTTGTTATATCATTCTTACACTATTATGCATATGTGCAAGATCATGATGGGCTGGAAAAAGTGGTGATATGATGGGTATGTGTAGGGTATGTGGTTAATGACCTTTTTTTATGCAAAATTGATGAAACAAAAATGGTTTTTAAAGGAGATTCTCATCTTTCCACAAATATAGATTATGCTTTACTTTGAATTTAAAAATAATTATTATTCATTTTCTATTTGAATTATGACTAAAGTCCCGATTGATAGGTTTATTGAAAAACATCTATAACTTTCAAATGGTATCACAATTTTTGAATCCAAAACATGCATCACATTCTATGATTTTCATACTATAAGATTAAAAAATAATAATTCCATGAAATTTTGACCAAGTTAAGGTGGTAAGACATATGGGTTTTTATATGTTTTAAAATTTATAATAAAAAATTCATAATTAATTATTTACTTGTAGAAAAATTACAAAAAAAAATGCATCAAATCGAGACATGACTCCTCTACTTATATCTAAAATATTATAAAAAAATATTATCATTTTATTGTGGTTAGGGTCGTTAGACAGAAACCTACTTATTTTTTCCTTGAAATTTAAATACTATTGCATTGAAATTTCAAATTTTCACCAAATAGATTTGTTTTTTAAAATAAACCTAGTAGTTTAGAAACTACATTCAATTTTCTACAAATTCTATTCTTACATATTTTTTAAATAATATAGATAACTTATTCAAATTTTTACGTCAACTTTCCCAACTCTAATTTTTATGAATTTTTCTCCACTTAAGGGCCTGTTTTTTCCATGATGATCCTACACATACCCTTCTTCATTCTATTTCTCATTTATATTCTAACCTATTATATTTTCTTATGTTACACATCTTTTTTTGATGTTTTCACACAATTATCATTTATTGAATTCAATTTTCAAAGGCTACATATCTTTTTTAATGATTTTCCACCATGTTTTCATCAGTATGCATTGATTTTACTTAAGATAGTGCTTCTTTAGAATGGATTTGCATAAAAAAGGTGGAAATCCTTTCTAATATTTTTTTCCTTTGAAATATTTTATGTCTCACTATTTTTATTTCTTTATTCGTAAGAACCTCAATTTTTTACTCATCCAATACACAAAAGAATAGGAACTTCTTGATTTGGTTGAGGAAAGAGGACATAGTGTTTCATTTTTGAAATTATGATAATAGTCCCATTCAATATAGTTCACAACCATGATATGTGGTAATGCCACCATAGTTTTCTTCAACACCTTTTTATTGTAAATTAGTATACATAAATTAGTCCTATTTGAATTCAACTCTAAGAAATATAAGTAGGACCATCCACCCATGAAAAATATAGCCTATTTAACTTCATGTAAATGTATGGATTTCATTTTTACATGACTTGTTACTTTCACAATTGTGTGACATCCTTCTTAAGAAACTATATATGGATCTTAATTTTTCCCATTCATAGTCAATATATTTTTTTTTATTACAAATATGGGTAATAATTTTCAATTAGATAATTGTACCTCAATTATAAGTTCCTTCTCAATAATTTGAGATCTCTCAAAACCATTAGTAGATTATTCTTACCATATCGTACCACATCACTAATTTATTCATCATTATAATTTTGATTACATCTTCAATCAAATGGAGTGTGAAAAATAAATTATAATTATAGAGACTTGTGGGAAAGTCTACTAGGACACATCGAAACCAAAAGCAATTTCAAGAAATTGATGATTTTGATTAAAACTAAACTCAAAAATATCTTTGAATTTCTCTATTTCAAGCTACCAAATCATGATCCTATAGGTTCACCAATCTGGAAATGCAAGACAAGAATTTAAATAGAGAAATTTGTTTAAGAATAGAGTAGATTCCTTATTCTTTATAGTGAAGTTCTATAACTTTTAGTGTCTTCACAAGTTTACATAGCACTACCAAAGACTTTATGCACAAAAATATACACTTATCATAATCATCAACAGTTGTTTGTTGGAAACAAAAAAAAGAGAGGAAAAGATTTGACACCTTTATATAGTCTATGTAATTCACATTTCCATTTTGGATTGGAACATGTAGCACTGCACATAAAAATTAAATAAAAGGAAACCCAAGACTTGACTACACAAAGAGATTTTTTCCTTTTTAAAACAAGTTGGTGACAACATTTTCATTCACCAAGCCAAGCCTTCTTGTTTCTACCCATCGATCCTTCCAACTACTCCTCTCCTATACCAGCCACACTCCTTTCTTCTTTGTTATGCTAATCCTCGTCACTATCTAATTTTCATGTGAAGCCAAGTCACCTTTTTTCTATTGATGCTAAGTTCTTGGTTTTTCTAACTTCCTACAATAACATATCCTTTCTTTGATTGTAAAACACATTTTCCATTTTTTGTCACACGGGTACATGTGTTGGCATATTTAAGTGGTCTTTCACATCAACACTATCCCTAGATAAACCAATTCAAAACTACAAGAAAAACAACACAAAATTCAAAGCTCTTACATCAAGCTACCCCAAACATAAAACTAAATCATGATATTTTTCTCATGAGTTCATCAAATACTATGCCCATATTAACCAAGTGGAATCCTCTAATGGATAATCCTTCCATTTCACCAAGTAGTTGAAATATTCCTTTCCTTGAGTCTTCTTTAACTACTACTTCTCCAAGATGCACTCAATGTCAATCACATCCAATTTGGTCACTTGTTGTCCCCATCCTGGAATCAACTTTGTGTCTATTGTTCAATCTATTTCATTTCCTTTATAAGGATAGAGATTAGACACATTGAATATGGGTGAGATACCCATATCAGAAGGATGGGCTATCATGTAATACAATTTGGTAGAAGTTTTTTTGAGAATCTTCCAAGGACTAATATTCTTCATTATCAATTTATTGTGTTCAACTTTTGGAAATATCTCCTTCTTGAGCTAAGATAAAACAAGATCACCAACCTAAAAATGCACTTCTCTTCTCTTCTTATTAGCATACTGCTTGTACTTGTTGTTCCACCTCTCAATCTATAATTTCACCTCTTCATGAAGGTTGTGAATACATTTGGAAAACTCATCACTATATGCATGTCTCCTCTCAAAAATTTTGATATTCTTGAGTTCAAATGCACCCCTTGGATGCATACCATAAACAATGTAGAATGGGATCGAGCCCATAATCCTATTTAGAGAAAAATTATATGAAAAATTAGCTTGTGCTAAATCCATATCCTACTTTTGAGGTGTATTACAAACAAGAAACCTATATTACCTAGAATTATGTTAAGTACCTTTGTTCAACCATCTATTTAAGGATGCTTAGATAAGATGAAAGTGAGATGGGTGCCCAACTTCTTCCAAAGAATTCTCCAAAAGTGACCCACAATTTTTTTGTATTTTTTCGGTAGTATACTCTTCGGTATACCATGTAATTGAAAAAATTCTTTGAAAAATATGTTAGCTATATTTGTAGCATCACTAGTCTTCTTGCATGGAATGAAATGAACCAATTTCAAAACCCTATCCACAAATTAAAAAATAGAATCATTGCCTCTCTGAGTTCTAGGAAATCATAAAAAAAATCCATGCTCACAAATTTGCATGGTCTATGTGGCACAAGTAGTTGTTTGTACAAACCAATGTTTGATTACTGCCCTTTGCATGTTGGTATACTCCACATCTCTTCACATACTCCTTCACATTTTCCTACACTCATGAACAATAATAATGTGTACTCAACTATAGGTAAGTTATGTCCTACCCAAAATGCCATAGTAGGTTACAATAGTGCTTCTCCTTCAAGATTCTCCCTCATTGACACTTTTGGAATGCACAACTAATTACCTTTGAACAAATTTTTTTCTTGAAACATAAAATTAATCCATGGTCCTCTATCTCTGTTGATAAGACTATTGCAAGCTTCATATGCATCTCTAAAATTTGTATCACTCTCATAAAAATCCTTCAAACATTCAAATCCAATGATGTTTTCCTGAATCTCATGTAGTAAAAACATTCTTCGACACAACACATCAACAAATTTTTTCACTTTCCCACTCTTATGTTTCAACATAAAGTTAAAACTCTAAAGGTACTCCACCCACTTTGCATGCCTTTGATTCAGTGTGTGTTGGCTATTAATAAACTGGAGTGCATGGTTATATGTGTAAACAACAAACTCCTTGGGAGGAAATTAATGCCTCCACTTCATCAAGGATTGAACTGATGCATAAAATTCAATTTCATAAGTTGAATAATTCTTCTTAGCATCATTTTAATTTTTACTGAAATAAGCAACTAGTTTCCTTTCTTGACATAGGATAGCCCCTATTTCCAAGCCACTAGCATCACACTCTACTTGAAAAACTTTTTTAAAATCAAGTACAACAAGTATAGTTATTTAAATGACTTTCTTTCACAACAATCTAAAACACTTTTCATCCTCTTGAGTGCAATCAAACTCAATTTTATGCCCTTTTATAGTGTCAAGTATAGGAGATACTATGCTACTAAAACTATTAATAAAATTTCTATAAAAAGTAGCAAGTCCATGAAATCTTCTTACCTCATAAGCACTCCTCAGTGTTGACCAATCAAAAATTTCTTTAACCATCTCTAGGTTGATCTTCGATCCCTCTCTGGATACCACAAAAACCATGTAAACCAACTTAGTATTCATAAAAGTGCACTGCTTAAGGTTGATCAACAACTTGTCCTCATGAAACCATGTCATTACCAGTCTTAAGTTCTCTAGATGCTCTTCCATAGACCTACTAAAAACTAGTATATCATTAAAATAGACTATCACAAACTTCCCCATGAATGGTTTCAAGACATCATTCATAAGCCTCATAAAAGTACTATGTATATTTGCAAGCCCAAAAGGTATGAATGGCCATTCATAGAGACCATCATTGGTTTTAAATGTTATCTTCAATTCATCCCTAGGTCTGATCCTAATTGCATGGTAACCACTCTTTGAGTATATATTTGAAAAATACATAGAATCACTCAAAAAATCTATTAAATCATCCATCCTCAAAATATGAATCCTATATTTGATCTTAATATTATTGATTTCTCTAGATTTCATACATATTCTCCAATCACCTTCTTTCTTGGGTATTAATACTTTTGGTATTGCACATGGGATAAGACTCTCCCTTATAAACCCTTTCTGTAGTAACTCTTCAACTTTCTTTCTAATCTCCTTATTCTCCATAAGATTTAATATATATGTAGCCTTGTTTGGAAGTATATCTCTTGGAACCAAATCCATATGGTGACTAATACTCCTCATTGGAGGAAACTCATTTAGAAAATTAGATACCACAATATCCATATGCTCTTTCAACATGCATTGCATCTGCTTGGATGAGTCATCCAACTTAATAGAGGTAGGTACATATTTAGGCTTCAATACTAATGCATATCCCACTTCTTCCTTCTTCATGTCACACAAAAATACTTTTCGACTCACTAACAGAACCTTGGTGCTATTGGTGCTCTTATTATCCCCTTCTTCTCCTCTCAAGGGTAATAAATTATTCTTTTGATGGTCCTTTCGAAAATTATAGGTATTGTTTCTTCCATCATGTACGGCCCTCCTATCAAATTTCCAAGGCCAACCTAGAAGCTCATGGAAAACATCCATGGGAATAATTTCACACATAACAATGTCCTTACAACTACCTATCTGTAATTCTATTGAGGTCTTCTCATCTACCAATAAATGATGCCCCTTTTGTAGCCAAGAACCTTGATAGGGATTAGGATGTTTAATTCTATTAAGACCTAGCTTTTTCACCATTTCAACTAACACAATATTATCCATATTAACACTATGAATAATAATTTTGTAGCACTTACCTTTAGCCTAGCATATGGTCATGAATAAATCTCTCATTTGCATAGGTTCTAGATTCTCTTTTGGTGGCTTTAATAGTACTCTTTTGAATAAAAAACACTCTCTTGTCTTAGGTTCTTCTATGTTATGAGAAGGTGACCCCACAATCTCTTGGTTTTCTTCCACAATTTGGTTACTTCTATAAGGGATTGTGTAGGATTCTTATGTAAACTCAAAACATTCCAAACTCTTGTGACCAAACTTGTTACACTTAAAGCACATGCTTATAAATCCTCTTACTCTTCATTGGTAACCTCCTCTATCAAATGGTCTCCCTCCTCTATTTTGGAAACCTCTTCTCTTCGAATTGGCTTATCCACTAGAAGTGTCAAATTCTTCAACTTGATGGTGCTACTATCCTTTATTAGAGTGTTTCAATCTTCCTCTTGCTCCTCTTCCTTTACCTCTTCCTTCTTGGTTTTTCTTTCTCATGAGCTTCTCTTCTACTTTAATAGAAAATTGATACACTTTATCAATATTCCTAGGTCATAAAGACTCAATTCATCTTGCAAATTATGTTGCAATCCATTGAGGTACCTAGCTGCCTTCTCCATCTATTCTTGACTATCCCTTCACTGAATAAAAATCTTGTAGAACTCCTCGATAGATATTGTTTCACAATCATCTCTTTTTTCTTAAGGTTTTGTAATTTTTTGAATAGATTAGTCTAGTAGTCTCTAGGAAGGAACTTGTATTTCAACCTGGAAACCATTCTATCCCAAGAATTATCTTTTGTTTGTTCTTATTTCATATTTCTGACTACACATAATCCCACCACATAGTAGTCTGGCCTTTAAGTCTTGTACATGTGAACTTGACTCATTTATCCTCTGCTACTTCTTTTTAATTGAAATATTTATCAAGATCATTGATCCAATCAATAAGTTCTTCTCCATTGAGGCTTCCGGAGTAGATGGGAACATCTATCTTAGGCCTGGATCTAACCCCCATGAATGCTCTCAGTATTCTCACTTCAACCCCATTAGGATCTTCTCCTTTTCCATGAACCACCTGTTCTTTGGTTGGCTACTCCTCTTCATTGTTACTTATATCTCCCATAGGTAAACCCCTTCTTTGTGCATGCTTCATGGCCTCCATTCTTGTAATGAGATTCTATAAAACTTTAGGAATCCCTTTCTCCATTCCCCTTCTAGCACCTACTTTTGCACCTCCACTTGGTATTCTTCTTGAAGGTATTTTACCAAACTCTACACTACCTAGTTACTTGTGGCTCTAATACCGAAAATTGATGAATGCGATCAAAACCAAGCTTAAAAATATCTTTTAATTTCTCTATTTGTAGCCACCAAATTGTGACCCTATAAGTACACCAATTTAGAAATACAAAACAAGAATTTAAATAGAGCTCAATTTATTCAAGAAAAGAGTAAGCTCCTTGTTCTTTCTAGTGAAGTTATGGAACTTTCAATATCTTTATAATTTTACATAGCACTACAAAACAATTTATACACAACAAGACACTTATCATAATCATTAGCATTAGTTTTCTAGAAACAAAAAGTAAAGATAGAGATTTGAAACCTTGAGATAGCCTATAAAATTCACATTTCCATGTTAGACTAGAACAAATGCAACACGAAACAAGAAAAGTAAAATAAAAGGAAGCCCAAGACTTACCTACAAAAATAGTTTGTGTTCTTTTTAAAACAAGTTGGTGACAACAATTCCATTCATCAAGCCAATCCATCTTTCTTCTTCCTATTGATCCTTCAACTACTTCTCCCCTACGCCAACTACACTCCTTTCTTCTCTCCTTCACTAATCCTCCTCGCTACCTAATTTCCACACCAATCCCAACCACCACCTTTTTGTTGTCAATGCTAAGTTCTTGGTTTTTTCAACTTCCTACAATAACTAATGCATTCCCCATCTTCACATCAACTTGATGATCTCTTCAACATTAATGCTTTCCCCACAAAACAAGACCAAAACTATAAGAAACAAAACAAAGACTAGAAAACAAGCCAAAATTTGAAGCTCCTGCATCATTACTCCATTGAGAATCATTGTAAGGAGTATTTATACATTCTCATTCACTACGGTTGAAAAATAAAATTCATGCTTAATGATCTTGCTCCGTACAATCAAATATAAAATTATAAGGAACAATATGAATTGCATAAATACATATAAAAATAATGTACACCTCTTCACCTTTCTCTTTTCTAGAGTCTCCTCTACCAATTTATTAAATAATTTATTTTTTCAACTATATTCATCTTCAATTGGTGGTGGGCTAGAGTGAGACAATAAGAATTGGAGCATATGCTCTTGTTTGCACTTAGATTTTTTCTGCAATTAAAAACCATTGGGCACCTCCTTTACATGTTATTTTTAATTGTTTTTACTCAATAAAGTACCAAATATTTTCTTGAAGGAAATGTTGCTACCCATCATAGTCATTGATATGTTTGGAATTCCTTCCTACACAAAATATTTTGTATGATTATTGCTCACATGTAAACCTGTATTTCTATAAATTACCTCTAAAATTTAATGATCAGAATATTTTGAGCACAATTGATGATCTTAATAGAGAATGATAAAATATCCATCTTTAGTGAAGGTGAATAAATACTTATTATTTTAAAAATTCACACATTCCTTATTTGTGATTCCTTTGACAATCTAAGATAGCATTTGAAAATAATCAATGAACAAAAATAAGTTTTAGACACTCTTAATTATGATCAATATTTTCTATGTCATTTCTACAAGACACGGGTTTTCATAAGATAGATAATTCAAAACAACCACCCTTTCTATAATGCTTAATAATTTCATGAAAAAAATCTTCCTTTGAATGGAAAATAAAATTATAAGTATAATTTGAGAACTTTTAAGATTCTATAATAGGTTTGAAGTCATCATAATCAAAACATTCCTCATCTTATTCTTCATTTAATTCTACCTCTATGTGATATTGTACAAGATCTCTTTGCAACTAAATATTTTTTCCATGCAACTCCAACCTTTTACTATTATCCATATATTTGTAAGCATAGGAAAATCCATCAAATAAACAAACAATTACATGGTTAAATGTTGTGAATGATTCTTTATTTTTCACATGTGCATGATTCTTATGATTGGTTTGAAATATTTGATAAAAAAATATCTTATTTGTTTTTTTATTTATGAAACTTGAGTTTTGATTATATTTCCCTATGATAACTAATTGAAAACCACCTGATCTAGTACCTATAATATAATTTTTTTTTCTTTGGAACTATATGATCTTGAGAAGCATAACATTGAAAATAATTGAACATCTTTTTAAAAATGAGGAAGTGGTTTTCCTTTAGTTATATTACATGCATATGTCTATTCTTAAGAGGTTTGAGGCATGGAATTTGAATAAATTTGATACATATTAGATAATGAGCTCATTGAACTTATAAGATATAAATTATATAATTTTTTCAATATATGCACCTTATTTTGATCTATAGAATGAATAGAGGGTTGGTGGATGGTAAAAAATTATTATTTCATCAGACTAGGTAGATTTGGAAGGCATATTATCATTCGAAATCAATGATTTTACCAACAAATGGGAAATTTATGAGATACTACTAGGTGTATTCAACTCTAATAATTATACCATATAATAATAGAAATATTTCACCTACTAGAAATTATATGATGAAATTTATTTGATATTTTAATGGTCACAGAAAATATAAAAATGAAAAACCTAAAGTTGGTATGATATTTATAAAAACAAATTTCCATGGCTTGTCAAAATGCATGTTGAAATTATTGATGCATTCTATAGGATAAAACTAGGTTGTAATTAGAGTTTGAACATGTGGGATAATATATATCTTCTCTTCAAAGAGATTCAAGAGCAGCTTTCCTAGTTGATCTCAACTCATAATTAAACTAGGTTATGAGGTTCTACAACATTCAAAAATTTACCTTTGAGAGAAAAATGAGGAATTAGAGTCACATATTGAGTAGTGATATTATGTATATTGTACAAGTTTTATATAATAGATTTTTTCTATAGGTTAACAAGATACATCTTCACAAACTAAAGGTTTAATGTTGAATCATAGATTTTTTGCACTCTAGGACTTCTCTAGCTGTTCTAGGGTTTTTCACCTAAAAGGAGAGAGATAGGGCCAAAAATGCTAAGGGTTCATTCAAATAATGTTATGTAGGATGTTTTATAAGCTAAATTATGTAAAATAAATGCAATTAAGTGATTTAAATGAATGAATATGAATGCAAAAGCTAAGATTTAAATTATGTTTAAAAACACACTATGAAATGCAAACAATGAACTAAATGAAGAAATAATGTAGAATAGAAAGAAATAGGATGAAATAGAGTGCACCTAGGTAATACTAGATTAATCTAGAATGTTTTGGATGTTGAATGAAATCACCAAAATTTCATTGTGGGTCTCATTCACTCAGGGTGGCGAATTAGTCCTCCTAATGATGAAAAAGTGTTAGAAACTAGTTTTTGACTGTCAGGATCTAGAATATGACAAAATTCATATTTTTAGTCCTAAGGTGGGACTCATTCACCACTGGTGGAAAATTAGTCCAATCCCAAAATTCTAAAAAATTAGGAGACAACTTTGCAACACTAGATCTGGAAATCTTTGATTGTTAGGTTGTCGAAGTCAATTTTGTAGGAAACGAATAGAAAACCTTCTTCAAGCTTGAAATATGAATGAGTTGACTTGAAGCACATAGTTGAGTTGTTTAAAAATATTCAACACCAAAATCTTGTTAAATTTTCATGCCTAGGTCTACAAACACACATGCAATAGGGAAAAAATGGTTGAGGGTTAGAGGTGATCCCACAAAGCTGGTTTACAATTTCTAGGAGGAACTGATTTTTGCTGAAATCACATATTTTTAGAAAATATAATGATTTAAGCCTTAAAATGTCCCATTTAAATAATTCCAATTGAAGAGGGTTTGATCAAACTACCTTAAATCAAACCCCCTTGGATATAACCCCGCTAGTTTTAAACCATACCTATAACAGAGTCTCCTTTACAACTATCAAAATGATGATAAAAAACCACTTTTGATTTACCTTTTGGCAGATCAAATGAATTCATTTAATTTTTATTTTTTTGCAAGTATGTATTCCTTATTATAAGCTTCCCAAAAAATATAATTTTCAATAAATTTAATTTTATTATTATATCTATTTTTTATTTCTCGTGAATGTAGGTTTTTCACCAAAAATCAAGCTCTCAGTTCTGTACATGTGGAAAAATAGCATATTATAAAAAAAAAATTAAAAAATTAGTGCACCAGATATTGAAGTCCTTGATCTAAAAAATATTTTAAAAATGACTTTCAATACATAAAAAAAGTTGCACGTTATACGGTCGTGCTATGTCTGAATTATAATTGGTCTAAATTGAAAATTTGATTAAGGAAAAAATATTTAATAAAAAACTATCTAACCATGTGGAAGCAATAGATATCAAAGTTATGAATCTAAATTTGAAAGAATTAGAATTTTATCCTTCATGGAAAAAAAGTTATGCATTATACGGTGAGCGTCACTTTTTAAAAATGTTGTTTTCTGAAGAAAAAAACTAGTTTTTGAGGGAGATGGAAAATGAAATGCAATTTGATTCCAAAAATTTTGAAAAAAATATTTTAAGATTATACAAAAAAAATGTCATGAAACTCTAGTTTTCATCATGTTCAAATACCTCACGGTTTAGCCAAAAATTATTTCAGCGTCCAGTTTGGCCAAAAATTGTAAACCACTATTGTGGGATCACCCTTAGCAAATAGGGATTTTCCTTGGTCAAACCCTTAATGAAACAATGAAAAGAGAGAGAGTGATAAACTAATAACATGCAATAGTTATCAACTTACCAAACCCTTGATAATGCAAATCTGAAGTGATGTTAATGGATGCTCCAAAGTGCTTGAATATTGCTTGAATTGATGTTGTAGAATGCTTGAATGCTTGAATATGATGTGTGCATGTTGGAGAATTGTAGGAGATGTAAAATGAAGTGAAAATCACATATTTATACACACTTGTGCCTTATTTAACCATTCATACCTCATCATAGGCCGACATCAAGTGTTTTTGAATAAAAACCCAAAAGGAAATTTTAAATTTTTTGAATTTGGAGCCAAGTGGGACTCATTCACTACCTATGGCAAATGGGTCCCACCTAAGACTTGAAAATGGGTGTCGGGAAATATCTTGTATTTAATGTTGTTTGTTAGGCTTACATTAAAAGATACACTTAATTAAGATATATGAGGGAATAAAGGGGCCAAATGAAGCATGATAAAGGGATAAATAGTGAAGTTGTGCCTAGAAAAGCATGAAATATTGTTACAAGACTTTACAACACTTCAAAATAGGACTTGTTTAGTGATGAAAAGGTTATTTTTAGGTGAATTGCAATAAATATAGTCTTGAAGAGTGTAGAAATCTCTTACAACGCTTCAAAACACCTTCACAAGACATCATTATTTGAATTTTAGTACCTAAATATGCAAGTTCAAGCCATGTTATAGCATAAAATTGAGAGAAAAATATATATAATACAATGAAACAAGACCTAAAAGGCCATGAAATTAACAAGGGTCCATTTTTCTAGAGCACAAATGTAGATTCAATAATTTGACATCTTGGTCATTGTTGCAATGGACCACTTGAATTTGATGCTATAAATAGTAGATTCCTTAAAAAAGTGTGTAGATAGAAATACATATATTATGAACTATGATAACCTTTAATATTATTTTTTTGGGATCTTTTTACTAACAAAGTCACCAAAAAATCACTAGGTGGAAGATGCATGCTTCTATGAGTTGATATTTTTGTGATTTACCATCAAATAAAAATGTAGATCACTAGTCAAATAAGATATTAAATAAACCATTTGAAATTAATTGTGAATTTGTTATACAATTTTTTTAAAATATAAAACCTCGTATGTCTAGCCACCTTAACTTAGTAAAAACTTCATGAAATTCATTTTTTTTTAAAATCCTATAGTATGTGAAGCATAGAATGTGCCGCATGTTTCAGATTCAAAAACTATGATAACATTTGAAAGCAATAGATGCTTTTCAATCAACCTATCAATCATGAGTTCAGTTGTAATTCAAATAGAAAATGAATAACAATTATTTATTAAATGAAAGGTAAAGAATAATTTATATTGGTGGAAAGCTAAGAGTCTCCTTTAAAAACCCTTTTTGTTTCATCAATTTTGGGTAAAAAGAATGTCATTAGCCACATACTCTACACATATCATATCACTACTTTTTGGCCCATCATGATCCTGCACATACCCTTGTTAGATAATCTCTAAGATTTTATAAGTTAACTCTCTGCTTTTATTAGAGGTAAAAAATGGGTTTTGAAGGGAACCAGAACCCTTTATAAAAAAGAGTAGTTGAAACAAAATAAAACTACATAGAGTATATATCAGCCCATATGTAGTGAACCAACAAAAAAACAACAACCAAGAAAATGGAACCCAACCAGCAGCACTACATATTCTTTAGGATATCAACAACCTCAACATCGCTTTCCATAGCCTTCTAACCATCATCCAAGACATCAAACAGTTCTTTACTAGGATCCCCAACATGAGCCTTGGTCATGTTTCTCGTTCTAACCCTAGGCCCACCCACATTCACCTCACTAATTAAAACATTATTGTTATCCCAACCCTTATCAATAGAAACCTCTTCCTCCATTAGCTTCCCACCAACACTAGTTTCTTTAGAATGAATAATCTCCTTGCATTTCTTGAAACTATCAAAAGGGGAGGTATTACCAATAGACTTAAACTTAACCATAGATTTAGTCACCTCCCCACCCTTGTCCATGTTAGCACAAATCCTCTCCAGTTGATCCTCTAGGGTGAGAACTCTACCTTCCAGATTTTACTTCATCTTAAGCATTTCTTCGACCATAATATTCAAAGAGTTAAATAGATCATCAATCTAGTTTTGAACTAAAGAATCATCAACTTTACTCATCACACCCCAAAATTTAACATTGGTCATGTTAAGTTCATGGAACACCCATTAGAAAAATTTGAATAAAATAATAGAACCTTTTCTAACAATTCCCAAAACATCATAAATATCTTCCCTATCAAAGTGGAAACCCCCTTACCTACAACATCATCCTCCTAAGAGGAGCTTACCTTGTCCTAACTAGTAGAGACATCCTCACCCTCCCCAACAAAAACTGACATATTTATTTTTCAAATGGAGTCCACAATCTCCTTAGCAACAACATTTCTTTTCTTCTGCTAATCCGGGTCCACAACCGGGGAATCCATAGGACCTTGTTTGCTCTCAACCATAACCTTTCTTTTCTTTTGTATATCTGAGTCCACAACTAGGGAATCCACATCACCTTGTCTAGTCACCATCTTGAGGGGATAGTTCATCTCAAGGACTTGGCTTGCAGACCTAATAACTAGTTTATTCTTACTTCCCACCTCTAAATCCTTCTTATGCTTTCTCACAAAAATAGAGGCTAGCAACAATGCCTCACCTACCAATTCATTTTCCTCCCTTAGGCATGTACTTGAAATTTTAGCATTCAACTCGTCATTATAGGTCCCATAACCCTTATGAGGGCTCAAAACCCATTTCTTAGACTTACCCACTACAGGGGCTTGTAGGATCACCTCTATGGAAGCAAGAGAATCCAGGACATAGTTCACATCCTCCTCATATTTTGAATCCTTTTTCTAGGACAAGTTTCCTCTTCTTCCCTTTCTTGATAATAGGCTCCTATTCAAAAATCGTATCATACTCCTATGTCAACTTCATCTGCTCACCCTTTTGGGTAGCAATTGGCTTAGATGCCTCAAAGGATTTAGCATAATTAGATATTAAAATAATGAGCCCTACATGTAGAACTATATTTTTGGATTTTCTTTTATGGTCCTTGAGACTATAATCCAATGATGCCAAGAGATAGTAAGGAAAAGATATATTTTTTTTTTGTGGTGGAAATGATTGAGCATAACAAAGTGCTAAGAATTTGCCATAAAGGAGCATTCTTCCAAGGTGATATATCTCATGAGTTCCTCAAACACATCCCCCCATAGTTCCTTCAGATAGCTCCTCTGGTAACCATGATTCTTCGTCATCTTCAATTCATGAGCTTCATCCCATTTGAAAAAAAATTGCATGGATATCTAAGATTCCTTCTGATCCCTAGAAACTTTCTTACCATCCATAGACAACCCAGTGATATTAGCTATAAAATCAAGTCATTCACATAAAAATCTATTGTTCCCAACTTCGAAACCCTATTGTTCCATGCTTTTTCAAACAATGTCATCATTTGAGGGTTGCTACCATGCAATATTTCTAGGTGTGAAGTCAACCCACCTTTCTCTAAAATGTGCCACAACTTTGACTTCTTGACAACATCACAAGAGAAAGGCTTTGCATGGTTCCTATCACCTCCCATGGGTACAAAATTTGCATAGTCAAGAATCTTGATAACTTTGAATGCAATGAGGAGAAACAACAAGAAGGTGATACAAAGAATTCCCACAATCCATGTGAAAACAAAATTAAGGTAGGAGAAAATAATGATCCTAGAGTTTTGTTCCATATAGATATCAACTAGGGTACAATCAGCTTGATTCATATCTATCTTTCCATCCCTCCACATAATAACTTTCCATGTGAAGATAGTCGTGCATGCCCCGAGCCTTAATAAATCATCAATCAATTTAAATTTGGAAATCATGATTAATACTTACAATTTCCTCAATAGGGAGGGGTTCATTCACACCCCATTCCTTAGCACCTCTAACTCCAAGATCAGTGAAAACATCAGCTAATCTGTTTCCTTCTCTCAAAATATGAGAATTTTAATACTCATCAAAGGATTTAAGAATATCAATAGCATCCCTAATCAAATATTCAATAGTCAATGAGGGGGTAGCACAGTTCTTCAAATTATTGATGGTATTGAGAGAATCCCCCTCAATCCATACTTTCTTATAACCTTTAACTTGTGCCAACTTTAGACCATGATTGATGCAGGAGCATCCAATGGTGTAAGGGCAATCTTGCATCACCCAAAAATAGTTAAATTTCAAGTTTCTCAATTTTTAGATGTTTTTACATTTTTGGATACATTTTTTTTCATAATGAAATTCCCAATTTACGGTTTTTATTTTCTATTCCTGGGTTGAAAGATATTGCAGTTTTAGTTTCCCAGATTTGCACCTGAAAATCTTTCAAGTTAGATTTGAGGAACTTAGAGTTTCTAGATCAGCCCCAAAACTTGCTGAAATTGACATAGCCAATTTCAAGTGCATTATTGACTTTGGGAACTTTCCAATGGTTCAAACGGTTTGTGAATCGGAGTCCCAGATCAAAAGTTATGGCCCCGGGAAGCTGGGGCACTTTCTAGAAGATACAATTGCAAATGTTCTTTTGAAATTGGAACTTCAAATTTTAATTTTTCGGTGCCAAACTGCCTAAACTCAAATTTGAATGTTGTTTTGGCTCCAAACTAAAGAGGAGCTCTATTTATGGGTGGGTTTCTAACTTTTGGGTAACTTTTTGGGGATAAGCTCGCATATTGCGAAAGGCTAATTTTGTAGCTTTCTGTAACTTTCATGTGTTGTAGAACTTGGGGATTTGAGATCCTCTGCATGTAAGAAGCTCCATTTTTTGAATAATAAAATTATTCTCTTGTTGTGGGTTATTTGTTAAGTCTCGGGCTACGCCCTCATCAAGTGGTATCAGAGCAGGTTTTCTTCAGCATGTGGACAGATCGCCAATTGTGAGGCAGTTTGCACTAGGACCGTGGTTGTGGGTCGAGGTCAAGAAAGATGCCTCCAAGAGTGATGCTTGCTAGGCGTGGTGGTGCCAGAGGAGGTCGAGGCGGTAGAAATGCTGGTGGAAGAGATGCACTGGCAGCCCTCCAAAGACAGATTGATGTGTTACAAGAGTAGTTGAGAAGAGGGTTAAACCTAAGGGAGGAAAGTGAGGATGAAGGAGAGGAAGAAGGTTCAAATGTAGAAGAGAAAGAAGAAGCAATTGATCAAGACCAAATGTGGCTAATTAGGGCCATTTCAGAGATCGGGAAAAGACCTAGAGTAGAAGTCCCAAGTTATTCTAGAAGTCTTAACCCGAAAGGGTTGATCGACTGGATCAACAAGCTAGAAGAATATTTTGAGTATGAGGAAATAGAGGACCCAAATTGGGTTAAGTTTGCGAAAATGAAGCTGAAGGGCCATGGGAGTATTTGGTGTAAAGAGGTCTAGTTGGAAAGAAATTGAAGAGGAAAAGGAAATATCACTAGATGGGATCACATGGTAGAGAAACTGAAGAAGCGGTTCATACCAGTGGACTACTAGTTAGATATGTTGAAGAAATTGCAAGGGTTAAAACAAGGAAGCAGATCTGTGAAAGAATATACCGAAGATTTTCACAAGATAATCATCAGAACGGGCCACACAGAGGCCAATAAGGAGAAGGTAGCCTGATATCTTAATTGGTTATGACCAAGCATTTAGGAGGAGTTAAGCCTAGTCAGAATGACCACCATTGAGGATTTGTATCAGTTTTCTCTGAAGGTGGAAGAGAAGCTGAACACAAGATTTGATGGCAAGCAAAAAAGACAAGGAGGTCAAAGTGGAAGGGGCAGTGGAAGACCTTCAGAAAGCCAAAATGATGATGAAAAAAAGGTGAAGATGTGGGTACCAGTCAAAGCCAAAGGAATGACAACTTCTACCGCCCTCGTGATCAAAATAGTGTTGATCAAAGAGGTAGAGGATGAGGGAGATATGGACAAGGATTTGAAAGAGGTGGTTTCAAAGGAACGTGTTTCCAGTGTGGTCAAGAAGGGCGTCGAGCCTATCAATGTCCACAAAACCAAGGAAGGGAAAACAAAAGGCCAGAAGGTCATGGAAGGGTTGTGCATGCAGATGAGGAGGCCCAATCTGAACATTCAGATGATGCTAAAAAGGGAGAAGCCCTAGTGATTAGGAGAGCCCTGGTGACTGAGGAAAAGGAACCAGAACAGAGGAACAAACTATTTTGCACAAGGTGCAAGTGTGAAGGAAAATGTTGTGATGTCATTATTGACGGTGAGAGCACCAATAACCTTGTGCCAGAAGAGATGGTCACAAAGTTGAAGATGATGAGGGAAAGGCACCCGCATCCATATCAGATTGCCTGGTTGCAGAAAGACCACAAAATTTTGGTCAATGAGCAGTGCTTAGTAAAGTTCAAGATTGGGAGCTACCATGATGAGGTACTCTGTGATATCATCCCCATGGATGCATGTCACATGTTGTTGGGGTGGTTGTGGCAGTTTGATAGGTGAGCTATACATGATGGCCATGCAAACACTTATTCCTTGACAAAGGATGGGGTCCATCGCAAGTTGAAACCCCTAAAGGAGACTGAAGAAAAGGTATGCAGTAGTGCTAGGATTTGTTATGTAGATGGAAGAAAAATTTTAGAAGGTATGAAGCATGAGCATGTGTGTTGTGCATTGATTCCTAGAGTGAATAAGGAGGATAGTGAGAAGGTTCCAAATGAATTTTCTGGGATGTTGGATGAGTTTCAGGATATTATTTCTGATAATGTACCTGAGGGTTTACCACCCATAAGGAAGATCAATCATTGGATTGACTTGGTTCCTGGAGCCAGTTTACCAAATAAGGCAGCTCATAGAATGACTCCAGCAGAAAATGAGGAGTTGAATAGACAATTTCACGAGTTGTTGAGAAAGGGTTTGATATGGGAGAGTTTGAGACCATGTGCAGTACCTGCAGTACTAGCACCAAAGAATGATGGGGAGTGGAGGATGTGTACAGATTCCTGAGCCATAAACAAGATAACAATCAAGTACATATTTTCCCTACTAAGGATGGATGACCTGATGGACTATTTGAGTGGAGCTCAGTACTTCACAAAGATTGATCTGAAGAGTGGATATCACCAGATCTAGATTTGCAAGGGAGATGAATGGAAGACTTCCTTCAAGACCAAAGAGGGCCTGTACAAGTGGTTAGTCATGCCTTTTGGGCTAACTAATGCACTGAGCACATTCATGTGGCTCATGAACTATTTACTAAAATAATGTTTGGGATGTTTTGCTATTGTGTATTTAGATGATATTTTCATTTTCAGTAAGACATTGGATGAGCATCTGATGCATATTCTGAGAGCCTTTGAAAAGTTAAGAGAAGAGAAACCGTTGATTAATCTGAAGAAGTACAGTTTTGTGAAGAGGGAGTTAGTGTACTTGGGGTTTGTTGTCTTAGCAGAAGGTCTCAAGATGGACCCAGAGAAGGTCAAGGCTATTCTGGAATGGCCTACCCCAAGAACTGCTACTAAGGTGAGATTTTTCCATGGTTTGGCTAGTTTTTATGGAAATTTCATTAGAAACTTTAGTAGTATTTGTGGACCCCTGACTGAAATAATGAGAGGGGATAGAAAAGAATTCAAGTGGAGCAGTGGGGAAGAAAAAAGTTTTGAACTGTTGAAGTAGAAGATGATAGAGCAACCTAGTCTAGCCCTCCCAAATTTCAACAAGGTGTTTCAGGTGGATTGTGATGCGAGTGGTTGAGCCATTAGAGTAGTGTTGATCCAGGAAGGTAAGCCCATTGCCTATTTCGGTGAAAATTTAAATGATGCCAAGAGAAAGTATTTTGTATCTGATCAAGAACTTTATGCAATAGTTCAAGCATTAAAGAAATGGAGACATTATTTGTTGCCAAAGGAATTTGTTCTATATACTGATCATCAGGCCTTGTAGTACCTAAGTAGTCAGGGAAAATTAAATCAGAGGCATATGAAATGGGTAGAGTTTTTGCAGAGTTATACCTTTGTTTTGAAACATAGGAGTGGGAAGTCAAACAGGGTTGTAGATGCCTTAAGTAGGAGGCATATATTGATGACAAAGATGCAGATTGAAGTGGTTGGCTTCAATGAACTTAAGACACTGTATGCAGAAGATCTTGATTTCGTAAAGGCTTGGAAAGCTTGCAAAGAACCTGTTACAGTAGACAGGACAAGGTGGTTGGATTTTATAATCCAACATGGCATGTTATTTAAGGGAATTCAATTGTGTATCCTGACGAGTTCCATGATGGAGAACCTGATAAAGGAGAAGCAGAGTGGAGGAATGGCAAGACATTTTGGTCAGGATAAGACCATTGCCATTATCAGTGAGCATTATTATTGGCCGCAATTGTCACAGGATGTGAAGAAGCTTGTACAAACCTACAGGGTATGTCAGATGACTAAAGGAGTGAGCCAAAATATAGGCTTATATCAGCCCTTACCTATACTAGAGAGGCCATGGGAGGATATAAGTATGGACTTTGTTCTTGGTTTGCCAATGACAGAACAAGGGAATGATTCAGTCTTTGTGGTGGTTGATAGGTTTTCAAAGATGGCACATTTCATTCCATGTCAGAAGACCCATGATGCAATCCACATTATTGACTTGTTCCTCAAAGAGGTGGCGAGGCTACATGGTTTGTGAAAGAGTATTGTTTTAGATCGTGACACAAAATTTATGGGGTACTTTTGGAGGACCTTGTGTAAGAAGCTAAAGACAAAGTTGAAGTTCAGTTCTACACACCATCCACAAACAGATGGGAAGATAGAGGTTGTTAACAGGATTCTGGGTAACCTACTGAGATGTTTGGTAGGAGATAAACCCAAGGGATGGGACTTGATCTTACCCCAGGCATAATTTTCTTACAATAATTCTGTCAACAGAAGCATTGGTAGATCATCATTCTAGATTGTGTATGGAGGTAGCCCCAGAATAGCTCCAAAATTGAGGAAGATGGACCAAGAGAAGAAAATAAGTGTTGAAGCCAAAGATTTTGTAGAACACATCAAGGATATACATGACAAGGTAAGAGAACATATTAACAAGATGAATATGCAGTATAAGGCTAAAGCAGATCAAAAGAGGAGGTATAAGGAGTTTCAAATTGGTGATGAAGTGATGGGTGACTTGAGGAAAGAAAGGTTTCTAGTGGGAACATATAACAAATTGAAGATGAAGAAGTTCAGTCCCTGTAAAATTTTGAAGAGGCATGATTCAGGGAATGCATATGAGGTAGAGTTGCCAGATGGATTCAACATTTCCCCTGTGTTCAACATTTCAGATTTGACAGAGTATCATGAAGGTGGTGCAGAGGAAGTACCAATGATGGAACAGTGTGGGATTCCAGCACCTAATTTAGAAAATGAGGAGATTGAAGAAATCCTGGATGGTCGTGTGGGAAGGAGTACCAGGAACAGGTAGTATGAAGAATATCTGGTGAAATAGAAAGGAAGGTCTGTTGAAGATTCATCCTAGTTGCCTAAGGCAGAGGTCAACTATTTGGGTTTTCCTCCACCATGTGAGATGTGACGGGGTCACTACTCAAATTACCTTGGGTGTCTGATGCAGGAGCATCCAATGGTGTAAGGGCAATCTTGCATCACCCAAAAATAGTTAAATTTCAAATTTCTCAGTTTTTAGATGTTTTTACATTTTTGGATACCCTTTTCGTCATAATGAAATTCCCAATTTATGGTTTTTAATTTCTATAACTGGGTTGAAAGATATTGTAGTTTTAGTTTCCCAGATTTGCACTTGAAAATCTTTCGAGTTAGATTTGAGGCACTTAGAGTTCCTAGATTGGCCTTGGAGCTTTCTAAAATTGGTATAGCTGATTTTGAGCACATTATTGACTTCGAGACCTTTCCAACGGTTCAAATGGTTTGAGAATCAGAGTCCCGGATCAAAAGTTATGGCCGCGGGAAGTTGGCGCACTTTCTAGAAGATACAATTGCAAATGTTCTTTTGAAATTTGAACTTCAAATTGTAATTTTTCGGCACCAAACCGCCTAAACTCAAATTTGAATGTTGTTTTGGCTCCAAACTAAAGAGGAGCTCTATTTATGGGTGAGTTTCTAATTTTTGGGTAACTTTTTAGGGACAAGCTCGCATATTGCGAAAGGGTGATTTTATAGCTTTCTGTAACTTGCATGTGTTGTAGAACTTGGGGATTTGAGATCCTCTACATGTAAGAAGCTCTATTTTTTGAATAATAAAATTATTCTCTTGTTGTGGGTTATTTTCTAAGTCTCAGGCTACGCCCTCATCAATGATAGGTTGTAGCCAAAATTTAGCTCTTGTTAATTTGAGTTGTATGAGATGGTTCTTTCTCTACTATCTATGTTCTCCAATAATTCTTAATTAATCCTATCTAGGCTAACAAAAAAGAGTATTCATGTGAGTACTGTGAGGTGTTTTCATCATCCATGATGGTAGTAGTATTTACTATACTTCAAAATTTTGGCATATTATCCATGTTGATTTTTTTCCCAACTTCTCCCTCTTACCTACTACATATATACTCACTCACTTAGCTTTTTTTGTAATCACTTTTATTTTTTTCATATTTATTTTTTTATATTTTGATGATACTATTTTTATTCCTAAACATTTACATTACTCTCTTAGAGACCAAATTTATAAGTTTATTTGAATTTCTTTAATGATCTGTATTTATATTAAATTATGATTTTTTTAATTTCTCATACTATATATTAGGTTATTATCTATTTTGTATATTCCAACATGGTATAAGAGAATTTGGTTATTGGATAGATTTTTAGTTTCTATATTTGAGATATTCAAGAGGGATAGTTATCTTTCATGGAAGTTTCCTAAAGACTGAGTTTGACTAAACCCTTCACAATTATTTAATTGTTCCTTAAATAAGCTATGTGTGGCCAGTTTAGAATACTTTTTTGTTTAATATTTCATCACTAAATTTAATTCCAATCCCTTATATAGAATTAGAATTGTCCACCCTTCATGTAAGAAATATAAGCATACAAAATATGGAATCAAAAATTAAATCTAAAATAACTCAAGTCTAAAATCACTTACTAATCTCATTTATAGATATACGAAAAGTCTAGAAGATGTCATATTTTAATTTTTTTACATTTTTGCAATGAGTTTTCACAAATATTTATCTTACATATTATTTTATATATAAGGAGTACATGGATGTGAATGGGATATGAAATGAATGTGTACCACCCCTTACATTTTTACCTAAAGTTAGGAAAGAGACACAGGAATGATAAGATATTTCAAACATTAAGTAATACCCTAGTTGTGTTAGGATAATGTGATATTTAATTATAATCTTTCTTTTGAAATCCATCTCCTAAAAAATTTAGAACTGTAATTGGATGTCCATGTTGTAAAACTATATTATTATTTTATTATTATCATCCTTATTGACTTAGAATATTAATATTAGTGATAATTATTAAAGGGGTAGAGATGGTAGTGGTAGTTACAAAGCTATTACTTAGTATATTTATCATCTTTTCATGCTAGAATGTAGTAGTAAAGCATCATGAATTATTAGTGGGATTAGTAGTAAAGCATCATGAATTATTAGTGGGATTTACTCACATGCATCAAGGTGAATTTGAATACATATATTGTGATGTATGCTATTATGATGGAGTTAGAACTAAAAATTATCATCTGTTATTAGTAAAAAGGTTAATTTTACACTTTTTGGTTATTTAAGAGTAATATATATTATCCTAAGGAGATCCTCTTTATTTTTGACATAGAGTTTTAGCATGGTTTAGTGGTACATTTTTAAAATAGAGGCATGAGATAGTAGTTTCTTTATGGTATTCTATAGCTTTTTCTAGAAGGTCATTAGGATGAAAGGAAATTAAAGTACAACATATACATTGTATTCTTAAATATTATTACATTCATGAGCCACTTTTTGATGGTGAATTATTTCCAAAAGTTGTTTATTCATATGGATTTTGTGTCATGTTTTGAATATTTATGTTCTTCAAATTTTATTACTTTTTGATTTATTCATCACATAAAATGTTCTTAGGATAGTAAAATGTTTTATAATTAATTTAATATTTGAATACTTTGTATACAAATTTATTCCAAGATTTACTCATGTTGATATAACAAGAAGTCAAACTCAAGGAAGGCTTCATGTTTGGGGACAAATATGCCAAGAAAGTGTAAAAAAGGTGTTGATTTCCCGTTCTCACCCACCTAGAGGTAATTGCTAGGAAGTTAGTTGACTTTGACACAAAATGGCCTTGACTTTGGTTTTGAAGGAAAAATAATTGATGTAGAATTCTAAAAAAAAGCTATCAAAATCAAATAGACATGAATGTGCATCGAAGGAAATAAAAAAATATGGCTCCAAAGTATTTTGGGTCAAGAGAAGATAATGATGAAAATATATGCACTTGACACCTCAACAATGATAAAATGCATGTTGAATACACTTGAGAGGATTTAAATTGACTATAACACTTATAAAAATGATATACAACCTAAGGGTCAAGACAAAAGAAAAATAGAGTCAACCAAACAAGAGTCAAGATAGCTATGCAATGCATTTGATCAGCAGAACACAAGCTATGTACATTAAATAATTTGATGAAAGTGAATGTATTGTCAATCTAATATAGCACACTAGATTGATAAAGAGTAAGAATGGGAAACCCAAAAGACTCATAGATATCCAGGTCATAGAGTACTTGAAAGTGGAGATGAAGATTGCACGAAGTAATCCAAACCACATGGAACATGAGGCACTATTAAAATAAGAATACGATTACTTGTATACATTGTTGATTAATGATGAGGAAACAATTTATTACAGCAATTAAAAAAGTATGCTCTCTCTTTGATATATAAAAAAATTATCATTATTTTGTAATTGATATTATTATTTTTTAGGTAAAAGGAAAAAGCTTGAATATTATATATATTATAAAAGTTCAGATTTACATGTGTACAGCGAAAACAATTTACAAAAAGTTTATAAAATGTTTACAAAAAATATATCCATGAGGGGGGCCAAACTAGAACACAATGCCCCGAATACTAGAAGCTTAGATGAGAGAGTGTGTGAAAGCCAAGAGAGGACATTTTTCACCACGCTGTAGGTTGAAATTGGTCATACCACAAGAGGGGTGTTGTTGAAATCCACAATCCATTGGAGATCCAACATAAAATCGAAGTTACATCATAGCTCGATGTTGAAATTATCATTATTTGCTAATTATATCACATAAACAGTGAAATAATACAAATTGATGACTTTCAATTAAACCTATCAATTTACTTAAACAGTGAAATAGTACTTAACCATACATAAGTATAGTCCTAGATATGACACATTACTAATATTTGGCCGAAATTATTTATTTGAATAACCATAAGAAACTCGTGAAATTCCCGTTCTTTATGCTGGGCTACTCGGAGGGAACTAACTTTAAGTGATGTCATCTTCCTTCAATCCTATTCCCGTACGCAAAATGTTAAATCAAGAAATGATGACGTTGAATAGAGTGTTAGGCGGAGCGTCATTTTTTCAAATTTGTATTTCTCACGCAATTGCGATGGATGATTTTCTTCCATTCTACGCGTACTCAAAATCAAAAAGCAATAATTTCTTTTCTGGAAGAAATTTGACATCACGGCCTGAGTGAAGAATATCTGGTTATTGAAAGATTTACAAAATAGAATCAATTATTTTTAACCTTCTTAATGCTCTTATGCTTTTTCTTTTTTATTTTTTTAACATAAAATATGCGAAATAAGATTTTATAAATTATTTTTATTTTGTTTTCCAACATAATAGGTTATTGTTCATGATTCTTATAGGGTCTTGAATCACAAGTGAAATGATCTATAAAAGCACATGATAAGGAATGTAAGCAATATAATATTAAAAAAATGAATTAAATTTTTGCTTGACTCTATAAATTATTGTATTAAAGAATTCATGTATCAAAATAATTTATGACAAATACACATATTATAACTATCTTTTATTGAAACCTCCAAGAAAGGAGAAGCAAAACAAATACATGGAGGAGAGTTCATAACTATAAAAGAGAAACTACCATAAGATGGAGAAGGATCATGCCTTTTAGATTCAATATCACATTAGAATTAGAATCTTCTCGATTATTTTTAACATTAGAACATATAATGTTATAAGTTTGTCATTTATTAAAATATAGGTTTCAACTCCATGAACTTGGAAATTATCCAGGGAATTGCATAGTAATTTTTTTAGTGTCATATCACTTATTTCACAATGTCAAAGGACACATTAGAATGAAAAATATCTTAAATGTTATTTTACACAAGTTCTTTGACATCAAATTCTAGAGCTATATACCATAAATTGACATTTAATTATATATAACTCTACACTAATATATTTTGATATTTTTTAGATGTGTTTATGATATCTATCTAGTCATTCATTAGTGATATCTATAAAAATAAAGTGTTAGAATTTTTTTAAAATATTTATAAATATGTTTTTTTTTTAATATCAGATAATTTAATAATTAAAAATAACTATTATCAATAAATATAAAATATTACTTATTATTAATTTTTTGGAAAGCTTCTATCAAGGTGGTATCTCCCATTATATTAATGTCCTAAAATGCCCCTCATTGAGGGAAACATGAGTTTATAGAATTCAGGGGACTGGAGGAAGATTAATCACAAATTCAATTCTTACAATATCTCAAGATGACAATGAGAGAGATAATTTTTGTAATCCACCACAAAATTTTTGATGGGAAAAATTACAGAAAACAATTCCTTCTATAAATTACTTTCCAATCCATTTTGGTTAGGATGTCCATAATAGGCTATCTAAGTCTAGTCCTAATCATAGCTTGAAATGGTAGTTTGTGCTCACTTTACCCATGGTTCATGTAAGAAATAGTTAGCTTCCAATTTCCACATTAGCTTCATTCCTATGAATTCCATGAAGTATCCCAAGAAGTCACCAAGTAGAGCATAGTCATGAATATGTCTACTAGCAATCCATTGAATATCGATTACCTCAATAATTTATACACTTCCATCTATAGGTTTTCAATTGAGAATTTATGTTGCAACTATTGAACACTTGTAATACTAAGAGAAGGGGGTAGGGGAGGGCAGAGAGAAGGGGGTAGGGGAGGGCGGGGTGAATTAGTATTCTATTAAACCATTCAAACATTAGCCATCCAATTGCCAAAGCATATTTAACTGTTATAAGAAATGAAAGCATGAAAACATCCACAACATCACATAACACATGAACTACATCTTTTAATCTTTCTAACAAATTATTCATCCTCTAGATCCTTTGATAGAGTGCAAGAATGACATGAATAACATGGGGTAGGGATGATAATGGACAATATTATTTTCCTACAAAGATAACATAAACCCCAATTGTGGAACTCTATAAAGCTCAAGCATATTGGAAGGATCACCATTATAGAGAGGTACTTCTTTCCTCTTTTTTGAGGATTTAATGCACCTCTGTTTGATGCTTAGAAACTAAGTTACAAATGTTAGCTATTGATTTGCATTGAGTTCTTTTAGTACACATTGTTTAGTTTTAGTGGTTCCTAACTATAGTCTACCCCTAATTAATTTTTGAAGGGAGAGTCTCAATAGGATGAGAAGATGACTTACTATGAAGAGACATGAGAGTGCAATCTATAATCTTATAATAAGAGGATTGCCAATAAAAGGAAGTATTTGATATGTTGAGGTAAATGACATGTTGGGTGTCTCATAAATGAACAGTATGTATATTTAAAGACTCTATTGAATTCTTAGAGAGAGCATTTTTTTTGCACACATGCACTTTTAAGGATAAGTTGAATAGAATCTATCAAGCTTAATGTAAATGACTTTGGTAAGTGTAGTAGCAATAGTCTTTCTATTTGAGACTAAAAAATATCAAAACAAAGGTTGAAAAACTAAGAAAAACATATGAACATACCATGGACCATGTTTAAGGATAGCCCTTACATGGCTAGTTTCATCAAAACAAAAGAAAAATTTCTTAGTTAAGTTTTTTCAGCATCAAGTCAGATCTTATGTAGAGCCCAATATTTGTCTCTCCACTCTTTAAACTTACTTTCTAAAGATGTTATGCCAACAAAATAACCAATTAAAATAAAATATTCTAGCCATTTATACACATTATCAAACATAAGGATGAGTAAAACATCTGTAAGAAGATCATTATAGAGTGACTTTAGACATTAAGGACTTTTTTAATAGATCTATTGTCAAAAGTTTCCAAACCATTACTCTCGATTGATACAATTTGAAGCTATATAAAGAGAAGCCTTGATGCAGGAGCATCCAGTGGTGTAAGGGCAATCTTGCATCTCCCAAAAATAGTTAAATTTCAAGTTTCTCAGTTTTTAGATGTTTTTACATTTTTGGATACCCTTTTCATCATAATAAAATTCCCAATTTACAGTTTTTATTTTCTTTTACTGGGTTGAAAGATATTGGAGTTTTAGTTTCCCAGATTTGCACCTGAAAATCTTCCAAGTTAGATTTGAGGAGCTTAGAGTTCCCGTATCGGCTCCGACACTTGCCAAAATCAGCATAGCAAATTTTGAGCGCATTGTTGACTTCGAGACCTTTCCAATAGTTCAAACAGTTCGCGAATCGGGGTCCCGGATCAAAAGTTATGGCCCCGGGAAGTTGACACACTTTCTAGAAGATACAATTGCAAATGTTCTTTTGAAATTTGAACTTCAAGTTGTAATTTTTTGGCACCAAACTACCTAAACTCAAATTTGAATGTTGTCTTGGCTCCAAACTAAAGAGGAGCTCTATTTATGGGCGGGTTTCTAATTTTTTGGGAAACTTTTTGGGGACAGGCTCGCATATTGCGAAAGGGTTATTTTGTAGCTTTCTGGAACTTGCATGTGCTGTAAAACTTGGGGATTTGAGATCCTCTACATGTAAAAAGCTCTATTTTCTAAATAATAAAATTATTTTGTTGTTTTTTTGTTATTTTCTAAGTCTAAGGTTGCACCCTCGTCAAGTGGTATCAGAGCAGGTTTTCTTGAGCATGTGGACAGATCACCGATCATGAGGCAGTTTACACCAGGACTGTGGTTGTGCGTAAAGGTCAAGAAAGTTGCCTCCAAGAGTGATGCCTGGTAGGTGTGGTGGTGCCAGAGGTGGTCGAGGTGGCAGAAATGTTGGTGGAAGAGATGCACTGGTAGCCCTCCAAAGAAAGGTTGATGCGTTGCAAGAACAGTTGAGAAGAGGGTTAAACCTAGGGGAGAAAAGTGAGGATGAAGGAGAGGAAGAAGAAGCAATTGATCAAGACCAAATGCAACTAATAAGGGCCATTTCAAAGATCAGGAAAAGACCCAGAGCAGAAGTCCCCAGTTATTCTAAAATTCTGAACTTGGAAGAGTTGATCGACTGGATCAACGAGCTAGAAGAATATTTTGAGTATGAAGAAATAGAGGACCCAGATCGGGTTAAGTTTGCGAAAATGAAGCTGAAGGGCCATGCCAGTATTTGGTGGAAAGAGGTCCAGTTGGAAAGAAATCAAAGAGGAAAAGAAAATATCACCAGATGGGATCGCATGGTAGAGAAACTGAAGGAGCAGTTCATACCAATGGACTATGAGTTAGATCTGTTGAATAAATTGCAAGGGTTGAAGCAAGGAAGCATATCTATGAAAGAATATACTGAAGATTTTTACAAGATAATCATCAAAATGAGCCACATAGAGGCCAATAAGGAGAAGGTAGCCCGATATCTTAATGGGTTATGACTGAGCATTCAGGAGGAGTTAAGCCTAGTCAGAATGACCACCATTGAGGATGTGTATCAGTTTGCTCTGAAGGTGGAAGAGAAGTTGAACAAAAGATTTGATGGCAAGCAAAAAGGATGAGGAGGTCAAAGTGGAAAGGGAAGTGGAAGACCTTCAGGAAGCCGAAATGATGATGAAAAGAAAAGTGAAATGTGGGTACCAGCCGAAGCAAAAGAATGACAACTTCTACCACCCTCATGATCAAAATAGTGGTGATCAAAGAGGTAGAGGACGAGGGAGATATGGACAAGGATCTGGAAGAGGTGGTTTCAAAGGAATGTGCTTCTAGTGTGGTGAAGAAGGGCATCAAGCCTATGAATTTCCACAATACCAAGGAAGGGTAGACAAGAGGCTAGAAGGTCGTGGAAGGGTTGCGCATGTAGACGAGGAGGCCCAATCTGAACATTTAGATGATGCTAAAAGGGGAGAAGCCCTAGTGATTAGGAGAGCCTTGGTGACAGAGGAAGAATCTTTTTCACACAACGTGCAAGTGTGAAGAAAAATGTTGTGATGTCATTATTAACAGTGGGAGCACCGATAATTTGGTGTCAGAAGAGATGGTCACAAAGTTGAAGCTGAAGAGAGAAAGGCACCCGCATCCGTATCGGATTGCCTGGTTGCAGAAAGACCACAAAAGTTTTGGTCAATGAGCAGTGCCTAATAAAGTTCAAGATTGGGAGCTACCATGATGAGGTACTCTGTGATATCATCCCCATGGATGCATGTCATATGTTGTTGGGTAGGCCGTGGCAGTTCGATAGCGAGCTATACATGATGGCCATGCAAACACTTATTCCTTGACAAAGGATGTGGTTCGTCACAAGTTGAAACCCTTGAAGGAGACTGAAGAAAAGGTATGCAGTAGTGCTAGAATTTGTTATGTAGATGGAAGAAAATTTTTAGAAGGTATGAAGCATGAGCGTGTGTGTTATGCATTGATTCCTAGAGTGAGTAAGGAGAATAGTGAAAAGGTTCCAGAAGAAATTTTTGGGATGTTGGATGAGTTTCACGATATTGTTTTTGATAATGTACCTGAGGGTTTACCACCAATAAGGAAGATCAGTCATTAGATTGACTTGATTCCTGGAGCCAGTTTTGCCAAATAAGGCAGCTCATAGAATGACTCCAGTAGAAAATGATGAGTTGAACAAACAAGTTCAAGAGTTGTTGAGAAAGGGTTTGATACGAGAGAGTTTGAGTCCATGTGCAGTACCTGCAATACTAGCACCAAAGAAGGATGGGGAGTGGAGGATATGTATAGATTCCTGAGCCATAAACAAGATAACAATCAAGTACAGATTTCCCCTGCCAAGGATGGATGACCTGATGGACTATTTGAGTGGAGCTCAGTACTTCAAAAAGATTGATCTGAAGAGTGGATATCACCAGATTTGGATTCGAGAGGGAGATGAATGGAAGACTGCCTTCAAGACCAAAGAGGGCCTGTACTAGTGGTTAGTCATGCATTTTGGGCTAACCAATGCACCGAGCACATTCATGCGGCTCATGAACAAGGTACTAAAAGAATTTCTGGGAAGTTTTGTTATTGTGTATTTAGATGATATTTTGATTTTCAGTAAGACGTTACATGAGCACCTTATGCATATTCAGAGAGCCTTTGAGAAGTTAAGGGAAGAGAAACTGTTGATTAATTTGAAGAACTGTATTTTTGTGAAGAGGGAGTTAGTGTACTTGGGGTTTGTTGTCTCAGCAGAAGGTCTCAAGATGGACCCAGAGAAGGTGAAGGCTATTCTAGAATGGCCTACCCCAAGAACTACTACCGAGGTGAGATCTTTCTATGGTTTGGCTAGTTTTTATAGAAAGTTCATTTGAAACTTTAGTAGTATTTGTGGACCCCTAACTGAAACAATGAGAGGGGATAGAAAAGAATTCAAGTGGAGCAGGGGAGCGGCAAAAAGTTTTGAACTATTGAAGCAAAACGTGATAGAGCAACCTGTTGTAGCCCTCCAAGATTTCAACAAGGTGTTTCAGGTGGATTGTGATGCTAGTGCTTGTGCCATTAGAGCAGTGTTGAGCCAAGAAGGTAATCCCATTGCCTATTTCAATGAAAAGTTAAATGATGCCAAGAGAAAGTATTATGTATATGATCAGGAATTTTATGCAATAGTTCAAGCATTAAAAAAACGGAGACATTATTTGTTGCCAAAGGAATTTGTTCTATATACTGATCATCAGGCCTTGTAGTACCTAAATAGTTAGGGAAAATTAAATCAGAGGCATATGAAATGGGTAGAGTTTTTGCAGAGTTATACCTTTGTTTTGAAACATAGGAGTGGGAAGTCAAATAGGGTTGCAGATGCCTTAAGTAGGAGGCATACATTGATGACAAAGATGTAGATTGAAGTGGTTGGATTCAATGAACTCAAGACATTGTATGCAAAAGATCCTAATTTTGTAGAGGCTTGGAAAGCTTGCAAGGAACTTGTTACAGTGGACAGGACAAGATGGCTGGATTTCATAATCTAGGATGGCATTTTATTTAAGGGAAGTCAATTATGTATCCCAAGGAGTTCCATGAGAGAGAACCTGATAAAGGAGAAGCATAGTGGAGGAATGGTAGGACATTTTGGTCAGGATAAGACCATTGCCATTATCAGTGAGCATTATGATTGGCCTCAGTTTTCACAGGATGTGAAGAAGTTTGTACAAAGCTATAGGGTATGTCAGATGGATAAAGGAGTGAGCCAAAATACAGACTTATATCAGCCTTACCTATACCAGAGAGGCCATGGGAGGATATAAGTATGGACTTTGTTCTTGGTTTGCCAAGGGCGTAACAAGGGAATGATTCAGTCTTTGTGATGGTTGATAGGTTTTCAAAGATGGAACATTTCATTCCATGTCAGAAGACCCATGATGTAGTCCACATTGCTGACTTGTTCTTCAAAGAGGTGGTGAGGCTACATGGTCTGCCAAAGAGTATTGTTTCAGATCGTGACACCAAATTTGTTGGGTACTTTTGGAGGACCTTGTGGAAGAAGTTGAAGACAGAGTTGAAGTTCAGTTCTACACTCCATCCAGAAATAGATGGGTAGACAGAGGTTGTTAACAGGAGTCTGGGTAACCTACTAAGATGTTTGGTAGGAGATAAACCCAAGGGATGGGACTTGATCTTACCCCAGGTAGAATTTTCTTACAAAAATTATGTCAACAAAAGCACTAGTAGATCACCATTCCAGATTGTGTATGGAGGTAGCCCCAGAATAGCTACAGAATTGAGGATGATGCACCAAGAGAGGAAAATAAGTGTTGAAGCCAAAGATTTTGCAAAACACATCAAGGATATCCATGACAAGGTAAGAGAACATATTAACAAGATGAATATGCAGTATAAGGCTAAGGCAGATCAGAAGAGGAGGTATAAAGAGTTTCATATTGGTGATGAAGTGATGGTCCACTTGAGGAAAGAAAGGTTTCTAGTAGGAACATATAACAAATTAACGATGAAGAAGTTCAGTCCCTGTAAAATTTTAAAGAGGCATGATTCAGGGAATGCATATGAGGTAGAGTTGCTAAATGGATTCAACATTTCTCCTGTATTCAACATTTCAGATTTGACAGAGTATCATGAAGGTGGTGTAGAGGAAGTACCAATGATGGAGCAGTGTGGGATTCCACCACCTAGTTTAGAAAAGGAGGAGATTGAAGAAATCTTGGATAGTCGTGTGGGAAGGAGTACCCGGAACAAGCAGTATGAAGAATATATGGTGAAATGGAAAGGAAGGCCTGTTGAAGATTCATCCTGGTTGCCTAAGGTAGAGGTTGACTATTTGGGTTTTCCTCCACCATTTGAGACGTGATAGGGTCACTTCTCAAATTACCCCGGGTGTCTGATGTAGGAGCATCAAATGGTGTAAGGGCAATCTTGCATCACCCAAAAATAGTTAAATTTCAATTTTCTCAGTTTTTAGATGTTTTACATTTTTAGATACCCTTTTCATCATAATGAAATTCTCAATTTACAATTTTTATTTTCTATTCCTAGGTTGAAAGATATTGCAGTTTTAGTTTCCCAGATTTGCACCTGAAAATATTTGGAGTTAGATTTGAGGCACTTAGATTTCTTGGATCGGCCCCAAAACTTGCCAAAATTGGCGTAGCAGATTTTGAGCACGTTGTTGACTTTGAGACATTTCCAACGGTTCAAACGGTTCGTGAATCAGGGTCCCGGATCAAAAGTTATGCCCTCGAGAAGTTGGCGCACTTTCTAGAAGATACAATTGCAAATGTTCTTTTGAAATTTGAACTTCAAGTTGTAATTTTTTGGCGCCAAACCACCTAAACTCAAATTTGAATGTTGTCTTGGCTCCAAGCTAAAGAGGAGGTCTATTTATGGGCGGGTTTCTAATTTTTTGGGAAAGTTTTTTGGGACAAGCTCGCATATTACGAAAGGGTTATTCTGTAGCTTTCTAGAACTTGCATGTGTTGTAAAACTTGGGGATTTGAGATCCTCTACATGTTAGAAGCTCCTTTTTCTGAATAATAAAATTATTCTCTTGTTTGTGGGTTATTTTCTAAGTCTCGGGTTGCACCCTCGTCAACCCTAAAAAACCTGCAATAAACATGAAAGGTTAAGAATTTCCTTTCGAGAAAAGCATTACATAAAGATACTGAAAGACCTCAAACAAAGGCACCAAAGGCTAGCCAAGTGAATTATTTTTCATGGTGATTATTTTAATTTTAATAGCCAGTATTGAAAAACTGACAAGAAGTGCACTCAATAAATAAATATTGACGTGGCACACTCAACCTTTTCTTGTATAACTAACCTTCCATAATAATTATCATTTCACTGTGGATAGAAGTTAATGCAGGAGGATGATGTAGTGAGCAAGGCTGATGCTTTTGAAAGGTAGTCAAGACCTGTGAATCCCAGGTCCAGGTTAAATATTAATGAAGGACGATGAATTAGATTGTAATTAAAATTGCGCATCGCAACTATTATATTTTGAAATCGGGACGATGAACTACATTGTGAAATCAACAGATAAGAATAGTTTTATGGTTTTTCTTCCTTCATTAGAAGATACCTACCATTGATAAAACATTTTTTCACAGTCGGAACATAATTAACCAAATAATCATACTCAACTTCATCCTTTCCCAAACTAAAACAGGAATGCAGACAAACACAACTATACATTCCCGTGGTCCTGACAATTGTAATAAAAAATAATAATATCTTCAGAAACTGGCGACGGTTCCAGGTAATGTGAAAATAGGTCAGGTTCGGTCATATTCAGCCCTTTTACAATAACAACTTTGAAATATATAAACATTGACTATATTCTACTAACTTTGAAATATATATTTAGTTTAGACATGTATTTATTTATTAAGTTGTTTCTTCAGAAAAATGCTTGCATATTGATTGTAATGGGGAGAATTTACACCTTTAGGTAAATTCTCCATTTTCATCACCTCTACTTTAGAAAATGAAAATTTGATGATGCAAATCCACATCTGCATCTTTTTCCATCCACTTGGCAGCTCATTTTTGCATTGGTAGAGGAATCTCTGTTGCGGAGCACACATCGTGTTTCCATCCTAATAGGATTCCTATCTTTGGAATCTTTAGAGGCATTACGTTTCTCCATTGATAATGAAGTGTAACATCTCTGCCTCCCTTGACCATCGAGAAATGAGTCTTTTGTGTTTCTCCATTGGAAATGAAGTGTAACATCTCTGCCTCCCTTGGTAATTCAAATGCTCTATCTCTCCATTCTTTCATTCTTTTCTAGACTCTTGAGCATTCTACTTCACATTCTTAGTTTCATTCTCACACTTTCAAGCTTGTATTTCACTCTTTTGTGGCTACAAGCTACTGGTTTTTGGATCGTTGACTCCATTTGTTTGACAATGTTACTATTGGAAAACTTGTGAGCTCTCTCATCCAACTACTTGCCTTGAGTGCTTGTAGTTGTGGAGGTGGTAATGTTCTTCAATATTGCTAGGTGCTACCACAATAATGGGTTACACTTTTTGGGACATCCTGATTTTTGCCTGAAATCACATATTTTTAGAAAATACAATGATTTATGACTTTAAAGGTTCCATTTAAATTATTTTAATTAAAGAGGGATTGATAAAACCCCCTTAGATCAAACCCCCTTGGATAGAACCTTGTTAGATTTAAACCATACCTATAATCAAGTCTCCTTACACCTATCAAAATGCTGATAAAAAACCACTTTTGATTTACCTTTTGGGTGATCAAATGAATTCATTTAAAATTTATGCTTTGTAAGCCTGTAGTCCTTATTATAAGCTTCCTAAAAAGTATAATTTTAAATATGTTTAATTTGATTATTATATTTATTTTTTATTTCTTGTGAATGTAGGATTTTCAATGAACATCAAGTTCTTTATTTCACACATACAAAAAAATAGAAAAATAGAGAAAAAATTTCTAAAAAATACATGTGCCCTAGGTATTGATTCCTTATTCCAACAAAAAAAGAATAAGTTAATTCAAATGAATACAAAAAAAGTTATGCATGCCGAAGTACACCTTTGTCCAAATTATAATTACGCTAACTTGGAAAATTAATTAAAAAATATATATGTAACAAAAAATTATGAAAAAATATCCATCCCCTAGATATTGGTGTGAAAAATTTGCGTTTTAAAAATCAGAATTGTATCCTATCTATAAAAAAATTTATGTGTGCCGAAGTGAACATCACTTTTTAAAAATGCTGATTAGTAGAAAAAATAAGTTATTAAAAATTACATAAAATGATTTACAATTTATTTTTTAATTTTTTTAAAAAAATATAATTAGAATCTACACAAAATATCTAACAAATAACTAGTTTGATTCATCTTCAAAACCTTAATGGTTTAGCTACTATAGGTGTAAGAAAGTTAATATCTAGTGAAAAATCCTGATTTTAATGTGCGTTTGCGTACCATACTTGTTGTTGGTGATTCCTCTTAGCACTATTTCCTTTCTACTTCTACATCATTTTCCATATGACATTTCTATTTGGCTATCCATGGAGGTGGAAACACCAAAGTGGGGGACAAACTGAGGCAATCCTCTAAAAATAACCCCAACATTTTCCTTCGTCTTATGTGTGTAGGTGTTTACGCATGGAGCTCTTCAAAGATTCAACTCATAGATAGAAAGGTCCACTTTTCTCACTTTCCCTTTGTCAATTCTTGTTTAGCTTAGAGGTAGTATTTGTCTTCCTATACTCTAGTTCTACACCTTTTCAAATATTATGTCATAGTATAAAATCTCAGCAATTATGAAGATAGTTGATTTTTTTGTGTTTTAATATGTTCCTAAGAACTTATGTCCGTAATAATTTCAATACACATTTGAGATGCTAGCATGCCACACTAGATTCCATAATCTATGTTCTCAATCTTAGAAAGTGAGCAATTTGGACAATGGATTGAACTATCAAAATTAGTTCTCTTGACCCCGTGAAACATTTAGTTTAGCAAAACGATAGTAGTATCTAGATTGATCTTCCCTTTTAGCCTTAACATCTTAACCTTTTAAATCCACCTAGCAAAAATTAAGGTAGATTAGGGCAGCTTATTGCTTAGGACTCTCCCGTGACCTAGAGTCTCAGAGTAGTCAGTCCCCCTTTACATTTTGGTGAACTTCACATGAACTATTCTAATTTTGTCTCTTGGTATCGAAGGACCTTCTCTCTTCCCCTAGTCATGTTGTTGGTTCATGCATTGTAGGGCATATAGCCTTGCAACCTAATCTATGATCCATAGTCACATAGTTAGAAGGGTCCCTATGTATTTAGGAACCTTATTTAGATAGGTCACTTTTGGATATTTGAACCTTTGGATTCTATTGGGTTTTTTCATCTTTGTACATAAATATGGTGTCATTTATGTGCATTCTTCATGCACAGCCTATGAATGGGTCACCAAATATAACTTTCACATGGTAGGATCTACCTATGAAAAAATAGTCATTCCCCTTGTATATTCCCTCTCGCATCAAATGGGAACATTGTAACTAGTGTCCTAGTTGACCCTACGAGTCATGTCAATGTTATAATGGAGGAGGCTCTACTAATAAAATTTCTACATAGGAAGGAATACAAGAAGTTGAAGACAACCATATGTACACATAACGAACTATTGACCCCTCCTCTTGGTTCTATCACCCTTTCAATCTTGGTAATGCCTAAGGCCATAGATATCTCTTTTGATATCATCATGGAGTCAGATTTTGTTAGGGTGAAACTAGGCATTCAATGGCTAATTTCCATGAATGGAATTTCCTTGGTTATTCATAAGTGTCTTAATTTTTCTCATGAGGGCTTTCTACACAATGTGCATGACACTAGATACAAACCATTGGCATCATGTGGGGGCTACTCTTTAGATCACTTTTGGCTTGCCATAGTTGGTCCACTAAATATAAGACTTGGGGCACAATGTCATAGGTGACCTACCTTGCATCCCGCTACACCATCTCTGTCAAAGGTTGCGTGATTGCACAATAGCAAGTTGCCTCCTTGTCTCAATGAAAGGGGAAGGGGAAGCTTGTTCACACACAAGATCCTTCATCTTCTTTTGCTACTCTATCAACTTTTTCTTATTTCCATGTTGTGGTACTTTCAACTATTGCTCCCATGGATTCCATGGGTAGCCTAATGGTTCCCGCTTGGAAAAAAGCCAAGCGTTAAGTGTTTGAGCTTGCCATCTTTCCCACAATTGCTAGGGATTTTTTTTTATGGTAAGTGGAAGGGTCCTCGTGAAGCTTCCCCTACATCTCAACCTCTACCACCTCCTACTACTCCATCCACTCTAGTAGTTAATAGGAAGATACCCACTGCTAAGGTGCTTGTGTCTACTTCTCTACTTTTTGTCATTTCTACTCCTATGCTTCCTACTCCTACTCTTGTCTAGGGGGATTCCTCTTTAATTGAAATAGTTATGGAAGATAGTCCTATGGCTAAAAAAGAGCCTCCTATCCCCTCTCAAGCAATGAATTCTAGTTCCTAGAGCCAACCAAACTAACTTGTACATGAGTAGAAGCATTGGAGAAAGGATTAGACAACTAAAGAAGTGGCCTTGCAGAAGGAAGAAGGGGATCCAACAACTTCTATTTCGATATCTCCTATTGTGCTTCCCTCTTCTACTACTTCTACTTCAGTTCCACTTACCTCGACTTTGCTTCTAGTATTCCTGGAAAATAGTAATGACCCTCACCCCAAAAGGGTGTATGTGTTCATCACCCCCTTAGTGGATCCCTGTATTTTGATGTCCCTTCTAGACATCCCTCATTCTTTCTAGCTCATGGCTTTTCTAAACACCATGCTAGTGTCTGTTGTGGTCCTATCCTCTTCATCCTCACCTTGAACTTATTTTGTGGTGATTATGCATCCTTTGCTGATGTGTAAGTTGGAGGACCTCACTTCCAATGGAGGTTAGAAGAAGGGATCACTTTCTCTAAAAGGGAAATCTTCTTTGGCTTGTCGTCATTGTGATGAAGATAGCCCTAGTGTCTCTTGATTTTGTCATCATCCTTCTTGATGAGGTCGGTGGTGGATCTTAGGAACCTCCTTCCTGTCCCACCCAATTAACACATGACACTCCTACTAAGTTCATTTTTAACTTAGTGGATGATGTCCCAGCTCTATTAGCAATTTTTGAGAGATCGATGAATTTCACTTCACAAGAGCGTGACACATAAGACCTTGAGGGGCCTTCTTCATTGGCCCTTTTCATAGGAGAGTTAGAGGGTGCTTCACTCACTATCTTGCCCTTGCAAGCTCATTCACCCTCCCCATATAATGGTCTAGATTGGGAGAATGATGACCTCCTAGTTGATGAGGACCAAGGGAGTACCTCTTTTTATATTTAGACTAGATTTGTGTGTGTTTTTTTTTCTCCCATGCTTGTTTTTGTGTTCCTGGAGGACCCTTGTCACCCTTGTTGTTGCTTGGATAGAGTGAAATTATGTCATAAAATTCCTCTTTATGTTTCACTATAGTGTAGAAAAATGTATCCCTTTACATTTTCACACATGTTTAGGCCCTTGTGAACTAAATGAACTTAATTTTAATTAATTAGGCCTTTTTATGCTTTAATTTTCCTTATTTTTCATCCATTAATTAATGCATCCTTCTAAGGATAATCATGACCTATACCAATCAACTAGTCATAATTCAATGATTTTGGTTTGTATGGCCCAGACTTAGTGATCTGGTACTCATACACTACATTAAAAGTACAATTCACACCTAGAGTTTGGGGCCCTAATTTGGATTTCACATTAAACTAAGCCTTTCTTGAAAAATGTGTCTCAAGCTTAGCCTTATGAGACTCATACACCCCAACTAGCATATGAGTGTTGCTTAGCTTAGACTTAATATAAATTCAAATTCTTGGTAGGATTTTATTCTCTTATATCTAATGTTAGCTTGTAGCATTATAATTTTGAGAAATTTGGCATAAGAAAGTATAAATACAAGGTTATTTCACATATTTTCTCCAAGCAAATTTACAAGTCATATAGAAATTTTCATGACCACATGCATGATCTAAGAATTTGAGAATTCAAGCAATTCAAGAGCATTGAAGAGTTCTTATCAAGCATTTTAGAGCATTGTTCAAGTATCAAGCATCATGTCAAAGTCATCATGCATCATGTTTGTTTTTGAGCTAACATTTGTGTTGTATGGTTCTTATGATTCAAGCAAGCATTCAAATTAATATTCATACCATTCAAGCATGATTCAAGATCTACATTAACATGCAATCCATTTTGTACAGGTTTGCAACATCTTGTTCAAAGGTTTGGTGAGTTGCAACATCACATATTTGTTCATTCATCATTCCTCTTTTTTATTTCATTTCATTTCAAGGTTTGATTACCAAAATGGGGTTTGACCAAGGAAAACCCATATCTACTAAAAAAACAACATTTTCCATCTCTTTAGTGTGTGATTTGAAAATATAGGTTGAAGATACATTGAGGAGAAAGATTGGACAAAATTTGTCACCTTGTTTGCAAGATCATGAGGGATCCGACAGGAAGGAAGCTATAGGAAAGCATTAGAGGATATAAATTTTTTGGAGCAACCCTGATACTAGGATTCAATTTCCACTTATGGCATATGAGTCCTAGTATACACATTTTTTAGACTTTTTTTGTAGATCCAGATTCAACAATTCTAGATTTTAGTTTTGGCCCAGAACCCTAAATTGGGACTAAATCACCCCTACTGGCATATGATTCTTAATTCACATCAAAATTAGTATTTTCAACAATTTAGATATTCATCTAAGCCTCTTCAATTTTCCAAGTGCACCTTTATACTTTCTCAATTTGTTGTTATGATTTGCATTCATTTTTAGGTCATTTACTTAAGTCTTGCATTTAATATCTTTCCAAGCCATAGCTTGGTGGTGACCCCATATTTAGTCTTTAGTCATTCCTTAGGACACCTTATTGTAAATATCTTTCCCTCATTCTATCGCTGGTTTGTGATCTCTAAGGTATCCTTCAATGAAATAGAGCAAAATAGGCCCCAAACCCTAGTTCTATCTCCTAGAAGATAGAAACCTTATTTTCACACATTTCATTTTGGTATTAAACCACTTGAGGACTATTGGTGCCTAAAATTTCTAGACACACAACCTTATGGGAAACTTAGTTAATGGGGAGACCAATTGTGCCTAACTGAGTAACCTCTAGGTTTTAAAGAAGCTGACTCTTAAGATATTGGGGGGTGAAAAGGGAAAATAAGCAAATATACTAAAATAAATTCTAATATAAGGTGATGTGCCAAGATTTAAGTAAATAGGCACAAAAAACCTTCCTTTTGCGTGAGATTTGAAGGCCCGCTCAACAGTTTATATGCCCAAAATAATAGAAGGAAAAGATAAAATTCTAAAGAAATTAATCAAATAACATAATACGACTTTCATATGCATTCACTAAATAAAAAGAGTACAAACATGATCTAAACAACAAAATCATCTTGAAATTATAAAAGCTTTGATGATAAAATACTCATTACAACAATACTAGCATAGTATAATGTTTTATCAATTAACTAAGAAACAAAGAGGTTGAGCAGATTGGCACAGTCTACAATAACTAAAAAATAATACAAAGGTCAAGAGTATTTCTATCTTTTTCCCATGTATTTTCGAACCCTCTACAGAGAGACCAAGTAGTATATATAGATCTTTCCATCACTTAAAAGCTAGATACCAAAATAGATTTCCCAGGCACGAGTCGTGTTGCTCCTTGCAATGATTCCCAAAAAGCAAATGTAGTAGAAAAGTCTTGAAACATTGCGTGCAATTTCCTCAAAGAAAGTGTTCCCTCCTGTAAATGATGGTTGTTGTCTGGGAGTGCAAGCAACATAAATCTCTTGAAGACATGTGTTAACCACCTAAAGAGTTGGTTAGGACATGTGGTGTAGAGGTGGGGCTTCCCATTCATTTATCTTTCTCTTGCAACCATGATCCATGCAGAGATGACACATGGTGTGATCTTCACCCAAAGATTTGACTGCAGGGTCCACCAAAAAGGTGCCTATAGAGAATTCTCAAAGGAGCATGCTACTGACACATGGTGTGAGTGAATGAAGGCACCACCAATAGGGAGCTTGAAAATATGCAATCATACAAAGAACGGGTCGGGGCTTCTACAAAACCAACAAAATGAACTTAGAGGGAGCTTTAAGGATTATTAAATCCACAACTTTTTGCAACTAATAGGGGCATTTTTTATGTGGAATGAGAACCCAAAAATATTGGTTGAAAGACTAGAGCCCTATCCATTGGACAATAATCAGAGCTTTGAAAGGGTGGCCTGCAAAGGTAGCTAATTTTCCTTGGATGGCATCGATAAGGTGTGTAGAATCTCTTGTGCCTCATGTAGATCGATAATTTCTTTGAATGACAAATCCATGGAGATATTCGTCCTAAAATAAAGCTAGAAAAGAAGTCATTCTATCAGATGGATGGCACTTTCAATATCCACCACCGTGGGAGGTTGATTGAATTATTGGAAAGCAGATAGATCCTGCTACTTTTCCTCAATATTTTCTACAATATGCTCTACTGCGTACATTGAATTGTCAGAGAGAAAAGGAGAAGGAAACCCCATCTAAGTCAAATGAGAGAATTGCATCTACGTATTATTCATAGTCAAACTCAGTAAGACCAAACAATTGATACCTTGAATGATTGTTGCATGATAACAAATGGATTCCTTCTCCCTTTTTGTAGTAGAACTCTGGTCATCTATCCCTACCTTTTCCAAGTCTACATTTGTCACCATGTATGATTTTCCTAGTAATCACTCGGCCTCAGGCACCTTTTTAGCTATAAATTGTGGAACCTGCTCAATTGTGCCACACACCTCCCTACTTAAGTTTTTTGCATCCACCATGAATTGTAGTGTCGATTGTATAGAAAAATAGAAAGACTTAAATTTCTCCCAATAGGAAACATATAATTGTTGAGCCACCAAAAGAAGATCCAATTGAGGAACAAAGGGCTAGGAAGGAATTTTCAAAAGATTTATCTCAACCTCATTTGACTCGATTTCTTCCATTAGCTCCTCAATCTTATTGTTGGATGTAGTGAGTTGTTCTTGTAAAGTTGTCAAATCTACATCTTTTATTTTTAATAGCTCCTCCACCTGACTTTGGGCTCCACATTTTTTTTTCCAGAGAGACCTTTGATGGATTCAAGCAACACTGAGAGGGGGGGTGAATTAGTGTTGAGAAATTTTATACTTTATTAATATGTTCTTTCATATGCTTAAAACATTCAATCAAAAGAAAGATGCATGAACATAAAACAATGAGCCACAACACCATAACATAGGTATTTTTATGTGGAAACCCTATTAGGGGAAAAACCACGATGGAGATAAATCCACAATTTGAGTACCCAAATATAGTGTTTTACAAAATGGGAATGCACTTGCATTCAGGTACACTACCTAAAGCCCATTACTCAAATTAAGGAAGGATCACTACCTTAAAAAAAAATTGGATTACACCAAGAGATTGAACTAAGAAGATAGCATCTAGGAATGCCTGATTACAGTTCTGGTTAGGCTCATAGATTAGATTATGGACCCTTTGTCTGATTCTACACTTTTCTCTACTCTGCCTTAATTTGCTTCACAAAAATCCTCATCTATACTAATGAAAACATCTCAACTACTCTTTTGATATTTGCACATACATCACACATATCGAACTCACACACATGCACATCAAGATGAATTAACCGATCTCATATATATCTGCTACCAAGATTTCAGTCGCTATATGTTGGCTATAATGAAATATACAACATCTTCCACTATCGGTTCAAATCATGAACAACATTTAATGCCCATCAACCAAAGTCGGCCATAGCATAGATAGGACCCAAAACAAAATATTCAAATACAAAAATACTTTAAAAAATTATATCTTAAACATCTGCAACAACAAATATTCACTTAGTCGGCCTTCATATACAAATGAACAAAAAATTGAATAATTGAATCTCCTGACTAGTACACCACTTGATGCGACAACACAAAACTCAAGAATAACAAATTTCATATACCCATCAACCTTCCCTAAGATCCACAACCCAATTGATAACCTAGTAATGCAAACTACTTGATAGATTCTAGCTTCAACTGAATACCTTATTCTTCACTCTTCCTTTTGGTATAGACAAATGTTGACATGTGGAATCGATCAATGACTTCAATTGCCATCAATGAAAACACTAGAAGCCATATGTCAACAATCTAGCCCTTTAGCATTGATGGAAATACGTAGTGAAAATTTACTAAGTGTCAGAACCTTCAAAGATTCAAAACACCATAGGTGACAAAAATCAACAAAACTCCCCCTAAGTTTGATAAGGAATTTTTCACTGCTCTCTCTCCCCCTTTGAAATGTAACCAAAAATTGTGCAAAAATTGATTCAAAAACTTGAATAAATACAGTCACTAGTTGAAGATTATTTTTTGCTTCTCCTTCAACTCTAGAAGAATCTTCATCCATGCTACCATTGCAATCCTGATGATTATGATCATGTTGTTATTCTTAGATGTCTGGTTGATAATTTTGGTGAAGGATTTCAGAATGGTGAAGACATCTTCCAATACTTTTTCCTTACTTAGTATCTCAATCAATTGTTCTAGCCTGCATTCGATTATGTCCTTCACTTTCCAAAAGGTGTCAACAATCCTATTCTTGGTGTTCTGAACTTTTGTATGCTATGAGTGTAGTTCCTGAATTCTTTTCTTGATTGGACCAACAACATCTTGAGACATGTCAAAGTTTTGACCAATCATATTCAGCTTTGTTTCAATTTGCTCCACCTTCTCTTTGTACTTGTTGATTGCATGAGGCCATCAAAGATAATAGTTGTAAATGTTGTTTGCAATGCTTATGCATTGTCTTAGTTCATTCATGTACTTTTTTATTTTGGTGAGTGACAATATGGGTTGCTTCTTCAGGTGGAGAATCACTTCTTCTTCTTCCTTATTCTTAGATTCAAAGTTCATAATTTCCTTGATACATTCAATTATTTCTTCTGAAAACTTATTCTACAAACTCTCCAATTTGATATGATTGTGCACAAAATGAGCACTTAGTACACATAAAATCATGTCCTGCTCGTATAAAGGTCTGATAGACCACATGTTTGCAATCTTTTGCATTCCATCTTTCCTCATGAATAAGCTGCATTAAATCTTCCTTGGTTAGATGGCTTGCTTCAATTCCTTCTACCATTTCTTTTTCTTGTTTTGTTTCAACTATTTTTAGTTATTTTCCTAGGGTTTCCTCAGATTCCTCATCTAGTATGTCAACAATTACTTTTTCTTTTCCCTTTTTCTTCAATTTTTAGAGTCTTGCATGCTGGTGGAGTACAAACATCAATTTCTTGTGATCTTCTCTTCTTCCTCTCCATCTCAAGAGAGGATGAACCAACTTCAAGTCCTCTTACAGAAATGGAAACACCAATTGAACCAAATTTTCTTAGCAAACCCTTAAAGAAACTTTCATATACTTGATCATATTTTTACAAATTGTTAGAGTATATGTAAATCTGCTTGCAAATTAGTTCACTCTCTTCCCATGTTAAATTGTTGTTTAGGCATAAACAATTTAGAAAATACATCACAAGGCATAAAACCAAAGTACCAAACCTAAAAGGGTAACTTGTCTCCTTTGTCAATTGCACATTCTCCATTAGTTGATCTGTCAACAACCCACACAGATCAAAATCTTTATCTTCCATTAACATCTTGTGTGAAATATAAACCATGCCTACCGAAGTAGCACCTTTTATATTTTTGAAAAATATTTTGTAAGATATTCCATGTGCAGTGTACCTTGTCACTAAATCTTTAATTGTTGATATTATCAATGCCTTTTGATCTCTAGTTACATTGGTTAGGGATTCGAGTTCTTTATTTCAGAATTGATTCCTTTCTTGGCATATCCCCAACCTTGCATAACCTGGTTACAACTATGATCACTTCTTTTAAGATGTGATAGGGTTTATCCAAAGTTAGAATATCATCATTCAATCTATTCAGAATGAACTCAATGATTTCTATGTTTCCAAAATAAGGAAATTCACTCCAAATATCCAAGCTTTTATTTTTTGCTCCATTCAACCATTTCAATTCATCACTCAACAACATGTTTCTTTCGGCTCTAATCTTCTCACTGCTATACTCATCTAATTTTACCAATTATTTGAATTGTTCCATTTAATCTTCCATACACATGACTTAAAAATTCCAAAGAAAATTTTCAACTATACACTAAATTTTTCAATACAATCGAAGTACCTGATGGATTAGTGTTTTTCCATCAAATTCTCTTTATGCTTCCAAAATTATGATGCAAAGTTCTCTCCTTCATCCTTTATTCGACACAAAGTGGAAAATGAGGGTTTCAACTCCTATAAATAAGTGTTTTTACATCCATTTTTAACCCCCATTCACTTGTATTCACTCATTCAACATTAATTAGCATTCAAGAACTTTGAATCATTCAATCAAGCATTCATCAAGCATCTTGGAGCATCCATTGACATATCTTTAGATTTCTTCAACAAGGTTCTGGTGAGTTTAGGATATTTGCATGTTTATTCATCATTTTGTGTTAATTTCATTTCATTTCTTCATTAAGGGTTTGATTACAAAAGTGGGATTTGACAAAGGAAAATCCCTATACTCTAACCCTTAACCATTTTCCCCTTTTGCATGTGTGTTTGTAGAATTTTGTATGCATATTTCTCAAGAAAATAGGTGTTTAAAGGTGGTCAAGAAGTCAAAAAAGTGTTTCAAGTCAACTAAACCCTATTTCAAGCTTGGATACAACCTATAGTTTGTTTTCTACAAATTTGACTCTATCAACTCGACAAGAAGACAAGTGCAATTCTAGAGCTACAAAATTGACCATTGATTTCATATAATTTTGGAGGAATAATGATTCACCATGAGTGTCGAATGAGTCCCACCTTAAGGCTGAAAAAGGTGATTTTGTTAGATTCCAATTCTCAATAGCTGAAAAGTAGTTTTAGGTGTTTTTGTCAATAACATGACTAATTCACCATTAGTGGTGAATGAGTCCCATCGGTAATATACATTTATTTCTTCTAGACTTTAAAAAAATTCAGATTCATCATCCAATTCCCAAGTACATTTTGTTTCACCTTGTTCAATTATGTTTGCACTACTTTTCATCTCTATTTCATATTCTACATATCACATTGTGTTTTCAAACATTGCGTATTACATTAGTTTTGAATTAATAATCAGCCAATTACATCATTTAGTTGCATTTACATCATTTTTTTTAATCTTAGTTACACCATACAATCCTTTATTTGAGTGAACCACCACAATTTTAGTGTTCTATCTCTCTCCTTTTAGGTGAAAGATCCTTAGAGTGCAACACAAGTACTTAGAACCACAAAATTGTTGGTTCATTTTGGTGAAATTGCATACTTAACACTTTGTCTTTCTAATTTCAATTGCATCTTTCATCTTAGGTTTCCTTTCAATCAACATTCCATTAGGTTTTGTAATTTTTTTTCATCCTATGGTTTCTCAAATTGCATTAGTGAAAGACCCATGTAGACTTCATTTTTGCATATCATATCATTCAAAAAAATGACAATCTACATTTGCATCCTCAGTTTTCATCTGAAAAGCATTAAAATCAGTTTATTTTTTTTGAAAAACAAAAAAAAACCACATAGATGGACTCATTCGCCACCCTGGGCAAATCAGTGCACTTGCACATTTTAAACTACATTTTCAAGCATTTTTGGGAATTTACTATAGTTTTGTTTTTGTTTTTGTTTTTTTTTTTTTCTGTTTCACTTTACAAAATTTCTATTATTTTCATTTTAAACTCCTAGATTGCATTGCATTTGCATTCACCTCACCCCTTGTGGTACTTATATGAGTGTTTGGTGCCCCATTGATAATACTTTAGTGAGATGAAGTTCTAGACTCATGGCTTCCTATGATAGCACTTTTGTTATGGACCTTGGGATCTCAAGAGCTCCTACTCCTAGTATGGAAAATGGTGCATTAGGCATGGATACTACCACTAATATGCCTTCACCTTCCCATCCAATGCATGTTGACACACAAACTAGTTTCATTCCGCAAGATAAAGTCATTAGTATTCATGAGAATTTTACACATTTACAACTAGATTTATCCCTTGAAAACATTTTGACCACTTCCATACCTTCCATAGAAAACCTTCATCATTTGATTCAAAGTGATGATGGCTTACAAGTTATGAAAATAATTGCTGAGATATAAAAAAAACATGTTCCTTCTACTTCCCAATTACAAAACATTGTTGTGAACCAAGGAGGACCTCACATTCCTCCTCCTTCAACCATACCATCCATACCCACTTATACCACTCCTCAAGTTACAAAAACCATGCAACAAGTTAGTCATGTAACTCCTTTTTCTATTCCAACTAGCATTCCTAGTTCTTTTGTGGCATTGAGTGTTCCCTCTTCCACCTTCACCCCTCTTAGTGTTCCTTTCACTTCTCCTAACATTACATACACTCCATCACCATTTTCCCTTCCACCTCATCCCACTTACACCAATCCCATCATTACACAACTCTTTAACACTATTTCATCCATGCAACAACAAATCTCCACCATTAGCCAAAGTCAAAATTCTCTACCCACATAGCATGACCATAGTAGCCCATTATCCTTAGAGATCTTACACACACAAATGCTACAAGGAATTGAGATGCCTAGGTTTGAGAAGTATGGAGGTAAAAGAGACCCTACTAATTATATTAATGCCTATACAACATTGTGCAGTGATTTTTCCTTGATGATAAACTATTAGCTAAACTTTTTCCTAGGACCTTAAAGGACACTGCATTAGAGTAGTTTTCAAACTTACCCAATCATTCAATCTGATCATTTAATGAACTTTTGGATGCCTTTATAAGTCATTTCAAAGTGCATATGACTCCCAAAAAGATAATGGATGATTTAATGAGATGTAAATAAAATGTAGATGAAAAAGTAACTAATTTCATTTCATGTTATTAGTCATTATATGCTCAAATTGATGTCAAGATTCCTGATTCACATCTTCAAAAGATGTTTATCAAAAACTTACACACTCACGTTCAAGATAAGTTTACTATGATGAAATTTCCTTTGTTCATGCATTTATGTATGACCCTTTGTGACTATCACAACTCAGTTACTAGTCCTAATTCAATGTCCACTTCTAACCAAGTTGAGAAGTCTGAACACAACAACCAAAACAACGTGCAAAAATTTAGAAAACCAAATCAAGGATTCTTACAGTTCAATTCCCCTTCTCCACAACCCACATGACCAATGCCTAATCAAGTGGTCATTGTTAAAGTAGTGGTGCCCTTTACCTATGGGGATCTAAAGAGACTATTTACCTCATTACTCAATACTCTCCATAGCATAATGAATCAACTTCTACAACAATAGATGATCACTTTTCCTACCGTTAAACCACTTGATACCACCAAACCTTTACCACCCACATTTAAACAAAATTATTATTGTCATTTTCATCACCAAAATGGACATGAAACTGAATAATGTAAGCATCTCAAACACTTAGTTCAAGACCTCATTGATTTAGATCGTTTGTCCATTGTAGGTGTCAATGATCAAGGAAATAAGTTTGTTGCAACCCCTAATCAGAATTTACAAATCTTGACCAACCCCATGCCTGAACATAATGTTTCATTTGTCAAGGCTAGTGAACCTTCAAACACTCATTTGATGAACATTGATATAAATAATGAGCAACATGGCTTTACTCCAAATGTTACCCAAGTTAATCTTATGGATGAACTTGTGGGTATGATAGATGTTGTCCCTTGTAAGGGGACCAACCACCAAGTCTCCTGATATTAGTTTTTATTCTCATGATATACTTAAAAATCTTTCAAATGTTCCTCTTTACATAGCCAACCAAATAAATGATAAGCCCAGTAATGGGATATTAATAGATCCCTCCTATGGTGAGAATGTGATCACAAAAGAATTCAGTATTACATGAGCTTTAACAAGAATATTATGATAAACCAACTACATGGATTAAAACACATATTGGTTTTGTGTTCCCTATGATTGGATCAATCGTACTCCCATTACATATAAGACACAAAACTTTACATGTAACATTTTCTATCATTCCACAATTAGATAGATTTCTTATATAGTTAGGTCATCGTTGGCTTCACTCGATGAAAGTGCTCCCTTCAGTTGTTCACAAATGTTTGAATTTTCCAAGTGGCAATGAAATATTTACCATACACCATAATGGTTTTTACCCATTTTTTTCTAAAGGTAATTTCTCTTTAGAAGTATTTTGGCCTAAACCTATGGAACCCATCACCCCTTGCAAATATTTATTTTTCATAGCCTATCAAAAGTTTAAAGCCAAATGAATATCCAAAATTTCTCTTTACTTGATATTCACATCCACTTCCACTCCTCCCATCATAGATGAGCTAATGCTTCAACCTGAGTCTAAAATTGAACAAACAATTCAAGCCCATGAGCAACCAACAACAAACACTTTACCTTCATCATCTAAATGATGAAGAGATAATGAAACCAATATTGTCATGCCTCCTCACATTAAACAAGTGTATAAAGATAAAGAGAAAGTTATTGAACCATCTTCTTCAATTTCTTCCATTCTTCTTCCTTCAGAAGAAAAGGAACCTATGGTGGATCAACCTGCTCTTACCCCTCAAAAGCTTCAAAATAAAATTACACAAAACCATGATGCTAGGGAGCGTAGGCATCATTGTCATATCCTTTCTTATCAATCATGAATGGAAGAAAACAAGGAAAATTAACCTCTGCCTTTGATAGAAGCAATAAATGATCACCCTCCTCCTCTTGACCCACCACAGGATAGTACAGTCCAACCCTCACAACAAAATGATTTGATGCAATAGCTTTTTCCTTTTTATTTTTCCTTTACATTTTCTTTTCACTTGTGTTTTCCTTTTAGGGATGATGCAAAGCATTTATACTACAATGTCTCTTCCATGTTGACCCAAAATGGACTTTACCTTTTATTTCCACTCTCTTTGTGTCATTCTTCTAGTTCTATGTGTTTTGGGGAATGATGATAGTTTTGATTTCTTTAATCAAAACATTGTAGCAATGAACATACTGACCCAAAATCCATATATCCCTTATATTTTTGGTGTATTCCTTTCTTCCAAGGGAAAACTTAGTTTTCTTTTGTTTTCTTTTTGATTTACATGAAGCATACTTACTTGGAAACCTATGACTTGGCATAGGGGCTTTCCAAGTTGGCTCTCATGTCTTGTTTTCTTTTTACATTTTTCCTTTGGTACTTTAAAGTAATTTCTCATAGAATGGTGTGTAGAAATTCCTTTAAAGTGGGGGGAACACATTGGCATTATTCATTTTCATTTTTGATTCTTAGTGCAGCCTTATCACTTCATATGATGTGTTTGTCACTTTGTGGATGACATTGGGTTTGATTTCCTTCATAAGTGTGAATTGTGTTAGAATATTACATTACTCTTGGTGATCTAATGTGATGCACTACATCCCCTAAGTTTTGAATATTCTATTCTTTGACTGGTCTTCTCTCAGAGACATTAGACATAATGTTCCATAAGTGATAGACCTAGAATGAACTTAACAAGACACCTTTGAACTTTCTTTTACATTTTACATTTTTTTTCCTTTTTACATGTTACATGTTTACCACCTTAACTTGCATTCTTGTGGTACCATCCTCTTTGTTCATGAGTTCTAAGCATACAAAGCTTAGCTTGTATCATGAAGCACAAAAATAAATTTTACTTTGTGGTGCCATGTCAAAGTTATCATGAGGTATAAGTTTGATATGGTTGAGCAGGAAGCCCATTCCATGGCACAACTTTCTGCATAGCCACCTATGTGATTTTGAGCACATACCAATTAGCTTATGTATTTCACCTCTTGGTTCTTATCACTTGATAGACCAGCATGAGTTGTGTCGCCCCAGAAGAAGTATGCATTTTCTCTTTTGGACAAACAACCTAGATTTGATTCACAACTTGTTGAATAAATAATCAAAGCTTGATTTGACCTTTTCCTTTTCATCTTCCTTCTCTTATTCTCTTTCACACTTGAGTTCCTTTGTTCTTATGTTTTGTTTACAATGGGATCTTCATCCTATGGGCTTGATCATCCCTCTTGATCATTGTCATTCCATCTTTCTAGCATAAGTGTATTTGGATCCTTCTCGATATGCATGGCTACTTTAGTGTGAGTTTGAAGCAAGGTAATCCTCTGAATAATGTGGGGGATAAATGTACCATAGAAAAATCGATCATTGAAATTTTCATGGTTATTTAGGTCTTTCTCTCATGATGCTTGACCTATTATGCTTTGATTTAATGTTGCAATGTAACTTATACATTCACATTACATCCTGAATATTAAAATTATGACATCTTGTGAAGGTGTGGTGAAGTGCTATAACACATTTCTATACTCTTTTCATTACAATTCATCTAAAATTTACCTTTTCATCAATTATCAATTCCTATTCTAAAGTGTTGTAAAGTCTTGTAACAAGATTTCATGCTTTTTTGGGCTTTCTATCACTATTTACAACTTTCTTGTGCTTTATTTGACTCCTTTATGCACTCATAATACTTAATTATTAACTATGGGTGGTGAATGAGTCCTTCTTGGCTCCAAATTCAAAATAATTGAAATTTTCTTCTAGGATTTTATTCAAAAATACATTATGTTAGTCTGTGATGAGGTATTATTGGGTTATTAGGGCATAAGTGTGTATAAATAAGTTTTCTTACATTAATTTTAAACCCCCATTCACTTGCATTCACTCATTCAACATCAATTAGAATTTAAGCACTTTGCATCATTCAATCAAGCATTCATCAAACATCTTGGAGTAGTCATTGACATATCTTCAAATTTCTTCAACAAGGTTTTGATGAGTTTAGGACATTTTCATTTAGTTTATTCATCATTCCTTGTTCATTTTATTTCATTTATTCATTAAGGGTATGATTACCAAAGTGGAATTTGACCAGGGAAAATACCTGTACTCTAACCTTTAAACATTTTTCCCCTTTTGCATGTATGTTTGCAGAATTTTGTATGTAGATTTGTTAAGCAACTAGGTGTTAAAAGGTGGTCAAGAAGTCAACAAAGTGTTTCAAGTCAACTAAACCATATTTCAATCTTGGAGACAACCTATAATCCGTTTTCTACATATTTGACTCTGTCAACCCAACAAGAAGACAACTGTAGATCTGGAGCTATAGAATTGACCTTTGATTTCATAAAATTTTAGAGGAGGACTGATTCACCATCAGTGGTGAATGAGTCCCACCTTATGGTTGAAAAAGGTGATTTTGTCATATTCCAAATTGAGATAGTCATGAAGTAGTTTTAGGTGTTTTTTCTAGTAGTAGGACTATATTGCTATCAGTGGAAAATGAGTCCCACTGGTGATATACATTGATTTCTTCCATACTTTAGAACATTCTAGATTCACCATCCAACTCATAGGTGCACTCTACTTGACCTTGTTCAATTATGTTTGCATTAGTTTTCATCTCTATTTCATTTTCTACATATCACATTTTGTTTTCAAACATTGCATATTACATTAGTTTTGCATTAATAATCATTCAATTACATCATTTGCGAGCATTTACATCATTGAATTTAATCTTAATTACATCATACAATCCTTTATTTGAGTGAACCACCACAATTTTAGTGTTCTATCTCTCTCCTTTTAGGTGAAGGATCCTAAGGGTGTAAGAGAAGTACAAAGAACCACAAAATTGTTGGTTCAGATACATTGAGAAGAAAGATTGGGGAAAATATTTCAAGGTTATAAAGTTTTTAAGGTTGTCACCTTGTTTGCAAGATCACAAAAAGTCAATTATAGAGTAGAATTCAATGTTTCCAGATCAAGAATTTCACAAGAAGGAAGCTATAGGAAATAATTAGAGGATATTAGAATTTTGGAGAAACCTTGATACTAGGACTAAATATCCACTTGTGGTATATGATTTCTAGTATACACATTTTTAGACTTTTTTTGTAGATCCTGATTCAATAATTGTATATTTTAGTTATAGCTTGAAACCCTAAATTTGAACTAAATTTCCCCTACTAGCGTATGAGTCCCAATGTGCATAAAAAATGTTATTTCCAACATTTCACATCTTCATCCAAGCCTCTTCAATTTTCTAGGTACACTTCTATAATTTCTCAATTTTTTGTTCTAATTTGCAATCATTTTTAGGTTATTTACTTAAGTCTTGGATTTCATTTGCATTTCTTGTATTTCCAAGCCCTATCTTGGTGGTGAACCACTCTTTATTATTTAATAATGCCCCATGACACCTTATTGTAGATCTATTTCCCTCATTCTATCACTGGATTGATATCTCTAAGGTATCCTTAAATGAAATAGAGCAAAATATGCCCTAAACCCTAGTTCCATCTCCTAGAAAATAGAATCCTCTAGTTCCATACATTTCATTCTGGTCTCAAACCTCGTGCAAAATTATTTTTCAAATCATATCAAAAGTTCAAGGTGAAATACATATCAAAACAATCCCTTAGAAACATGCCTCAATCTATGATTGAGTCTCCTATCCTTGACAAAACCATGATTGAACCAAAATACATTTTGAACAACCAAGATCAACCTAAGAAAGATCCTTTATATATCTCCTATAAAATGCTAGAGAGACTATGTGTAGACATCAGGCTTTTTCTTGAAGGTTAAATGAAGAACACAACAAAGAAAATCAGCATCCAAACTTGATTGAAGCAATACATAATGAGTCTCCCTCTTTGCTACAACAACAAGATCCTATACCATAATTGCAACAGGAGTTGAATCCTTCTCTAGACATTATCATTCGACCTCTAGTTGTGATTAACTTGGATGATGATGATGATGAGGTTGCTAAAATTGATGAAGAAGTCCATATTTAATTGAATACATTTCTTTCCTCTTCTATGAGCTTAAATGATAATTCTCCTAAGAAGAGTGTTGAACTTGGTAATGACCCTGGTTCAACATATGCTATTGTCTCTCTAGCTAGTTTTCCACCTTCAATATATGATGAACATGATTGGGATGTGGATGACCGACAATAGGTTGACTTGCATGTGCCTTACCAGTCTTTTGTATTGTTTCTTTTACATATTTCTTTATGTTATTGCATGTGCATAATGTGATCCTTTGAACTATTTTTTTTGGCATCTCTCTCTTTCTTTTTTTACATTACTCTATTTGTATATAATTTCTTCTCTATGTTGTAAAGTTTTATCTTTTATTTTGTGGTTTCCTTTAGCAGATGCCACAAAGCATTGTGACATTCAGGTCTCTTCCATGTTGACCCAAAATATTTTTCTCTATCTTTTTATGTGTCTTATGTTTTCGTTTTGGAGATGATGCAAGGCATTGAAACATTTAAGTATCTTCCATGTTGATCCGAAATCCTTCTCTTCATTTTCGCTCTCTTTGTGTCATTCTTCTTATTCCATTAGTATTTTGGGAATGATGATAGTTCCAAGCTCTCTAAGAACATTGTAACAAATATATATTGACCGCAAATCCATGGATCCCTCATGTGTTTGGAGTTTTATTTTTGGGGTAACCCCTTTCCATGACGTAGCTTTATTTGGAAACATATGACTTGGAATAGGGCTTTCCAAATAAGTTCTCATGCTATCTTTATTGTTATCATTTTTTATTTTCTACTTTAAATTAATTTCTCATAGCATGGTGTTTAGCAGTTTCTTTAAAGTGGGGGCATACATTAGCATTATTGTCTTACACCTCAAGTTTCATTGTGTATTTTTCTTACTTCATGTGATGTGTCTTTTTCTTTATGGTAACAATGGGAGTAATTTCCTTCAAGAGCATGATATTTGTTGGTGTAATTAATATTTAATTACACTTTACATAAGTTTACTTAGGTAATTATTTAATTCCTAGGTTAATTAGTTGTCATCCTTATATTGTTGAGCTATCTTGTTGGTCAAGATAAGATTAGGGTTATGCATCTTTTCTTTTATAAAGCAAATCATATCTTGTAATTATTGAATTCTCGAATAATATTATGTTGCACATTCTTTTGCAATCTCTCTGCTTTTTCTGATTTTCTCTTTTGTGGAAGGTCTTTTCAGTTTACAAATCTAATCTTGGTTTCTAACATGGTATCAGAGCCTTGATTTGTAGCCCCTTCTCAGCTTTTTTGGAGGAACACATTCCAGAGCTCGTTCGGGGTCTCTCGAGGGTTTCTTTCCTTGAGCATATTTCTGAAGCTTCTTGGATTAGATTAGGGTTTTCTATTGGATTCAAAGTGTTGGAAAAAGTCAGAAATGACTTTTATTTCATTCATTTTCGTCACCGTTTGCCAAATTTGTAAGGGTCTCAAGCTCGGTGATTTTTCTGATAGAGCTAGGGGTCACCTAATTTTTAGAGCACTTTGGGCCCAAACAGACCTCGCTGTTGGATTCACAGCACCCAAAAACCACCATTTTGATATAAAATTTGTCTGATTTGGACACAGTCATCTGGAGAGGCAAAAATTTTTTGCCCAAGGGCCATAGGGCCCCTAGGTACGCTTCACGAGGTTCAAATTTTGAGAAAAAATAAATAAAAAAATAAAAAAATAAAAAATGGTAGAAATTTTTGGCGTTGCCAGTTATTAGGCCTCCACCGCCATTTCTCCACCAAGTGGCCACCGCCGCACCACCAGATCACCGCCGCCACCGGTGGCTCTACCTCTTGCGCCTTTGGACTCCCTTCAACCCCTAATAGCACATCAGAGGTTTTTATGGGCGATTGAGCACCTAGCTCGGCCCTTGCTGGGCTAGTTAGTCCCTGCCCTGGTCGTATTAAGAACTGCGAGCTCCATCGAGTTCCAACCCCCATCGTCTGAGCACCCTCCCGAGTCACATCTGTGACCAAGGGTTGCACCCACAAGCCCCTCGTGGATTCCAAAGCCCCTGTGGTGGTCACATTGGTGACTAGGGGCCATGCCCAGATTCTGCCGCTAGCCCCCTGCTCTGCCTAGGTGACCAGGGGCTCTATTTTTTTAGCCCCTGAGGGCTTCTAGGGGCCAAATTGGACATTTTTAGACAATTTTCATAGAAACGGGCGTAACTTGGGCATACAACATCCTTTTTTTGCAAACACGATATTGTCGAAAATCTATTTTGATGCTCTACGTAATGTTGCTGGTGTGGTTTTTTGGTTTTTCTTTTTTGATGCCTTTTTTAGCCTCGAAATTTAGATATTTCCATTTTCACTCCAAGAAGCATAACTTTTGACTCGCTTATCTGTTTTTCATGATTTTCGTGGCATCGAAAAGTTGGTTTTGGCCTCTATGCAGATTTGAGGTCATTTACAGAATATGTTTACCTTATTTTATGCATGCATTCATTTTTGTTTCATGTGCTAGGTTTTCATTTTCACTTATGTTTCTATAGTGTTGTAGTTTCTCCTTCTACAATCATTGGGTATTGTAATAATGAACTGATATAAAGTTCCATTAAGGGGGGTTCTTGCATCCATCTTTCGTATTGGTGACAACTTGCATGAGTTGGTCTAGTTTCCTAGTGTTTCCCTTAGCTTCTTTCTTGCTTAGCTAGACACATCATTGGTTTGCTTCGGTTCACACTTCAGTTGGGATTTTATAGTTCTTGATATGCATTGGTTCATATCTTTCTCACTTGAAGGCCATGTTTTTATGGTTAATGTTCCAGAATCTTGATGGTACTCATCCTATGGGCAGTTTTAGTTTTAGTTTGGCATTGGCTTCAAGGGACAACTTCCAAATTTTTCATCATTATGGGTCCTTTTATCCTTTCATCTACTGTTGCTTATGGGTGATCCCATAATAGTGGTTTACAATTTTTGGCCAAACTGGACACTGGAATTATTATTTTTAACTAAATCTTCACATTCGGGCACCTATAGCAGCTAAATTGTGAGGAATTTGAAGATGGTGCAAACTAGAGTCTCATCAAATTTTGTCTGTAGATTCTAAAAATATTTTTTTCAAAATTTTTGGAATCAAATTGCACTTTTTCCATCTCCCACGAAAATTGATTTTTTCAAAAACAATATTTTTAAAAAGTGAAGCAATCGTATAACACATAACTTTTTTTCCATGAAGGATAAAATTCTAATTCTTTCAAATTTAGATTTGTAACTTCGATATCTAGTGTTTCCACTTGGTTAGATAGTTTTTTATTTAATATTTTTCCTTAATCAAGTTTCAAAGTCAAACGAATTACACCGATGGATAACGCTAACTTTTTTGTATATGTCAATTTTTTTATTTATTTTTGTTGGATCAAGGACTTCAATATCTGGTGCACTCATATTTTTCAAAAAAAAAATTTGATAATCTTCTATTTTTCCACATGTGAAGAAAAAAGAAATTCATTTTCGATGAAAATCCTATGTTTAATAAAACTTAAAAAACAAATACATAACAAAACCAAAACATATTAAAATTATATTCATTGGATAGCTTGTTCTGAGGAATACCATAATCAATTGAAATAAATTTTAAATGAATTCATTTGATCCCCCAAAAGCTAAATCAAAAGTGTTTTTTTATCAACATTTTGAAAGGTGTAAAGGAGACGTATTTATAGGTATGGTTTAAAACTAGCGTGGTTCTATCCAAGGGGGTTTGATCTAAGGTGATTTGATCAAACCCTCTTCAATTGGAATCCTTAAAATGGAACTTTTTAAGGCTTAAATAATTATATTTTCTAAAAATATGTGATTTCAGCTAAAATTCGTTCCTCTCAGGAATTGTAAACCACTATTATGACAGCACCGTTATAGATTCCAGGGTTGATCTATTATGTGAGTTTCTAGTGTTCCTTGGCATCGGGTTTGCTATTGCATTTGTGAGTTTGATATGGTATTTTGCAAATAGAAGTATCTTTTGTTGCTTGTTAGATTTGGGGTTCTAGTGTTGCTTCATCAGAGTTCTTGCAGTGCTTCTTCGTAGCAGTTCATCTCTCTGAGGGGGGGTTTTTCCCACTTGGTTTTCTCTCTCTTTACATTTGTACATGAGTACCTGATCAGGCCTTTTTTTTGAGACTCATATTTTCTTAAATAATTTTCTTCTCCCTAAGTTGCACTTATGGGTGGTGTTGGTGTAATTAATATTTAATTACACTTTACATAAGTTTACTTGGGTAATTATTTAATTCATAGGTTAATTAGTTTTCATCCTTATCTTGTTGAGCTATCTTGTTTCTCAAGATAAGATTACGGTTATACATCTTTGATTTTATAAAGCAAATCATATCTTTTAATTATTGAATTCTTGAATAATATTATGTTGCACATTCTTTTGCAACTTCTCTACTTTTTCTGATTTTCTCTTCTGTGGAAGGTCTTTTCGGTTTGCAAATCTTATCTTGGTTTCTAACAATCTCTCTTAGCATATTATATTCCTCTTAGTGGCTTGATGCAACACACTGCATCCCCTAAGTTGTGAATCTCATATTCTTTGATTGATCCTCTATTGGAGACATTAGAAACAATGTTACCTATGTTACAACCTTATACGAACTAATAAAAACTCCCTTGAACATACCTTACACTATTTTTGCATTTACATTTTTTGTTTATATAGCCACCTTGCATAACACACTTTGATTTCTTATGGTGCCATCTTGTTTGTTCATGAGTTTCAAGCATACAAAGCTTTGGTTGCCTCATAAAGCTCAAATTTCATCCTTTTGTGGTTCCTTATCAAAGTTATCATGAGGTATATCTTTGGTATGGTTTTATGTATGGGATCTGAACTTAAGAATGACTTTCCCATAGCCACTTACTCATTTGTGTGAGTGCATACCGGTCGCATGCATACGTGTCCCACTAGGGACTCACTTGGTGGAACACCTAAGGTTTCACTAGCCCTTTTGAGCATGCATTATGTTTCCATAGTGGTGAATCATTTTTTTTTGGATGTGGGAGCTCTCTTACACTTCTAGGGTTTTGCACCTAAAAGGGGAGAGGTATACAAAAGTCTTAATGGCTCACTCAAGAATAATCCCTTGAGATTCCAATGCAAACAAGATTGAAATCTGTCAAAGGGGAATGTCCTAGATGCAGAAAACTAATAAAAGAGATTGATTCTTAATGCAAAACTAAGAAAATGTAAAGTGTTTAAAAACACACTTTGATATGCAGAAAGATAGAGAAGCCAAACATAAGGTGTGCACTTGGAATCTGTTAGAGGTTAGAGTGAATGTTGTAAATGTCTCTAAACTTTTGGAAAATCTAACTTTCTAACCAACTACGACTCATAGTCCAAGCTAGTGACTTAGTCCCATATAAGGGTTTTTACCTAGAAAGTAGTTTCAGAGAAATGGGTATTGGAATTTGCAAACTATTTTGAGAAACACCTCTAGAGGGAATCATACACCACTAATGGTGTATAAGTCCTCCACTTTTTTGAAAATTGAAATCATAGATCTATACTCCAACATTTGCACTATGTTCCCAAACTAATACCTGGATCCGATTATGTGAAAACACCTGCAAAAATTAATATAATTTGATTTATAATGGGGGTTTTTCCTCAGTCAAACCCCTAGTATTGTATTTAAACCTTGAAAGAGATAATGAAATATGTAACAAAACCCTAGCCCTAAGTGTGTCTAAGACTAGGAGATTTGAAGCAAGATGCCAACCTATTCTAATATGCAAGAATAAGATGCATGAATGAAACTTTAACAATGTAAGACTCACTTTAAGAGACCCTAAATCACATTAAAGGAATCTTAATGACATGTAAACCTTTCTTAGGTCGAAGATAGAGAGAAAATGGAAGATGGAATCACTTAGAAAATACGTCCCTAGGCTTGGCTTGATGGCCAGTTGCATCTCCCCAACCTAGAATTCTTCATGATTCCCCATAGGAATCCATGATCAACTGTAAGCAATGAAATACATTGGATAAAAAGTGAGCTTGAAAACCTACAAAAACCCTTAAATTCTGCCCTAAAGCTTCAACTTTCTTGTAGATAGACTTATGAATCTTCTTGTGAAAGATATTCAACACTTCACTTTTGAATTTGTTTCTTAAAAATGACTAGATGATGTGAAAAATGACCTAAAAATTATATTTATATGCACCAAGACCTAATTAATCATCATTTAGACCTCATAGGCCAACATCCATCATAAATTTGAATTAGTTTGGTGAATTTTCTGCTCAAAATTAAAAAATCCCCCGAAAGGGACTCATTCACCACTCTGGGTGACTTAGTCTCACCAGAGGGGACTCATTCACCCAAGGTGGCCAATGGGTCCCACTTAAGGTTTTTGAGGTGGGGTTTTGAAGTTTGAATAATTTAAGTTTTATTTGTCAAGATTTATTTGATTTTTAAGTGGAATAAGCCTCAAGGTCTAAAATAATGGTTCTTAACGACCTATAAATGGTGATTTTGAAGAGTAATTAATGTGAGTGTACCAAAATAGCACCAAATTAAGCATAAAATTGCATCTTTTTGGAAGAGTGTAAAATTTTATATGCTACATTTATCCCCCACTTTAGCACCCATATGACTATGTGCATATGCAAGCTAAAGGACTCTAAAAAATACACTTTATTTCATAAATGGATACTTATTCAGAAAATGGGAGAGTGAAGCCCCTGGTGTAGTTATCTACAAAACTACAATAGTAGGAACCACATCCTACAACATGAATTCATTAGTTGTCAAAAAATTCTCTTATACAACTTCTAGTTATCAAATTTAAGGGTAGATGTATGCCCCCCTTGATTCTGCTTACTTTACAAAGGTGGAATAAAGTAGCAATCTAGCCACATTGAATAAGGAAAATCATATCATAGGGAATTTACAAGTACCATGCCACATAACAATAGATGATTGAGAATTTTGGGGGCAGAATTATGATTTCAGCATGACAAACAACATAAAAAATGGAGCTCGCTAGCACCTGTTATGTCGTTTCTAATAAAAAGCACTTTTGAACCCTAATAAAGTAAAAAAGCTTATTTTAAACATACATAAGAGTTAAAAGGGAAGTAAATTGTCACTTAGTTTTTAAATTTACCTTCTTGTAGCTTTGAGAGTGATGAGAGAATAATGAAAGATGTCAAGCAGACAAGACTACAAGCCTATGAGACTAGACGTACTATGAGTCTAGGTGGTGCATGACGAGCGACAGCATGAGGTGAGTCAATTATGCTACCTTTTCTTAGTTTCTATACAATTATTTGATTATTTTTATGCATTTTTAGGTTAATTTTTTATCTTGGTAAAAAGTTCACAAAGTGTCCACTTTTTCCATGAAGTGTCCCATTTGTTCACAAAGTGCCCTTTTTGTTCGTAAAGTGTCTCGTTTCTTTCCAAAGTGTCCCAAAAGGGTTTTAACATGTCTAGGATCACTGGGAAAGCACACTAGAGGGACTTTAGCACACTTTATTATGAGTAATGTAGAAATTAAAAATTTTATATAGCTTATAGACTATATTTTTGCTTGATTGATTTACACCTACCCATTCACATTATCATCTAGGTGGTAAGTAGCTTAGATTCCTTAGAGACCTAGCCCTTGTACTTTCAGTAGAGGAAATAGAGCACTTGTAGGCTATTGCGATATATTGGGTGTACCTCATGCCCCCCATGAGGTACCATGATGTGATGTTGACGGTGCTAGTCGAGCACTAGGATTCAGACACTTGTACATTTCACCTTCCTATTAATGAGATGATGATAACTCTAGAGGATGTCCACCATATCCTTCGAGTTCCAATTTTGGGAGATTGGGCATGCTTCCAGAGAGGTCATACATCTTATGATCAAAAGGCTAACATGTAGTATTGTCTAGATGGGCTAGTGCATGACGAGCGAGTGAGACCATCGATTGATCTACCAATACTATTATATTCATGTGCCTAAGTGGTGAGACAAATTATGATGCACATAGTTGCACTAGTACTCATCCTAGATGGGCATGCAACACACCTAGTGGGAGGACTACTACACCTAATACATGGGATGGTAGAGTATAGGATAGTATATGCCTGGGGGTGTTATATCCTAGTGTGCTTATACTATGATCTTCGATGGTTCATGTTTTGAGAGGTGGAAAACATGGTACACTGTATGCTTCTACAGGTTTGGTGGCTTGAGCATATCACATGTACTAGACCTACTAGCTCTCATCTTCAACAATAGTGGGGTATCCTTGACCCTTTAGCTATCCTTTATAATGGTTGTTGTAGTATATAGATTTACACTTTTGGAGAGTGATATTTGACTGATAGGAGGAGGACGAGATCTTGTGGAGACCCTATCAACTTACACTTTAGTGGCTAGATCACACAAGATGATTGAGGAGATTGTAGCTAGACAAATTTTTAGTTGGAAAACATGACTATATAGTATGTACCTTCTACTATGATCAAGTCATACCGTAGCTGGGGTAGATCTAGACACCACCTAGGGCATGAAAATTTTTCAAGAGGTCAATGCAGAGTGCCTAGAGACCAGGTGATATAGTACGGTTCACTATGTACAATGTTGTTGAGAGCAACTCTGAGTACTTAGATCACGATGTGCCTCCAATCTCCAATGTAGACAACATTGGTGCCACAAATGATTATGATGAGTGGTGGACAATGTCATATCCAACTCCTATATTTCCAATGGATAAGCCTATAGGAGATGTAGGACCATTTCTAGATGAGGGAGATGAGGTAGAGGATAGGGCCAACGAGACATGGTATAGGGCTATAGACATATTACAAATGTCATAGATGAGGAGTATGATGAGGATGAAGATCCTAATTTTGATGGTCAGGACAAAAGGGAGGAGGATGAGGATTAGGAGGACTAAGAGGAGGACAAGAACAAGGAGCCACTGATGAGCAAGGATGATGAGGTAGCCGCCGAGGAGCAATACAAGTGGTGCAAGCTTGTGTCCATTTGTATGACTAGATCACAAGTAGCCACCACACTAGGCATAATTACCCACAGTCGTGGAGAAGCTATCACATCTTTGATTCCCCCTACACAAGATTAGGTTGATGTTTCTCACCTTTCCAGAGATATAGGTGATAATATTTTATTTCATGTAACCATTTTATGCTTATTTTTATTTTATATATATATATATCATTATGCTTATTGATTGTGTATTATTTCTACCTAGAAAGAGTTACAAAAATAGGTCCAGCATCTATTGAAAAGGAGGTGATCGAATCAAACTTTGTGGCCCCCATTGTAGATTAGGACCTAGAGTCACTCAAGCCATTCACGATATTGCGGATGCCATATGAGAGTTTGAATAGGCGAGTCCACTAAGCCAGTGTTCCAGTAGAGGCACAATATTCCTAGACCCCAATAGAGTTTGAGAGACTAGATTTAGAGATTGCTCAGCTACAGGTGAAGATGGATCAGATAGTAGGAGCACATCGAGAGGCCCCTGGATAGATACGGGGCTTAGAGTTTACACTCAGAGTCAATAGATCATGATCACATACTACTGTCTCCTAGTGTACCACTACTGGACCAACTTGAGTACCAAATCCTAATAGATCTGGTAGTCATAGACCTCAGTGATATTATATAAGTTTATTTCATGTCCATAAAAATTGGATCTATATATATTTGAGCATTCTATGTTGTGTTAGTTATATTTATGTGCGAAATATTAAATGGCAATGTGATTAATTAAATAGCCTTTCTAAAATTATTTAATTAATTTCTTCATAATTTAACATAGCTTATGTGATCTAATTAAAACTTATTATAGTTTCTCTTAGATACAACATTGTGATTAAGTATGTTTGGCTAAATGATATGCAACTATAATCTTACATAAGACACAAGATGATTTTTCAATAGTATGAAACCTAAAGTAATTAATTTGGATGTATAGAAAAGTATTCCCTTTTTCTTACTTGATTTGGGAATAATTGATCACAAGTTGGACTTAATGAGGCCTTGATCTAGTGTTGTAAGGTGTTTTACACATCCAAAATAGGTCTTCAACCTTGGGAAACTGAATAAAATACATCTAATGATGTCTTGTAAAGGTGTTGTAAAGTGTTGTAAATGACTTTCACACTTCTCTAGAATTAATGGACCTAATTAAATATTATAAAATGTATTTAATTACATCTTCACATTAATCTAGAAGGATTGTAAACTAAACTTGATTTTAATCTAGTGTTGTAATGTGTCTTACACATTCACATTGGATGTTGTTCCTTTCTAGGCTATGTGAACCTCATCTTAAGGATGTAAAGTGTATTTAATCACACTTTCACATTTAACTTTGTGTCCCTCACCTTAATTACCCTTTACATTATCATTAATATGACCCTATGGACCCATATTGTGCATCCTGAGGCTTAATTTGATCAATGACCTGACTAGAACAACATAAAAAGCTCAAATTCTTTAGTCCTCAACAATCTAGCTAGAAAAAAAGCCCTTGCGGGACCAATTCATCTATATGGGAAAACTAGTCCCATCCAAGTGGGACTAAGTTGCTCGGCTTGGCAACTTAGTCCCATTTAGGCTATTTTCAAGGTTCGGGTAGGAAAAACTAGATTTTAAGTTTAGTTTTCCTTCATGTTGGCCTTGGGGATCAAATTAATGAGAAGATTAGGTGTATTTAATACAAATACAAGCCTCTAAACCCTAATTCACAACCTAATCATTTCATTCATCATTTATCTTCTCTCTCAAGCCTTGAGCAAGCTAGTGTTTTAGCATTCTAAGTCATCAAGATAGCTTTTTGAGACATTCAAGGGAAGATTCTTCATATTTTACTATAAAATATCAAGGTATATCATCACGGAAAGTCTCTAACTCCACCATTTCATGCTTCATTATATTATTTCTTCATTTTAGTTTAATTACCTAAAAAGGGGTTTGACCAAGGAAAACCCCCATGCCCTAACATTCAACATTTCTCTCTCTCCTTGTATGTTTGCGAATTTAGGTGCTTGTATGGCTTGGAAATGATTGAATAATAGGTTTCAAACATGTTGAAATCATCTCCCTATTGGCAAGGTCAAAATATAAAAAAAAGGTCATAGGCCTGAATTTGACAGTTTTAGAATTAGACACCTGGAGGAAAAGAGAGTGTATACCAAGGGCATTTGTTTCCACTTTCAAATTTTTAGAAAATAAAAAGTGGACTAAGTCACCAATAGTGGTGAATTATTCCCACTATATCTATTTTCATTTTTTTGTAGATTTCAAGGATACCCATTTGGCTAAAACGGGTTCCTAGATAATTTCCTAGATCTAGGACTAAGTTACCCAAAATGGCATAAGTGTCCTAGTAGGCCAAATTTTTAGGATCAACAACACTTTCAGTGTCCATTCTAGTCTCTAGCAGATTTATAGGTGGATTTTTTCTAGTTTTCTTTTTTGTTCTGCTTTGATTGCATTTTTATTCATCTTTCTAGGTGTTTTTGCATACAATACTGTGTTTTCAAACATTTCACATTTCCTTGGTTTTGTATTAATAATCAACATATTTTATCCATATATTGTATTTAGGAAATTACATTTAGGAATATTCCATTCATATTTGCATTAGTCTTCAGTGGGGATATTGCACATTTTGGCCTACCTCTCTGCCTTTAGGTGAAAAACCATGTACAAGTGTTAGAGAACTTTGGATACCAAAATATTTGTCCACATTTTGGTGAACCACCTTCAGAATACATTATTTTTTGATTTTGGAGTCCATCATCCTAGATTTAGCTTGCATTAATATTGCATTGCATTTTACATTGGTTAATTAGCATTCTAGGGTTTCAAATTTTGCATTAGTGAAAGTGCATATAGTTTGCATTTTTGCATCTCAAATTATTGAAAACCATTTGAAAACTAAATTTTCCTTAGTATTCAAGTTATACAAACTAAAAAGCATCAAAACCAATTGAATTTTTTTGAAATTTTTGAAAAAAACTCTTACTGGGACTAATTCACTATTTTGGGCGACTTAGTGGTGAAAAATTTAGAAAAATCAGAGTTAGGAAACTTGACATAAAAATTTAAATAAGTTATCTATATTATTTCTAAAATATGTAAGAATAGAATCTGTATCAAATTGAATGTAGTTTCTAAACTACTAGGTTTATTTCTCTTTTAAAATCTATTTAGTGAAAATTTGAAGTTTCAATGTAGGAGTACTTAAATTTTAGGGAAACAATAAGAAGTGTCTATTTTCCCATCGTAACCATGATGAAATGATAATATTTTCTTATAATATTTTAGATATAATTAGGGGACTCATGTCCTGATGTGATGCAGTTTTTTTTGTAATTTGTTTCCATGTAAATAATTAATTATGATTTTTTTATTAAAACTTTTAGAAAATATTATGTAAATAATTAATTATGTAAATAATTTTGTCTGACCACCTAAACTTGGTCAAAACTTCATAAAACTCAATTTTTTATTTTGTAGTCCTATAGTATGTGAATCATAGAATGTGAAGCATGTTTTAGATTCAAAAAATCCGATACCGTTTGAAAGTTATAGATGTTTTTCAATCAACCTATCAATCAACACTTTAGTTGTTATTCAAATACAAAATGAATAATAATTATTTATTAAATTCAAAGTAAAGAATAATTTATATTGGTGGAAAGATGAGAATCTCATTTCAAAACCCTTTTTCGTTTCATCGATTTTGGGTTTTTAAAAAGTCATTAGCCACATACCCATCATATCACCACTTTTTGGCCCATCATGATCCTGTGCATACCCTAGTCCCGGTAGATATTTAACTATCTATTATAGCATCAGATACCTCATTTCTATGGTTCCTAAGCCTCCTATTATTATATACTATAAGTCTACAAATTTTTGAGAACATTTTTTTATGCATTTAGGTCAAAAATATCAATCTAGAGTAGTCATTTTTGTAATCATTTCCATTACAAGCATCATTAGATCTGAAAATGCTCACATTTCTGAAATTTTGCATAACATGGATGAAATTAATTTTCACTTTTGTATACACAATTTTTCTATTCATTAAACTTTGCATAAGTTTCATAAAAACCAAATTCATTCTTGCATATACATTGTTTGCATTCTTAAATTTTTGCATACATTGGATAAAAGTGTTTTGCATCTTTAGATATAAATTATTTGTATTGTTGAAATATTGTATGAAATGGTTACACGTGCTTTTCATTTTTGTTCAAACAATGTTCATGTGTAACATACATAAGCATGTTAAGAAACAATCCCTTCCATATGATAGTGTTTTAGTGAAAAAGAATACAACCTTGGACATTCCTAACAATCATAATTGTTCTTCTCCTAGTATATCTCCTATTGGTGATGAAGATATTTTGGTAGAAGAACCAATCACTAAGTGCTTTGAGAAACATATTTTTTTCTCCCCTCTTAACTCTCTTATAGGACAAGACATTGATGAACTTGACAAGACAACCATAGGTAATCATGACATTTAAATTTGTTCTTCTCCTAATATATATCCTAGTTGTGAAGAAGATGCTTTGATGTTATAAAAAAAAAATCAATGATGGTCATGAGAATCTTATTTGTCCCCCTTCACCTAGTGAAACGCTTATCAAGCAAGAAAATTCAACCATTGATCATTCCCATAATTGCGATGAAGTCATCCATGAACATCAAGAACATTTGATTCCTACTCCTAACAACTATACTCCTAGGGAGACTATCATAGTGCTAGAACATGACAACAATAGCAATGTGTCTTCCTTATATAAAAAGGTATTTCTAGACTGCCCTTTATTAGAGATACATAAAACCAAGACTATTGAGGTTATGAATTTATAAGTGTCCATTAGATCCCCCTTGATTAATTGAACTTATACATACCCATAGGGAATCCTAAGAATCCTCTAATTCTTTACCCAACATCACATAAACAACAAAATCGCAAAAAGCATGAACTTATCCTTTACCCACCTAAGAATAATGTGTGGCTGCAATCAAGTCATAATACCATTACTCATACATATCACACTAGACACAATCTGCAACCAAGTCAGCCAACCCGAGCCTCCTTACCTTTTCCCAATTCTATATTTCTTAATGCTCCTTGATTAAGGGAGTATTATCTTGTCGAGCAACTTAAGAGCACTCCTGAAAAGATATGCCTATGGTATTTACTTAAAAATTCACCTAATTATCACACTATGCTTCAAACGACCTTACAAAAACTTCCTATCCCTTATAATGTGCAACTAAATGAAATCACAACCCTAATTCAAGGATTAAATGCTGACATTGTTTTCCACCAAAGAGAACTCCCCCCTTCAGATGTGCAAAAACAAAATGATGCTTTCATGATCATAGCTCAATAAAATAGGATAAGTATAAAGTGAACCCTTGTTGACAATGGCTACCCCCTTAATGTGTGTAGCATTAACCTTTTGGATAGGCTTCATGTGAATACATCAAAGTTTCAACCCAACTCTCTATCTATCACAGGATTTGACCATGTAGGAAAACAACCATTGGGTGTGATTACTCTACCTATTGCAATTTTATAGGCCACATTGAAAACATTGATCCATGTCATGCCACATAATATTTTATATAATATTCTTTTAGGAAGACCATGGATTCATGAGATGAATGCAGTTCTTTGAACTCTTCATCATAAAATGAAATATGTTTACAATAACATAGTCTACACAGTTGACACTAATCATGAGCCTTATAGTGTCTTGCAACTTGAGAAAAAAAAAGAGAACCTGTTGAACACCTTAACCTCAACCACACAAGTGGAACCTATGCAACAAAAATCCAAAACACAACATATTAAACAAGTAACAAAGCTATTAGATGACGATTGGGGTTCCTTAGATTTCACACCAACATTCATGGTAAAATGCAAGATCACAACAATCAACTCTAACTAGGGATATGAAAAAATAGTCATGTTAACACAAAACTTGGAAGAAAATTCAAAATCATCCACCTCAACCACTTTAGAAGAAAAATAAATTTACAAATAAGACTTTGATGAACTTAATCATGAACAACCACCCAATCCAAAAGCGATGAAAAAGCTTTATGAAAAAGGTTATGAGCTTATGAAACAATTTGGATATAGTGGAAAAGGATGTGGTGATGGAGAACAAGGTATCCATGTCCCCATTGATCCTAACATACAAGAAAAAACTCATGGTCTTGGTTATTGTCCTTTCCTAGAAATCACCAAGCCTTCACTTAACATCAACACTATCACACAAGATTGCTCTAAGCCAACTTTAATAGTAATGCATCCTGAACTGATAAACACTAGTGGTCTTGAAATTTATCTTTGCAAGAAATGAAACAAACAAAGAAATATTCATTTAATGGAAATGTCATCTCAACAAACACTAACGGTTTGAGTTCATTAGATTTTACACCCTCTTGCAAAGGAGAGAACAAAATATTACAATCTAAAGATTCTTCCATAGATATGATGTCGTGTACATCTAAACAAGAGATATATTTGTCACAAACTATAGGAACACCTTCTACCATTAATCAAGAGGGTATCTTGTAGAAAATCCTCCAAGATCACTTGATAACCCTCCACTCAAAAGAAATTCTATTACCAAAAAAGCATTTTTCACATATCATAGAGTTCATGGTCGATCCACTAATGAATGTAGTGCTCTAAGTAGTAAAATCCAACATCTTAAGAATTTTGGTGTTCTTCCTTATGTGGGGGAACCAAATTCCTCTAATTAATACTAATTTCATTTCTTCCATCATTTTGGCTCACCCTTGTGTTGTACTAAGTGGGGGCAAGGGGTTAGGTAGCCTTGTACTCATATGCCATTTATCATTTCCTCTTTTGGCTAGTCATTAACCTTTCATGACCAAATAAGAGCAAGCTTGGGATGTGGAAAACATGCCTTAAGTTGGGCCACATGTGACATACTACCTTTTTCATGGCGTAGCTTATAGGAAATATATGACTTTGCATAGGGTTTTCTAAGTAAGCTCTCATGTTTTATTTTTCTACTTTAATGTAGTTGCTCATAGTAATGGTGTTAGAAACCATTTTAAAGTGGGGGAATACATCAACACTCATATTTCATTGTGTGATTTCTTTCTTCTTGTGATACCTCCTTTTTCTTGGTGGTGTCATTGGGTTTGATTCCCTCCAAGAGTGTGATACTTCTTCAACACATCCTCTCTTGTAAATATTAAGCACAATGTTCCCTAAGATGAGGCCTTGCAAAAACTAAGAAAAATACCATTGAACATTCCTTGTACCATTTTTCATTGACAATGTTTATGAGTGTCAAGAATATGAAGTTTTCCTTACTTCATAGAGCTTGAAGACCATTTTAATGTGGCACCTTATTAAATTTATCAGGACGTATAACTTTGGTATGGTTAAGCGGGAAGCCCATTTTGAAGCATGACTTTCCCCATAGCCACTCACATGGGTGTGAGCACATATTGGTCATATGTGTCTCACCTTTTCAGACTTCTCACCTGGTAGACAACCAAGAGTTTTGTTGCCTTAGAGTGAGTATACTTTTTTGGACAAAAATACTAGATCTGATCTATATCATGTTGGACAAATGGTTGAAGCCTGACCCACCTTTTTATATTTTTCTCTTCTCTTTCTTTGAGTTATTTCCATTGCATGATTGCATATCTTGTTATGTTTGTCATTTTGCATTGTAGTGTGTGTTATTTTGCGCTTATGTAAATTTGACATAGGATCTTGGATCTTGGGATCTTGATCACCTTCTTCATCATTGTTATCCTAGACCATCCACATTGGTATGATTGGAACCTTCTTAAATGTCTACTTTAGTGTGAGTTTAAAGTTAGTTCATCCTCTCACTAAAGTGGGGTCTAACTGTGGACACGAAAAAAGTATCCCCTTTTGCTTGCTTGATTTGGGAATAATTGATGACAAATTGGACTTAGTAAGGCCTTGATCTAATTTTGTGACTTGTTTTACACATGCACATTAGGTATTGGACCCTTTCAAACTAAATAAAATACATCTAACAATGTCTTACAAAGGTGTTGTAAAGTTTTATAAATGAATTTCACACTTCTATAGACATAATGGACCTAATTCAATATTATAAAATGTATTTAATTATATATTCACATTAATCTAGAAGGGTTGTAAACTAACTTGGTTTTAATCTAGTGTTGTAATGTGTCTTACACATTCACATTGGATGTTGTGCCTTTCTAGGCTATGTGGATCTCATCTTAATGATGTAAAGTGTATTTAATCACACTTTCACATTGAACTTTGTGTCCCTATCCCTAATTATCCTTTACATAATCATTAATAGGACCCTATGGCCCCATATTGTGCATACCTAGGCTTAATTTGATCAAGGACCTAACTAGAACAACATAAAAATTGAAATTCTTCACTCCTTGACAATTCAGATGGCAAAAGAGTCCCTATGGGACAAAATCACCCATTTGGGAAAATTAGTCCTATCTAGGTGGGACTAAGTCACATAGCTTGGTGACTTACTCCCTTTTTGACTATTTTTAAGGTTCAGGTGGGAAAAAATGGATTTTAAGTTTATTTTTCCTTCATGTTGGCCTTGGGGATCAAATTAATGGTAAAATTAGGTGGATTTCCTATATATACAATCCTCTAAATCATAATTCATAACCTAATCATTCCATTCATCATTTATCTTCTCTCTCAAGCTAAGCAAGCGGGGGTTTTATCATTGTAAGTTACCAAAATATCTTCTTGAGACATTCAAGGGAAGATTCTTCATCTTTTTCTATAGAAAATCAAGATCTATCATCATGGAAAGTCTCTAAATCCACTATTCCATGCTTCATTACATTATTTCTTCATTTTGGTTTAATTACCTAAAAAGGGGTTTGATCAAGGAAAACCTCCATGGCCTAACATTCAACATTTATCTCTCTCTCCTTGTGTGTTTGCATATTTAGGTGCTTGGATGGATTGGACATGATTAAAGAATAGGTTTCCAATTTGTTGAAGTCATCTCCCTATTGGAAAGGTCAAAATATCTACAAAATGTCACTCACAAGCCCACATTTGACAATTTCAGAATTGGACACCTGGAGGAACAAAGAGTGCAAACCAAGAGCTTTTGTTTCCACTTTTTAATTTTCAAAAAAGCCAAAGTAGACTAAGTTTCCAAAAATGGTGATTGAGTCCCACTATACGTTTTTTTCAATTTTTTTTCTAGATCTGGATACCCATTTGGCTGAAACAAGCTTTAGAATAGTTTCCCAGATTTGGGATTAAGTCACCCTAAATGGCGTAAGTGTCCTAGTAGGCCAAAATTCTAGGATCAACAAAATTTTCACTCTCCATTCTAGGCTACAACACATTTTTGGGTGCATTTTTTCTGTTTATCTTTTCTGTTATGCTTTGATTGCATTTTTATTCATCTTTCTAGTTGTTTTTGCATACAACATTGTGTTTTTAAAAATTTTGCACTTCCTTAGTTTTGCATTAATAATTAACATCTTGTATCTATTTATTTAATTTAGGACATTACATTTTGGCATATTTCATTCATATTTGCATTCGTCTTGAGTGGTGACATTGCACATTTTCAGCTACCTCTTTCCTTTTAGGTGAAAAACCATAGAAGTGTTAGAGAACCTTGGATGCAAAAATATTTTTACATAATTAATAAATTAATTAATCACTTTAGTACTCAAGATACTCTTAGAATTTCTTTTCAAGAAAAAAGCAATGCAAAGGCATATAGGATATAATTCAATAGCTCTAACAACTTTGATTTATCATACTATCTAAAGGGATAAGACATAATACTGGCTTAGATGCATGGAATTGATAGGGTCTTTGAGGGACGTACCATCTAGGTCTATTAATGTGTACTCACTAGATCCATAACTTGCATTGATTATGTAGGGTCCTATCCAATTAGGACTGAATTTTCTTTTTTTTAGCATAGTCTATAGTAGGGTTTCATTTATTTTCATACAAAACTAAGTCACCCTTGTTAAATGTCTGAGGAATGACATGATTATTATGTTTACATTATAATTTATTAGTGTAGGCTTGGAGATGCTCAAGAGCATTCATTCATTGTTCATAAAACATCTCAATCTAATGTAATCTTTGTTCCTTATAGGTATCATTATCAATATGACCTTGAAGATCAATCCATAATGTGGGGATTTCTAACTCCAAGGGAATGATTGCCTTGGTACCATATAGAAGGTTATAGGGTGTGGTTCTTGTAGATAATTTGATTCTTGTTTGATAGACCCATAACACATATTGCAATTATGTCTGCCAATCCTTGTGATGTTTGTTAATAGTTTTCTTTAGGATTTGTTGAAAAGTCTTATCAGTGATTTCAACTTGACCATTTGATTGTGGGTAATACAGTGTTGAAAAGTATTGTTGGATATGAAATGTGTCCAAGAACTTCTTCACATCATTATTATTAAAGGGTGTCCTATTTTCTGAAATTAATGTGGAAGGGAGTCCAAAGCAGACAATAATGTGTTCCAATATGAAATGACACATTACATCAATGGTCATGGATGGAAAAGGAATAGCTTCTACCCATTTCATAAAATAATCAGTCACTGTAATGATAAACATACTTTTAGCAAAAGAAGGTGGTGATATTTTTCTAATTAGATCCAATCCCCACACTGAGAACAACCAAATAGGGATTTGGGCATGGAGCTGAGAAGTAGGAGCATGAATCAAATTGCTATGCTCTTGAAATTTGTGACATCACTTAACATACATAAAGCAATCTTTTTCCATATTTCTCCAGTAGTAACCCATACGAAGAAGTTTTTGCAGTATGGATCTTCCTCCCAAATGACCTACACAGGAGCCTGCATGGGCCTGTTCAAGTGCTATAGTGATTTTAGAATCCCTAATACATATAAAAAGAATGTTGTTAAAGGATATTCTATACAACACATTGGAAAGTATTATGTATTTGGTTGCTCATTTTTTTGTTAGCGAGTTCGAGTATTTGTTGTTATTGGCTTGGGAATGGTACCATATTTGAGATAGTTATATATTATATCATACCATTCACTCAAGTCTTCCTAGGTTGTTGTTAAAACCTCTTCGGGTTTACCATTTATTGAAGGTTTTTGATTGGGTGAACAATAAATATGACATCCTTTGAAGGATCTTTAGGTGATATAAGATAAGCTACACTCTCCATTGCATCTACATGGTGATTATCTTTTCATGGGATGTTATCAATGGTGAATGATTCAAAATTTTCTAAAAAAGGTCATTGCAAGATCCTTATATTTCGATAATTTGTCATGTTCAACTTGGTAGATTATTTTTATTTGTTTGATCACTAATTGTGAATCACCAAATTTCTTAATATCTTTGACACCCATGATTAAAGTAGCATGCAATCCAGCAATTAATGCTTCATATTCAGTTGTGTTATTTTACATAGGAAATTCAATCAGTATGACAAGTGAATAGGCTTTCCTATGGGAGAAAATAATATAACCCCAACACCAAAGCCTATTCTACACATAGATCCATCAAAATATAATTCCTATGTATGAGCTTCTATTGTCATCACGTTGTCATTAGGAAAAGAGTTATTGCTAGGTAATTCCAAAGGAGAAGGAGCGTCAGTTAAGTGGTCGGTCAAGGATTGACCTTTGATTTCTTTTTGTGAAATAAACTTAAGGTAAAACTCAGTCAACAACATCACCCATTTAGCTAGGCATCCCGATTGGTCTGTTTTCCTAAAAGGATGTTTGAGAGGATCAAATTTTGTCATTACTTGTATTTCTATATTTAGTAAATAGTGTTGCAACTTACTAGTAGTGAATACAAGAGCCAAACATTGTTTTTATATTAGTTTGTATCATGTTTCATAATCTATTAGATTTCAACTAATATAATAAACAAGACGTTCTTTACTACTTTCATCTTGTTGAGCCAACAATGGTGCAAGAGCATGGGCTGATGGAACTATATAAAGGATGAATGGTTTTCTTAGCATAGTGGGTTGTAGAATAGGTGGAGTTGCAAGTTTTTTTCTTGCTATTGCACCAAAAGGTTGACTTGTCAATGCTTGATACAAGCATCAGTTAAGATCCACAGGAGGCAGTAATACCATGTGACAAACCCAAGTGCTATGTTGGACAAGGAAGACCAAGGGACACACTATCTTGCAATAATACCCCCTAGCACAAGCGAGGGGTTTGAACCTATGACCAGCTCTGATACCCATTGTTCACCTTTTGTTTTGCAACAAAAGGTTGACCTGTGTTGAGAAATGTGGCTCAAATTATTGGCTTGGTCATTTCTTGAAGTGCTTATCTTTTCAACTTTTGTCGGCCTATCACCCAAATCTTGAACCTTGTAACCTATGTCTTGGGGTTTTGAAAGATGGTAACTGAGTGACAGTGTGTTGGTCATAGGATTATTAGAGGTTCTAACCTTGGAACCTTGTCGTAAAGTTAAGAAGTTACTTAACTTCATGACTGGTTGATCTCCTTTGTTGTTGTGGTGTTCAAGAATTTCCTAACCTCTTACTAGTGGTTGTGAATTTTGTGCTTTCTCCAATTGAGTGACAAGTTGATGGTGATGGGAAGAGAGGTGTGGTAGCATGCTATACCACCATACTACGAGATCCTTTTGAATTTCTGGTAGTAGTGCGGTGTATCGCCACCCCATGAGATCCTTTTGGTTGTCTAGCGGTAGCGTGGCATACTACCATACCATAGGGTCTTTTGGTTGTCACAACGGTAGTGCAATGGATGGTGACGACTATGTATGCATGTGACTTGGATACCGATGGATGTGAAAACCACATGGAACAATCAAAAACTAGTGATGACGTGGAGGACAGATGGCATGTGGGCCCATGTGCTTAAGGGTTGACTTAGTGACTCTTAGAGAACCCTATGTTCAATAGTGGAGATTTGTTTGATTTCCTATCTGATGACTAGCATTGGAGATGGAATATGGGTCAAGTTAAAACCCTAAAAAGGGTGTGGTAGTTGAATGATCTATGTGCAAAGGAGAGAGAGAGAGGATACTTACTATGTACTGCATGGAAGTGTTTCTTAAAATATCTCAAAGGGAACCAAACTACGGTGACCTAGAAAATACAAGCTCTAAGCCAAGAGGCTAGATGTGGCGAAGGCTAAGAGATGAATCTCTTAGAGCTTGAAGCTTGGAGTAGAGAGTGGCAACAATTGTGAGTGGTGGTAACCAAAAGGAATGGAGGTTAAGTATTAGGCTGAAAGGTTGAGTGTTGGTCGAGGCTTCCAAGTGGAGATTGAGATGATGCATGGAGGCCAAGATGCTGGGAATGAACTAGTTGAGAACTTGGGTGTAAGCCAAGTGGTTGTGATATCATGGGAGAGATGGATCTTGTAGAAGGTGAAGGCCAAGCGACTGTGTGGCAAAGAGGTTGAGAGGCTAGTTGTCAAGTCGTGTGGTAGTGTATCCGTGAGATGTCTTTGGTTGAGAAGTGGTTGCGAGGGTTTATGGTACCTGCTTTTCTCTAGAATGGAACAAGATGTAAACTCTGTAAATGTTGTGAGCTTGATAATGTATTGTAACTGTATATTTTTGCTAAATAATACAATGGCAATTTGGGCTTTTGGATTGTGGGATTTTTCACCTGAAAGGGTTTTCCCCACATATATCTGTCTGTTCATGTCTTATGCCTCATCTTTCATGGCTTTTGATTCTATTTGTTTAAATCTGTTATTGGTGTTGTTGAAACTAATTTGCATGATTTTCTCTCCAAGGTTCAATGTGGGAAATGAATTGTGTTTGTTTCTACTTTGTGGCATAGTATTAGTGTCTTTGAGGTAATCTAATGAAAATAAAATTACTGAAGGAACTACTAATCTTAGATGTTTCTTTCTGATATGACCAATGATTTTCCCAACAAGTGGTACTAGAGCGGTGTGACTAGGAAGAATGGAGTATAGGAATTGCTAATACCAACAAGTGGTATCAGATCCTTCTTTAGGGATGTATTTTTCTTCCTAGTGTGTTGTTGATCTAGGTATTCCTTCTATGAAGATTTCTTAAAGTATTGGGATTGAGGAAATCTAGAGGAGTCGACTGATGGTTTCATCCTTTGATGAGTGGAAGCTCTTTCTTTTCTATTTAAGTTTTTGAGATAGCATGCACCATGGAAGATGGTGAAGATGGAGAAAGTATAGTTGATCATATTGTAATGGTGTGCTCTGAGGCTCCTGGTTGGTAGTGAATGATCCTAATGCATTGGGTGGAATATTTTGCTTCATGGGTGCATTGCAGCAAAGATTTCATATTGGGTGTCTATGTGTGAGGCTCCGTAATGATATGGAGAATTTTTATTTGTTGTTCAATCATGGAGTAATGTACTTATGCTGGGTTGTTTTTCCTAGTATTGGAAGGCACAATTTTTTCTATTACCCTAACTGCATGAAGGCTATGGAGTTCATCATTTGGATGACCTGGAAGCTTCTAAAATAGCGTCACTTCTCGTATGTATGTGCATGTGGGTGGTTTTGGATTTGCATATAAATGGGCTTGGAGTTATTGAACTACCATTTGTACTTGACTGGCTATTTGTTTTTTAGGGTTTACACAATCAAGCAAAACTTGTGGCTATGTGGTGCTATTGTTAAGCTATTTTCTAGACTCTAGCTTTTGGGTGTGACTAGATGAGATAGTAAAAGTTTGGCATGGTTTGAGGAGGTGTGATGTATTCTCTACATGGGAGTGTTGGTACGTGATCTGAGACTCAATATTCTTGTGGTGGTATGTGTGGTTTACTTGACTATGGTGTTAATTGTGGACATGATTGGAAAATTAGATCTAACCTCTATATGGTGTTTGATTCATGTAGTCTACATTGTTGTTGTCTTTGAGATCTTAGTTTTACTATTTCCAATGTGATGATAGGTTTGCATGTTTTTTGTTGAATTGATCTATGGGTTGTGCAATGTTGTTGGCTATCTTTACCTACATGTTTGTTGTGAGACAACTTAGAAGTGGGTTGTCTATATCCACAAGGTTGATTCATTGTTGGTGTAGACTTGTTAGCTGGCTTTGTTTGTGACCACTTATACATTGGTGCAGCTACTTTGACATAAGAGGATGGATGGTGTTGAGTACCTAAATAGTTAGCTATGGGGATCTATAGCATGTGTATCACGATGTCATGGATAGCTTGAATACACTGCTTTGTGTAAGCTTTTCACAGTGATGGTTTTGTTTTCCTGGTTTGGAGATCTTGGTGTCACTTGGCATTGTTGTCATATGGACATGTTGTTTTGGACCTACACAATCTTTAGTTTGGCATATGTTTGGTCATGTTGCTTGGAGAGCTCAGTGTCACAATTTAGTGGGAGCATTAGTAGTTACTATGGGTTCATCACATGGTGGTGAATGATCTTCTTTAGTGTTGCAAATGTGACCTAGAGGAGCTCTTAGATCCTATTGTTGTAGAATGGTTCTTTCACATTTGCATGGACACTATTTGAAGATGTGTAACATCTTGGAGCCATGGAAGACTCTTGGAGTCTTTGGTTGAGGTGTTGGTAGTTCTTGACAAGTGATGTTGGTTTAGAGCTGGTTTTGTTTCATGTCATGGTATACTCTTGATTGTGCATTATACTTTTGGAATGATGGATTGCTCTTGAGACCATAGTATGTTCACCTAGAGCATGGAATCTCATAAGGAGGATGTGTAGATCATGATGCAATGATAAGTTCCTGATTCAAATGATTGGATTGTTCACAATGGTCTAATTATTCTTTGTGTATTGGGTGCATTAGTCATATGCTTGAGAACTTCATGATGGCGTAGTGTTGCATTTGGAGTCTAGCATGAGATGATCAGTTGTAGGTGCTCATGGATAGATGGAGAATAAGGTGACATAGTTGGCATCTAGAGATGTATGTAGGATTATTTTCTACAGTTACATGTTATGCATAATATTGTGGATGGTTCCTTGAAACTACATGTTTACACTCTGTATGCTATTCTATTGGTAGACTCGACATTCCTTGATCTTTCAGTTTTGGTGTTACCCATATAGTGGGAGTTCTAGGTTATGCTTTGTCTTCTTTGACTAGTTGGCACATGGAGATTGTTTATGCAGTTGATGGGGCGGTTGGACTGGTAGCATGATTTTACTGATTTTGATACCTTGGAGGTATGAGTTATTGGATGGATTAGTAAATGTTGTGGGTGTTATTTTTAGTTGTGTGGATTGATCAGTTGGATGGGAGCAACTAGTTTTCTGGTTGTTGTTCTAGTTGATGTTCTATTTTTGTTTTCTCAAGCATGGCTTCATGGTTGTGTATGAGTTGAGGGATTTGAAGTGGATAGTTATTGCTTCTATATAGCTTATCAGCATAGTGGAGTGGTGGCTATGTTCATGCCTTTATTTTCTATAGCATATGATGCTTGTGTTCCTGAGATTGGTCCATATACGCCATGGCTTGTTCCTTATCCTATGTTGGATGTTTGGAATTGATGCCTGAGTTGGTGGACATATAGGATGTCATTGTAGGTGTCTTGGTTGGAGCACAAAATATTTTTTTAAGATTATTGTGTTTGTGTTGGAAGTATCCAACAAGTTCTTCATCAAGTGGGAGAATGTTGAGAAATATGACTCAAATTACTGCCTTGGTCACTTCCTGGAGAGCTTATCTTTTCCTCCTTTGTTAGCCTATCACCAAAATCTTGAACCTTGTAACCTATTTCATGGGCTTCTAAAAGATGGTAACTAGGAGATAGTGTGTTGTTCGCGAGATCGCAGTAGGTTCTAACCTTGGCACCTTGTTGTGGAGTTCACAAGTTAACTTCCCGATTGGCTGATCTCCTTTATTGTCGCAATGTTTGGGAATTTCCTAACCCTCGACTAGGGATTCTAAAGTTTATGTTTTCTTCAATTGAGAGACAAGTCAATGGTGATAGGGAGAGAGGCATGGTAGCATGGTATACCACCATACTATAGGATGCTTCTAACTATCTAGCGATAGTGCAGTGTACCACCACCCCGTATGATCCTTTTGGTTGTCTAGTGATAGTACAGTGCATGATGATGACTACATACACTAGTTACTTGTATGCTGATGGATGTGACAACCACAAGGAATGACCGACAAGTGGTGATGACATGGAGGATAGATGGAATGTGATCCCATGTGCTTGAGGGTTGACTTGGTAACTCTTTGGGAATGTTATGTTCGACAGTGGAGATTTTTTGACTGCCTATCTGACAACCAACATTGGAGATGGCATATGGCTCAATGTGAAACCGTAAAGATGGTGTGATAGTTGAATGTTATATGTGTGAATTAGGGAGAGAGAGAGGATAATTTCTCTAATCGCAAGGAAGTATCTCTCTAGAATCTCTCTAAGGGAGTTGAACCACGCTGACCTAGATAAGCTAAGTTGTAGGCCAAGAGGCTAGATGTGGTGAAGGTTGAGAGATGACTCTTTAGGAGCTTGAAGCTTGGAGTAGAGAGTGGTAGTGACTGTGAGTGGTGGTAACTAGAAGGCATGGAGGTTAGGTGAGAGGCTGAAAGCCTAAGTGCTAGTTGATGCTACAAGGTGGAGACCGAGATGATGCGTAGAGGCTGAGATGTTGGGCATGAACCAACTAAGAAGCTAGGTCTATGTCGAGGAGAGATGGATCTTGTAGAAGGTGAAGGCCAAGCGACTGGACAATAGAGAGGAAAAGATGCCAATGGTTGATTCATGTGGTTGTATAGCTATGAGATGTCTCTAGTTGAGAGGTGGTCACGAGGGGTTATGCTACTAGATTTTCTCTAGAATGGAACAAGATGTAAAATTTGTAAAGGTCGTGAGCCTGATATTCTATTGTAACTATATTTCAATGGTGAACTGGGCTTTGTGAGTGTGGGGTTTTTTACCTGAAAGGGTTTTCTCCACATATATCTATGTGTTCATGTCTTCTATCTCATCTTTCATGGTTGTTGATTATGTGTGTTTGAATGTGTTATTGGTGTTGTTGAAACTAATTTGCATGAGTTTCTCTCTAAGGGTCAATGTGGGAAATGAATTGTGCCTATTTCCACTTTGTGGCAAAGTAGTAGTGTCTTTGAGGCAATTTGATGGAAATAAAATTACCAAAGGCACTATTGTTCTCAATTTTTTCTTTCTAAGATGACCCATGATTTTTCCAACAACTTGTCAATGCCCGATACAAGCATTAGTTAAGTTCTGCAAGATTTGGTTAGACCATGTCACAAACCCAAGCACTATGATGGAGAAGGAAGACCAATAAATAGAACATCTTGCAACAACAAGTTATTCCTTTGAACTCTCAAAGGACTATTTACAATCCTCATTCCAATCAAAATGCACATCCTTTTTGAGGAGATGTGTGAAAGGTAATGTTTGAATGGCTAAGGATGTGAGAAGCGATGGATTGCTTGATTTCTTCCTTTTAACGTGTGAAATTGAGATATGTTTTGAGGAGGTGGCATGTTGATTCTAGCATCTATTTTCTTTGTGCCAACCTTGATGCCTCTATGCAATATGATAAACCCTAAAAGTTTTCCACCATCTACTCCAAAGAAACTTTTCTAGATTTAGTCTCATGTTGTATTTGCTCATCTATCCAAAGATCTACCAAAGGACATTCACATTGTCTTGTCATGTTAAGGATTTAGCTAAGATTCCATCAATGTAATATTCCAATATTTTATGTATGTAATCATGAAATATCAATTCCATGGCTCATTGATAGGTTGTACCTGCATTCTTTAATCCAAAATACATCATAACCCAACAAAATGTCCCCCAAATGTTTGTAAATGCTATATTATATTGATCTCGTGGGTTGATGAAAATTTGATTATACCAAGAAAATCCATCCATGAATGAGAACAAAGCATGCCCCATAGTTGAATCCACTATCATGTCGATATGAGGAAGGGGAAAATTGTCTTTTAAAGAGGCTTTATTCAAGTCACGAAAAATATGCACACATCCTAATATAATTGTTAGGTTTTGCAACTACGACAATGTTTGAGATTTTTGGAGAATAATCAATAGGTTGAACGAAACCTATGTTACAAAGGTTTTGAAGTTCTCCTTTAACAAGCAAGGCTATTTTAGGATTCATTTTTCATATCTTTTGTCAAACAGGCTTAGCATTTTCAGCAAGTACAATATTATGTGTGACTATCATTGGATCTATTCCTAACACGTCTAAATATTTCCAAGAAAATAGTTCAACAAATTCATGGAGCAAGATTGTAGTATCCTCTTGTTCTTCATCATTAAGGAACTTCCTTATCTTAATGAATTTTTCTTTATCATCTATTTCCATTAGTATATCAATTGTATCACCCAAGGGAAGTGCATTTTACTTAGGAAATTCAGGAGCACATTGTTCCATGCTCATTTCTTTCTCATTAGTGTCAATATTTTTTTTCTTGGTACTAATCATAGAGCAAGTAACTCTTTTCTTTGAAGGAATAGAATATGTTTTATCATAAGAACCTAACATTTGTTTCAGAGCTTCATCATTTTGAAAGTACTCCCATGATGGTGATATATCCATATCAATTAATTCAATGTGCTTTATTGTGAAATTGGTTCTTGGTTTGCATGTGATAGTGTTGATATTTACTGATGGTCATTGAATTGCTTTGTTGTCTTAGAAAAAAAATATCCCAAACTATTCTTTTTCTCTTGTGTATTAGGTTCTATAGGAACTTGGATTCCTTGTTCATTCTTTTGACATCATTTACCATTGTATTATAGTTGTTTGACAAGTTCATAACCCATTCCATAAATTCTTTCCATTTCTTTTAGATTCGGTAGTTGCTGTTAATCTATCTCATCAAAATTTGTTGTGTAAGTTGTATTTTATTCCAAAGTAGAGGAGGTAGATGCTTGGGAAAGTTCTTATAAATTTTGTACTGACATAGCTATGGATTGTTCTTGTTTTTCCTCCACTTCCCATGTAATGATATACTCTCCATAAATGAAGGTGTGAATTCAATGATCCCCAATCATCACCTAGTAATTTAGACATTGGTTCTTCATCTTATTTTTTTGTCTCGAGAGGTTCTATGTTAGATGTTCAAATCAATGTGTTCAGAGAACTTGTCATTCCTTTTTCAAGTTGTAAGGAACTTTCAGGCTTATGGTCTATTTCCACTTGATAAAAAAAAATTTATAGACATATTTCATTATACGATGAAGGGTTGAAGGAACTACATGCATCTCATGAATCCATGGTTTACCCAGAAGGAGATTGTATGAAAGATCATAACACATCACATGAATAGGAGTTTTCAAGGTATCCATTCCAACTATAATAGGTAAGGTAATTACACCGAGTAGTCGATTTGTGAGATTGTCAAATCCTCTAATAGATAAGGAATCAGGTTTGATATGCAATTTATCTACACGAAATCTATCTAGAAGTTTCACACTGCACACATTAAGGGCAAAAACATTGTCAACAAGTTTCCTCTTGATGCCTATTCTATTGAATTGGGCTATTATCATAAAGGCTTCATTTTGATTCTATAATTCTAATGGAGGGAGCTCATGTTAATGGAAGGTAATTTCTACATTAACTATATTCATTTCTTGTATTAGAGCTACCACATCATTTTCAATCATACTAGGAGGAACCACTATTTGTTGCAATGTTGTTTGAAGCATAGTCTGATAATTTGGTGAATTTTGAATTAGGTCCCAAAGGGATATCTTTACAAAAGTAGTATTAAGTTGTTCAACATGATCATAAGCCTTAACATTTGAATTTAATCGAGGAGCAGTAGGAAATATGTGATTGGGAAAAGGTAAGGGTGTTGGGGTGGGTTGTATTTCTAGTGTTGTACGTATGAGCAACGACATTATGATTAGGTGGGTAAAGGGTATATTCTAGTTTAGGTGAAGGTTGTCACTTATGTGATGGTGGGTAAATGAATAGTTGAGGTTGAATTACATTGAATTCTTTTGTTTTAGGTTTCTCACAAAAAACCTTAGTGGATGGATTTTGGGAGATGAAGTCCTAAAGAGCTTCATCTAACATAACAAAGTCATCATGACTAAAAGGTTTGAGAGGTATGTTATCTTTGGTTGGCTTGGGTTGTTCATGACAAACCTTATTGGATGAACTTAGTGAGAGGAAGCCCTAGATGGATTCATCTAATGTATCAAGGCCATCATTACTAAGAGGTTTGGATGATATAGTTTCTCTAAATTGAAGCATTGTTTTTATTGTTTCATTCGATGTGTTTAGTTTTTTTTTTGTTTTTTGATGAATCTAATCTAAATGAACTAGGATCTATTGCTAACAATGAAAATTGTAAAAGTCTAATGCTATCCATAATTTCCATAAAATAAAATGATGCTAATTCTAATGATTGCAATGTAGCAAGAAATAATTGAAAAAAATAGAAAATTAATTGAGGGAAATAGTAGCTTAAGAAACTAGAAACTAAAATTTTAAAACAATGATGTAAAATGTGTACTAAGACTAATTCACCTAGGGTGGTGAATAAGTCCCAGTAGGGTTTTTTCTTAATTTATTCTAATTTTTTGATGTATTCTTATGCGTTATGTTTTGTACAATGCAAATATAAAGTGCATATGCAAAATTTCACTATTGTTCAATGAAATGAATCACAACAATGGAAGCTTAAATGAGCTTTTCATTAATACAAATTTGGAAACCCTAGGATGCAAATTAAACAATGCAAAATGCAATGCAATGTTGATGTAAGCTATTCCTAGGATTAAAATACATTGTAAGTTAGAAATATGATGTTCAAAATGCAAGTTCACCAAAATAAACCAAATATTTTTGGATGTGGGAGCTCTCTTACACTTCTAGGGTTTTGCACCTAAAAGGAGAGAGGTATATCCAGAAGTAGTAATGGCTCAATCAAGAATAAGCCATTGAGATTCCAAGGCAAATGAGATTGAAATCTATCAGGGGAATTTTGTACATGCTTAAAACTGATAAAAGAGATTGATTCTTAATGCAAAACTAAGAAAATGTAAAGTGTTTGAAACGACGCTTTGATATGTAGAAAGATATATTGAATGTAATATAAAAATAGATAGAGAAACCAAATAGAAAGAGTGCACCTAGAATCTGATAGAGATCAAAGTGAAGGTTGTAAATGTCTTTAAAATTCTAGAAAATATGATTTTTTGACCAAATGGGACTCATACGCCAAGCTAGGTGACATAGTCCCAGATAAGGCTTTCTACCTAGAAAGTAGTTTCAGAGAAATGCGTAATGGAATCTACAAACTCTTCTGAAAAACACCTCCAATGGGAATCATACACCATTAATGGTGAAGCATTCCTTTTTCACTTTTTTGAATATCAAAATCACATATCTGTACTCCAACACCTAAAATTCATTCCCAAACTAAAACCCAAATCTAATTCTATGAAAACACTTGCCAAAATAAAATAAAATTGATTTCTAATGGGGGGTTTTCGTCACTTAAACCCCTAGTTTTGTATTTAAACCTTGAAAGATATAATGAAATATGCAGCAAAACCCTAGCCCTAAGCATGTTTGAGATTAGGAAATCTGAAGCAAGATGCAACCCTATTCTAATATGCAAGAATAAGATGCATGAATGAAACTTGGACAATGTAAGACTCACTTTAAGAGACCCTAAATCACTTTAAAGGAATCTTAATGACATGAAAGCCTTCCTTAGGCTGAAGATAGAGAGAAAATGGAAGATGGAATTACTTAGAAAACAAGTCCTTAAGCTTGGCTTGATGGCCAGTTGCATCTCCCCAAGCTATAATTCTTCATGATTCTCCATAGGAATTCATGATAAACCCTAAAAAATGCAATATATTGGATGAAAAGTGAGCTTGAAGACCTGAAAAACCCCTTGAATTCTACCCTAAAGCTTCAACTTTGCTATAGATAGACTTGTGAATCTTTGTGTGAAAGATATTCAACACTTGACTTTAGAATTTTTTTGCTAAAAATGAGTAGATGATGTGAAAAAATTACCTAAAACTTATATTTATAGGCATCAATACCTAATTACTCATTATTTAGACCTCACGGGCTGACATCCATTAGAAATTTGAATTAGGTCGGTGATTTTCTCACTCAAAATTGAAAAATCCCCCAAAAGGGACTCATTTGCCACACTAGTTGACTTAGTCCCACCATAGGGGACTCATTCACACAAGGTGGAAAATGGGTCCCACTTAAGGTTTTGAGGTGGATTTTAGAAATTTGAATAACTTAAGTGTTATTTGTCAGGATTTATATGATTTTTGAGTGGAATAAGCCTTAGGGTCCAAAAATATGGGTCTTAGGGCCCTATAAATGGTGATTTGAAAGAGTAATTAATGCAAGGGTGCCAAAATAGGTTCAAATTAAGCATGAAATTTCCTCTTTCTGCAAGAGTACAATTTTCTATGCTACAAGTGGACATTTTTTCCACTTGTCAACATTCTAACGAAGGTAACTCATCTTGATGGAATGTAATGTCTAATTTGATCAGAGTTATAGCTTGAATTTGGGATGTCACATCATTTGATTGCACATTAGGAACACTAGGAACTTGTTGTAAAGAACTTTGTAGCATGTGATGATAATGAGGGGAAGCTTGAATAAGGTCCCATAAAGATTCTTAGCATAATTATTCTTAAGTTTTTCAACAACATGAAACTCCTTTTCACTTTTTAAAGGAAAATGAGGAGGAATGGGTAATATAGGGTTAGGCAATGGGAGAGATGTTGAAGTTTTTTGTCTTGGGTGTTATATATATGATCAATCGTATTGAAACTCGGTTGTTATGAAACATTATCATTATCAAGTTTCCTTTTAGGTGGTTCTACGACAAGCACATGATTGTTTTGAACTTGTGGTTTTTGTGAGGGTAGATAAATTATAAGTTTAGGTTCAGGAGAGTACTTCAAGGGATATCTAATGTGCATAACCTTAGAAGAATTATTATTATTTTCATGATCTCTTATTGAAGGGGATTCCAATGTCACTTCATCATATTCATCTAAGGAATTACTATTGTCAATGTTTTCATTTTCTTCCATCATGATATTATTGGCATAATGACAAAGGACGAGTGTGAAAGCAATGGATCTAATGGAAAACTAGGCAATACATTTGATATGGATTTTTCAAGAGAATTATAGTGATGTGCTCTGTAGGTCCAGAAAGTGAAGGATACACCCCAAAATTAATTATATTTTACTTCAGGTGTTTTAAGGTTTATCTCTTAAACCATATGATTGTTGTAGTCATGCTTATTTGAAATGTTTTTATTTTGTTGTTGACTTGTGTTTGGAAGTTACAAGAAGCTTGAGTAATTCCTTAAGTCACTGGGTTCGAAGTTTTTCTCACATAAGTCATGAGGTTCTAGAGTTCCATAACCTCTGGACATAGCAGCTTGGAGGTTCTCTTTGTTATTGACAATTCGTGGGTCTTCAAAACTTCATAACCTCTAACAAGAGGTTTCGACGTTCAAAATTTTAGCAACTTATTGAATAGATTGATAAGAAGGTAGTATTCTATGTCGGACCCAGTAAGGTGGATGTGATAGTGGGACCAAATAGTAATGAAGTTACTCAAAGATGAGAAGGACCCAACCATAATGACGTGGATTATACTGATGATGATGTAGACATGTGGGATGCCATGATTGAGTAAATGGTAATCCAAATCCTTGTTGTGGATTACAATGTAGTGACATGGTGATGGCATGTCTAGTGGATCCCACATATGACAATCAACCAATATATCGAAGAATGATGAGGTGATGATGTGGATGTATTCAATGTTGATGTTCTCATCAGTGTGACATTGGTGTATAGGTAGGAGTCTAGAAGATGTCTCTTCAAGAGAGTGACATGATGTTTAGTGAATACTCACGAGATTGACGATGGAGATTTGAACAAACACTTATCCAACAGTCAGGGTTTAAGGGCATGATGATTCATAAAGGATCATAGGGTTAGGGTGGGAAAGAAGAGGATCAATGAATATAATTCAAAGATAGAAACATGAAATGTTTTGATAGTGTGAACAAGGATTTTAACCTAAAAGATGACCTAGAGGAAGGAATTAATTGGTCTAAATACACCAACGACCAATTTAAATGAATATTTGATCCATTAACTGGTGGGATAGTTTGCAAAATATTTGAAGATAAAATCAGATCAAATGAATAGGAGAATGCATTGAATGCATATCTGATTCTACGGTTTGAAAGAGAATGAATGAAGGAAAATTATTTAGAACAAAATTGAATGATCAATGGCTCGATGCAAGATATGGAAATATCTAGTAAAGTCTATCAGATATCATAATTATGAGTTTCCTGATGGTGAGAATCTTGAGGTGGAGATTGTAGATTGGTGGAGTTAAGCAAAAAAGGACAATTAGAGAATTGTGTAAGTTGTTGCATCTATAGTAAGTGAAAAGAGTGTGTAGTCTACAAGTGTAGAGGGTGATGAATAGAGTAATATATAGCTAAGTATGTATAAAATTAAGTGTGATGAGTAGCTACAACATAAAGTGAATGCACACGTGGGTATGTGCAAGATCATGATGGGCCAAAAAGTGGTGATATGATAGGTATTTGTAGGGTATGTAGCTGATGACTTTTTTTTACCCAAAATTGATGAAATGAAAAGGGTTTTTAGAGGATATTCTCAACTTTCCACTAATATAAATTATGTTTTACTTTGAATGTAATAAATAATAATAATTTATTTTCTATTTGAATTACGAGTAATGTCATGATTTATAGGTTGATTGAAAAACATCTATAGCTTTCAAATAATATCACATTTTTTTTAATCCAAAATATGTGTCACATTCTATGCTTCACATACTCTAGTATCAAAATAAAAAAGTTGAATTTCATGAAGTTTTGACCAAGTTAAGGTGGTGAGACATACAATTTTTTATATTTTTTAAAATTTGTAATAAAAAATTCATAATAAATTATTTACTTTGAAAAAAATTACAAAAAAATATGCATCATATCAAGACATGAGTCCTCTACTTATATATAAAATCTTATAAAAAAATATTATCATTTTATTGTGGTTAGGGTGGTTAGATAGACACCTACTTCTTATTTTTTCCCTAAAATTTAAGTACTACTACATTGAAATTTCAAATTTTCACAAAATAGATTTAAAAAAAAATAAAAATCTAGTTGTTTAGAAACTACATTCAATTTTCTATAGATTCTATTCTTACATATTTTTTAAACAATATAGATAACTTATTTAAATTTTTATGTCAAGTTGCCTAATTCTATTTTTTCTAAAATTTTCACCACTTAAGGGCCTATTTTTTCCATGTTGATTCTACACATACCCATGTGTGTAGCTTAGACACAATATAGATCATCATGAAGGTTTGCATTCAGGAGAGTGCAAGTGTGTTAAACAATGTAGAGTAGAGAAAGAGTAGAAGGGAGTGTAGAGCAAAGTGTGTGTGTTGTTGAGAGTGTAACTTCAATAGTTGAAAGTGAGTTGTAGGCGTGCAACAAAGTACTTATTATATGTTACATTATTAGATTTTGTAGAACTTATTTTATGAAAATTTGATTTTCTAATCCTACTGAGGTTGTAGTCTCATTGTACTGTGTTGTATCTTAGATTAGGGTGTTGTTGCATCCTTCGAGTTGTAGCTCCTAAAATGGAGGATTTTTGTCTCCTTGAAGTTGTTGCATAATTAGGGTTGTAGCCCTTAAAATTTGTAATTAAAGATTTTATTTGTGAACCTGAATTTGAGTAGTAGACTCAAGGAGCTTTGTCATTATGGTTTTTCCCATCTTGGGTTTTCCATGTACATATAGTGTTATGTATAATTATTTTATGTGCATGTGGTTTCCAAATTGGTTTATTCTTTAATATGGACATTGAGTATTTTAGAAGTTAACCTACTTGAGAGTTTGGAGATTAAAAGTTTTAATATATACTAATTCAACCCCCCTCTTAGTAGATCATTATGTTCTAACAATTGGTATCAGAGCCCCAGGTTCCCTAGAAGAAGGTTAATTATCTCGAGTAGATCTTGGATAAGTGAACACATTGGAAAGTCAAGAATTATTAGGCAATGCATTAAGATTTGATGGAATAAATTATGCTATGTGGATCTCATTAATGGATGGATACTTAGGTTCTCTAGGAATTGGAGTTTGGATGTCTGTCGAGACCACATATACTATTCCTGCTACTACTCATATTGATCCTATAGGAAAGAAGGATTATGAGAGCAATAAGAAAGCTTGGTTTCCCATTTTGAACAATTTGTTTGATTATCTACATATCAAAGTCATGCATTATAAAACTTCTTATGATGTCTATGAAAAATTAAAGAAGATGACACCAAAGTGAAGTTGATAAAGTTACAAGTGTTGAGAGAAAAATTTGAAGGCTAGAAGGCGAGTAAAGAAGAGGAGATTTCAAATTATCTTCAAAGAGTTGATGATATGATAAATTCCATTAAATTATGGTGTATAATTGAAAGAAGAAGATGTTGTGTTGAAAGTTCTCAGGTTTATGACAACTAAATATGATTCCAAGATTTTTTCTATTGAAGAAGGAAGAGAATTTGATAAAGTTAGTATTGATGAGGTGCATGGCATAATTACTACATAGGAGATGACTAAAGAAGAGAAGATTGCAGACTATATTTAGAGAGTTGATGATATGATAAATTCCATTAAAGGATATGGTGTATAATTCAAAGAAGAAGATGTGTTGAAATTTCTCAAGTCTATGACAACTAAATATGATTCCAAGATTTTTGCTATCGAAGAAGGAAGAAAAATTCATAAAATTAGTCTTGATGAGGTGCATGGAATAATTACTACATATGAGATGAGAATGCCAGATGCTAAGTCATCTAGGAGAGAAGTTGCATTTAAGGTTGTCAAGAAAGAAAAAAACTATTGTCATTGCATTTCATCATGAAGAGAGTAATGAGGAGGAAGCAAAATACATAAGAAGACTAAAGAGAGGATCTGGCACATGTAAAGGTAAGCTCCATTTCAAGTGTTTTAATTATGAAAGAATAGGTAATTTTACTTCAAACTTTCAATATGGTAAAGAGGACAGCTCCAAGCAAGAAGAAGATAACATAAAGAAGAAAATATTTCATCCAAAAAGGAAGAATTTGGAAAGAAGAAGAATGTTTTGTACATCAATGAAAAAATTGAAGCATCTTATGCTAGTGATAGTTCAGAAGAGGATCAAAACTATGCCCTTCTAATGAGAGAAGATGGAAGATAATTTTTGTTAATGGCTAAAGAAACTAAGGATCAGAGAGATGCACAAATTGAGGACTCACATGAAGGAGAATAGGAGGAATTGTTGATCTTCAAGGATAATTAATCAGTTCTCTTGAAGATCTTGATGAACTAAGAGATATATTTGATGATCTTAAGAGAGGAAACAAGAAACTAAAAAATAATTCTCAAAAGGAGACTAACAGATTAACTCAAGAACTTGAGGAATCCAATAAGGTGATAGTTTTTTCTGGAAGTTCATGTAGAAGAGCTCAAAAGAGTTGAAGATGTTATGAAATCTAAATTGTAATATGTGATTGATAGATGCTCAAAACATGAGGTAGAATTAGTTTCCTTGAGAAAATAATTGGAGAAATCTAATGAGTAAATCAATAAAGGTATGAAGTTAAAAGGTGGTACTAATATTATATATGAATTGATAAGTACATAAAAGATAGCTAATAAAGAAAAGTTAGGCTTAGGACTTGAAAAGGAAAAAAATCAATTGTTGATGCTTCTGCAAAGCTTTATGAAAGATTTAGACCAGAAGAAAAATCAGTCCCGAACATTGAAAAATATGACAAAGGATAATCCTATGATGGTGAAAAGAAGTTATCTATGATTGAGAAATCTGATAAAGAGAAGAAACCAGGTGAAGACAAGAAAGTTCACAATATTTTCCCTGGTTGATAAAAGAAGGAAAATACTAAGAGAATAGACAATGATGGTTTCAAAAGAGTACACTATCCATGGATACCTAGAAAAAGAAGACCTCCTCATCTAGCTAAAGGAAACTCCATGACTAGGTAATCATCATACTCCGATCATACTTCGATGGGTATTGCTATACTTGTAACAATTTTTGTCATAGTCCTAGAGAATGTAATGTCATTCCAAGGAAGAATACAAATTTTTGTGAGGAATCCATTTTATCCCTTGGTTGACATGAATATAGTTTTTAATAATTGTAATAACTTTGGTCATGTAACTAGAAACTGTACAACAAGATTTATAGGATCAAATGTGAAATAGGAGAAGAAGAAATACTCACCTCCTAAAGTGGAAAAAGAAAATAAGACTTTTGAGATAAATGAAAGGAAAACTGAAAGGAAACCAAAGGAGATATGGAAGGAGAAAGAGAAAAAATCTTCTCAATCCATGATTGCTCAAACAAAACTACATGTAAAGGAACTAGATTTATGGGTAATTGATAGTGATTGCTCAAAGCACATGACTGGAGATTAAAAAAAAAATTCATTGAACTTGAAATGAGAAAAGGAGGATAAGTAAGCCTAGGTGATAATACTATTGTCAAGATTTGTGGAAAAGGAATTTTTAGCATAGATGGGAAGAATAATACCAAATAAATTCTCTATCTTGAAGGTCTAAAACATAATCTTCTTAGTTGCAACTAGATGTGCAATGATGGATACAAAGTTGTGTTTAATTCTGAAGTATGCAAGACAAGAAAGAATGGTAAAACAATTGCTCAAGGTGTGAGGACTGACAATAATCTATACAATCTTAGTGATGTACATGGCCAAACATGTCTAATCAACCGTGAAGATGAGAATTGGCTATGGCATAGAATATTGGGACATGTAAATTATGACAATTTGTTGAAGATACACTCAAAAGGATTTGTCAGAAATATTCCTACGATTGTAAAACCTAAAATACCATCTTCCAATGATGCCAATAAAGAAAGTAAAGTTTAAGTTTCCTACAAATGATTATTCAACTACAAAACCCTTGGAGATAATCATACTGATCTATGTTGTCCAATGAGGACAAGGGTATTTCAAGGAGAAGATATTTCATGCTACTTATTGATGATTATACCATAATGGAATGAGCCACATTTTTAAAGGAGAAAGCTGAAGTGTTTGAAAAGTTTAAACTCTATAAGAAGCTATGGTAGAAAATCGAACTAGGAGAAAAATAAAATGTCTCAAATCAGATAGAGGTGGAGAGTTTACATCAAGTGAATTCATAGAGTACTATGAAAATCATGGAATCAAATGCCAATATTCAACTCCAAGAATGTCATAGCAAAATGGTGTGGTAGAGAGAAGTGAGATTGTGAAGGAGATGGCTAGAGCCATGTTAATGAGGAAAACTTGACATATACATTTTGGAAATAAGTATTACAAACTATTGTATACATTCAAAACAAAGCTCTTACTAGATTTAACAGGGGTAGAATTCCATATGAATTGTGGTTTGGTAGGTCTGTATCATTCAAGGACTTCAAAGTATTTGGCAGTAAATTCTATATTAAGAAAGAAGATAAAGATTTAGGAATTTTTTATTCAAGATGTGATGAAGGGATATTCTTGGGGTATTCCAACCAAAGAAAATATTATAAGTGTTACAACAAGATATTGCATAAAATTGTACAGAGCAAACATGTCAATGTTGATGAAAATACAAATCAAGCTAAGTACAACAAAAAAAAATCTTGAAATAGAATCAAATGATGAGGATGTAGGTGGAATAGTAGAACAAGAATAATAGACTAAAGAAGTGGTTGAATGATCCCCTACAAAATATGTGCAAAATGATCATCCTATAGATCAAATAATTAGTGATAAGAATTAAGGTATTCAGACTAGAAGAAGACTTTCTAAGGAAAAGGAACAAGTGAAATTTGCACTCCTATCCCAGATTGAACCAAAAATCTTTGATGAAGCTAGTAAAGATGAGAGTTGCATACAAGCAATGGAAAATGAACTTGATCATATTGAAAAGAAAAAAACATGAGAATTGGATCCTAGACCATTAATCAATAATGTAATTTGCACCAAATAGGTATTCAAAAATAAGTTGAATGAAGATGGAGTTGTTGTTAGAAACAAAGAAAGGTTAGTGTGAAAAGGATGTACACAAGTAGAAGGAATTTATCTTGAAAAAATATTTGCCACCTATTGCAAGGTTAGAAGTAGTAAGAATGTCCCTTGAATTCTCAGTCTACAAAGGATTTAATGTCTATCAAATGGATGTCAAATATGCATTCTTGAATGGAAACCTAGAAGAGGAAGTATACATTGAACAACCATAATGTTTTCAATAGTCAAAAGATGATGGTTATGTCTACAAATTGAGAAAAGCATTGTAGGGTCTAAAGCAAGCCCCAAGGAAATGGTATTCAAGACTACATTAATATCTACAACAACAAGGATTCAAGAAATGTTATGCTAATAAAAATCTATATCTCAAATCTTAAGGTAAGTATATGTTCATTTTTGTAGGATATGTAGACGATATTATATTTAGTGGTAGTAGTGCTAAAATGTGCAAAATATTTTCCACAAACATGGAAGATGAGATTGAAATGTCCATGCTAAGAGAACTCAAATTTTTTCTTTGTTTACAAATTACACAGATTGATAAAGATATATTTATATCACAAACCAAATATGAAAAAGAAATGCTTAAAATTCTTGGCATGGAGGATTGTAGACCAGTCAGTAATACCATGATTACTAGCTACATGTTGAGAAAATTAGATGAGTCACTTGATGCAAATTATACTTTGTACAGATCAATGATTAGAAATTTGCTATATTTAACTACATCTAGGCCAAATATAATGCAAGTAGTTTGTATGGTAGCAATGTTTCAAGCTACCCCAAAGGAATCTCATGTCAATGCAATGAAATTATTTCTTAAATACATTAAATGCACTATTGAATATGGGTTTTCGTATCCCAAGTGTAAGGATTTCTCACTAACAACATATACCAATGTAGATTGGGTAGGAAGTTTGGATGACATGAAGAGTACCTAGTGGTGGAGCATTCTTCTTGGGAAACAAATTAGTTTCTTGGATGATAAAAAGAAAGATTTTGTCACTCTTTCTACTACAAAAGTTGAATATGTTGTAGAAACTGCGTGTTGTACTTAGGTCTTATGGATGAAGAATATGTTAAAAGATATCAAAGTGGAATATGAATTGCCTATCTCTATTCTTTGTGACAATTCAAGTGCCATCAATATCTCAAAGAATCCAATGATGCATTCTAGAACAAAGCATATATCAATTAATTATCATTTCATCAGAGAGAAGGTTGCAGAGAAGGAAGTCATTGATGGAGTATGTTTCTACCAAGAAACAAGTGGTTGATATATTTACAAAGCCTCTTCATACAGAGAAATTTGAATAACATTGGTAGAAGTTGGGAGTATTTTCTCCCACATCATATCACTAAGTCCTAGTCATCAGACATATATCTAGGGGGAGCTTCATTGATCATTTAGTTAACCCTAGTTAAGAATAGTGTGATCAAGTCAAGTAAAATCTTGTTTTACAAATTTCTAATGACTTGATGGTTGCAACATTTTTTAAATTTAAGAATTTCCTTAGGTGGAGTGTGCCCTTTTCCATTTATGTCAAAAGGGGAGAAATGTGAAGCATGATAAGAAGAGAAGAGATATATGTCATAGGGGGAGTTGTTAAGTTGTGTGAATAATTAAGTTGGTACAGAGCTTTAATGCTATAAATTGTATGAATGCTTCAAGTTTTTTGATGAATTCCAAAGGAGGAGATTGTTGGCATATAATTATCATTGATGTCAAAAGTGAAAATAATGTAAGGGAGGTTGTTGGCATAATGAAAAAGGATGAGTGTGATATAAGTGGATATAATAGAAAATTAGGTGGAAAATTCAATATGAGTTTTTCGAGAGCATTCCAGTGATGTGCTCTACAGGTCCAAAAAGTGAAGGATATGCCCAAAAATGAATTATATTCACCTTTAGCTTTTTTAGGGTTTACCAACTAAAATCTATGGTTATTATAGTCATGGTTATTAGATAGGTTTCTATTTTTTTCGGTGGCTTGCATTTGGTAGTTGCAAGAAACTTAAGTAATTACTTAAGTCATTGGGTTCCAAGTTTTCCTAACATAATTCATTGGATTCTAAAGTTTCATAATCTCTCAACTTAGTGGCTTTGAGGTTCTCTTTGTGATCAACAAGTCACCAGTCTTCAGAACTTCGTAACCTCCAACAGGAGGTTTTAAGGCTCATATTTTTAGTGACTTAGTGAATGGAGTGATGAGAAGGTAGCATTCCATACAAGACCTAGGAAGATGGACATGGCAGTGGGACCCCACAATAATGAAGGTAGTTAGAAGGTGAGAAGGACCCAACCATAATGACATGGATGACATTTATGATGATGCGGACATGTGGCATGATAAGATTGAGTAAATGATAATCCACATCTTTGTTGTGGATTACAATACAGTGACAAGGTGATCACATATTTGGTGGACCCCACATATGGCAAGAAAGTAGTAGATTGAAGAGTGATGAGGTGATGATAAGGATGTATTCAATGCTAATGTTCTCAATAGTGTGACATTGGTGTATCAGTAGGATTCTGGAAGATGTCCTTTCAACCAAGCGACATGATGTTAAGTGAATATTCACAAGATCAATGATGGATATTTGAATGACAACTTATCCAATAGTTAGGGTTTGAAGGCGTGACGATGACTATAGGATCATAGGATCAAGGTGCTAAGGAAGAGGATCGACGACCAAAATTCAAAGATAGAAATATGAAATGGCTTGAGAGTGTGAACAAGGGTTTTCACTTAAAAAATTGACATAGAGGAAGAAATTAATTGGTCGAACTACACCAACGACCAATTTAAATGAAGATTTGAAGATTGAAATAGATTGAATAAATAGGAGAGTGCATTGAATGCATATATGATTTTAGGGTTTGACTAAGAATGAATGAAGGAAAATTCTCTACAACATAATTAAATGTTGGATGAATCGATGCAAGATATAGAAATATCTAGTAAACTCTATCAGATATATTAATTATGAGTTGGACGATTGTGAGAATCTCAATGTACCGATCTTAGATTAGTGGAGTTAAGCAAAAAAAAATACAATCAAAGAATTTTCTAAGTTGGTGCATCTACTGTAAGTGACATGAGTGTCTAGTTTGCACGTGCAGAGTGTGTTGAACATATTAATGTATAGGTGAGTATGCAACAAAGGAAGTTTGATGAGTAAGTAGTGCAACAAATAGTGAATGCACATATGTGTATAGCCTAGACACAATATAAACAATTGTCTAGGTTTTCATTCAGGAGAGTCCAAGAGTGTGTTTGTTGTTGATAGTATAACTTCAGCAACTGAATGTGAGTTACAGTGTGTGCAAAAAAGTACCAATTATAATGTTGCATTATCAGGTTTCGTAGAACCACTTTTATGCAAATTGGAGTTTGTAATCCTATAGAGGTTGTAGCCTCATTGTAAAGAGTTGTAGCTTAGATTAGGGAGTTTTTGTGTCCTTGAATTTGTAGCTCCTAAAATAGGGCACTATATTCTCCTTGAAGTTGTTCCTTCTAAATTGTGGTGTTGTTGCATCCTTAGGATTGTAGCCCTTATAATTTGTAATTAAATATTTCATTTGTGATGTTGGATTTGACTAGTAGACTCAAGTAGCTTTGTCACTGTGGTTTTTCCCATCTTGGGTTTTCCATGTACATCTAGTGTTATGTGCTATTGTTTTATGCGCATGCGATTTTGAAATTGGTTTATATTTTAATCTATGCATCAAGTATTTTGGAAGTTAATCTACTTGAGCATTTGGACATTAAATTTTTTAATATCTACTGATTCACCCGCCCTCTTAGTAGATCATTATATTCTAATAGATATCTTCCCTAGTAAGAGATTTTATAGGAGAGCTACAAACTAGATTTTCATGACATTCATTGTTTGGTTCTTCTAAACTAACTTCATCACAAGTAGCCTAGGACTCATCAATGGTTCGATTATCCAATTATCTTGTATCAAATCATTCTCACAAATAGGAGAAATAGGAAAAGTAGTATTAGGGGATGTTTCAATGGTCTCATCCTTGGATCTAACAATGTCTTCCCTAGTAGAAGAGGTAGGGGAAGAGAGAAAAATAGGAATCCCGTAACTATCATTGGTATGATCCTCTAACATCAAAATATCTTCATCACAAATAGGAGAGATATTAGGAGAAGATGAAATTTGATTGTCCTGATTATCCACGATTGTATTCTCTTTCACTAAAAGCATTCCCATGAGGCTGAGAGATGGACTATTTCTTAGCATGCTTAGAAAGGTAGGATACTAACATTGTTTGACAAAAAATGAAAAGTACTTCTAGCCATCTCATGTAATGCTTAAAAATATAAACAATGGTATTTCCAAAGATGAAAAGTACTTTTATCCAATTTATGCAAAGCTTAAAAAATAAAAAAAAAGTGTATCAAAAGCTGAAACGAACCTTTATCAAACTTATGAAAAGCTTCATGAATGTAAACATCATGCATGCAAAATTTAAAAGTACTTTTATCCATACTATGCAAAATTTTAGAAGTGTAAACATTTTTCAGATTTGATGATTTTTTCTACTGAAATTATTTTCAAAAAAAAAAAAAATGACTACCCTAAATTGATTTTTTTGACTGAGACGCATGAAACAAAATTTCTTGAAACTTTCAAGCCTAATACTATTGGTTACCAACAAGCCTAGGAAGTATAGAAAATCACTAGAATGCTCAAAAAAGTGGGTTTTCCAGGTGTCTAGGGACTCATTCACCCAAGGTGGTGAATAGGTCTTGGTATGCTTTTTTGGGAAAGTCTGAATCTAGAAATGAAGCTTATAAATTATGAAAATGTGTTGCCTATGTAACCCTATTAGGGACTCATTCACCACCTTTGGAAAATGGGTCCTACACTAGGTTTTTGAATTGGTTTTTGCTGATTTTAAGCTTTTTTCAATGAGTTTTAGTTTTACATCCATAACAATAAGTTTTTGGTTCAAATTTCTTTAAATGCAATACAAAATGCAAGCTGAAAATGTGAGAAAATCATAAATGAAAATACCTATTTTGATATGCAATTTTGTTTCGATTTTCAAATGAAAATTTATATTATCTAAATGATATGCAAGATGAATTGATTTGTTTTTTATATTTTTTACATTTAAAAGTGTGTTGTAGAAATTGGACCCTCTTGAGAAAAGAGACAATTTCACACATAATTAGACCCAATTTTGGCCCCTTCACATCATTTCCCCTTAAAAACAACATTTATAGGCCCCTTAGACCTATTAATTTTGATCTAGAGGCTCGTTTCACATGTGAAATCACAGAAAACCCAACAAACACCATTTAATAACATCATACCCCAACAACCCACTTTCAAACAGTAGTAGTGGGACCCATTTTCCACCTTCGGTGAATGAGTCCCCTTTGTTGGGACCCATTCACCAAGGGTGGAGAATGAGTCCCCTTTGAGGGAAAACTCAAAATCAAGCGGGAATTTAATCAATTTAACTTTTATTTTTGGTGAATGTTGGCCTCTTAGCTCTAATTAAAGGGGAAATAAGATGTTGTTGCCTATAAATACACATTTCAATTCATTTTACACAATATTTTTTCAAAAATATTTTTTCATTTTTCTCATCTCATTATCATTGTTCAAGAGCAAAAGCCTTTTACAACAAGTTTCACTAGCAAAAGTTGAAGTTTTAGGACATAAAAGTAGGGTTTTTGTAGGTCTTGAAGCTCACTATTTTGATCAAGGTTCAAAATTGCAAAGGGTTAATGATGGATGCCTATGGTGAATCATGAAAAAATCTAGGGTGAAGAGGTGCAACTAGCCACAAAATCATGCCTAAGGACTTGGTTTCCTATTGATTTCATCTTCCATTGTTACTCTATCTTTAGACTAAGGTTTTCATTATGTTCATTTAGCATTTGCATGTCATTTCATATTCATTTTTTATGTGTTGTAATGTTTCTAGGGTAGAAATCTTGCATCCTTTCAATCATTCTTGCATGTCTTATTCTAGATCAATAGAATAGGGTTTTTTTCATGATTCAACCTTTCCTAGTCTTTAACCCATCTAAGGCTAGGGTTTATGCAGATTTTTCTCTATTCAAGTTTTAATTACCTACCTAGGGATTTGAGAAAGGAAACTCCCCATTAGATAAAATATTTTAAGCTATTTTTGTAGGAATTTTCTAAGACCTGGAATTAGGATTTTGTCAGAATTTGTTGTACAAGTGTCAATGTACAAATCTGAGTTCTGAATTTGTAGAAATTAGAAAGAGGATTGATTCACCATGCTTGGTGAATGAGTCCCACCTAAGGTTCATAATTGATTCAAATTCTATTTCAGATCCTCGACTATCAAAAATTAGGTTATGTGCAAAAAAGTCCTAATTTGGGATTGATTCACCCAAGGTGGTGAATGAGTCCTAGTTAGCCAAAGTTCAGATTTCATCAACTTTCCAAATTGTCATTCAGTCCTCTATAGATTTCTAGGTGCACACATTTTGAGAAATAGCCTTCTGTTTAGTGAAAATTTTCATTTCGTTCATCATTTTCAATCTTTTTACATATCACACTATGTTTTCAAATGAGGCATAAGTCTTAGTTTGGCATTCATTATAGTTCATTTTAATCAGTTAATTGCATTTAGTTAAGTTCATTTACATCATATCACATTGCGCACATCCTAATTTGAGTGTTACATAAGCTTTTTTGGACCCAAATTTCTCTCCTTTTAGGTGAAAAACCTTAGAAGTGTAAGATCCAACATTTGGGTTCCCAAAAATCTATATTTCAAAAAGAATGCAAACAATGCAATTCTAAAATCTTGGATGAGATGCAAGTTTGAATGCAAAGTAGGATGTTATAAATGAGATATAATTCAATACAAATGAACACAAATTAATGCAATATCGAACCTAGGATGAGAAGAAAGACTCCAAAATAAGAAAACTACAATGTTCAATAAGTCAGGTTCACCAAAATGAAACATAGAAAAATAGGGTTTACTAAAATGAAAGAATAGGATGATAAAAAAATAAATTTAAGGGATGTTTCATTCAATTACAAGGGTGAAAATTTCTAAAAAATCAATTAGAAACTAATCCTAATTGTTATAGAAAAATAAATGGAAGTTTTGGAATGCTAAAATAATATGTACATCAAACAAAACATTTTTTTTTAGGAAATTGAGGACTCATTTATGGGTCCCTATTAGGGTTTCTGAAAACTAACTTATAGGTTTCATTCCTTGATATTTTCACTTCCATCTCTTTGGTGCTCAACTCCTAAAAATTTAAAACAAAATTGTAGCCTTATTTTTCATGTTTTTTGCAATATGGATGACAACTTTGAAACTTGACAACTTTGATAGTTTGGCTTAAATCTTCTTCTCCACTTGATCTTCAACTTAGAGACTTGCAAAAGCACATCAAAGGAGAATAGAAACTTATTGATTATTAGATGATAGGGACTTTCCTTGGTCAAACCCCATTTTGGTAATTAAACCTTGTAATTAAATAATGAAATGGAAGCATAAAATGTGAAACATGAAATGTTGATTCCTTGGATGCAATCTTGGAATATAAATTTGTAAACTAACATGAACTGGCCATGAATAATGTAGATCCTGATCTTGAATTGGATGTCAAACAATGCTCAACTTGGATCTTGAATGTTATATCACAACATTAGCTCAACCACATGCTTGATTCACTATGCCTTTGACATGATGATATGATCTTGAATTTCTACAATAAAACCTTGATAATTTACCTTTGAATGCCTTTGAAATGCTCTTGAAGTTCTCTATAATTTTCCTATTAATGTATTCTTGATTTTTTATGAAGATATAGGATTTCTTAAATGAAACTACATGAATTAACCTTATATTTATACTAAATCTAAGGATTAACCCCAAAATTCAAATAATTCAAGCTGACATAAGATCTATAATTAAAAATCATTAAAATACAAAAAATAAATTCAAAAAGGGGTTTCCTTGGCAAGGAGGACCTATTCACTACCATGGGTGAATGGTTCCTTGCACAATTTCCTAGGACCTAGCTTTAGTGTGGTGAAATAACATAAAAAATCCATCTCAAATATGCCAAAAAATGGGTGTCCTAGGTTAGGAGGACCCATTCAACCAAAGTGCTAAATAGGTCCTAGCACAGTTTTACAAGACTCCAACTTTCGTAATGTAAATGTTATGAAATATCATCAATGGGTGTCAGGATATATCCTTGCAAAATGCAATTATTGAGGCTTGAAATGAATTAAAGGGCCATTTAAGCTCTTGATTAGTGTGAAATGGTAATAAAACACTTTACAACACCCTAAATAGGGCACAATTAAGTAAATTTTATCATTAATTGTTAATTCCCAAACCAAGCATGAAAAATGGTTACTTTTTTTTATTCTACACTTCCTCTTCAACTATCAACTCTTTTCCTTTAGATTCAACCTTTTAATTTTCACAAGGGGATTCATCAAATTCATATCCTTGTATCAATACTGAACTTAGATGTGGCTCTTCATCCAATTTCACACTTGCACTCTCAACAGTATTCTTCAATCTTTTCTTGTTGAATAGGTAGGCCTTTCCTCTTGTAGAGTATCTAAGGAGGATTCCTTCATTAGGCATTTCATCAATCTTTCCTAAGTTTTATTCATCTTTTATCATATAACACTTACTTCCAAAAACTTTGAAATAATTCATAGTAGGAGGTTTACCATACTATAACTCATAGGGATACATTCAACTATTCACTCTTTATTAACCTCTATTATTAATGTAGACTACAATAGGAACTACTTCTATCCAATAGGAATCTCAAAGATTAGCTTCCTTCATCACTATCATTGCTGCTTCCTGAACTGTTATGTTTTTTTGTTCCACAACTCCATTTTACTAAAGATTGTTAGGGGCTAATAAATGTCTTCTTATTCCATGACCCTCAAAAAATATATTAAACTCATTTGAAGTAAACTACCCACATCTATAAAATCTCAAGCATTTTATTTTTAGATTCATTTTGTTCTTAACCATAAGCTTAAATGCTTTAAATATGTCTAGAGTTTCTAAATTTTATTTGAGAAATGAAACCAAAGGCATTCTAGAATAATCATCAATTAATAACATGACATATTTATCACCACATGAGCTTCTAATCATGGTAAGTCCACCTAGATCTATATGCACTAACTCTAAGGGACCTATGGTTGAATATTCCCTTGTCTTGAATCTTGTTTTCATTTGATTTCCAACTTGACATTCTTTGTAGATTACATTTATAGGCTTTGTAATATTTGGTAAATTTCTCATAGAATTATTAGAACTTATCCTTACTAGGATATCAAAATTAATGTGACCCATTCTTCTATATCATAGCCAACGTTCATCAGTTTGAGACATAAAGCAATTTTAACCACTACCTTTGAGTTGATAGAAATTACTTCATGTCCTTGTTCCCGCAACAACAAAAGTACTAAAGTTTCATTTCTTTATTTCACAACCACCATTCTGAAATAAAATATTATATCATTTGCTACACATTTTTCCTACACTTAGAATATTATTTTGAAGACCCTTGACATAAAGAACATCATATGTATTATGCTTTCAATCAAAACTATTTGAAACATTTCCATATATCTTAGAAAAGGTATCATCACCAAACTTAAGAAGACCACAATCATACTTTTCAAGCTTAAAAAACTTACTAGATTATCACCTATCATATTATTTGAGAATCCATTGTCAATGATATGATAATTCTTCTCTTCTCTAGCATGAAAAGTAGTCAGCATATGTTATGACCTATTTTTGAAGTACTTTCCTTCACACATCTTTCAGTATTAGTATATTTAGTTCCAACATTTAAAGCCATGAACAAGAATTCATCATTTGATTCATCCAAATATTTTGATTGTTCATCATCACATACACCACTCTCCTTTTCAACATAAAAACTCTTTTTTAAAAAGTTACCCTTATGATCCTTTTGTTTTTCATTAGTAACTTTATTTGGAGATTTAGATGGATAATAACCATTACCCTTTCTCAATCTCCTCAAAAAATTTATTTCTACATCATCAAGATCATTTGGATCTAATCCATCATCCTTTTCTACTTGGAAGACTTTAAAACTAGTTTCTTTTTTTTGTAGCATCTTGAAAAAACTACCCCATTTCAAAAGAAGTTAAAGTGCAAAACATATAATATCTAGAATAATTATCCAAATTATGAGATTCCTTAATAGGAAAAACTTTAAGGCTATAACCTTTAGGAAGAGTTCTTAATACGTTTTTCACAACATTGATTTTATCCATCTTTCCACCAACACCATTGATGACATTGAAAACTTCATTATCTATGAGAATTTAGGCAATAATATATTCATCTTCAAACATCCTTAGTGTTTCAAATTGGGCTTTGTCCTTTTGCATCTTCACTTGTTTGAATTTATCATATCCTTGATAGATATATTCCATGTTTTTCCATATCTCTTTCATAGATTTCAAATTTATAACCTTTCAAATTTCAAAATAAGAAAGACCACTCAAGATTGAATTCCTTTCTTTTCCATTTTTTTCATAATCCTTGATCTTGTCATAACTTGTTGGACCATTTACAGGAATAGGATATCATTTTTCAATAGACCGCCAAACACCAAATCTAAGAGAAACCAAAAATGACTCCATCCTAGCTTTTCAATAGGAAAAATCTATTCCATTGAACAAGGGAGCTTTGGTAACTTTCATATGTGCCATCTAGATCTATCTCAAGTCGTTAATATTCTTCCTCGAAACCATAGCTCTATTACTGATTTTCAGATACGCATGACAACTAAGAGGGGGAAAATCATTTGTATACTTTAAAACATTAAAAACCCTCATTAAAATTAAGATTTTTATTATACATTACACCCTTATGATTCATTAATACCAATTTTTGGATGCACGGGACAACTAAGAGGGGGGAAATCAGATGTATACTTTTAAAACATTAAAAACCCTCATTAACATTCAAATATGTATTATCCATTAAACCCTTAATAACCATTAAACCCTTATCATGCATTAGAAAAATGTAAACATATGAAACCATAATGAAAACATATACAAAGACTTAAGAACACCAGATTTACATAGAAAACCAAATAATGGAAATATTAGAGTGAGGATTTTCTCACTAATATATGAATTGAATTACTGAATATAATAAGTCTCATTAGCAAGGGCTCACTACCAAAAAAGATAAAGGATCAATTTTGGTAACTCATTTCCAATAGACTCACTATCTAAAAGAAAGAAGAATACAAGAAGGGGTGGCTCACTACCAATTTGAATTGATAACAATGCATCTCTCATATACTAAGGGTACAATTACATTGAAGCACAAACAACTCATCAAACTGACTGAAATGTAGAAACCTACTCACTACATTAGGAAGTCATAGGCATTAAGGCTCACACTTAGATCATCACATGATCACATTTGTGTCTTTTGCATTAGACACTCTTCTCTTTATTGATTCATATAAAAATAATCCTTACATTTATACCATCCATGACCTAAAACAATATCAATTAGGTCATCTTTATGGAAATGTATACACCTCAACTGTGTAACACTGAATAGGTCAACACCAAACACTTCTAAAATATAAATAAGTGAAGCCAAACCATGCCAATAATTAATTGGTACCCAAATCTACACCAACATGCTTATCAACACTTCCCCAATCAACAATTATGCTCCACAATTATCACTATCATGCTAGGTTGACCAAACTTGCACTAAAACTAACAAGCAACACCAAACACACCTCTCAAGGTCTAGAAAAATCTCGTAGACCACACAGTGACAATACAAATTATCCATACAACATCTCATAATATTCCAACATCATCAGAGTATTATTCACAACTACTACAACCACTTAAAAATCAAGAACACCTTCATTATGTGCAATCAAAAATACTGCCATAGACATCCAACACACTAGACAACTTTACAAAGCACCCTAGCACCTAAAAATCAAGGGAATGTAGATACAATCAACAAAAGTACATTCCTAGATCCAAAACACCAAAAACTTAACTAGAGATAAATGCAAAGAAGTCTCATCTCTCTAAGACACCATATTTACAAGAAAAACATATTGTCATAACAGAACTTCTATTGTAGATCGATCTAGAACCTAAAACTCTAGATATAACCTTGGTGGAACCCCTAAAACTTCTTGTGTCCCACTAATATTGAATCCTTATCTATATAATCATCATGAGCATCAACTTGGAGATTAAAAGGAAAACATATTAAAGGTTTTTGGTTAACCTCGGTTGTTTCCTTCTAGCCCATGACCATAGATCAAAACATTGTAGATTCTAGAGGGCTAGCGAGCAACTGCCATGTGGATTATCCCATGACTTGTAAAGCTCAGTGGATCCATGAACCTAAAAAAAGGATGTAAATATGGTGAGAATATGGGTAAGTGGATGTTGAGTCAGCAAAGGGTAAAATGTTCAAACTTCTTTGACCTCATCTTGGCCACACATTGATCTAGATCATGAGAAGATCTATGATTGAGATTCAAGATCTATGATTGAGATTCAAAGTTGCTAAAATGGACATAATGGAGCCTTTCTAGTTTGTGTGAATGAGTAGTAATTTTTTTGACATCTACAAGGTAGGGTTTTTCATGCATCATCAAAAAAGTAAGTGCAATTCACACATATCAAGCTAATATTTCTCTCAATTTTCATTCAATTGCAATTGCTATCATCTGAATTCCAATTAGCGTTTCTTTTAAGGTTTGATGTTCATTTGAATTATTGCAAATTTAATAATTTGGTTAGTCTTTGCATCGAGTTCTAACCTAAATCCTAAAATCCCTAGTATCAACCCATGAAACCCTATGTCAAGTTACTCATTAGTTCAATGGAACTAAGAGTCTAACTCCCTAGTTCTAAACCTAAAATGAGACCGTTGGTTCAATACTTGTTTGAGCAATTATCACCCTCAAAAAATGAAAATAATATAGGGAAAACTATGTTTCATGGCCCTGGGTTAAGGATGGAATTATTGACATCCAATGTACTATTAAGAATAATACATTACCATATACTAGGTGGTCACTTTTCCAAAGTTGTTCTGATAACATACATGCTCACATTTCAATTTTGCAACCCATGGTAGCTAGATATGGGTAAGTTGATTTTCCCCAATATGTATTTCAACATTGACCTCCTCAAAGCTATTGCAAATAACTATGATCCTATTGTGAGGATAGTTAGGACTCATTCTAGGAAAGAGATGGTTTGGCTTATTGAAACATCAATTTTAAGTGATGTTTCTATGTACTTCTCTTGCACTCTTAGGATTTTTCACCTAAATAGAGAGAGATAGAACCAAAAAATTATGGTGGTTCACTAAAAATAAGGAATTTATGATGTAATTATGACTAAATGAGATGATTTAAATGCAGCTAATTAATAAAATTAATTTATTATGAATGCAAAACTAATAAAATATACAATGTTTGAAAACACAATGACATTTGCAAAAGGCTTAAAAATATGAACAAAAATGCAAATATAACTAAAAGGAAAGTTTTAGTTTAGAATTTGTGCACCTATAAGATTGATGAAGACTAGAAACCACTTTGAAAATCTAGAAAAGATGACTTTTTTGGTTGATGAGGAGTCCTTCGCCACCCTGCGCGAATCAGTCCCATGTGAAGGTTTTCAACTGATTTATGCTAAATGGGTACTAGAATCTACATTTAAATTTTATAGGCACCTCCAATGGTACTTATTATCCATCCATGGTGAATTAGTCCTCTTTTAGTTTTCTACAAATTCAAATCTCATATATGTACCTTGTCACCTGCACAACACTGCTTGGCAGGAACCTAGATCAGAATATTCAAAAATACCTACAAAATAATACAAAGTTTGTTGTATGATGGGGATTTTTCCTTTGTAAAACCAATAATTGGGTAATCAAACCTTGAATGGATAAAATTATGCATAAAACCCTATCCTTAAGTGTGTCAAAGACTAGGAAAATTTGAAGTATGACAAAACCCTATTCTAATGTGCTAGAATAAGATGAAGAAATGTGATTTGAATGATGAAAGACTTCAATCCTAGAAACCCTACAACAAATCAAATGGAAGTAAATGACATGCAAATGTAATGCAACCCTTAATATGAAGATAGAGAGAAAATGGAAGATGGAATCACTTTGAAAACAAGTTTGTAAGTGTGATTTGATGTATAGTTGCATCTCCTCAACTTATATTTCTCCATGATTCACCATAGAAATCCATCATCAACTCTTTGCAATGTTGAATATTGAACAAGAATTGAGCTTGAAGACCTACAAAATGCCTAGTTTGCTGCCCTAAAGCTTTGACTTTGCTGTAGAAAATGCTAATGAAACTTATTGTGAAAGACTCTTGATACTTGAATTTCGATCTTGCTTTATAAATTTGGCTAAGAGATGTGAAAAATGATCTAAAATGTGTATTTATAGGCATCAAAACCTAAATTTTGAATTATTTAGACCTAAGAGGCCAGTATCCACTAAAAAATTGAATTGAAATGATTAAATTCCTACTCAAAATTTGGAAAATGGGTCCCACAAGAGGGGACTCATTCGCCCAATGTGGCGAATGGGTGCCACTAGTGGTTTTTGGAGATGGGTTTTCAGGATGTGAGTGAATTAAGTGTTATTTGTTGGGATTTAGATGATTTTTAAGTGAAATGAGGCTCTAGATCACAAATAATGGGTCTTACGGGCCTATAAATGTCATTTTGAAGAATGAATAATGCAAGAGTACTCCGAAGTAGGTCCAAATTAAGCATGAAATTATCTCTTTTCTGAAGAGTGTCCAATTTTCTACACAACATTTGGCCCCAACTTTAGTGCCCATATGACTTTGCATGCATATGTAAGGTAAAGGACTCTTAATATTTCACTTTATTGCATAAAATGATACTTATTGAAAAGGTGGGAGAATGAAGCCCCCATGGTAGTTATCTATAATACAACAACATTAGGAATTGTATCTTGCAACACAAATTCATTAATTTTCCAAAAATCCTTGTACCTAATTTATACAAATCAAATTTGATGGTAGATGTATGCCCCCTTTGATTTCACTTGCTTTATAGAGGTGGAATCAAGGTAGCAATCTAGCCACGTCGAATAAGGAACATCATACCATAGGGAATTTCCAAGTACCATGCCACTTAATGATGAATGATTTATGATGTCAGGTGCAAAATTATGATTACAATGCATTAAATGGAATTGAAAATGGAGTTCCCTAGCTCCTGTTGTGTTGTTTGGAAGAAAAGGTACTTGATTAAATCTTAAGAAAATAACCCTATTTTAATGCATAAGAGTAAAAGTAATGAAAATAGGTGAAAAGAGGTAAAGGAGAGTAATTTTTCACTTACTATTGCATTTGAACTTCTTGTACCTTGAGAGGGACGAGTGAGATGAGAAGATTCTGAGTAGATGGGGTTACATGCCTTCACGACTAGATGAGCTTCGAGATCAAGTGATGTGTAACGAGTAATACCATGAGGTGAGTTGATTCTACAACTTTCGCTTAGTGATTTTGTGATGATTTAACAATTTTTAATGCATTTATAGGTTAATTTAGGATCTTGGAAAAAAGTTTGCAAAGTGTCCCCTTTTTTCATAAAGTGTCATGTTTCTTTGTGAAGTGTCCCTTTTGTTCACAAAGTGTCCCGTATCCTTGTGAAGTGTCTCGTTTCCTTGAGAAGTGTCTTGTTTCCTTTTGAATTGTCTTGTTTCTTTGTGAATTTTCCCAAAAGGTTTCTAAAGTGTCTAGGGCCTTTAGAAAAGCACACCAGATGAACTTTACCACACTTGTATGATGAATAATGTAAAAATTAAAGATGTTAGATGAATTTTTAGAGCATATTGTTGTGATTTTGATTTGGTACCCACCTAGTTGCAATATCGGCTAGGGGGGAGACAAATTAGCTTTCTTAGAGACTTGGTTCTAGTGCTTTCAATAGAGGAGATAGAGCATCTACAGGAAGTACCCATCTATTGGGAATATTTGATGCCACCTATGAGATACCACGATGCCATGTTGATGGCCCTATGCAAGCATTGCGATGCTGACACATGTGCATTTCACCTTCTGACTGAGGAGATAACCATCACCTTAGAGGATGTACACCGGATTCTCTAAATTCCTATTCAAGGAGAATGGGTATATTTCATGAGAAGAAGGTGGACATGCAATACTACTTGGATGGACTTGTTCATGATGAGTGTGTGAGAGCATGAATTGAGCTTCCTATGCTACTATATTTCTGAGCCTCCATACTAAGATGGTTTATGATGCATACGGTGGCTCTGGTACTTAATCCAGATGGAAGAGCGATGCACCTGGATGGAGGATTGGTTCACTTGATTTACAGGATCTGGAAGAGCATAGGATGGTCTACACTTAGGGATGCTACATCCTAGCACATCTTCATTATGATCTTGGTCAATTTATATTTTAAGAGATTGACAGTATGGTGCACTACACGCTTCTATAGGTGTGATGCCTTGAGCATATTACATGCACTATGCCTATCAGTTTCCCATGTGCCATAGTTGTAAGATATCCATGATCCTTTAACTATCCTCTATGACACTTGTGGTAGTATGGAGATTTTCTCTTTTGGAGGGTGATATTTGTCTCGCTAGAAGATGATGAGATGATATGGAGAACTTATCTACTCACACTACAGTGGTAAGATACCATACTATAGGTAAGGAGGATGTAGATGGACAAATATTTAGTTGGTCGACATGACTATGTTGTACGTCATTTCTATTATGGTTGAGTCATGTGAAAGTTTTGGCAAGTGAAAACACCACTAAGGGCATGTCCCTTAATTAGCAGATTAGTGCAGAGTACCTAGAGGCTAGGGGATACTATTTGGCTCACTATAGACCATGTTGTCTAGAGTGACTCCGATGATTTAGATCACAATCACCCACTAGTCTCTGACACTAATGACATTAGCAACATAGATGAGCATGAGGAGTGGTGGTCAATGACACGACCAACTCCTATATTTCTTATGTATGTCCCTATAGGTGATGCAAGACTAACACTAGATGAGGGAGATGAGCTAGAGGATAGAGCCAAGGATGTATGATATAGGGCTGTAAATATATTTACTGATTTCATCAATGATATGTATGATTCAGATGTCGATCCTTACTATGAGGATTAGGATAGAGGAGAGGAGCAGTATGAGGAGGAGTAGTATGAGGAGGAGCCACCTCTAAGTGTTGGTGATGAGATAGCGGCTAAGGATCAGCATTAGTGGTGAGAGTCCTCACACACTCGTGTGACCAGATCACATGTAGTAGCTACAATAGACATTGGGACCCATGGTCAAAGAGAGTCTAGCATGTCCTCCATGCCCCCAAGGAGGATGAGGTTGATATCCCTCATCCAATTGGAGATATAGATGATGATATTTTATTTTATGCATGTATTTTAGTTCTTATGATATATATATATATCATAATGATGTTTACTGATTGTTTATTGTTTCTACCTCATAGGAGCAATGAGAGACTAGTTAGAGTTCTATTGTTATGTTTCCGTAGAGATAGTGCTTGTATCCATCAATGAGGAGGAGGTGGACCCTGATTATGTGCCCCCACCGATCATGGGGGAGGAGCCAGAGGCACTTAGACCTTTCACAAGGCTATGAGAAGGATATAAGAGTGTGAGGAGATGAATCCATCAAGCTGAGACCACAGGACTATTGTCCCAGACACCAACAAAGGTGGAGAGACTACATGCAAAGATATAAGAGCTACAGGTGGAGAGGGACCATATGGTAGAGGAGCATCTTATGGATCTTGGGCAAGCATAGTGTTTGGTGTATGCACTCAGAGTTGATGGATCACGGTCCTGATCACACATGATCATCTCATGATGTCCATGGACTAGAGGATGGGCACTAGATCCTGAGGGGTCTAATTCTCATAGACCTTGGTGATTTTGTGTATGATGATGAGATGTCATAAAAAATTTGATATATATATTCATGAGCATTTGATGCTTTGCAATATGTCTTAATGTGTTTGTATGTTAAATTTAAATGTGATTAATTAAATAAATTGTTGTAAAATTATTTAATTAATGTCTACATGATTTAACATGATTGATGTGATCTAATGAAAAACATATTTCAGTATCACTTTAGATACAACATTGTTAAATTTAAGAGTGCATGTTAAATTAGATACATCTATAATTCATATAAGGATCAAAATTAACATAACATGAGGGTGAATATCATGAAACCTAAAGTAACTATAAAAATATCTAAAATAATTATGCTAGTGTTCAAGACAAACACATGATTAGTTGTCAAGAACAAAACAATGTGAAAGTATTTAGAATATAACCAAATAACCTTTGACAACACTCCTTTATCAATCATACTATTCAAAGAGACTAGAGGTAATAGCAATAGAGATGCATGTCATTAATAGGCTCCTTAAGGGGTGTTCCACTGAGTTTTGTTAAAATGTAAGCACCAGACCCATAACTAGTATCAACTATGTAAAGTCCTAATGGATTAGGGCTGAATTTATCTTTCTCTTCATGGTCAACATGTGTATTTCATTGATTCTCATAGAGAACAAAATCACACTTATGAAACCTATGAGGAATGACATGAGTATTCTATTTTTTTTTAATTGTTTAACGTAAGCATGGAGATGCTCAAGAGCATTAATGTTCTTTTCATCAAGCATTTCAAGCTGGTGCAATCATTGGTTTTTATAAGTGGATTCATCAATAAGGTCTTGAAAGATAAATTCACAGCATAGGGATTTCTAACTCCAAGGGCATGATCGTGTCAATACCATAAACAAGGTTATAGGGTGTAGTTCCCATGGATAATCTAACACTTGTTCAATAAGCCCAAAGTGCATAATGTAATTGTGTATGCCAATCCTTATGATGTTTGTTAAAAGTTTTCTTTAGGATTTGTTTGAGAATCTTATTAGTGCTTTCAACTTTTCCATTAGATTGTAGATAGTAGGTGTGGAAAATCAATGTTGAATGTTGAATGTTTCAAGAAATTTCTTTACATCATTATTCTTAAATGGGTTTCCATTGTCTAAAACTATTGCACATGGAAGACCAAAGAAAGAAATTATGTGTTCCAATATGAAATGATAAATTATATCAGCAATTTTAGATCGAAGAGGAATAGATTCCAACCATTTTGTGAAATAGTCTATTGTGATTATTATAAATGTATGTCCAACAAAAGAGGGTGGTGAAATTTTTCCAACAAGATCCAATCCCCATACTGAAAATGACCAAATGGGAAATTGTGTGCAAAGCTCAAAAGAAGGGGCACAAACCAGATTTCTATGTTCTTGAAATTTGTGAAATCCTTTAACATAAGCAAATCAATATTTTTGCATATGTCTCCAATAATATCCCATATGGATGAGTTTTTCAGTAATGACCATCCTCCAAAATGACCCTCGCAAGCACTAGCATGAGCCTGGTCAAGGGATATAGGAATTTTAGATTCTCTAAGACACCTCAATAAGAGACCATTGAAGGATCATCTATAAAACACATTAGCGAGGATTATGTATTTTGCTACTAGTTTGTGTAAATGATTTTGATTATTTTTCATTAAGGGCTTGGGAATGGTACCATTTTTTAAATAATTTGATATTATATCATACCATTCTCGTAAGTTGTCTTGAGTTATTATTAAAATTTCTTCTAATCAGATATCAATCGAAGGTTTCATGTTTGGGTGAATAACAAAGGTGAAGTTTTTTGAAGTATCGTGTGGGGATATAAGAGAGGTTGCACTTGCCATCACATCCACATGTCGATTGTCTTTTCATGGGATTTTATCAATGGTGAATTATTCAAACCTCTCTAATAGTTTAATTGTAAGATCCTTTTATTTTGATAATTTGTCATGTTTAGTTTGATATGTCCCATTGATTTGTTTAAGGACTAATTTTGAATCACCAAAGATCTTGATATCTTTAGCACCCATGGTTAAATCAGCTCACAATCCTATGATTAATGCCTCATACTTAGCTATGTTATTTGTACATGCTAAATTTAATCAATAGGACAAGGTAATAGGCTAAGTATCATTGGGAAAAATTAATACCACTCTAGCACCAGAACCTATTCTACACTTAGATCCATTGAAATGCAATTCCCATCCTTTAACATCTATAGTCAAGACACTATCATTAGGAAAGGAGTCATGATTAGGTAAAGTGAGAGAAGAGGCATTAGCTAAGTGATCGATTGAGGCTTGTCCTTCAATTTCTTGTTTTGAAACTTGACTTAAGGTCAAACTCAATTAAAAACATCACCCACTTAGCTAAGCATCTAGAGTGATATGTTTTATTGAAAAGATCCTTAAGGGGATCAAATTTTGTTATGACCTGTATTTCAACATTGAGTAAATAATGTCACAACTTACTAGTAGCGAATACAAGAGCTAAGCATTGTTTTTCAATTAGTGAGTATCTAGTTTCATAATTGATTAATGTTTGATTGATGTAATAGACATGATGCTCTTTTCCAATATCATCTTATTAAGCCAATAGCAATACTAGAGCATGAGTTGATGCAACGAAATAAAGGAAAAATAGTTTGTTTGGAAAAGTGGTTTGTAAAATAGGTGGAGTTGCAATTTATTCTTTTAAACTCTCAAAATATTGTTTGTAATCATCATTCTAATCAAAGTTTACATCCTTTTTGAGAAGATGTGTGAAGGGTATGGTGTGATCAGTTAAAGATGCAACAAAATGATGGATATCTCGAATTTGGCCTTGTAATGTGCACAATTGAGAAATATTCTTAGGAGGTGGCATGTTAATAATGGCATAAATTTTCTTTGTGTCCACCTCAATTCCTTTGTAAGATATGACAAACCCAAAAAGTTTCCCACTCTCTACGCCAAAGACACACTTTTTCAGATTTAATCACATGTTATATTTACATATTCGTTCAAAGATTTTTCAAAGAAAATTTACGCTATCTTGTCATGTTAAGGATTTAGAAAGGATATCATCAACATAATCTTCCAAGTTTTTATGTATGCATTCATGAAATATCAATGCCATCACTCGTTGATGATTTGCACTGACATTCTGTTGTAGGAGAACCCTTTACACCATCTTACTCCATTAAGGAAATCTTGAAGGTTGATTAAAAATTGGTGTTTCAATGTTGAAACAAGGTCCTTTAGACCACTTATCATATGTATAGGTCATTAGGAGTGTTAAATGTTCAAGTTTTGTGAACATTTTGGAAAAATATAGAAGTTGTTAACACAAATGTGTAAAAGTGCAAAAATTGTAATGTTGCACAATGCAACATATGGAAGATGGAAAGTCATAAAGGTCTAGTTCATTTCAAGGAAGTTGGAAACTGAAAGTTAATTATGTACTACCTTTAAAAGGGCTTGTAACCATTTGTACAAGTGTGGGTGATTGTTTTTTTAGATTTTGATCAATAAAAGAACATTGTTTTTAGGTATTTCTATAGAAAACTACTACTTTAGGCCATAGTACAACCTTGTACAAGAAAGAAATGGTGACTAACTATTTGAAAGAGCTATTAAAATAAATCACCTTCATTTTTTGTTTTTTCTCATGCAATTTGGTGTTGATTTGTGTTCGTTATAGAGAATTCTCAAAAAATTGCCAATACCCTAGCTTAGGGTAATAGTGAAGTCATAAAAATTCATTTCTCTATTTTTAGCCATTATAAATTTCTTAAAATTGGTGAATATAAATACTTTTATGTATTATATGATATTCTTAAGCCACAAATCAAGAAGGTGAGGGTTTGAACCAATATTATAATGCCCCATGTCTAAAAACAGGGTTTTATGGGAAAAGAATGAGATTAGCAATTGGGGTTGGTAAAAAAAAAAATTCGAAATGGACCTTTGAATGTTTAAGAATCTTTTCCAAGTCAAAAAATTAATGTTTGAAACTATGGTTAGGAGAAATTAAGTCTAGAAAATGTAAAAGACTAGCAAAGGCTATGTATAGGGAGGTCCTATGAGTTTTTCTCATGGTTTTTGAGTCCTTCGTGAGGTATAATGGTTCAAAAAGGTTTTTTGGATGTTTGGGAGTCCTTTTTTTGTTTTCTTTTAGGGTTTGGTCAAGTTGGAGTCCATTGCTTATTAACTACCCTATTCTAGTAGAGCATTAGAAGTAGTCCACAAGTTGTGTTTTTTTATGACATAAAAGTTGTTTTCCTATGGGGTAGTGGTTTTATAGTTTGTGTTGGTGTGCTAGAAACCTCTTCTATATAGGGTTTAATGAATTGGAGCCCATTCTTGATACTGTCTTATGCTGATAGTCCTATAATAGTCATGTTTTGGAGTGGACAATGACAATTAAGAATAGTTTTTTATTGAAATATCAGGAAGAAAGAATGGGAATAGATTTAATATGATTGTGTAGGTACATTTACACATTTTTTTGGATTTAAGAAGGATTAAAAGGCCTTGAAAGTGGTGTTTCTTGATTGGATGGCCTAAAAAGGCCTAATTTCTAAGATGTGACAATTTATTATGTAAGTTCACATGTTTGAGTTATTGTTATTGGTGATAGAGATTGAGTTATTCATTTTAATGTTCCTTAATATATTTTGAGGAAACTTTAAGTGATTTTGATTTATTCTTAGTTTGATGGTTTTTTATTTTGAGTTTTGTCAAGAAGAATGAGTCCCAGTTGTAATGAAAGTCAAGGACTTGATTTGAGCTTTGACAAATGAGATTGGGTGGTTGATTTTTCTTTCTCTAGCATTGCATTAGAGTGGTATCAAAGCTAGAAGGATCTAGGAAAAGATAATTGGTGCTATTTTTGTGTGTTGTGGTTGTGTGTTGGTGTGTTTGTGCAGGTTAAGAAGAACCTAGTTGCTGCCAAGAGAGGATAGATAACATTGAGAAGTTGTGAAGTAAGGAGAATCTTTCTTGAGTAGAGGAAAAGATGGAAGTGTTAGGAAGACATTTGTAGGAAGAGGAAGAAAGGAAGAAGAGAAAGAGGCAATAGAAATTTGACAAAGAGTTAGCAACAATAAAACAAGAGATAAAAAGGTTGGATGCAAAATTCAAAGAGTCCATGATGAAGAGGGAACAATGGATCAAACAATCCACAAGTTGGCACTTGGCAATGAAAAAGACAATTATATGGCCCATAGAGAAGATTGTTAGAAGGAGGAAAAGATAAGGAAAAATACAAATGAAGATGAAAGAGAAAGACAAATAAGTTTTTGAAGATGCAAGTGGAGGATTCAAAGATGAAGAAGACAAAGGCATACCCAAGCATAGAGATGAAGGAGAAATAATGATGAAGGACCTGATTCTAGAGGAAGAAGACCTTGAATTGATTAAAGTGATGATCAAGAAAGAATTCATCTTGGAAATTTGCAAAGAATTGAGAAAAGATGGAGGTAATATGATCAATTCAATGTATCATTTCTTTATTGTACTAATTATGTAGACAGGGAACAATTTGAAGATCAAAGGAAAAAGGGAGGAACAAGATACAGAGATGCACCAAAGCATAATGAATTTTATTTTAGTTGGCAAGCAAGATAGGAAGCTAATTTTCATGGAAAAGTTCAAACCGAAGGTGAAAATGAAGGTGTTCAGGAGCTGATTAAAGGTGGACAAGAAGCAGAGCACACAAAGGATGAAGATTTTTTGACAACTTCATATTCAAGAGGGATTAAAATTTTTGTTTGGCTAGGAGTATTGTGCAAGAGTGCCTTTTACAACATCTTGCTCCATTGAGGAAATCTTGAAGGTTCATTAAAAATTGGTGTTTCAATGTTGTAACAAAGTATTTTAAACCAATTCTCATATGTCTAGGTCATTAGGAGTGTTAAGTGTTCAAGTTTTGTGACAACTTTGCAAAAATATAAAAGTTATAAACACAAATGTGTAAAAGTGCAAAAATTGTAAAGTTGCACAATGCAACATATAGAAGATGAACAGTCATAAAGGTCTAGTTAATTTGGAGGAATTTGGAAATTAAAAATTCATGATGTACTACCTTTAAAAAGGCTTGTAACCATTTGTACAAGCACGGGTGATTGATTTTTAATATTTTGATCAATAAAAGAACATTATTTTTTATGTATTTCTATAGAAAACTATTGTTCTAGGCTGTAGTATGTCCCTATATGGAAAAGAAATGTTGACTAATTATTTGAAAGATGTATTAAATTCATTCACCTTCCTTTTTTGATTTGTCTCATGCAATTTTGTGTTGATTTGCATTATTTATAGTGAATTCTCATAAAATTGCCAATACCTTGTCCTAGGGTAACAATGAAGTCATAAAAATTCATTTCTCTATTTTTAACCATTAGAAATCTCTTATAATTTGTGGAAATAAATATTTTTATGTATTCTATAAGATTATTAAGCCACAACACAACAACGTGAGGGTTTGAATCAATATTATAATGCCCTATGTCTGAAAATAGGGTTTTATGAGCAAAGAATGAGGTTGGCAATTGGGGTTGGTAAAAAAACTTTGGAAATGTACCTTTGAATGTTTAAAAAACTTGTACAGGTCAAAGAAGGAATGTTTTAAGCTCTTGGTTGGAGAAATTAAGTCAGTAAAAAGAAAAAATTAATAAGCCCTAAGTTTGCTAATGTTGCAAAAAACTAGTAAGGGCTATGTATAGGGAGGTCCTATGAGTTTTTCTCATGGTTTTTGAGTCCTTAAAGAGGTATAATGGTTCAAAAAGGTTGTTTTTATGTATGGGAGTCCTTTTCCTATTTTGGTTTAGTGTTTTGTCAAGTTGGTGGCCATTGCTTATTAACTGCCTTGTTTTGGCATATCATTAGAAGTAGTCCACAAGTTATGTTTTTGACGATATAAAAGGTGTTTTCCTATGGGGAAGTAGTTTTATAGTTTGTGTTGGTGTGTTATAAACCTCTTTTGGACAAGGTTTGATGAATTGGAGCCCATTCTTGATACTGTCCTATGATGACAGTCATATAACAGTCATGTTTGGAGTGGACAATGAAGGTTAAGAATAGTTGTTTGTTGAAATATCATGAAGAAAGAATGGGAATGGATCTAATATGATTATGTAGGTACATTTACACATGTTTGTGGCTTTAAGGAGTAAAAGGACTTAAAATTGGTGTTGCTTGGTTGGATGGCTTAAAAATGCCTAATTGCTAAGATGGGACAATATATTATGTAAGTTCACATGTTTGAGTTATTAGAGTTGGTGACAAAGATTGTGTTATTAATTTTTATGTTTCTTAATATGTTTTGAGGAATCGTCAAGTGATTGTGCTTTATTCTCATTTTTTTGATTAAGAGTTTTGTGAAGAAGAATGAGTCCTAGTTGTAAGGACAATCAATGATTTGATTTGAGTTTTGACAAATGACATTTGGTAGTTCAGTTTTCTTCCTTTAGAATTGCATCACATTATTTAATCAAAAAAGCATCACAACCCAATGAAAATTTCCACATATAATTGTAAATGCAGTTTTGTATTGATCTTGTGGCTTGATAAAGATTTGATTATAACCAAAAAATCCATCCATGAATGATAAAAAGCATGTCCAACAATTGAATCCACAATCATGTCTATATTAGGAAGCAAAAAATTGTCTTCTAAAGAGGCTTTATTCAAGCCACAAAAATTTGAGCATATCATATTATATCCTAATATGATTATTGGGTTTAGCAAATATGACAATGTTCAAGATCCAAAGAGAATAATCAATAGGTTAAATGAATCCTGCATTAAGGAGTTTTTCAAGCTCTTCTTTAACATGCAAGGATATGTTAGGATGCATTTTTTGTATCTTTTGGCAAATAGGTTTAGCATTTTCAGTGAGAAAGATGTTGTGTGTCACAATTTTTGGGTTAATTCCTGGCATATCAGAATACTTCCAAGCAATTTTTTTAGGAAAATAATGAAGTAAATTTGTAGTGTCCTCTTGTTCTTCATCATCAAGGCACTTCCCAATATTAATAAATTTTTCTTTGTCATCTATGTCCATTGGAACATCAATTGTATCTCATAAGGGGAGTTCATTAGAATTGCGAACTTTAGGATCATATGGTTCTTAAGTGATATCACTATATTTTTTCTTGGTAATTATCATAGCACAAGTAACCCTATTCATGGGAGTAGTAAAGGATGTGTTATCGTAGATTCCTAACATTTATTTTAGAGTTTCATCACTATCAACATACCACCAGGATGGTGATAAATTCATATCAAGAAATTCAGGATGTTTGATTGTGAAATTATATTTTGGTTGACATGTAATAGTGTTGATATTCAAAGATGGTCATTGAGTAGCTTTTTTCATCTTAGAAAAAGAATATCCCAACCTAGTTTTTGTCTCTTGTGTATTAGGCTCTATAGGGACATCAATGCTTTGTTCATTCTTCCACCACCTTTTCTAGTGTATCCCAATTGTTTCACAAGTTCATAACCTTTCCCATTAAATCTTTCCATTTCCTTTAGATTAGGAGGATGTTGATAATTTGTCTCAAAAAAAATTGTTTTGTATGTTGTAGTTTCTTCCAAAGTAGAGGAGATAGATGCTTGAGAAGATTTTTCTTAATTCTGAGTTGACATCTTAGTGGGTTGTTCTTGTGTTTCATACTTTTTTTGTGTGATTATATATTCACCCATAAAGGAAGGGGTGAAGTCTAAGGATCCATAATCATCACCAAATAATTTGGACATCGATTCCTCATCTTTCTTTTCAATTTCAATAGGCTCTATAGTGGGTGTTGGAATTAATGTATTCAAAGGACTTGTGGTTCTGTTTTCCATGTGTAAGCAACTTTCAAGCTCAGGGTGTATTTCAACTTGATAAATGTTGTTGTTATAGACATATTTTTTTATAGGAGTTTGCATAGTAGCCCCTCCAACTATAATAGGAAAAGTAATTACACCGAGTGGTTGCATTGTTTTATTGTCAAATCCTTGAATTGATAAGGAATTGGGTTTTGTTTGCAACTTATCAACACACAATCTATCAAGAAGATTCAAAATACACACATTAAGAGAAAAACCATTATCAATGAGGGTTCGTTTGATACCTATTCAATTTAATTATACAATTATCATAAAGGCTTCATTTTTTTTTTGCAACTCTAAAGGAGGGAGCTCATGTTGATGGAAAGTAATTTCTAGATTAAATTTATTCATTCCATGTATTAGAGTTGCCACATAATTTGGAGTTGTTCTACGAGAAACCACAATGTGTTGTAAGGTTGTCTGATGGATAGTGTGATAATTTGGTGAATTTTGAAGTAAGTCCCAAAGGGAAATCTTTGCAGGAGTATTCTTGAATTGTTCAACAAGAACATACTCCTTTGTGTGTGAGGTAAAGAAAGTTGCACTAGGCATATTAGGTAAAGGTAAAGAAGGTGGGGTTGGTTGTGGTGGTTGTGGATTGTTTTGGGTATTATATGTATGCGCAACAATAATATTACTTGATTGTTTCAACACATTAGGTTTAGGTGGGTAAAGAGTAAACTTAGGTTTATTAAAAGGATGAAGTTTATGTGAGGGTGGCTAAAGAATGAGTTGAGGTTGAATCACATTAACATCCTTAGTTTTATATTGTTGACAAGAAACCTTATTGGAGGACTTAGACAAGATAATGTCCTAAAGGGCTTCATCTAACATATCTAGGTCATCTCAACTAAAAGTTATGAGGGATAATTTATCATTAATTGGTTTAGGCTTCTCATGCCAAGCTTTAGAGACATTAATGTTCTTGATTGTAGGTGTGTCACAACAAACCTTCATGGATGACATAGAAGAGATGAAGTCCTGAAGGGTTTCATCTAACAAGTTAGAGTCATCTCCAATAAATGGTTTGAGAGATAAGTTATCGTTAATTGGTTTAGGCTTCTCACGGAAAGCTTTAGAGGATGAAGTGAGTGAGAGGAAGTCCTTAAGGGATTCATATAAATTTTCTACATCATCACTACTAAGAGGCTTGGATGAGACATTGTTTCTAAACTGAATCATTTTTTTGAAGGGTTGGTTGGATGTTTGTGGTTTTTTGGTTTTATGTATTGACAAATCTGATTTAAAAGAACTAAGAACTAATGCTAAAAATGAAACTTGTGAAAATCTAATGCTACCCATAAGTGCCATGAAAGGAAATGATGCTTATTCAAATGATTTATATATAACTCAAAATAATTAAAATGAAATAGGAAAGGAACTGTAGCAAATATAAAAGTGCAAAATAGGAAACTAAATTATGGAAATACTGATTGAAAAAGTGCATTGGGACTAATTCTTCCAAGGTGGTGAATGAGTCCCAGGAGAGGCAATTTTAAGTTTTCTCTTATTTTTTTGACTTTTTTGGATGATTCTAGGACTATATAGTGCAAATCAATACTGAAAATGAAAAATTTGGTAATGAATTGATAAAATGAAATGCAATAATGACCTCTAAATGGTAGTTTCACTAATGCAATTTTGGTAAGCCCTAGGATGCAAAAACAATGAAAAGTCCAATGCAATTGAGTCCTAGGATGCAAATGAAAATGTAAATCAGAAAGATATAGTGTTTAATATGCAGGTTCACCAAAATGAACAATCAATTTTAAGGAATGTTTCTATGTACTTCTCTTGCACTCTTAGGGTTTTTCACCTAAAACAAGAGAGATAGAACCCAAAAATTATGGTGGTTCACTTAAACTAAGGAATATATTATGTAATTATGACTAAATGCAATGATCTAAATGCAACTAATTGATAAAATTGATTGACTATGAATGAAGGACTAGTAAAATATGCAATGTTTGAAAACATAGTGACATTTGCAAAAGGCTTAAAAAGATGAACAAAAATGCAAATAGAACTAAACATAAAGATATATTTTAGAATGTGTGCACCTATAAGAATGATGAAGATTGTAAACCACTCTAAAAATTTGGAAAATTTGAATTTTTGATTAACTGGGACTCATTCGCCACCCTGGGTGAATCAATCCCAAGTTAGGGGTTTCTATTTAGAAACTGATTTATGCTAGATAGGTACTAGAATCTGCATTTAACTTTGATAGGCACCTCTAGTGGGAGTCATTTTCCATCCATGGAGTATTAGTACATTTTTTAGTTTTCTATAAATTCAAATCTTAGATCTATACCTTGTTACCTACACAAAATTTCTTAATGGGAGCACATATTAGAATCTCATAAAATACCTACAAAACAACTTAAAGTTTGTTGTCTAATGGGGGGTTTTCCTTTGTCAAATCCATAATTAGGTAATCAAGTCTTGAATGGATACAAATTTGCATGAAACCCTAGCCTTAATTATGTCAAAGACTAGGAAAATCTAAAGTATGACAAAACCCTATTCTAATGTGCTAGAATAAGATGAACAAATGTGATTTGAATGATTCCAAACTTCAATCGTAGAAACCCTACAACATATCAAATGGATTTAAATGACATGAAAATTTAATGCAAACCTTAATCTGAAGATAGAGAGAAAATGGAAGATAGAATCACTTTGAAAATAAGTCTTTAGGTTTGATTTGATGGCTAGCTGCATCTACTAAACCTAGATTTCTCCATGATTCACCATAGGCATCCATCATAAAATATTTGCAATGTTGAATCTTGAACAAGAAGTGAGCTTGAAGACCTGTAAAAACCCTAGTTTACTAACCTAAAGCTTCAACTTTGTTATAGAAAATTCTAGTGAAATTTATTGTGAAATACTATTGATAATTAAATTTGGATATTCCTTTATAAGAATATCTAAGAGATGGGTATGTGCAGGATCATGGTATGCCAAAAAGTGGCAATATTTGTAGGGTATGTGGCTGACGACTTTTTTTTCACCCAAAATTAATGAAACGAAAAGGGTTTTTAGAGGAGATTCTCAGCTTTCCAAAAATATAAATTATGATTTAATTTGAATTTAATAAATAATTATTATTCATTTTCTATTAGAATTAATTCAAAGTCCCGACGATAGGCTAATTGAAAACATCTATAACTTTCAAACGGTATCATATATTTTGAATCCAAAACATGCCACATTCTATGCTTTACATACTATAGGATTAAAAAAGAAAAATTAAATTTCATGAATTTTTGACCAAGTTAAGGTGTAATTGACGAGTTTTATATTTTCTAAAAGTTGTAATAAAAATTCATAATTAATTATTTACTTGGAAAAAATTACAAAAAATATGCATCACATCCGACATGAGTCCTCTACTTATATATAAAATCTTACAAAAAAATATTATCATTTTATTATGGTTAGGTGGTCGACAGACACCTACTTCTTTATTTTTTCCCTCAAATTTAAGTACTAATGCATTGAAATTTCAAATTTTCACCAAATAGATTTTATTTATTTTAAATAAACCTAGTATTTTAGAAACTACATTCAATTTTCTACAAATTCTATTCTTACATATTTTGAAATAATATAGATAACTTATTCAAATATTTACGTCAAGTTTCCTAACACTGATTTTTCTGAATTTTTTGCCACTTAAGGGCCTGTTTGGCATACCATGATCCTGCACATGCCCAGATGTGAAAAATGACCTAAAACGTGTATTTATAGGAATAAATACCTAATTTTCATATTATTTAGACCTAAGAGTTCGACATCCACCAAGAAATTGAACTAAATTGATTAAATTACCTTTCAAAATTGAAATTTTCCCCAAAAGGGACTCATTCACCACCCTTGGCGAAAGGGTCCAATAGGAGGGGACCCATTCACCAAAGGTGGTGAATAGGTCCCACTAGTGGTTTTTGGAGATGGTTTTTTGGGATATGAGTGAAATAAGAGTTGTTTATTGGGATTAAGATGATTTTTAACTGAAACAAGCCTCTAGATTACAAATAATGGGTCTTAGGGGCCTATAAATAACATTTTGAAGAATGAATAATGTAGGGGTACTCAAAAGTAGGTCCAAATTAAGCATGAAATTGTCTCTTTTCTCAAGAGTGTCCAATTTTCTACACTACACTTACAAAAAAGATTTTTTCAATGGTTTTTGAATTAAACACATGGATTTGAGAAATGGAGGAGATTGATGAAAAGAAACTAAGGGATGAATATGAAAAAGTGAGACCTACCTTGAAAGTCTCACTATTAGTACACTTCTTGGCATCAGGAAAGGGATATAATAGAATTGTGATTGGCCCATTTGATAAGGAACTCTTTCCAATTAATAATTTATTCTCTACTATCATAAAACATTTTACTACCTATGTCAAATTACAGGGTATGATCCATCCTCAAACATGCCAATTGAACCAATGTACATGGCTGCCAATATTCAACATCCTAATGTCAAAACCTTGTATTATTTTGCTACTTACTTGTCAGAAGAGATACAAAAATTCTTGGCAACTTTGAAGAATGGAAAAAGAGGAGTAATATTTTTGTGGTACTCTTTGTATATGCACATGTTCTTATACAAGGGTGTAGATTTCTTTGGTAAAGATATGGAGTTTGAAAGAGTGGTATATGGTGTAGAGATGTTTTTTCAATCATGATTTTGTTTTTTGATAGACATGAGTAGACTACTAGTTTTATGGTTTCCTCCAAAAAAAATTACTCCATGTTAAAAAGAGTTCTAATTATGGATATGCCAAGGATCCCAACTAAATTACATGATTTCCTAAGGCCAAAGGAAAGAAGGCATGATTTGAAAATTAATCACAATTGGTGGTTTTCAATACATTAACATGATTGCATAGTTCTCTAGGTGTATGGAACAAGAAAAATTTCTCTAGTACTCCCTAAGGATGTACCACTGAGGATTGACTTCCTTAAGGTCATACGAAAGTTGGGTGATGTAGAAGATAATCACTTATTTGAGATGAGGAAAGGAACTTTTTTCCCTACCCACATGGTATTCTCTAATTTTTTTATTATATCTAATGGATGGAAGAATATCCTTGACATGATAAATCCCTATGAAATGAAATTTTGAGCACACAAAAACTATGACCCAAAAGGATTTATGGTATGGCTAAAGGAAAAGGTGAAAGAAGGAAAGTTTACTCAACTTTTTCCTTCATTGAGGAAATTATCAAATACATTTTTTATTTTCAGACACAAGAAGATAGGATGAGGAAGTGTATTGTCTTTGACAAGCTAGAAAGAGAAAAAAGGGTGAAAGACCCCTAATTTATAGCTTTTTCTAGCATAAAATATTTGATAATGAGAGTAGAAGCAATTTTACAAATTTTTGATAAAGTTGTTGCAATTCTAAAGGAAGAAAGCATGGTTCAAGATAAGGAAAAATTGATGGTCACTAAAAAACATGACAAGGGGAAAACCCTTATGATAGAAGAAACCAATTTACTAGCCTCCCAATAAGATGCATATATATGCAAGGAAGAAGAGGATTGAAAAGAAATAGTTGAAAATTGCCACTATAACACAATCAAAGTCAAGAGAATCCTCTCCTTAGCAACAAATACCACCATTATCATCACCACATTCTTCCATTCCATAAATAGTCGAGTTAGATTCCCCGCCCAAAGGACCATCTTCTCGTAAGGAGCCACCAATGAAGAAGAAGAGTGTTGAGTGAATTTTCCTTGTTTATTATCTAGCACATGAATTAGATGAAAAGATTTTTGTTATGAAAGATGAAATAATGCAAGGCTTGCCCTCCCCCCAAAGAGGCACAATGCCATAGAGCTTATGTCTCAAATTGAGTAAGGTTGACTTTAGTGGCATGAATAGTTCAGAGGATGTTAGAGATGAAGCTTGTGAAAGGTATATGGAGAATGATGCATTTGTAAAGACACAAGTATTTTAGGAATATGTTATTGGCATGGAGATGAAAGCATGTAAAGCCCTTGGTTTCCAAAAGAAGTTATAGAAGTTGAATTCCATGAAGAGATGAGGATCAAGTATCAAAATATCACTACAGCTAAGGGAAAAGAACTAGTTAGAAAAATTGGTGTATTATTACTGCCAAAATGGGATTTGGCATCAACTATTGTATTTGACATAGTTAGGAGGCATAATGTCCCAATATTTACCACTAAAGAGGAACTGACACTGGCTTTACAAGGATCAAAACTTAGTGCCCAATGGGATACATTAGCTATTTGAGCCTTAGCCCCAAGCACTAAGATACTAGAGGTTGCAAAACTAGCTATTGGAGTTAGAGGAGGGCTAATCATTAAAAGGGTATCTGATACATCAGCTATAGAGGTAGCTAAATTTAATGTTAATATAGCTTAGTTCACCAAAGCCATATTAGAGTCCTTAATTGAGGAGAGGGAAAAATTTAGAACAAAGTATAATAAAATAGTGGCTAAGTACAATGTGGAACAATAAAAATTGTTGAGATGCAATTGCAAATTGCATTGTTGAAGGAGAAATTTCAGTCAATGCATGCACCAGGCCCATCAGATGCTACAATTATTACTCCCCCATCTTCATAAGAACAAATTCCATCTTCTTATAATATTTAACCTTCTCTAATACCAATTGAATTTGTACCTCCTAGTTTCAAGGACGTTCGCATTGCACAATCAACTCCAAGTACATTAGATGAACCTGTTACAAAAGAAATCACCAAGGAAAAGTTGATGGAGAAGATTAAGACTTATGAGGTGAGGTTTACACAATTTTATGAATTGATTCACTTGAGAAAATTGAAAATTGTGATAGTGGTATTGGAGCATTTGAACATTGGGATTGAAAGAAGGATAATTAGCATTCATTCAAACTACTTCTCCATGTTTGATGCAATAAAAAACTTTGATAGGGATAAAGAGGTTGTCATCCCATTGATGGATAAGTGAATACCTAGGTTCCAATAAATAAGAGATATGGTGAACTGATCAAAACTTGGTGCCAATCAGCCACCTAGCATTGTCCCAACTTTCAAACTGGTAAATGCAATTAACAAATTCCAAGGGTTGATTGAACAACTAGAAATGAAGATTAGGGAGCTGGTGAAAAGGTTTGATGAGTGTATTTTAAATTTACTCTTAGATATTTTGAATGAAAATGGTGAAGTCAAACCTCCACAAGAATGGAAGGACCAAGCAAGTAAAATGATAGCAACTTAGGAACAACTAATTTATGATGGATTTGATGTAGAAATGTTGAAGAATAGTATGGATAGACTCTTTCACATAGTAATGTTCTTTGAATAGTTTGAAAAAGAGGCCAACTAGGTGATAATTAAATACACTGCATAGAAGATGAAAGCATACCAAGTTATTACATTTAATTAGCATTCTAAGGAATATTTTAAACTTTGGCTGTGTAGATATGTTGACATCCTATACATGTAGGTTGTTGCACTAGTGAAGTGGTGATGAAATTTTTGATATTATGTCTAAAAATGTGAATGTTAGAACATGATAAATACAATTCAAAATTGATGACATGGAAGGCAAACATGGAAGTGCTTTGGTATACTCTTATTTCCTTATTTTAATTCTTTTCATCCTCAAGTTTTGGAGAATGTGGAAAAGGTGTTGTAGCATGTGGAAGGAATATTTACATCGACTTAAGAGCATTTTGGAGATTGGGATAAATCTTCATTAACAAATGAGAAATTATTTTTGTCTCATATGAACATCTCTCTCATATTTTGGAAAATATAACTTCCTTTTGAATGTAAATGTAAATGTCAAATGAAAATATGGAATATGTACATTTTCCTAAGCCTTTTTTTTTATCCCTTGTTTCTATAAAAGATAATTCAAGTCCAATATTATAGGTTGTTGATAGATCTTAGAGAAATTTTTGTAAAGACCGGATATACAATAGAGTAGAGTTTGCATTTAGGTTATGAGTTGTATTTCTATAAGTGGATTTGATAATAATACTAGCATCAAATATAAATAATGGCATATCTCCAAGGCCAATTCTCTTTTCATGTATTCATATTTTGAGCTAATAATGAAATAGTCAAGGGTTTTTCTAGAGATCCTCATTATGTTCTAATGAGTGTATGTACTTTTCTTTGTTCAAATTAAATGAATTTGCTAAATTTCTTGGATGAAATCATAGGTTTGGGTAGTTGAGTTTCAAGTTATTATAATGATTTATGGTTTTAAGTAATTGAGGTTGATGTTGTAATGTAAAATTTTGTAAGCTCTATAATACTGTGTGTTCATTTATTTTCAAGGTTTAATGGAATTTGTATCAAACCCCATACCCTGAATTAAGGCACTATTCTAGGATTTGTGTTGTCTTCAATTTTTCTTGATCTCTCACAAAAAATATATCCAAATCATTAAAATCTTTAAAATTTTGGTAAAATGTATGTCAAGTTGAAATATACCATGCTTTATTACTCTATAAACAATTAATATGTAAGGACTTTCCAAATCTTTCCATTCATTCAATTGTCAAAGCAATTTCAAGTAGAGATCATCTATTATTTATAGTGTATATGATTAATTTGCATAGAGGATCATAGAATGCATTGTGGGATCACCATCCTAGGTTTTGTAGATCCCAAAGTGTACGAGGAAAGCCTTGGAAAAATTTCACTCATTCATTGTCCAATCCCTACAATTAGATGACCATTGGAAACTAGAAATTCCATAGGTTGAATTGTGAGATTAGCTTGGTTTATTTAAAAACAACCAATAGATTGGCAACTTTGTTGAGTAAAAATATTATGAAAATTCTAGTTTGAGATCTAAAATGTAGAGTCATAATTTTATCAAATATGTTTGTATCCATGAGGAATTCTTTTGAATTATCATAGAATTTGTCAAAGTGAGGTTGGTTTGTCAAAGTTTCAAGCAATTGTATTTTCCTTTGTTAGAATTCCCTTGAGTTGTCAAAGTTCTCTCCCAAGAGTCCCTGTATATGTGAATTATTGCAAACTTAGTCAAAATCTATAAATATTTTCACAATTCCCATCAAGTTGTGGGTGGAAAAACTACTACGCCCTTAATATTATTCTACATCGGGTTATGAATAGTCGGCTTGTGGCTATCTTAACTTTCTATTAAGTCATATTATCATTAGTATATTGTTATTTAGTTGTTTAGGTCTGCCTAAGTCTTATATAGGTGTGTCTAAGTCGGCCTAGGTGATATCCTTGGCATAAATAGGTATATATAGGAGGTTGTGAGTCTTATTTCATCATCAAGTGTGAAGTGTGTTCTAATTAGAGATATTTGGAGGTTTCCCCCTCAAAGTGGCTTGTTATTCTTAGTTATTATCAAGTATTTGCAGCATATTTCATATCATATTCTTCTATTGTGCAAGTTATTTCATAACAAGTGGTATCAGAGCATGATCTTGGCACCATAGAGGCAAGGTTTTTCTCAATTTTAAAGGCGATTTTGGGAAGAGCATATCTTTCAGATTTTGGTGAATTTTTTTCTAATTTTTAAAGGGTTTTTGAAGAACATATTGAAGAAGCTACAGTCCGGATTTCAGAAGAATTGGAGCAAAACTAAGCGAATTATTGCAGAATTAGGGTTTCTACACTATTCTTTTGGAATCTACATATCTCGCACATCTTGTTGAATTGGAGTCTAATTTTTATTGGGTTTTTGAAAATAATAAAGGAGATTACAGTAAAAATTTGAGAAAATTTAAGTTTCATTTGTATGATTTATTTCAATATTAGTGGTTTCCATCATGTCGGGGCCTTCAACAAGGGGTAAAAAGAATGTCACTCTGGGGAAGACTTAATAAGGATGGTGAAACAATCAAGGATATTACTCATAATGAGGAAATCAATAAGGTCAAGGAAGAAATTTCATCAATTAGGATGGATATGTGTGACCTAAGAGGAGATATATCAGACATACGAAACATGTTAAGCACCTACATGGCTGAATCAAGAAAGGAGTTCTCAAGTGGCCAAGGTGAAAATTCTAGGTCAGCTACTACTGACACAAGCTTTAGTACTCCTATGGGATCTAGGAATTTATTTCCAAAGGTGGATATGCACAAGTTCGATGGTAAGGATCCTCTAACATGGATAAACCAAATGGAGAATTTTTTTGAAGTACACCAAATCCCAAATGGACAAAAGGTCATGATGGCTTCCTTATATCTAGAACCAGATCAATTCATTTGGTATCATTGGCTTTGCACTCATCAAAGTAAAAAGGGGCTCACCGTCTCATGGTAATTTTTATAGAGGAACTCCAAGCACAATATAGCAATAGTGTCACAGACAACTTCTTTAGCTAGCTAGCTAAACTTCAACAAACAGGATCAGTTAAGGATTATATTCAGCAATTCCAAAATCTATCCTTAAGGGTGGATACAATTACGGAGGAAAAATTGAATGACTTATTCTTGGGTGATCTCAAGGATCACATTCAACATGAGGTACGCATGTTTAGCCCTAGTTCCATAAATGAGTCTTTTATCTTAGCACGCAGGGTAGAGGAGAATATTTGATTCCTAAGAAGCAAGGGGCTAATGTGACAAGAGATAGAGGATATTCAACACAACCTACTAAGTCAAATCCACAACAAATTGAGGAGAAAAGAGTAAAAGGATTTTGTTTCAATTGCAATAGCAAATCTGTCGAGGACATAAATGTAGTGAAAAGAAATTGTTTTATATTGAAGGTCCCAATGAGGAAGAAGAGGAGGAACCCATACTAGAAGATGAAAGGGATTCAAATGAGGAATCACATGATTCTCAACCAATCATTTCTTGTCATGCACTCTCAGGTTTCAGTGCTCCACAAACTCTCAAGGTGGTGGGGTTCCTAAAGAAGCAGAAGGTAATAGTGTTGATCGACTCAGGTAGTACTCATAATTTCATCAACAAAAAGTTAGCTACTCATCTAAATTGTTTCATATATCCAGCTCCAGAGTTTCAAGTTTTGATTGCAGATGGTGGTAGAGTTAGTTGTTCAGGGAAGTGTCATAGCATTAAATTATCCATGGGAGATTATCAACTTGATACCCCAATGTATGCAATATCCATGGGTGCAGCAGATATTGTTTTGGGAGTACAATGGCTTACTACATTAGGAACAATTGAGATGAACTTCCAAGAACTATTCATGAGATTTCAATCAGAAGGAAGGCTAGTAGAGCTAAGGGGGTTGAAGGAAAAATCTCCACAAATGGTAAGCTCTCATCAAATGCAAAAGTTTCTTAAGAAAGGAGTGGATGGATTTGTGGCCCCACTATGTTCATTAGAAGTCTCTCAATCTAATACTCCTACTCATCCAGATTTGCAAGCTATAATTGATCGTCACTCAGTTGTTCTTGGAGATATGCCTAAAGGACTTCCTCCTAAGAGGGATCATGATCATGCCATACAATTAGTCCTAGGGAGCCACCACCGAACATCAGGCCTTACAGGTATCCACACATACAAAAGAGTGAGATAGAAAAGATTGTTGAAGAGATGCTAGAGGCAGGAATCATCAGGCATAGCCAAAGTGCTTACTCCTCGCCTGTGGTGATGGTACGTAAGAAGGATGATACTTGGTGCATGTGTCTAGATTATAGAGTGCTCAACATGTACACCATTAAAGATAAGTTTCCAATTCTAGTCATTGATGATTTGCTAGATGAATTAAATGGAGCTATGTTTTTTACCAAGCTAGATCTTAGATCTGGTTATCACCAAATTTGGATTAAGGAGGAAGATATTTGTAAGAAAACATTTCAGACTCATGAGGTTCATTATGAATTTTTGGTGATACCATTTGGTCTTACCAATGCACCATCTACATTCCAAAGTTTGATGAATTCCATTTTTAAGAAGTTCTTGAGAAAGTTTGTGTTAGTATTCTTTGATGATATATTAATTTATAGCAAGACTTGGGAAGAACATTTGCAACATGTGGACCAAGCATTACAAATACTTGAAGATCATAAACTCTATGCTAAGCCATCCAAGTTTGCTTTTGGTCTTACAAGGTGGAGTATTTGGGACACATAGTTTCACATGGGTAAAGGTGGACCCTAACAAAATTAAGGCTATCATGGAATGGCCTATTCCAAGAACCATTAAGAAACTAAGAGGATTCTTGGGATTGACAGGGTACTATAGAAGATTTGTGAAGAATTATGGTAGTATAGCAGCACCTCTCACCACTCTATTGAAGAAGGATTCCTTTCATTGGAATGAGGCTGCCAATACAACATTTGAGAGATTGAAGGAGGCTATGTGTACAACTCCAGTACTTGCCACTCCTGACTTCACCAAGGAATTCATTGTGGAATGTGATGCTTCTGGAAATGGGATAGAAGTAGTTCTCATGCAAGAAGGTCGACCAATTGCTTTTCAAAGTCATCAATTAAAGGGTAAGAATCAACTAAAACCTATTTATGAGAAGGAAATGCTAGCAATACTCCATGCAGTGAAACAATGGCAGCCTTATCTATTGGGTAGTCATTTCAAGGTTAAGACAGATCATGATAGCCTAAAATATATTTTGGAACAACGAATATCTTCTGAAGAGCAGCAAAAATGGGTCACTAAGATGTTAGGATATGACTTTGAGATTGTATATAAGAAAGGGAAAGAAAATATTGTCTCAGATGCACTGTCAAGGAAGGATGAGAAAGATGAAGCCTTATTGTGTGCCCTTTCAATATTACAAGCAAATTGGGTGGAGGAAACCAAAGTAGAGTTGCAAAATGATGTTGTGACAAGTAATCTCATCAAGCAATTAAAAAGTGATCCTAGTATTTCAAATAAGTTTTGTTGGAAGGGAGATACTCTTTGGTATAAAGAGTGTTTGTATCTCTGCAAGAATTCCAACCTTAAAATCAAGATTCTCACAGAGTTGCATGAGTCTCCAATGGGTGGTCATTCAGGATTTTTGAAGACATATCATCGAGTCAAGCAAGATTTCTTTTGGGAGGGGCTAAAGGGTGATGTTCCAAAATTTGTGGCTGAATGTTTGGTGTGTCAAAGGTATAAAGGGGAGACAATTAAGACACTAGCTCTCTTGCAACCCTTATCTATTCCTAGCCAGCGTTGGGAAGAGATATCCATTTACTTCATCATAGGGCTTCCAAAATATAAAGGTCTTAATGTCATCATGGTGGTAGTTGATTGGCTCACTAAATATGCACATTTCATTGCATTAGCACATCCTTTTACAACAAGTGCAGTGGCTAAAGCTTTTTTTGAGAATATCCAAAAGCTACATGGTACACCTAAAGTTATTGTTAGTGATCGTGATCCTATCTTCACTAGTCACTTTTGGAAAGATTTATTCTCATGTTTGGGTACTCAACTGGCTCTTAACTCTTCATACCACCCTCAATCAGATGGGAAAACAGGTTGTTAATAAGTGTTTGGAAGGATATCTACGTTGTTTCACTTCAGAGAAACAATCTCAGTGGGTAGATTGGCTACCACTTGCGGAATGGTGGTATAACACTTCTTTTAGCTCATCAAAAATGTCTCCATTTTGGCACTTTATGGATATCATCCTCCTTCCATCACATCATCAATTAAGGTGTCCCCAAGAGTTCGGCGTAGAAGACCACTTGCTTCATCAACAACAAGTACTTTCAAGACTCAAGGAGAATTTAGCCATGGCACAAAATTGAATGAAACAACAGGCAGACGAACATTGTAGTGAAAGAAGTTTTGAAGTTGGGGATTGAGTCTTCTTGTGATTGCAGCCTTATAAGCAAATCTCACTAAAGCAGCAAAGAAAGAATAATAAGTTGTCTCCAAAGTATTATGGTCCATACCAAATCATGTAGAAGATCGGTAGTGTTGCCTACAAGCTTGAGTTGCCACCAACAACAAAGATACATCCAGTTTTTCATGTTTCCTGTTTGAAGAAGGTAATTGGGCATAATATTCCCACTCAAACAACACTTCCCAAGCTGGATGAAGAAGGAAGAATCATTTTGGAACCAAAGTGCATTCATCAAACATGCACAAAGAAGCTGAGGAATAGAACTATCACTGAGTATCTCATCCAATGGAAGAAGTTACTAGTTGAAGATGCCACATGGGAAGATGAGGAGTTCATTCAAAAGTTTCCAAACTTGATTAGCATTGAGGACAATGCTTCTTTGAAGAAGGGGGCATGCTACGCCCTTAATATTATTGTACATCGGGTTATGAATAGTCAGCTTGTGGCTATCTTAACTCTCTATTAAGTCATATTATCATTAGTATATTGTTATTTAGTTGTTTAGGTTGGCCTAAGTCTTATATAGGTGTGTCTAAGTCGGCCTAGGTGATATCCTTGGCATAAATAGGTATATATAGGAGGTTGTGAGTCTTATTTCATCATCAAGTGTGAAGTGTGTTCTCATTAGAGATATTTGGAGGTTTGTCCCCTCGAAATGTCTTGTTATTCTCAGTTATTATCAAGTATTCGTAGCATATTTCATATCATTTTCTTCTATTGTGCAAGTTATTTCATAACAAAATCTAAGTCTTTCTATCAGTGAACAAGCATTCATTACAATAATGTGAGAAGAGAACAATAATAATTTGCAAAGAAAAGAATGAGAGGAACTAGAAGCAACATGAAGAAACATCCTAAACGTTATCTTGAAGATGAGTTTCCTTGCAAGCCCAAGGCATCATGGAAGGAAAGATATGCTACAAAAAGTGAAATAATCCTCCAATTCATGATGGTTCAAATTCTAATAACATTGTTTAGGATAAGGAAGTACAAAAATATGGTATTCTAGTGATTATGAGGAAACCCTTGCTACCAATTTTCTTGCTAGTAGCCAAAATAACCCTACCCCTAAAGTTTCAAAAGAACCTAAACACAGGTGGAATTTCTTGAGCAAATAGTGAGATCCAAATTGGTCAACTAGAAAGGTTGATCCTAGGCCAACCTCTATTTTCAATTAGAAAAAATTTAATCCTAGAGGTAAATCTAGAGATAGGACTCCTAACCCTTCCACACAAATTGAACCAATAAATATCATGAGTTATACTCCAAAGAAATTTAAAGATTAAGTTACTTTTGAAGATCCCGAGGAAGTAATAGATGAGATCACATAATTTTAGTAAGAAGAATTAAGACTTTCTTAATTTTACAAGAAACAAACCAAGGGAAATGAGTAGAAGATAAGGGCTTCCATGGTCTAGAGATATTGGTTAAGGACAAAAGTAGAATCTTTGAAAGAAATGGTGGATGAAGAACCATCTCCTGAGGACTATTCTCAACTGGTTCTTAAGAAAGTAAGAGATTATCCTAAGATAAATATTTCTATTGGAACTATTACAACAATCACATATACTAGTTCAATTGTAACCACCAAAGTCTCATAACCTTTTGTTGCTACACCAAAGTCAAAACCTATACATATAGGGAAGAAACCTATAGGTCAACCCAAACAAGTTATTCCAAAGTCAAATTCAAGAATCTCCATCACAAATACTTCTACTACTAATGCTCAAAATATTTCCACCCCTTCGAATGCACCTCCTAACCCTAAAATATTGAAACTACAATTTCTTAATGAAAATTTATAAAAGGAATTAGATAAAATGTAGATTCAGGCTACAATTGTTGAGATGGAAAGGATGATTTATTTCCTTAAGTATTTAATTCCTAACCCAAATGCATTCATATCTCATAATACTTCCCATTCAATAGCCATGAATACTACCTCTACATCAAGTCATTTTATTCCTACACCCCATGCTCATAATACCTAATCTGGTAGGAATATCCCTCATAGGAGTGGTGGTGGAAATAGGAATAATCAATATGGAAATCAAGATGTTGGTGGAAGAAAAAGTGAAGGCAATAATGAAAATAATGGAGATGGAGATAGAGTCGATAACTCACAATCTATTTTCAAACGTGGTAAAGAAAATATGAATGATCAATTTACATGAAGTCCTATGTATTTAAATAGATATAGGAAACTATGCTTTGATGCGATTTGTGGTTGTCCAAACCCTATTCTTGATGATATAAATACTATGTTGGTTATATTTTCTTGTAATAGTGCTATCAATGGAGAGGATCACTTGAATTCTTTTGATAATATGATGGACTATTTTGAGGTTAATGTTGAACATATGATGATGAAATTATTCATGTAATCACTCACTAACGACGCTACTAAATGATAAAGGAGTTTTCCTATAGGAAGCATTGGATCATGGGAGGAGTTTAAATTTTTTTTTAGAGAGTAGTATGGTGATAATACCTACCCAAGATTCATGTTGAATTAATTTTATAATATCTCTAAGGGAGCCAATGAAATGGTATATGATTTAAATGCTATATTTCAAAATGAAATGAATAGATTTCCAAATAATCTAAGACCAAATAATGAAACTTTCCTTATCACTTATTGTAATTCCTTCGATGCCAAAATGATCTATCATCTGAGATATAAGAGACCTCAAAATTTGAGGGATGCCTTCAAGAATGCATTAAATATTGAAAGCAATAAGAGGGAGTCAGGAATGGTAGGGAGAAGGGATGATGCAAAGTTCTTGAAAAATCCTAAACATGATAAAGGATCTTCCATTTAAGATAAAGTGGACAAAGTTTTTATTTCTATGACTTGTTAACAATAGATTTGATAAACATGAAAAGGGGCATCGAAATGATAAGCCACACTTTCAAAAAAATGAAAAGACTCCAAGACTCCAAGATTATCCTTATAATTTTTTTTGGACTAATGGAAAACCAATACACAATAATAAGAAGAATCCACACGATTAGGTCACACTTGATCATATGTAGAATCATTTTTCTTTTCTTTTTTTAATGAAACTCCTTGGTGCAGGGTTTTCCAGTTGCCCTTCTTTTTACCAATGTTCAGTTCTTAAATTGGTGGAAGTTGAACAAGGTGCATCAGAAGATTATGATACTTCTCATAATGATGATGTTGAAGTAAATATGATCATCAAAAAGTCTAATTTTGATAATAATGATTTCTCATATGATGATGAGTCTCATTAACATGATCTATGCAACCAAATACAAAGATCTAGTACATATTGAAACATCAAAAATTATCATTTTATGTTTGATGAGATAGAAGCACCATTTTCCTACAAATTTCACTCAAGAAAATCTTAGGGATATCAATCAAGGGATGGAATGATGGAAAGAGATATGCAACAAGGTTTCCTAGGGGTGTGATTAAAGACTAGAAAGAAATGCAATGATATGTAAACCTAGTTATAAGCAACTCAAGATAAGAAACTAAAAAATGAAATAGTGGACTATGAAAGGACAGCTCCTAGGTACACTTGGAAATTTGAAGAAACTCAAAACAAAGTCTAATATCCTAAAAATTGAACTTTTAATACACACCGAGACTCATATGCTAGTAGGGGCGATTTAGTCCCAAATTAGGGTTTTTGATAGAAACTAGAATATGGAACTAGAAAATCAGGATCTATTGGAAATTTCTAAAATTAGGTATACTAGGACTCATACACCACAATTGGTGATTTAGTCTTAGTATTAGGGTTGATCTAAAACTCTAATATCCTCTAATGTTCTCCTATAGCTTATCTCTCATCAAATCTCTCAGTCTGAAACACTAAATTGCAACTTGTAGGTGATTTTTCATGATCTTTCAAGTAAGGTGACAACTTTGACAACTTGAAAACTTTTCTCCAATCTTTCTCTTCTATGTAGTTTCAACCTAGATTTAAAAATCGTACATCAAAAAGAGGGTAAAATTTAGGTTTTTTATTGGATAGGGGTTTTCTTTGGTCAAACCCCATTTTGGTAATCAAACCTTCAAATTAATAGAAATAGAATGAAGGGATGATAAATGAACAAGTAAGCTATGTTATAACTCACCAAGCCCTTTGAATAAAGGCTGAAATATTGTAAGTAATGGATACCATTAATTTAGATCTTGACTTTAATGCTTGCTTGAATTAAAAGAACCTACATCATAAATGATATCTAAAAAAAAATATGATGCATGATGACATTGACACGATGCTTCAATCCTAAAAGTAGCTCCAAAATGCTTAAAGATCACTCTTAAATGATTTTTAATGCTCTTGTAATCATAAAATTTCTATAGGAATTCTCTCATCAATTTCTTAGATTGATTGTTAACTTGCTAGGAGAAAATATGTGAAATAACCTTGTATTTAAACTTGTTTATGCCAAATTTTTTGAAATTACAACACTAAAAGATGACATCAGATCTAGGAGAATAAAATTATGCTAAGAATTGAATTCAAAATTAGGTTTAAGCTAAGTGGGACTCATATGTTAGTTGGGGCATATGATTTACAATAGGCTAAGCTTGAGACACACATTTCAAGAAATGTTATGCTTAATACCAAATTCAAATCCAGGCCTTGAAACTTAGGTGGCACCCATATACCCAAGGTTGCATATGAGTCCCAAATCACTAAATCCTTTCCATACAATCCAAAATCATTAATTATTATTGGTAATTTGATATATGTTAGGAATATCCTCATAAAGATGCATTAAATTAGGCTTGTGGATGCAAAATAGGACCAAATAAGGCATAAAGAAACCCAATTTTAGCAGAGAGGGAAAGTGTGGAAATGTAAAGGGATAAATTTTTCTACACTAAATTTTACCCCCAATTTAGTGAGAGGAGAAAATTTCTTCAAAATCACACTAAATTATATAAAATTTCATCAAGAGGGGTCCAAGTGTACCAATGCAAATGTGATAGGATGAAAATGATAAAGAGGGTTGTGTAATCCCTCACGATCAAGATACTATGGAAAACCAACATAGGCATAAAATAACACATGAAATGATGTAAGGAGCAACAACAAGGCACAATCATACATTTCCAAAGACATAAAGCATGTAGAAAAAAAAGGGTGGATGAAGCTTCGAAAATTTGTCCCACATGTTTTGTATCAGATCCAAGTTGTTTGTCTATAAATATTTACAAGTGGAACATGATGTCTAATATGAAAACCAAATGCATGCTCACAAGGTCTAGTGGAACCTCAAGCCATCGACTAGGTGAGCCTCCAGCGAGACACATACGCACACGAATAGTATGCAATCACATAGACAAGCAAGTTGCTATAGGAAAGTCATGCCTAAGTTTTTCTCCAATATGTATACCTCTCAATAAATTTGATAGGGTGCAACACAACAATGTAATTTGAGCTCCATGATGCAAGAAAAGCTTTGTATGCTTGAAACTCATGAACAAACAAGATGGCTCCATAGGAAAGCAAAGTGTGTTATGCAAGGTGGCCATATAACCAAAATTGTAAATGAAAAAGTAGTGTAAGGTATGTTCAAATGGGTTTGCATTAGTTCATGTAATGTCTTAACTTAGGGAAAATCATGCCTAATGTCTCCAAGGGAGGACTAATTGAAGAGTAGAAGATTCATAACATAAGAGATGTAGTGTGTTGAATCCAGCCACTAAGAGGAATATAATATGTTAATAGAGATCATGCTCTTGAGGTACATCACACCCAATGTCACCACAAAGAGAAAGAATAATCACATAAAGTAAGAATACTACACAATGAGACATGAAATGGAAAATAATAATTCCAATGTATTTCCCCACTTTAAAGAAATTTCTAAACACCACGATGTCAACAATTACTTTAAAGTAGAAAATGATAAATGCTAACAATAAAGAGGACATGAGAGCTTAGTTCAAAATACCTATGCCAAGTCATATGTTTCTAAATGAAGTTATGTCATAAAAAGGGTTTCCCCAAAAATGAAATCCCAAAATCACATAAGGGATCCATGTATTTAGGATCAGTATGTCTTTTCGACAATGTATTTAGAGAACTCGAAATTGTCATCATTCCCTAAATACTAATGGAACAAGAAGAATGATACAAAGAGGGTGAAAAAAAATAAAAGAAAAATATTTTAGGTCAACATTGAAGAGATCTAAATGTCTTGATTCCTTGTGTCATCCATAAAAGGAAAACACAACACAAGTGAAAAGAGAAATATTTTGGGTTGATATGGAAGAGACCTAAATGTCTCGATGCCTTTCATCAACCCAAAAGGAAAAGAAAATAAAATAATGAAATGTAAGTGGCAATGTATGCCCCCACTATAAAGTGGTTGCTAACACCAGTACTATGAGAAATTTCTTTAAAGTAGAAGGAGACATGAGAGCTTACACAAAAATCCCTATGAAAAGTCATATGGTTCCTATAAACTACATCATGAAAAAGGTAACATGTCATGTGTGAGCCAACTTAAGGCATGTCATCCACATCACAAGCTTGCTCTTGTATGTACATGAAAGGTTAACAACTAGCCAAAAGAGGCAACGACAAGTGACATACGAGGACAAGTCTACATAACCACTTGCCTCCACTTAGTACAAGACAAGGGTGAGCCAAAATGATTAATGAAATGCATGATAGAGTGAAGATTAGTATCAATTAGAGTAATTAGGTTCTCCCACAAAAAATAATACCAAACTCCTTAAGATGTTGGATTTCACTACTCAAAGCCTTACATTCATTAGTATAATGACCATGAACTCTATGATATGCACAAAATTAAGTCTTGTAATATAATTTCTTTTGAGTTTTGGGAGGGAGAGATATCAAGTGATCTTGAAGGAGTCTCAACAAGATACCTCTTGATCAATGATAGAAGGTGATCCTGTAGTTTGTGACAAAGATACCTCTTGCTTAGGATTAGTTGTCATACATATGCAAGACTCTTTAGATTGTGATATTTTTTTCTCTCCCTTATAGGAGGGTATTAAATCTAACAACTTTAAATCATTAGTGTTTTACGAGATGACATTGACATTAAGTGAAGAGTTCATTGTTTGTTTCATATTTTGTAAAGGATGACTTTGAAGAGCATTAGTGTTGATGAGTTCAGGATTTACAACTATTAAGGTTGTTTTAGGAGAATGTTGTCTGAGAGTGTTGATGTTGAGTGAAGGCTTGGAAACCTCTATCAAAGGAAAATAACCAAGACCATAAGTTGTTTGTTGTGTGATAGGATCTATAGGGTTGTAGAGACCTTGTTTTCTAGCATCACATCCTTTTTCACTATATTTGAGTTGTTTCATAAGCTCGTAACCTCTTCCATAAAGCTTTTTCATCACTTTTGGATAGGGTGGTTGTTCATAGTTAAGTTCTTAAAATTTTGTTGTTTAATTTTCTTATTTTTCTAAAGTGGTTGAGGTGGATTCTTTTGAAGGGTCTTTTGAGTTGTTTGTTGACATGACTACTTTTTCATGTTCCTTATTGGAATCTTTCTTTATGATCTTCTACTTGCCCATGAATGTATTTTTGAAATCTAAGGAAACCCAATCATCGTCTAAGATATTTGTGTTTCCCTCAACTTGTTTTTTGTTGTCTCACACAGGTTTGAATTGTGTAGATGGTGTGAATGAGTTTAAATGATTTTTTTTGTTTTCTTAATTTTCAAGCCATTGTTTGGATAGGGGTTAGCTTCAAGTATGTGCAATCTTTTTTTAAGATGTATTTCATTTTGTGATGAAGAGTAGAAGGGATTCCATTCATTGCATGGATCCATGGTCAGCCTAAAATGATATTATAGGAAAGATTGTTAGGCATAGCATGGTTTGGTGTGTTCAATGTGACTTCTCCAAATTTAATAGGTAAAGTGATCACACCAAGCAGTTTCTTTTTTGCATTGTCAAAACCCTTAATAGATAAGGAATTGGGTTGAATTTTTTATTTATGCACATGAATCCTATCCAAGAGGTTTACCCTACACATATTAAGGGTTGAGCCATTGTCAACAAGACCTTTGTATTGAGATAGTATTATAAAAGCTTCATTTTGTTTTTGCAATTCCAAAGGGGGGAATTCACTTTGGTGGAAAACAATGTTGGCATTCAATCCTTGAATTAGGAATGCTATGTCATTCGGTTGCATATTAGAAGGGATAGGAATTTTTTTGTAAGGCCATTTTGGAGCATAGTGTGATAGGTAGGTGAATTTTGAAGAAGGTCCCAAAGGGATATCTTTGTGGGAATTCTCTTAAGGTACTCAACAAGATCATACTCCCTTAATCGAGGAGCAATATATAGTATAGAATTATGAAAAGGTAAAGAGGTTGGGGTTGGTTGTGGTGGTGAAAAATTGTTTCTAGTGTTATATGTATGAGCAACAATATAAGGACTCGACTGTTACGACACATTATTCTGAGGTGGGTAAAGGATAAGTTTGGGTTTTTTTTGAGTTTGAGATTTGTGTGATGGTTAGTAAAGAATGAGTTCAGGTTGGTTTTGAGTTTGTTGTTTATGTGAAGGTGGGTAGAGAATTAGAGGGTTCTTAGTATGTCCCATGGGGTATGTATGAGGCCTATTGATCAAGAGGGATTGACTAGAAAGTTATGCATTCATAACCTTAGTAATCTTCATTTGATGTATCTCTAATAAAGGGAAATCAAGAATCAAGTTTTTATCTAAGGAAGAGACAATAATATTGTTTCCATTTGCTAGTACCATGATATTCTCCCTAGAAGGGGAGTTTTTAGGAGAACTATGAATCAAATGTTCTTGACATTCAAAGGATGGTTCTCCTAAAAGGACTTCGTCACAAGTAGGGGAATGATCAATAGTTGAATTTTCTTTCACAAGAAGGGTTGTGGTTGGTGAAGGGGGACAACTCATATTCTCATGACCATCATCGATTATGTTTTCTAACAATAAAGTATCTACTTCACAACTATGAGAGATACTAGGAGAAGAACAAATGTTATTTTCATGATTACCTATGGTTGTGTTGTCTTGTTCAACAATGTTTTGTCCACTAAGAGAGGTAATAGGAGAGAAACAATTAGGATTCTCAAAACTCTCATTAATTGATTCTTCTACCAAAACATCTTATTTTCCAGTAGGAGAAATATTAGGAGAAGAACAAGTATGATCATTAGGAATGTCCAATGTTGTATTTTATTGCACACTAAACACTCTCATAGGGAGGGGATGTGAATTTGTTCTCAGTATGCCTATATATGTAGGACACTAACATTGTGTGAACAAAAATTAAAAGAGCTTTTAACCATGTCATGCAATTTTTCAACAATATAAACAATGTATATGCAAGGATGAAAAACATTTTTATCCAATATATGCAAAGCTTGAAAAATGAAAATAATTTATATGCACAGATAAAAAGAAATTTTAGTAAACTTATGCAAAGTTTTATGAATATAAACATTTTGTAAGAAAAAGTGAAAAGCACTTTTATCCATGTTATGAAAAAATTTAGAAATGTGAGCAATTTTAGATCTAATGATGCTTTAGATTGAAATGACTAGAAAAATGACTACCCTCAATTGATTTTTTTGAGCTAGATACATATAAGAAATGGTCCAAAAACTTTCCAAACTTATAATACATGATACTAGGAGGCTTAGGAACACATAAATTAGGTTTCTAATCCTAAAATAAATAGTTAAAATTTGGACTAGGATTGATTCGTCTCGAATGAAGAATGAGTCCCAGTAAGGGTATTTTTTCAAAAAAATTAGAAAATTTCAATTGGTTTTAATCTTTTTGATGTTTTCTAATGCAGTCCTAATATGTAAATGTATAATTTCATAAATTTTCAATGAAATTATATGTAATAATGCATGCCAATTGAGCCTTTTAGTAATGCAAGTTTTGAAACCCTAGAATACAAATTTACCAATTTAAAACCATAATGAAAACTTAATGCAAGATAAATATAGGATGATAATGGAATCCAAATCATAAAATAAATTATTCTTAATGCTGAGCGTACCAAAATGAAGACAAATATTTTGGCACCCTAATGCTTTCTAACACTTCTAGGGTTTTTCACCTAAAAGGAGAGAGATGTGCCAAAATGGTAAATACCTACACTAAATATTAATGTAATATAGATGAAATATTTCTAGATAGGATGATAAAAATGCATAAAACTAGTGAAATATATTGATTACTAAATGGAAACTAAAGAAATGCAAGTTGATGGAAAACACATTGTGATATGCAAAAACACCTAGAAATAAAGTAAACTATAATAGAAATAAATGAAACTGAATTTTTGCACCTAAGTACCTACTAAAGACTAAAAATGACTTATAAAAATTTTTTGATCCTAAAAATTTGGCCTAGTTAGACTCATTCACCATTCTAGGCGAATTAGTCTTATATCTGGGAAATTGTTTCGAAGCCCGTTTAAGACAAATGGGTATCCAAAACTGTAGAAAACACTTTTTCAAGCCTTGTAGTGGGACTAATTCATCACTAATGGTTAATGAGTTCACTTTTGAATTTCTGAAAATCCAAAAGTGGAAACAGAAGCCCTTGGTTTGCACTTTTGTTCCTTACAGGTGTCTGCCTCTAAAACTCTAATTTTTAGCACTGTAAGTGATTTTCACTAGATATTTTGAATTTGTAAACAAGGATATGTCTTCAAAAACTTTTAAACATGTCCTTAAATAATTTCCAAGGCTCCAAGATACCAAAATCTACAAACACACAAGAAAAGAAGGAGAAATGTTTAATGTTAGAGCATGGGGGTTTGCCTTGGTCAAACCCCTTTTTAGGTAATTAAACCAAAATGAAGAAATAATGTAATGAATCATGAAAAAATGGAGTTAGATATTTTCAATGATGATAGATATTGATTTTCTGCAGGAATGGGTGATGAATATTTTCCCTCGAATGTCCTTGGAAGCTATCAGTAGCTTAGAGTTACTAAAACCCTAGCTTGCTTGACTTAGGAGATGTGATGATGATGAGTTAAAGATTCTAAGCCTTATGAATTGGGGTTTGACTTGTATAAAAATCACTAATTTTTCCCTTAATTTTATCCAGAATTATGAGAAGCAAAGAGCTTAAAGGAATGAGCTTCAGGCTCAGGAGTGAAACAGGTGGTTCATTCGCCGCCATAAAGGGTAAATGGGTCTCACCTAAATGTGACCGATTCACCCCTAATCATGAATGGGTCCCTCAAGGGCCATTCTATTATCTAAAATGTTGGGAAGTAAGGAAATTAGGTTTATATGATGACTTTGTTGATTATTTAATCAAATTATGCATTAAGATGCATAATATGGGGTAATAGGAGCCAATTAATGATGATATAAAGAGTAATTATGGATTGGAACACAAAATTGAATGTGAAAGTGTGATTAAATACACTTTAGAACATTAAAATGCAGTCCACATAGCCTAGAAAGGCACAACATCCAATGTGAATGTGCAAAAAGCATTACAACACTAGATTAAGATGGAGTTTAATTTACAAGACTTCTGGATTAATGTGATAATGCCATTAAATACATTTTATAATATTGAATTAGGGGGAAAATAGGTCCATTAATTATAGAGAAGTGTAAAATTATTTTACATAACTTTACAACACCTTTACAAGACATCAATGAGTGCATTTGCAATCATCCAAGACCTAATGTGGATGTGTAAACCAGCTCACAACACCAAATCAAGACCCCATTAAGTCCAATTTGTTGTCAATTATTCCCAAATAAAGCAAGGACAAAGGGATACTTTTTCTGTGTCTACATATCTCCACACAATTCACAACAAGGATATCAATTTCTAGAATGATCAATCGATCTTCACCTTTTGTCATGTTACACATCACCAACTATTCTTGTTATTCCCCAGTTGAGTCCCACCAAGTGATTTCCATGTGTTGTGTCAAAGAGGCATCCAAATACCACTCAACAAGATTTACTTTTCAGATGTCAAAGAGATTAGGAAATGGGTCTCTTCGAACTCCACCAGTCACTTCGATGAAGAGATATCAGTATATCGAGGGGACACCAAAATGCTTCTCTTTGAATCAACATTGTCTCAACAGTAGCTCCACAATTCTTCATCTTCTGCCACATATCTCCTATGTCATCACAACATGTCATCAATCCTCACCACATGTGCATGGATGACATCATCACCAGGAGCCATTAACTTCATGCACTTTCTGATATTCTTACTTCCAACCACTAAATTTCTAAGGCTAGATCTCCACCATTGATGAAGCCATCATGGCCATGTTAAAGATACATAAAACCTACTCTCTCTGAAAACAAACTATCACCTTGATTGCTTCACAACAAGCATATGAATCATTTAATTTCCATCTTGAGGGGACATATAAAACATTCACATTGAATGCACAATGTCACCTCAATGTGATCCTCAAACCTCAACATCCACTCATTGCTACATTGAAGGAAATCCTACTTGACTCCACCTAAAATTTGATCATCAACCCAAAACAAACAAATAAAAACAACTAATAGGAAGGTAGGACACATGGGGTTGATCACCAAACAAATGTAATAGGCCAAAGTTATCACTTAAGTAACCTAAAACCACAAAATAAAAGTCACCAATAAAATAGAATTTTGTATAAACCCCATGACTACAACAACCTTGGGGTTTAAGTAATAAACCCTAGCATCACCCGAGAGTAGAGATATTTCATTATGAGTGTATCTTTCAACATCTAAACCTACAAGGAACAGTTTTAGAAAGCTCTCAAAGAACCTATCATGAATTTTACCTCTTTTCCACCATAGTTCTCACCTTTTGACATCAATGAAAATAATATGCAAACAATCTCCCCATTTGTCATTCATGGAAAAAATCTAAGTGCTTATACATGTTTTAACAATAAATCTCTATGCCATTTATGTTATTCACACAACTCCCCCTATGAAATACATCTCCTCTCTACTCATCATGCTCCTATTTTAACCATTTTCAACATTTATCTCCCTTTCAAATAAATGGAAAAGTGTTAAACTACATACACTTTCCTTGAGGATATTCTCCTCATTAGACAAACAATGCAAATAAAAAAAGTAGATTATGAACTTTGCAACCATCAAGTCATTAGAAATTTGTAGTTTGACTTGATCACACTATCTTCAATCAAGGTTAAATAAATATTCAATTAAGCTCCCCCTAGATCCATTCCTTCTCACTAACAGTTAGTGAGGTTACGTGGGAGAAATGCCTCCCAACTTTTTCCTCATATATTTCAACTAGTCCTTTAGAAGAGGCTTGGTGAAAATGTCAGCCACTTCTTCTTTGGTGGGAATATACTCCATATTGACCTCCTTAACTATAATCTTCTCCCTAATGAAGTGATATTTAATAGATATGTACCTGGTTTTGGAGTGCATCACTGTATTCTTTGAGATGTTGATGGCACTTGAATTATCTCAATGAATGGAGATAGGTTCTTTGTACTCTACCTTAATGTACTTAAGTGTCTTCTTCATCCATAAGATTTAAGTACAAAAATTTGTTGTTGCCACATACTCTGCCTCAACTATGGAGAGAGTAACTGATTCTTGATTTTGACTAATCCATGAAATCAATATTTTTCCCAGAAAGAAGGTTGCCTCCACTAGTTATTTTTATGTCATCTATACTTCTAGCCCAATCAGCATCAATATAAGAAATCAAAGTGAAATATTTTTTTTGGTATACCATAGCCCATATTCAATAGTGATTTTAATATATCTAAAGATTCTCTTCACTATGTTACCATGAGACTCTTTTGGTGCAGCCTAAAATCTTACAACCATGCATACTAAGCTTGCATAATGTCTAGTCTTGATGTATTTTAGTATATCAATCTTCCTATCATTGAATTATACATGGTCTAATTTGCATCTATGGATTCATGTAATTTTCTCAATTTACATCATGTTAGAATAGGGGTACTCACTGGTAGACTATCCTCCATGCCAAAATTCTTAAGGATTCCCTTAGCATATTTAGTTTGAGATATGAATATCCCCTTTTTCTATTTGTGCTATTTGTAATCCAAGGAAAAATTATAATTCTCCAATACAAACATCTTTAATTCATCTTCCATGTGTGTATAAAATATTTTACACATTTTGTCATTTCTACCTCTAAAAATGATATCATCTACATAAACAACAACTACTATCCTATGCTCACCTTCTGATTTCAAGTATAATTTTTCTTCTATAGACCCCTTCTTGTAACCTTGCTATTAAATAAATTGATATAATCTTGAATACCAAGCTCATGGTGCTTGTTTTAGATCATACAATTCCTTCCTCAATATGGAAACATAATCTTCTTCTTCTTAAATAAAAAAACCTTCTAGTGGTTTATTATAGACTTCGTCTTAAAGTTTTCCATTCAAAAATGATGATTTAACATCCATTTTTTATGCCTTGAATCCCTTGTAAACCAAAATAGAAAGAAACATTCTAATGGATTTTAACCTTACAAATGGCACAAATGTTTCTTCAAAGTCAATTCCTTGAACTCGTGTGTACCATTTACACACTAACCTTGATTTATTCCTAATGAAAACTCCATCTTCATTCAACTTATTTCTAAGTACCCTTTTGGTGTGAATTACATTTTTTCATGATGGTCTAGGGACTAATTCCCATGTCTTGTTCTTCTTAATTTGATTGAGTTCCTCGTCCATGACTTTTATCTAGCTCTCATCTTTCTTGGATTCATTAAAGCTCTTTGGTTTGATCTGAGACATGAGAGAAAAATTTATTGTTTCCTTACTTCTTGCAAGTCTTCTCCTTTTCTGAACACCTTCACTCTTTTCATCAATTATTTGTTTTGTAGGATGATGGTATGTGCAAGATCATGATGGGCCAAAAAGTGGCAATATGATGGTTATTTGTAGGGTATGTGGCTAACAAATTTTTTTTACCCAAATTTGATGAAATGAATAGAGTTTTTAAAGGATATTCTCAGCTTTCCACCAATATAAATTATGCTTCACTTTGACTTTAATAAATAATTATTATTCATTTTCTATTTGAATTACGACTAAAGTCCTGATTGATAGGCTAATTGAAAAACATCCATAGCTTTCAAAAAATATCACATTTTTTGAATCCAAAACATGTGTCACATTCTATGCTTTGCATACTATAGGATTAAAAAAATAAAAATTGAATTTCATGAAGTTTTGACCAAGTTAAGGTGGTCAAACATATGAGTTTTTATATTTTTTAAAAGTTGTAATAAAAGTTTCATAATTAATTATTTACTTGGAAAAAAATTACAAAAAAATATGCATCACATCCAGACATGATTCCTATAATTTGTAAAATCTTGTAAAAAAATATTATCATTTTACTATGGTTAAGGTGGTTAGACAGACACCTACTTCTTATTTTTTCCCTGAAATTTAATTACTATTGCATTGAAATTTCAAATTTTCACCAAATAGATTTTTTTATTTTCTAAATAAACCTAGTAGTTTAGAAACTAAATTCAATTTTATACATATTCTATTCTTACATATTTTTGAAATAATATAGATAACTTATTCAAATTTTTATGTCAAGTTGCCTAACTCTGATTTTTTTGAATTTTTTGCCACTTAAGGGCCTATTTTTTCCATGATGATCCTGCACATACCCATGATCCTTTTGTACATATTTTGTAGGGGATATTTGAACTTCATATTCACCCTCTTTTTATTGTTCCTCTTCTTTGACTGTTAGACCTACATCATCATCATCTAACTTGGTCTTAAAATTACTTCTACTAGATTTTCCCCGACCTATATTTTCATGAACCTTGATGTGTATTATTTCCACAATCTTGTGCAACCTCTTGTTCTAACACTTGTAAGCTTTAATTTGAGTGGAGTATCCTAGGAATAGTAATTCATCACATCTTAGCTCAAATCTTCCCAATTCTTCATCTTCTCTTTTAATCTAGCATTTTCTACTAGACACCCTAAAATACTTGACTAATGCAAGCTTGCCATACCATAGTTCATATGGAGTTCTTCCATTAATTTCTCTTCGCATGGATCTATTTTGAATAAATACAACAGTATGAACTACTTCCTTCCAAAAGGTATCTACCAAGTTTTCCTCATTTAACATAGCTCTTTCCATTTCCTTCAAAATATTATTTCTTCTTTCTACCATGACCTTTTCCTATGGTGTTCCTGGTGTTAAATATTGTCATTTAATTCCATGATTTTCATAATATTCTTTGAATTCACTTGATGTAAATTCACCACCTCTATTTGATCTAAGACACTTAATTTTTCTTCTAGATTCCTTGTCTACTAGCTTTCTAAAAAATTTAAACATCTCAAATGCTACAACTTCCTCCTTTAGAAATGTGATCCATGCCATTCTAGTATAGTCATCAATTAGTAGCATAAAATATATCTCACCTTATAGTCATGTTTTCATCATGGGTCCACATAAGTTAGTATGAACTATTTCCAAGAGTTTTGTGGTTGAATAATATTTTGTATGAAACTTAAACCTAGTTTCCTTTCCTTGCTGACATCCTTTGAAAATTGGATTTTTAGGTTTTGAAATCTTAGGCATGTTCCTAAATAATCCTTTTAAACTTATTTTTACCAAATTGTCAAAATTTACATGCCATAATCTTCTATGCCACAACCAACTCTCGTCTGCTTGGCTGATCAAACAATTGTGGCCTTCTAATTCACAAAGGCTATAGAGATTACTATCAGTCCTTACTCCTTGTGCAATTTTATTTCCATCTTTTCTTATCTTACATCCCTTAGAGTTAAGTAAAATTCTTTACTCATTTTCACACATCTGATTGACACTAAGGATATTATGTTTCAAACCCTCAACATAGAGGACATATTTTGTCTTATTCCTTCCATATAAGCTCAAAACCCCTTTTCCACAAATTTTGACAACAGTATTATCACCTAGATTTACTAACCCTTCCTTACACTTCTTTAGTTTAACAAATTTTATTTTCTCTCTAGTCATGTGCTACCCAAAAGTTTTTTTTTCTTGTGAACCATCAATTTTCTAGTTTGGTCTATAGACTTCTCTTGCACTCTTAAGGTTTTTAAATCCTAAAAGGAAAGTGATAGACCCCAAAAATTGAGGTGGTTAATTCAAATAATGGATTGTATAATGTGATTAAGACTAAATGCAACTAAGTATTTAAATTGATTAACTATCTATGCAAAACTTATGAAATATGCAATGTTTGGAAACACAATGTGATATGCAAGAATGAACTAAAACATGAACAAATGCAAAATAGAATTGAAAGAAGCTTGAACAGGGTACACCTGGGAAATGGATGTTGAATCTGGAATGATTTCAATGTTGTAAAAAATTAGTGAAAATCAGTAGTGGGACTCATATGCCACTGATGGTGAATTAGTCCTACTACTAGCAAAAACTCTTGAAAACTGGTTTCTAGCTATTAAGAATTAGAATCTAACAGATTCTAATTTTTGAACCTTAAGTTGGGAATCATTCACCAATAGTGGTGAATCATTCCTCTCCCAAAATTATGTGAAATCAAGGGTCAATTATGTAGTTCCAGATTTGCATTTGTCTTCTTGTCAGGTTGACAGAGTCAAATCTATCGAAAATGGACTGTAGGTTGTCTCCAAGCTTGAAATAGGGTTTTGTTGACTTGAAACACTTTGTTGACTTCTTGACCACCTTTCAAAACTTAATTTCTTGGAAAATCTACATAGAAAAGTTTGCAAGCACACATGAAAAAGGGGGAAAATGGTTAAGGGTTAGACTATAGGGATTTTCCTTGGTCAAATCCCACTTTGGTAATCAAACCCTTAATGAAGAAATGGAATGAAATGAACAAAGAAAGATGAATAAACAACATGAAATTGTCCTAAAAAATCACAACAACCTTGCTGAAGAAGTTTGAAGTTATGTCAATGGCTACTCCAAGATACTTGATTGATGCTTGATTGAATGACACAAAGTTCTTGAATGAGTGAATGGATGATTGAATGATTGAGTGAATTAGGAGATTGTAGGAGATGTAAAATGGGGATAAAAACACTTATTTATACACTCTTGTGCCTTGATAACAAAATGATACATCATCACAGGCTGACATAAAGTAACTTTGAATAAAAACCTAAAAGAAATTTTGAATTATTTTGATTTTGGAGCCAAGAGGGACTCATTCACCACCCATGGAGAATGGGTCCCACTCTAGGATTATAAGTGGGTGTCAGGAATTAAGTCACATTTAATGTTATTTGTTAGGCTTACATTCAAAAATATGTTTAATTAAGACTTATGAGTGCATAAAGGGGTCAAATAAAGCCTAGAAAAGCATGAAATCTTGTTACAAGTGTGCTGTAGAAAAATGGCCCCTTGTCATTTTCATGGCCTTTTAAGTCTTCTTTCATGGTGTTCGAACAATGTTTCTTTGATTTTATGTTGTAACACGGCTCGAACATGCTTATTTATGTACTAAAACTCAAAGAACGACATCTTGTGAAGGTGTTTTGAAGTGTTGTAAGACATTTCTACATTTTTCTAGACTCTATTTAAAGCAACTTACCTAGAAATCATTGTTTTACTCATCAACAAGTCCTATTTTGAAGTGTTGTAAAGTCTTGCAACAAGCTTTCACACTCTTCTAGGCATATTTTCACTATTTACACCCTTCTCATGCTTTATTTGGTCTCTTTATGCCCTCATAAGTTGTAATTAAGTGTATTTTTGAATCTTATCTAGAAAAATAGCATTAAATACAACATTTTTCCTGACACATGTTTCTAGGTCCCAGGTGGGACCCACTCACCATGGGTGGCAAATGTGTCCCCCTTAGCCCCAAATTCAAAATATTTTAAATTTCCTTTTGGGATTTTATTTAAAATTACTTGATGTCAACCTGTGATGAGGTATGAATGGATACTAAGGTACAAGAATTGTCTAAATAAGTGATTTTCATCTCATTTTATTCTCCACTCATCAAGTTCACTTATCCACCTATTCACTCAAGCATTCAAGCATTTTACATCAACAATGCAAGCAATATTCAAGCACTTTGAAGCGACCATTGACATTACTTCAGACTTGCATCATCAAGGGTTAGGTAAGTTAATATCACTTGCATGTTATTAGTTTATCTTTCTCTTTCATTTCATTATCTTTTCAAGGGTTTAATTGCCAAAATTGGGGTTTGACCAAGCCAAACCCCTATTCACTAACCTTCAATCATTTTTTACCTATTGAATGTTTGTTTGCAGCTCTTTTTATGTAGATTTGATAGGTTATTATGTGTTGAAGATTGATTTCCAAGTCAACTTGAGTCAAATTCAAGCTTGGAGAGAGTTATTTGTCTATTTTCTGCATAACTGACTTCGACAACCTAACAAGCAGACATTTCCAGATTTGGTGTTGTAGAGTTGTCTCCTGATATTTTAAAAAATTGGGAGAAGAATGATTTGCCACATTTGGTGAATGAATCCCACCTTAGGACTAAAAAGATGAATTTTTTCAAATTCTAGATCACGATAGACAAAAGCCAGCTCTTGATACTTTTTCACCAGGAGGAGGACTGATTCGCCACCTTGGGTGAATGAGTACCACTGTGAAAAATTAGTGACCTTAGTCAAGATCTACAACATTCTAGAATCATCAAAATTTTCTGAAGTGTTCTTTGATTTGACCCATCTCTTTATGTTCTACACATTTCATTCATTTTCTTCATTGTTTGCATATCACACTATGTTTTCAAACAAGACATAAATCTCAGTTTTGCATTCATTTTTAGTCATTCAGATTAGTCAATTGCATTTAGTTAAGTTCATTTACATTAAAAAACATTGCATACATTATAATTTGAGTGAATCATTAGCATTTTTGGCCCTCTCTTTTTATGTGAAAAACCCTAGAAGTGTAAGAGTAGTCCATAGGGTCCCAAAAAAATATGTTTCATTTTGGTGAACCAAAATTTTGAACAATTTAAATTTTTAATTGCATTCACATATTGCATCTTAGTTTCCATTTTTATTAGTATTCAATTAGGACATTGATTTGTTATTGTAGTCTAGGACTTTTCATTTTGCACTAGTGAAAACTTCATTTAGATTTCATTTTTGCATTACATCTCATTGAAAAAAGTCAAAATCTACATTCTTAATTTTTCATTGCATTCTGTACAGCATTTAAATCATCTTTAAATTTCTAAAAAACACTAAAAACCTTCATACTAGGATTGATTCGCCACCTAGGGAAAACTAGTCCCTTTGCACTTTTTAGACAACATTTCTTGCATTTTTCTGGTATTTGTTTGCATTTTTATTTCATTGGATTTTTGTTATAGTTAGTAGAATCTCTATTATTTACATTAGATTTTTTGTATTAGCTTTCATTTTAATTCACCCCTCCTTTGTGGTACTTGTATGAGTGTTTGGTGCCTCGTTGATAATACTTTAGTGAGATGAAGTTCTAGACTCATGGCATCTCGTGATAGCACTTTTGTTGTGGACCTTGGGATATCATGAGCTCCTACTCCTAGTATGGAAAATGGTGCATTAGGCCCTGAAAATACCATTTCCATGCCTTCACCTTTCCATCCAATGAATGTTGATAGCCAAAACAATTTTGTCCTGCAAGAAAAGGTCATTAATATTTAGGAGGACTTTGCACATTTACAAAAAGACTTGTCACTTGAAAATATTTCCACAACTTCCATACTCACCATTGAGAATCTTCATGGTTTGATTGAAAGTGATTATGGCTTGCAAGTGATAAAGAATTTTTTTGATATTTACAATAAATATTCCTATTCAAATACCCAATCCACAAACATTACTATAAACCAAAGCGCACCTCAACTTCCTCCCCCTTCAACCATAGCATCCATACCAATTTATGCCAATCAGCAAGTCCATACAACTATGCCTTAGGCTACTTCTTTCTTGATTTTCATTAGCATTCCTAATTCTTTTGTGGCATCACAACTCCCATCCATCACTTTCACACCCCTTAGCATTCCTTTCACTTCCCTTAACATCACTTACACTCCATCAGTATTTTCCTTTCCACCTCAACCCACATACCCCGATCCCCTTCTTACACAACTCGTTACCATGTTTCATCTATGTAACATCAACTTTCCACCATTAGTCAAGGTCAAACCACTCCAACCACATATCATGTCCACAAAAACTCCTTATCCTTAGAAATATTACATACCCTAATGCCACAAGGGATAAAAATGCCTTGGTTTGAAAAATATAGAGGAAAAGGAGATCCTATCAACCATGTTAATGCTTATACAACTTTGTGTAGTGACTTTGTCCTTGACGATAAAATTGTAGAAAAAAAAATTCCAAGGACCTTGAAAGATACTACATTAGAATGGTTTTCCAACTTTACCAATCATTCCATCCATTCATTCAATGAATTGGTGGATGCTTTCATTAGTAACTTCCAAGTTCACATGACACGTAAAAAGACAATGGTAGACCTTATGAGATGTAGAAAAAATATGGATGAAAAAGTGACCAATTTAATCTCATGTTACCAATCATTATATGCTCAAATTGATGTCAAGATTCCTGATGCACATTTGTAAAAGATTTTTATGAAAAAATTGCACACAAACCTTTACGATAAACTCATGATGATGGAATTCCCTTCATTCATGCTTTTATGTACAACCTTATGTGACTACCAAAATTTGGTTTCAAGTCATGATTCAAAATCCACTTCTAGCCAAGTTGACAAACTACACCACACCAATTAAAGCCAAAATAACACACAAAACTTCAACAAACCTAATAGGGGCTTTTTATAGTTTAATTTTCCTCATCAACCACAATTTCCACCAACCCAACAAGTTCAAAATTCAATGGTCATTGTTAAGGAAGTCATGCCTTATCATTATGGGGATTTGAAGAGACAATTCACTCTGTCACCTGATACTCTACATAATACAATGAACTAGTTAATTAAAAAATGCATGCTCACTTTGCCTCCTGTTAGACCACTTGATCCAAACCAACCGTTACCACCCAATTTCAAGCCTAACTCTTATTGTCACTTTCATCTCCAACAAGGACATGACACTAAATATTGTAAGCATCTAAAACATTTAGTTCAAGACCTCATTGAGTTAGGCCATTTGTCCATTGAAGGGTGTTAATGATCAAGGAAATAAGTCTGTTGCACTACCTAACCATAATTTACAAATTTTCACCAATCCTATGCCTAAACATACTACCTCATTTGTCAAGGCTAGTGAAGCTTCAAACCCTGATGTAATGACTATTGATACAAATAGTGAACAACATAATACAGCTACTATTACCCAAGTTAGTCCTATGGATAACTTTGTGGTTACAATATACATTATCCCTCATAAGGGCCAAACCACTAAATTGCTTGATATTACTTTTTTTGATAAAGACATACTACAAAAGCTTCTTGATGTTCCTCTCTACATAGCTAGCTAAATCTATAATAAGCCAACTAATGGGATATTAATAGATCCTGCTTGTGGTGAGGACATGATCATAGGGGATTTTATGGTATTACATGAGCAGTATCAAGATGATTATAATAAACCCAATGCATGGATTAAAATACATACTAGTTTTGCATGCCCTACAATTGGATCAATTGTGCCCTTACAAATAGGACCTAAAGCTTTGGAGGTAACATTTTCAATTATTCCACAATATGACCAATTTTTTTTGTGGCTAGGCCTCCCTTGGCTTCACTCAATGAAGCGATCCCATCAGTTGTTCATAAGTACTTGAAGTTTCCACATGACAATGAGATAGTCACCATACACCATAGTGGATTTAATCCTTTATCTTCCAAAGGTAATTTCTCACTAGAAGCCTTTTGGCCTGAACCCATGGAACCTATCACCCCTTGCAAGGACTTCTTTTTCATAGCTTATGAAAAGTTTAAAGCTGAAAATATAGCTGAATTATCTCTTTGTAACTCATCCCTATCCACTTCTGCACCTCTTATCATAGATGAAACCATGATTCAACTTGAGTCAAACATTGAGAAAAACATCAAACCTCCTAAACAACCACCCCTTGATACTTCTCTGCCATGATTTAAATGACCTTGAGGGAAACTGGAACAACTCCTATCATGCCTCCTCACCTTAAACAAGTGTATAAAGCCAAAGAGAAAGTGGTTGATTCATCCTCTTTAGTTTCTTTTGTTCTTCCCCCTTCAGAAGTAGAAGAACCTATTATGACTCAATCCACTCTTACACCTCCATAACTCCAAAATAGAATTAAATGGAACTATAGTGCTAGGGAATGTAGGTTTAATCTTCATCTCCTTGCTCGTCAATCTCACATAGAAGATGATAAAGAAAATAAACCTTTACCTTTGATAGATGAGCACTCTCCTTCTCCTGACCTACCACAAGATAGTCTAGTGCAACAATCGCAACAAATTGAACCAATCCAACAACCTCATCTTTTGATACATCCATCTTTAGAAATTACCCTTTGTCCTCCTATTGTCATTAATCTTGATGATGATGATGGTGATGATGGCGTGAAGATTTCCAAAATAGATGAAGAATTTCATAACGATTTAAATTCTTTATTTTCATCCACAATAAGCTTAAATGATACATCCTCTACACCAAGTGAAGAACCTGGTACAACTCCTAGTTGAATGCTTTCAATTATTCCTTTGGACAGTCAACCACCCTCGCATTATACTCAACATGATTGGGAGGAAGATGACGTATTAGATGGTTGACTTGCATTTGCCTAACTAGCATTTTTACTTTTCTCTTTTTATTTTCCTTTTCATGTCTGTATCAAGTTCCCTCGTATCATGCATTTGATGTTATCTCTCTTTGTATACTTCTTCTATTCCTACCTCTATTCTTCTATTCGTCATTCATTATCTTTATCATTTTCATTTTCTGTTCTCCTTTTGGGGATTACGAAAAGTGTAGAGACACCCTATGTCTCTTCCATGCTGACCCACAAGGTCCTTGTCTTTTTCTCTTTTATTTTGTGTTCTCCTTTTGGAGATGACACAAAGCGTAGAGATGCCCTATGTCTCTTCCATGTTGACCGACAAGGTCCTTGTCTTTTTTACTTTTGTTTTGTGTTTTCCTTTTGGTGATGATGCAAGGCATTGAGACCAAAATTTCTCCTTCATGTTGACCCAAAATCTTTTTCATTTTCTTTCATTTCACTTATTTTTTCCTTTTGGGGATGATGCAAAGCATCAAGACCACAATGTCTCTTCCACGTTGACTCAAAATAGACTTTCTTTTTCTTTTATTTTTGCTCTCTTTAAATCATTCTTCTAGTTATATATTCTTTGGGTAATGATCACAGCTCTGAGCTCTTTCATAAACACATTGTCGCCAAGAACATACTGACCCCAAATCCATAGATCACTTATGTGTTTGGTGTGCTTTATTTTTTGGGGGGCAACCTCCTTTTCTTTTGTTTTTCATATTTATTGACATGATGGAGCCTAACTTCAAAACATATGACTTGGCATAGGGATTTCCAAGTTGGCTCTCATGTCTTGTTTTCTTTTTTCTTTTTCTTTTCTTTTCTAGTTTAAAGTAATTGCTCACAAAACAATGTGTAGCAATTATTTTAAAGTGGGGGGCATACATTACCATTAATTCATTTGGATTTCTTGGTTCTTAGTGTATCCTTGTCATCTATATGATGTGTTTGTCACTTTGTGGATGACATTAGATATTATGTCCTTCATAAGTGTGATTTATCTTAGCATATTACATTCCTCTTGGCGACTTGATGTGACACACTGCATCCCCTAAGTTGTGAATATACTATTCTTTGATTGGTCCTCTCTTGGATACATTAGACACAATGTTCCCTAAGTGACTGACCTTGCATACACTGAACAAGACTCCTTTGAACATCTTTTCACATTTTACATTTTATGCTTTACATTTTTTCATTTTTACATTTTGCATTCCTTTTTTCCACCTTGCATAATGTAGCTTGCATGACTATGGAACCTTTGTATTTTTGTTCATGAACATTCCTTTTTCTTTGTTTCACCTTGTTAAAGTTATCAGGTGGTATAAATTTGACATGGTTGAGTAGGAAGCCCACTTAGCAGCATGAATTTTCCCCATAGCCATTTTTTTTTTGAGTGCATACTAACTAGCATATGTATCTTACCTTTTTGGGATTTCTCACCCTATAGAAAAGTAGTTTTGTGGCCATAGAATGAGTATACAGTTGGGATTTCTCACCCCGTGAATAGCCTGAAGTTTTTTGGCCCCAAAGTGAGTACACATTCTCTTTTTCAAATAATCAACCTAGATCTGTTTTCACAACTAGTTGGATTGAAGATCAAAGCTTCATGCAACTCTTTTCAACACTTCTGTGCTCTATTGTTCTTATGTCTAGTTTTCCATGGGATCTTCATCCTAGTGGCCTGATCATCCTTCTTGATCGCTGTCATTCCATCTTGCTAATTTAAGTGCATTTGAACCCTCCCCTCAATGTTCATGGCTACTTTCGTTTGAGTTTGAAACAGGTTCTTCCTCTCAGTAAAGTGGGGGCTAAATGTGCGATAGAAAAATAGCCCCTTGTCATTTTCATGGCCTTTTAGGTCTTGTTTCATGGTGTTGGAACTATGTTGCTCTAATTTTATGCTATAACATGACCTTAACATGCTTATTTAGGTACTAAAACTGAAAGAATTTAATGTCTTGTTAATGTTTTGTGAAGTGTTGTAAAATATTTCTACATTCTTATAGGATCTATTTAAAGCAACTTAAATAAAAATCACCTTTTTACTCATCAACAAGTCCTATTTTGAAGCGTTGTAAAGTCTTGTAACAAGATTTCATTCTCTTGTAGGCATATTTTCACTATTTCCACCCTTCTCATGCTTTATTTGGTATCTTTATGCCCTCATAAGTTGTAATTAAGTGTATTTTTGAATGGTATCCCAAAAAATAACATTAAATACAAGATTTTTCCTGACATGTTTTTAGGTCCTAGGTGGGACCCATTTTCCATGGGTGGCGAATGAGTGCCCCTTGGCCCCACATTAAAAATATTTTAAATTTCCTTTCGAGATTTTATTCAAAATCACTTGATGTTGGCCTATGATGTAGTATGAATGGATACTAAGGCACAAGAATTGTATAAATAAGTGAACTTCATCTCATTCTATTCCCCTTTCATCAAGTTCACTTCTCCACATATTCACTCAAGCATTCAAGCACTATTCAAGCACTTTGAAGCAATGATCGATATTATTTCATACTTGCATAATCAAGGGTTAGCTAAGTTGAAAAAACTTGTATGTTATTATTTTATCTTTCTCTTTAATTTTATTATCTTTTCAAGGGTTTAATTACCAAAAGTGGGGTTTGACCAAGCCAAACCCCTATTCACTAGCCTTCAATCATTTTTCCCCTATTGCATGTGTGTTTGTAGCTCTTTGTATGTAGATTGGATAGGTTATTAGGTTTTGAAGATTGATTTCCAAGTGAAATAGGTGCTTCAAGTCAATTTGAGTCAATTTCAAGCTTCGAGAGAGTTATTTGTCTATTTTTTGTAGAACCAACTTGGGCAACCCGACAAGCAGACATTTCAAGATATGGTGTTGTACAATTGTCTCTTGAATTATCCAAAATTTTGGAGAGGATTTATTCACCACCTATGGTGAATGACTCCCACCTTAGGACTAAAAATCTGAATTTTGTCATATTTTGCATCCCAAGAGACAGAAACCAGCTCCCAACATTCTTTCACCAGGAGGACTAATTTGCCACCCTGGGTGAATGAGTCCCACTATGAAATATTAGTGATCTCAGCTAGCAGCAACAACATTCCAAAATAATCAAAATTTTCATAGGTGCACTCTGATTTGACCCATCTCTTTCTGTTCTACACATTTAATTCATTTTCTTCATTGTTTACATATCACACTGTGTTTTCAAACAAGTTGTAAATCTCACTTTTGCATTTGTTTTGAGTCATTCAGATTAGTCAATTGTATTTATTTAAGTTCATTTACATTAAACAAAATTGTATTCATACTAATTTGAGTGAATCATTAGCATTTTTGGCCCTATCTCTCTCCTTTTAGGTGAAAAACCCTAGAAGTGTAATAATAGTTCATAAGGTCCCAAAAATCTATGTTTTAACAAGACTTTACAACACTTCAAAATATGACTTGATAAGTGATGAAAAGGTGAATTTTAGTTGAATTCTAATGAAAAGAGTTTAGAAAAGTATAGAAATGTGTTACAACACTTTACAACACCTTCACAAGATGCTATTATTTGAATATTTAGAACCTAATGTGAATGCAAAAGTCACATTACAACATTAAATAAAAGAAACATAGACCAAGTATCATGATAGAAAGACCTAAAAGATAATGAAAATGTCAGTGATCCATTTTTCTATGGTACATTTAGCCCCCACTTTAGTGACATGATGAACTTTCTTCAAACTCACACTAAAGTAGCCATGCATATCAAGAGGGAGGTTTGAATGCACTTATTCTAGCCAGATGGAATGACAATGATCAAGAGAGATGATCAAGCCCCCAAGATGAATATCCCATGGAAAACTAACACATAGGAACAAAGGAACACAAATGTGAACTAGAAGGAGAAAATGGAGAATCGTAACAAGCTTCGATTGTTTTTCCAACTAGTTGTGGATTTGATCTAGGCTAGTTGTGAGAAAAAGAAAATGCATACTCATTCTAGGGTGAAAGAACTCATGGCAGTCCATTAGGTGAGAATACCCAAAAGGTGTAATACATACGCTAGTTTGTATGCACTCAAAAACACATAGGTGGCTATGGGGAAATTCGTGCCACTGAATGGGCTCGCAACTCAACCATATCAAAGTTATACCTCTTGATAACGTTAACAAGGTACCACAAAGGAAAATTCCAATTTGTGCTTAATGAAACAAGAAAAGCTTTGTATGCTTAAAACTCATGAACAAAGAGAAAGGTACCATTGGGTTGCAAGTTGCATTATGCAAGGTGGCAAAGATGTAAAAATAAAAATGTAAAAGGTTTAAACGATGTTCAAAGGAGTCTTCTTAAGTTCATGAAAAGTTTATCACTTAGTGAACATTGTGTCTAATGTCTCCAAGAGAGGACCGATGAAAGAATAAAATATTTACAAATTAGGGGATATAGTGCATTGCATCAAACCACCAAGAGGAATGTAATATGCTAAGACAGATCACACTTGTGAAGGACATAACACCCAATGTCATCCACAAAGTGAAAAACACATCGTATGAAGGGACAAGGCTGAACTAAGAACCAAGAATGCAAATGCAATGATGCCAATGTATGCCTCCTAGTTTAAAGGAAATGCTACAAACCATTTTCTGAATAATTACTTTAGATGAGCAAAAGGAAAAATGAAAAAATGAAAAACAAGACATGAGAGCCAACTCATAAAACCCTATGCCAAGTCATATGTTTCCAAGTAAGGTTGTGTCATGTACATGAAAATGAAAACAAAAGAAAAATGAGGTTGTCCCTCATAAAGAAACACATCAAAAACATAAGGGATCTATGGAATTGGAGTTAGTATGTTCATTGCTGCAATGTTTTGATTAAAGAGCTTGAAACTATCAACATTCCCAAAAGCACATAGAACTAGAAGAATGACACAAAGAGAGCAAAAAAAAAAGAAAAAAAATGTATATTTTTGGTCAAAATGGAAGAGACATTGTGGTCTCAACACTTTGCATCATCCCCAAAAGGAAAAAAACAAGTGAAAATGAAAAAGAAAAAGGAAAAAGGAAAGGAAAATCTTTTGAGTCAACATGAAGGATATATTTCAGTCTCAATGTCTTGCATCATCCCGAAAAGGAAAATAGAAGAAAAAATAAAGTAAACATAAAAAGGACCTGATTGGGTCAACATGGAAGAGACATAGGGCATCTCAATGCTTTTTATCATCCCAAAAGGAGAACACAAAACAAAAGACAAGATAAAGTATGACATATAGAAGAATAGAGGTACAAATAGAGGGAGTGTAAAGAGAGGGAGAACATCAAATGCACATTATGGGGGAATATGATATACATATGAAAGAAAAATGCAAATATAAAATGAACGAGTAATGCAAATGTAATTCAACTATTAACCAAGTTATTGACTTCACAATCTCAAGGAATATAATTGGAATAGAAATAACGAAGTTAAGAGACAAAGACAAATGCATTACAAGGAAAATGCTAACTTCTTTCCCCCATTGAGTGTAGGGAAAGAATGAGCTGAGATGGGTGATGGGAAAGGATCATTAAATAGTGAAAATATAAAATTCTACAACTTTAGCATGAGGAGAGGATTTGGTGAAGTGTGTGAAGTGTATTTTTTGTCCAATAAATTCAGTAGGTCTAGAATCCTTATGCTGATCCAATATGCATTGTAAATATTTACACTTATTAGTATGATGTCCAAGGGTGTGGTGAAAGGAACAATACTTTGTGTTTTCTTTGAAAAATTTTGTTCTAGTAGGGGGTGGCAAAGTGATGAGACCATGGTGAAGGCGTATTTTCAAAGCTTCTTCATTATTAGATGGAGGAAAATGTAATTGAAAAGGTTTACCATTAGGGGAGATGGAATGTGGTGAAGCGGGACTGAGGGTGATGTCTTCTTTTGGTCATTGTTATTAGGAAAATATTTCTATTGAGGAAGAAGTGAATTCAAGCTAGGAAGAGAATCAAAGATCACCTTACCATCATCACACACTCTTTGTTAGGCCCCAAAAGATCTTTGCATTAACTCTTCAACTACTACATTAATGTTCACTAGATATTTTAGCAAAGAGGAACCCAATTGTGCTCAGATCCTAGGAACAATAGCTTGGAAATAGACATAATTCATTGACCACATTACTGTGAGGTGTTGTCTCAAAACCTCTATCCCAAAAAATGAGAGAAGAAAAGAAAGGTCAGATAGCTTAGAGAAACTCTTCAATTGGATATCCTTATAGGTGGTGTAGATAACTCATGACAAGGAGATGATGTGTTAGTAGGGTAGAAACTCTCGAGTTCACAAATATAGCTCCCAAGGAAACTTCTAAGAAGCAAACATGTGTCTTGAACCTCCCCCCGAAAGGAAGATGCAAAAGGTAAAAGCTGCATAGCCACCATGTGGCACATTGCACATATTTTTGCTAATTTGATTTGACCATGGGTGGACATGACACTGGAAATGTTTATCCAAACCAAAAATAAAATGACTAAGGAAAAAAAAAAATTATGGTTTTGGTGACTCATAAGGGTCTTCACTTCTGTGGAGATTCAAACCTAGGCCTCTAGCTATTCCTAGAGTTTGACAAAAGCAACATATTGAGCTTCCCAATCTACATTAGTTTGTAGAACAAGGGTTTGGATCTACCTATATGTTTGTTAGAGATCAAAAATCTTCTTGAAAGAGATGACACCCCATCTAGAAGAGAATGCACCCAGGTGATAATAGAGCCAAGAAAGAAGATAGATTTCATGCTCAAAATCATCCACTGTGGGTAGAACACTTGAGATTGGAAGTTTAGTAGTGGTTTGGATCTTTTTTCAAATTTCCTCGTTGATTTTATCCATTGATAGTGCATCTTTTTCTGGGGAGAGAAGAGGAAGCAACCCAAAACCAACTAGGACAATGAAATCCCTTTTGAACTCAATGACTCTTTTTATTCAAAATCATGTGATGATCCTTGTATTTTACTGCAACCATATGTCAATTGATGATCTCATTGGATTTGATCTAGGTGACCCTTCGATCGGGAATTCCTTCTCTTCTTAGAGCCTGATCAATGGTGATGCTTAATTTGGAGATAAAAATCTAGGAGTCTTCCACCCAAGGTGAACATGTTTGTATGAAGTGGTCAGCCATCAGGCTGACTTTGGCATTCAGTTCTTGTACATCCCTTAAGAATTGTCAGGAAGGTCCCAGTATACATATGCTAGCCACTATCTACTCCCAATTCATAGTCACTAACCTTCTCATTATGGAGAAGGATCCAAATCTTCTTGCAATAGTTAACTCCTAGTTCCAATGAGCCTCTCTTACTTTGGTATTTTCTTCTATTTGACCTTTCTCTCGAAGAGAATTTTCTAACTCAGAGCTTAGTCTTTTGACTTCTTTTCTTGACTCCTCCACCTCAATCTGGACTCTTTGTAGATCATCAATATTTTAGGATCTGACATCACTCAAATATTTTTTTAATTTTTCATTTTTAGCACGAAGTTGAACCTATTCATTTTAGGTATCTGCAAGCAACTTGGAAACTTCTCCTTGTTGGCCTTGAATTTATTTCACATGGGTCATTTTAGCATCTTTGGCTCATACCTCATTTTGCAACCTACTCACTATCCCTTTCACATTTTTCAACTTAGCCTCATGCTTCCTTAATTACCTGTCCAGCCATTCATAATCAACTTATACCACCTTTTGTGTGGCTTTGGCTAGAACCATTTTATTGTGCGGGCAAGTTTCACTCAGATCTAGGCCCACAACATGGATGTCATAGTCCTACATCTACATTTACACTTTGAGTTTGGAAACTAGAGGCCTCATTATGGTGATAAGCAGGGAGCTCCCCTCTTCATTAAAATAAGCTTCAATCCACTCGGTGGTAGGCCTTTCGACACTCTTTAATAACATTTTCAGCTTCCTAGTCTTTAAAGCCTATTTGGTGGCATCAAAATGAACTTGAAGAGTCTGAGGGACATCAACACTTTGAGCCACAATGGGAGCACTAGGGGGTAGTCCAAAAGTGGGGATGGTAGGGGAGACTTTAGATACATGAGCATGAGGAAACGCAAATGGCAGCGTGATCATAGAAAAAGGTGAAACGCCAAAAGGAGTAGGGGAAGAAACAATATGGGTAAAAGTGGAAAAGGGCTAATGGAGAGGTGCTTTTGTAGAAGTAGATGGACCGGGAGTAATAGAAAAATCTATAATTTTGGTGATTTCAATGGGAGCTTTAGACAAAGCAACTAATGGTAAAACAACAACCATAGCATTTAATGCTCCTTTGGTGCCCAGGAATGTTTCAACAGGTTGATTTTCAATGGCAGGGGTTACATTCATTACTACTAGTTCAGGAGCCATATATGGGGGATTATTTCCAATAGGAAAATAGTAGGGTTGAAGTAGAGATGTGGAATAGGAAGAAGAGGGGGAGTAAAACTTACTTGAGCCATAGTAGATGAAACATTCCACAAGGAAAACTCCACTTATTCCTCCCGATAGATCATCATATTAGGGGTACTTAAGTCCTAGATCTTCCTCTACTTCACACAATTAGAGCCAGCATGTTTTAATCTCCTTCTGGTAGAGTCCTCCAAAATTTGGATGTCAATGGCTGCTAAGGATATTTTTGTAGATTGTTGGGTCTCCTTTCCTTTGCTTCGAGCTTGGGATATGGATGGGGCATGTGAATTCCCTAGCCCCAAATTTATTCAATTGTCGGGTTCCCAAGGTCTACGAATTAGGATTGGAACTCGTTCCTCTTCAATTTCATGGCTTATCTTAGGATTTCTATTGTCAGAACTAGCTTCCTTATCATATGTCTCCTCAAACTCTTCATTGAGATGGAAACTTTTGAACAAAGCACATGGAATCCTAATCTCTTCTGAGAACCTCCTGTTGATGTGCCAAATTGACCCACAACATGCAGGTAAGATAAAAGTAAAAGTATCTCACCTCTCCTAAAAAAGATAATCAGTAAATAAACTAATCACCTCCCAAGTTCTTTGATGTTGATTCACAATGTTGTTGTTTCATGAAGTGGTCAATATGGCTATAATGTTCAAGCAGCTTGTTGGTTTTGAGCTTCTGGATTGTTGCAAGATCAAACATCTATCTAAACCTACTTTAACCAGGGGTTTTAAAGAAATAGAAAAATATAGACCAAGGTTTTCAAACTGAAAACAATGTTGATTTGTTCAACTAATCAGACTTGTTGCCTTCCAAGGGATTCCTAAACTAGAACTGTATAATAAAATTAACTTCTAATTGATACAAAGTTTCATTCATTCATAGTGTAAACTTTAATAGTAGATTGGAAATCATCATTCAAAGAAAACATAAGATAAAATTTCATTCCTTGAAAGCTTTTCAAATCAAATGATTAACCAAAAATGAATAAAATTCTAGAGCATAATATAAAGTAGGTTTAAATCTGGCTACTCCTACTGTTAATGAAACAAATAAGCAGCATTTACAAATCTACCAAGATCACCAGTGTATAGAAACCCATGTCTTTAAACTATCTCCATTTATGCCAAGAAAATAAAGAAGATACATCACCTCCTCTTCTTGCGAAATTGTAAAAAAATGTCTAACTTACTTCTTAACAAAAGATAAATAGCAAGAATCATGCAAGATAGATTGACACAATGAATTCACCAAGAACACAATGTCTTCAGTTGTATCGAATCCCCAAAGATAGCAACAATTTGAGTCTTTTTGTATTATAGTGACTGCTAAGAATCAAATAACTTCTAACTCCTCTACCTCTTGAGTTTGTCTACCCTCTAACTCATCTAACCTAACTCTTCTCTAAAAATTACTCTCTAATCCTTCTTTATAACTTTTGTTAACCCTTACAAAAGAGAAAAAATGCCATATTTATAAAACACATCAAATGTGTTGGCCTAGTTAGGGTTTACAATATGTCAGTTACAAGATAAGTCAGCCCTAGAAGAGTTTGAAAAAAAGTCAACATGCATTAAATTCAAGGGCACTGACCAAATCAGCCCTAGATCTCCCTCAAAACTCAGATCAAAATGCGTGAACAAGAGGCAAAGTGAAACGATGAGGAACCATGACTTTCTACGCAGCTTTGCATTAACTGCTTCCCCCACATCACCCATACCTTGCTCGATTCAAGCCTTTTTCATCAAGAATGTCCATTGCAATCCATTTGCAAGTGGCATAAGTGAAACCCTAGTTTGCCATTCAATGACATTGATATTATTCTTTAGATCTATCCCATCGTATTGTCCTAGTTCCTCTTGTTGGATCAATGCTCATTAATGACTACATAGTAGGTTCCTACATCTTTGAGCTAGTGTCCAACTGATGTATCCCATGATTGCCTTAGTTCCTCTGTAGCAAGGTGTTCATATTCTGATCTGAAACCTCAAACTAGACCAGTGTCATCCTGTCCCCAAGAATCGTATTCTTTTTCCAACTTCATTTTTTCCTGCTTCAGAGATGGATGATCCCTTTATGTCTCTTATAGCCTTTCCAGTCATTGCCTTGCTAGACTCAACCTGCATTCATCAAACACCAATGAGAATCTAATTGTTGAGAACATTTCATCAAGGTGTTAGCTCAAAATCATGATAAAACTATTAAATCAACCCTTAAGCATCAACACCAAGAAGTTCAAGATTTTGAGTGAACCAGGAAAACTAGCTTGGGAGGAATTTCAGAAAATTTTGAACCAAGTAGATTCTCCCAATGGGGTGCTGTCATAATAGTGGTTTACAATTCTTGAGAGGAACTAGCTGAAATCACTAAGCCTTAAAAAGTTCCATTTTGCATTCATCAAACACCACCATGAGAATCTAATTGTTGAGAACATTTCATCAAGGTGTTAGCTCAAAATCATGATAAAACTATTAAATCAACCCTTAAGCATCAACACCAAGAAGTTCAAGATTTTGAGTGAACCAGGAAAACTAGCTTGCAATTTGGAGGAATTTGATGAGACTCTAGTTTGTACCATCTTCAAATTCCTCACAGTTTGCTATAGGTGCCCGAATGTGAAGATTTAGTTAAAAATAATAATTTCAGTGTCCAGTTTGGCCAAAAATTGTAAACCACTATTATGGGATCACCCAATGAGGCACCAATATCAACAATAGATTTATTAAAATGAACATAAGTAGTATAACCATTATTCAATTTACCAAATTAAAGCATGGAAACATATGAATTTATCACTAGAATTATCCATTTTACCAAATTTAATCGTTCCATAGTGCCTACCAGAAAATCCAGAAAAATCCGACTGAAACAGATTTTTGTAGATGACCTAGAACTCCGAACACTAGCACATTTCTAGGAAGATGAAGGAATCCGAGAAAATTTGACCAGGCAGGAGAATACCAAGGTCAACAGGAAACCTAAACACTAGCCACGACTTCGCTCAAATTGACCAAAGGTTATAAATTTGAGGACCCTGGGCATGGAAATTATTTTACACAAGCCTCTTACAGATATTTTTCGAATCGTAGGCTCAATCGAAAGAAGATCAAGACGAAATGGTGATGCCCTAGGCATGAAACCCTATATTTTAACCATGAATGCATAGGGGAAGCCATGAAATGCTAAAACACATAGGAATTCTAACTCTAAGCAACACCATAATGTTTTAAAGCACAACAAGATGAACATATCAACTCAGGAGAACAAAAATGATAAAGAAAAATGGCATAAAGCTCCAAAAAATGACCAAACTTAGAAACCCAACGGTCAGACAAAAATCCAGAAAAAATTTGACCAAGGTGGAATTCCACGAAGGCCAAAAATCTCTGAACTATAGTGCAATGAAAATCAAGTCAGACTTCAAGAGCAATCCGGGAAAATCCGGGTAGGGTGGACAAACTAGGAAAATCTGACTGGGGTAGACAATCCCAAACTGGGTCAAAAACCTAAATAGCAATGTTGTGACCAGAGTTTGGTCGAAAACTGGAAAAATCTAGATGGACCAGAAAATCCTGACCTAGGGTAAAATTTTGAGCTTCGCCCAAAACATAAGATTTTCAATTATTCAACTTGGGGAAAACACTTAAGAAAGAAATACAAACATATTAAGCACATGCCAAGGCAAAAAAAAACCTCAAAATCAAAGGGGGAAAACACAAAGAGCAAAAGAAAAAGAGGGTCCCATTATAATCAAATTTAAAATGGGGTGGTTATCTAAGGCATAATAATTGGCGACTTGGATAGGAAAATGGTTTAACCATTTTCAAGAAACTAAGGGATTCAATTACCCAAAAATCTTGGTTTATGGACATCACAATTCTAGTTAGGTCAACCTTAGTAAACAAGGTTGAGCTAGAATCTCAAATGTAAATCAACACTGGCTACCCTTGAACCTATGTGTGTGCTTAATGGTGCATCAACCTTTTACAAATTTTTCTTGATCTTTTGAATAGTTATGTGCAAGATTTGAACTACATGAGTTGATTCCCTTTAACTATTATGCAATGATATCCTGGGAATTGCTCCGCTACCAGTCAAGCATCCATAGCTCTGATGGAGATACCTTGAGTTTTCTCACAGCATTTCCCTACTTCTAGTTAGACGTCCATAGCCCTGATAGAGATACTAGAATCACCCATTCAGTTTTGAGTTATCTTTTCTTAGATAGTTTTCTTTTCCCCCTTTTCTTCTTTTACTTCCTTCTCAATATGTCAGATGTCCAACATCTGTACTGGGTTGAAAACTACCATGGACCTCATAACAACATCTGGGGAATTAGATTTTTCACTCAAATCTTGCAACACTATCGTCCTATGTAAAATATACCATTACAAAAGGAGATGTCACTAATGATTTGTGACAGATTCAATCGTAGTTAGTGAATATTGCTTACTTTACACCTTGTTCTCAATGAATTTCCACAACTGTCATTGATAATGGACATAAAACAATGAATTTAGAACAAAATCATCAAATCAGAAAACTTGGAAATATCTAAACCAACTTCTCTCCTAGCAACCAAAGTATACTTCAGATAACAATCCCCTTACTCAACTAAATAAAATGAAGGTCCCAAAAAAAAGGAAGAAAAAGGAAAAAAAAAAAACACAAGGAAGAGAAAAAGCCAACAGAACAACAAACTATTTACATATATACAATGCAACAAAATTCCAGACCTTTTATGACCCAAAATAATGTTTGAGAAACTATCCATTGATAGGAAATGGAATAGGTTCTCTTGTTAAACTACTCAGCCAGAAAGTATTTTCTCCTATGATCTCAACAATTTGATAGGGACCCAACTAGAGCCTGTCAAACTTTTGGTGATCACCCTTATTTTCATTGGCTTTATCCCATAGTAGGACAAAGTTTGATATCCTAAAAGCTTTGATTTTGGCTCTTTTGTCAAACCAACATTTGATAATAGCCTAGTGTCTAAAGAATTGCTGCAAAGTAGCATCTCTTTGCTCTTGTAATTTTAGCAAGCCAGTTAACCTTACTTCAATCCTATCATCACTAGAGTAAAATTCTTGCATAAATTTTAGGATAGGTACTTGCAGGTGAATAGGGAACACAGGCTCTTGGCCATACACTAGCTTAAATTATGAAGTCTTTAACACAACCTTGATTCTAGTCCTATCTACCCATAACACAATTTTTAACTACATATGTCAGTCTTTGGGATTATTCTCTAACAATTTTTTTATTACTCCTAGGAGATTCTTATCAGTTGATTCTACAACAACATTTCCTTGTGGATAATGTTTTGAAGAATACTTTAAAATAATCTTATGATCATAAGCCCATGAAATGAACTTAGCAAAAGAAAAGGAAGGGCCATTGTCACATACCAATGCAAAGGGTACTCCAAACCTGGATGTGATGCATTCAGTGAAGAACTTTATTACTACATCTGTTGTGCTATTCTTACAAGGTATAGCTTCTATCCATCTCATGCAGGAATCCATGGTAGTAAAAATGAATTTATGCCCTACAGAAGAATTTGGGTTTATTACCCCAATAAAATCAAGTGCCCATTGTGTAAATGGCTTTTCCTCATAAACAAGATGCAATGGAATGGTTGGATGACACTCTCTTGATGCAGAAGTTTGACATATATGATAGGTCCTTACATGTTGGTGGGAATCCTTAAACACACATGGCCAATAATAACCAGATCTAAGGATCTGATGTGCTAAATAATCCACAAAACCATGACCCGTGCCATGTTTCCTATGAAATTCAACAATTGCATGCTTAGCTTCTTCTAGATTAGGGCATCGGAGATAAAACCCCTCAAAATTATTTCTATATAACAATCCTCCTTTGAGAATATAATGGGATATTTTCATTCTCAGTGCTCTCCTCTGAGTTGCATTCATTCCCTTTGGGCACTGATTATTGAGCATGAAATAAATAATATCAGCATACCAAGAGTCATTAGAAAAAGACTGTGTTGTGTATTGCTGATGGGTAATGTTCTTACCATCATTTTCCATTGCTTTAGATAGGCCTTGACCTCAGAAAAGTTTCATAGGGTGAATCTCTAGATTGAACTCTTGCAAAATGGCCATCCATTTCCCCCTTCGTTCTCCCAACTCGCTCTGCATAAGTAGAGACTTCACAGTAGCATCAAGAACCACAACAATGATTTGACTTTGAAGGATATAATTTCTAAACTTCTTGATAGCTCTAACCAACGCAAAATATTTTTTCTCAAGAGGTGGGTACTTGACTTCAGCATTCTTAAACAGAGAGCTCGTGAAGGAAATTGGCCTTCCATCCCCCTCCTCTCTTCGTTGCATTAGGACAGCTGCACATCAGTGTTCAAAAGTGAAAGAATAAATATAAAATGGCTTTAAGTAGTTAGGACTGGTGAGGACTGGCACCTCCAAAATGGATTGCTTAACCTAAGAAAAAGAAGCCTTTTCCTCATTACTCCATTATATTCTAGCATCTTTCTTCATCACTTCATTCGAAGGTTTAACAATTTTTGCAAAACCTATGATAAACTTCCTCACAAAGTTGATCTTTCTGAAAGAAAGATCTCATCTCCTTCTTACTTCCTGGCATGGTTAACTTCATAATAGACTCAACTCAGTTTGGATCTATTGATATCCCTCTTTTTGAGATTGGGTCCCAAAAGTTTCCCTTCAGAAACCCCAAACATACACTTTTTAGGATTAAGAGAAACACCATATTGGATACATCTTTCAAGAACTTTATCCAAGTTTGCAACATGGTTTAGTCTATCTTTAGAGAACACTATCAGGTCATCCATATAAATGATGATGCACTTACCAATCAAATCTTTGAATGCTACATCCATTGTATGTTGAAAGGTTGCTCCAACATTTATCAAACCAAATGGCATCCTCTTATAAGCAAATGTTCCCCACTTAGTAGTGAAGGTTGTCTTCATTCTGTCTTGATAATTAACGATCACTTGAGTCTACCTAGAATAACTATCTAGGAACAACATCATTTGAGACCTGTTGATAGTTTGTAAGACTTTATCCAGAGAAGGGAGTGGGTAGTTGTCTTTTTCTGAAGCTCTATTTAGATTCTTGAAATCTACACATAGCCTAATCTCCCCATTCTTTTTACGAAATGGAACCAAGTTAGCCACCCATGTTGAATGTCATACAAGAAAGATTATTCTTGTAGAAAGCAATTTCTAAACTTTCTTAAAGATTAGTGGTTCAATCAGGGTGTTGATAGGTTGTTGTTTCTACCAAAATGGTCTAGCTTCAGGCTTCAAAGGAATAGTATGCGTTATCACAAAAGTATCAAATGTTTTTAGATCTTCATAGCCCCAAGCTATTGCAACAATATATTTCTTCAGTACCCTCAATCTATCTTCTCTAATTGCTTCAAGGCAGGATTTCCTTGTGTAAACATTCCTTTTGAGGGCCAGAGTCAACTAAGTGAACAGTTTCATATCCACCTCCTTTATCTTTGGTTGATGCCTTTTCCCAAGCCCTTGGATCTGAATCAAAAATTATTTCTAATGCCACCATTCCCTTGGGAATGCTATTACTTTTTAAATTGAAGACACCTTCTTTATCGCAGTCTTCGAGGTTCCAGTCTCCTTGATCCCTGTCAGACTCATCGATGATCTGTCCTTCAAAAACATCTGAGCTTGCTAGAAAAGAAAGGATATGTTGATCATCATCGAAGACTTGAAAGTTCTAGACATTATCAGGGATAGCCAAGGTGGATATCAATTCTACTGATAATCTCTTGAGCTTGGAGCCTTGCATGGGCTCCAGGGTACTTGTGGCAATAGTTAATGAATCAACTATTTCATTCTCCTCTCTAGGGATTAAACTAATCCCAAAAGCATCAAAGTCTTCAATCAGGTTCCACACCCAATTTCTATAAGCTTCTAGCCTTTTATTGTGACATGTGTACTGGCTGCATACTTGCTTGATAACCACTTTTGAATCTCCTTTAACCATCAAGGTAGTAACTTTATTTTGATGTTTGAACATCAGTCCCCAAGCTAATACTTCAAATTCTACTATATTGTTAGTGCATTCAAACTACAGCCTATAAGAAGCAAAAAATGTTTTCCCTTTTGGGCTGGTTAACTGAATTCTAGCACCACACCTTGTTTTAGATTTGGATCCATCAAATGTGAGGGTCCATAGTTGATTATGAGCTGGGGTTGATCTCTCTAAGCTTATTGTGGGTGCTTGGATAAGATGAACCATAGGTGGGGCCACTTGATCTTTTGCATCAAATATTAGGGATGGTTGTTCAATAGGTTCATCAGGTGCAATGTCCAATTCTTGCTCAGATATATCATGTAATTCTAGGATATCTTTCTGACAGTTATTTGTATCTTTCATTAACCCCTTGGGTTTTGGTATACTTGTGAGTGCAAGGGTATCAAACACACCCTAGGGTTGTTCAACATAATTATGTTGGTCTGGTATTATGACTGACGTAAGTTCAGTTTGAGGAGGGACTTCCTCCTAAAGGTATATTATCCCTGGTTAACATTATTGCATTTTTGGCTTCAAATGAGAAGTGATTTGAAACGGTCTCAAGGTGACTTGGGCTAGTTTCTTCAGTTTGAAAAACATGATTTAGAACACTAATGTAGGGTTGGCAGGTCAATTCTGAATGATTTTGGTAGTGCACCATGCACCAATTTGGGAGTAGAAGACTCCACAAATTGATATCTTCCCTTAAGACTAGCTAATCCTATTGCAGCTTCCTGATCAATAACTGTTGGTTTACGCTAATCATGGGATAAAGGAATTCTTGCATTGACAAATCATTAGAATCAAGAACTGAAAGAGTCAGAATTTCCTCTCTTTTACAAACCCCTATCTTGATTTCAAAATAAGCTACCTCATTGGGACAGTCATACTTAGTGATGGTATGTTTGAGGTGAGGCTCACTCTCAATCCTAATCTTTGTAGGCATTCCTCTCCATGGTAGCCACATATGTGAAAAGTCAAGGGATAAATATCCCCCTATACTCTTCATTAAATCTCTACTCAAAAGCATACCGTAAGTCTCAGAAATGTCTATTACCTGAATATACATATTGGTTTGAATCCTAGGGTCAGGCCCTACTTGTACATGTATATTTCTCAATTCTCCAATTGCATTAACCTCTATTTTATCAAGTTGGATGACCTTCTTGTTTTTTTGGACAAGATTCGATCCCAATTTCTTGAATACAAAAAATGACATAACATTGCCAGAAGCCCCTGAATCTAGCAGACAATTGTGTAGATTCTTCCCACAAATTCTCAAACTTAAAAGAAATGGTGGGGTCCCTACCTTGTTTCTGAACAAATTTCCATTCATGTCTGTAGCGGGTGCCACCTTGGTTTTCCCTTTTGATTTATCAACTTCTTCCAAAGCTTTCAACACTATATCTCATTGGGAAGGGCACCATTTTAGGATGTAAAAGTAATATAAAGAGGTTTTATGTTTGTGCATCTCAAAAAAAATATCAAATTTCGTGTTATAACTTGCATTACATTTGAAAACACCAGATGAATTACCTTTACTAGGGAAGTTAGGAAGATCCTTCGGTGGAGGAGGGTTTTTATCAACACTCTAATTCAGAGGCACCATGTGGTTAGGTGGTTTTGATGTAGTGAACGAACCCTTATTCTAATTTCTTAGAAAATTTCCTCCCTTTGTCTAAAAGTCTTGGGCATCATACACATCTTCTTCTGGTTCATTATCATTCTACAATGGGAATGAAGGTTCTTCTTCAAAGATGGCATAAGCCATTGATGTATCCACTGAGCCACCTCCTTTATTTGAATTCCCTTGGAATGTTTGAGAATCTACCTATGCCATCTTCACAACCTTCTCCATTTTAGAACAATTCACCTCAAAATGAGTTCCAATATCATGCAGCCTACACTAGTTAGTCATAAAATTGAGGTTAGCCATATTTCTAGTATGTGGTATGTCCTCATTAGCTTGATAATTGTGAGAAACCCTGTCATTATTTGGCCCTGTGTTCCATTGTCTATTGTTATTAGGCCTCTATTTATATCTTCTATTATAATTCTAATAGCCTTGGTTAGGGAAGTTTTGGCCTTGATAATTCCTCTGGCTGTGATTGTTGTTGTTCTGATAATTACCCTGATTATTATTATTCTGATTAGGATAATTACCTTCATTAGCATAATTACCTTGGTTCTAAGAGGGGTTTATTTTAAGCTGCGCCATGTCATTTTTGAATTGAGACAGAGTTTTCTTTAGGGTCTCCACCTCATTTGTGAGTTGAACTATCCTTTCACTCTCAACATTATTAGTAACAAGTGGCTAACCGACAAAATTTGGTATTCTAGCTTGATTATGATGGCTATGTGGACTGTGATGAGCCTGTGATTGTTGAGAGAAGTTGTGAGCTCCGTTGGCAAAGAATGCAATAGGAGATTGAGTCTACAACTCAGACATAGGTCCATAATGGGAAGGAGACATCCTTGGGATAGTATTGAACAAAGGGGTTGGATTAGGCATCTAATACCCCATAGAAGGAAAACCTCCTCCTAAATTCCCTTGTTGAGAGCTATTTTATTGTTGTAGCTTGATGGATAGATGATAAAATTTAGATAGAGAATCAATATCTATCGACTAATAAGTCCTTTGTAGGAACAAGCCAAGCAAAGGGTCTATAACTCTAAAATATGCCTGGATGGAACTATTCTCAGCAACTAGATAGGGGTCCTCCTATCTCCTATACATTCGTTGAAACCTTGTATTAAACAAGGGTAGTGATTGACATGGCTCCCTCCTAATGGTAGCAAATTGATGGAACAAAATGGCTGGATCCACATAAACTCTACACTGATTGATGAAAGCATTCTCCAAATCTGTCCAACTTGGAATAGAACCTTATGGAAGATCTAGGTACCATTTGTATGCCATATTCCCTAAGGAATAAGGGAACAACCTACAAACCACATCATAGTGAGTTATTTGGGCTATGGTACAAGCATCCTTAAAAGCTTGTATGTGCTCCTTAGCACTCCTCGATTTTCCATGAATGTATTTGGGACAAAATATCTTAGGATTCTTAGGCATATCATGAAAGCCTCCAAGAATAGTCCCCAATGGAGAGGGATTATTCATAAAAAATTCCATTGGTGGCTGTTATGGAGGTTGAGCCAGTTGTTGGATAGGCTAAACTAGCTGTAATGGCACCTGAGGTGGATTTGGTGGTGGATTCACAAGTATCCACTAGGCTATTGGTGAAAATCCTAGTGGAGTGAGTGGAGCTAACAAGGGTGGTAGAATGGTTGCCCTAGTCCTATGAATCTTGTGTCTCATTGTGGTCTTGAATTCTATCAAAGGTGGTGGGTTTTTAGTTGATAAAAGAACTCTATGGGACCTCTCTACTGAGAAAAACCTAATGTTATCCAGTATTCTCTTCCTGCCCTCCTTCTAGCACTAATTTCCTATTGATGTGCCAAATTGACCCACAACATGCAGGTAAGATAAAAGTAAAAGTATCTCACCTCTCCTGAAAAAGACAATCAGTAATTAAACTAATCACCTCCCAAGGTCTTTGATGTTGGTTCATAATGTTGTTGTTTCATGAAGTGGTCAATATGGCTATAATGTTCAAGGGGCCTACTATTTTTGAGCTTCTAGATTGTTGCAAGATCAAACATCTATCTAAACCTACTTTAACTAGAGGTTTTAAAGAAATAGAAAAAGATAGATCAAAGTTTTCAAACTGAAAAGAATGTTGATTTGTTCAACTAATCAAACTTGTTCCCTTCCAAGGAATTCCTAAAATAGAACTGCAAAATAAAATTAACTTCTAATTGATACAAAGTTTCATTCATTCATAGTGCAAACTTTAATAGTAGATTGCAAATCATCATTCAAACAAAACATAAGATAAAATTTCATTCCTTGAAATATTTTCAAATCAAATGATTAACCAAAAATGAATACCATTCTAGAGTATATTATAAAGTAGGTTCAAATCTAGCTACTCCTACTGCTAATGAAACATATAAGTAGCATTTACAAATCTAGAAAGATCACTAGTGTATAGAAACCCATGTCTTTAACCTATCTCCATTTATGCCAAGAAAATCAAGAAGATACATCACCTCCTCTTCCTATTGAACTGTAAAAAAAATGTCTTACTTCTTAACAAAATATAAATAGCGAGAATAATGCAAGATAGATTGACACAATGAATTCACCAAGAACACAATGTCTTCAATTGTATTGAATCTTCAAAGATAGCAACAATTTGAGTCTTTTTGTATTAGAGTGACTGGTCATAATCAAATAAATTCTAACCCCTCCTCTACCTCTTGACTTTGTCTACCCTCTAACTCATCTAGCCTAACTCTTCTCTAAAACTTACTGTCTAATCCTTCTATATAACTTTTGCTAACCCTTACAAAAGAGGTGAAATTCCATATTTATAAAATGCGTCAGATGTGTCGGCCTAGTTAAGGTTTACAATATGCTAGTTACAGTTAGCCCTAGAATAGTTCGAAACAAAATCAACATGCATTAAATGCAAGGGCACCAACCAAATCGGCCCTAGATCTCCCTCAAAACTTAGATCAAAACACATGAAGAAGAGGCAAAGTGAAACAATGAGGAAGTGTGACTTTTGATGCAACTTTGCATTAACTGCTTCCCCCATGTCACCCATACCTTGCCCAATTCTGGCCTTCATCATCAAGAATGTCCATTCCAAGCCATTCACAAGTGGCATAGGTGAAACCCTATTTTTCCATTCAATGGCATTGATATTATTCTTTAGATCTATCCCATCATATTGTCCTAGTTCCTCTTGTTGGATCGACGTTCATTAATGACTGCATAGTAGGTCACTGCATCATCTAGCTGGTGCCAAACTACTATATCCCATGATAGCCTTAGTTCCTCTATAGTATGGTGTTCATATTCAGATCTAAAACCTTGAACCAGACTAGTGTCATCCTGCCCCCAAGAATCCTATTATTTTGTCCAGTTTCATTCTTTCCTACTTTAGAGTTGGATGATCCCTTTGTGTCTCTATTAGCCTTTCCAGTCACTACCTTGCTCGACTCATCCTGCATTCATCAAACACCAATGTAAGAATCTAATTGTTGAGAATATTTCATCAAAGTGTTAGCTCAAAATCATGATAAAACTATTAAATCAACCCTTAAGCATCAACACCAAGAATTTTGGTATTTCGAGTTAACCGGGGAAAACCATCCTAGGACCTATTTTGAAAAATTCTGAACCAAGTGAATTCTCCCAATGAGGTACCAATATCAACAATAGATTTATTAAAATGAACATAAGCAGCATAACCATTGTGGAATTTACCAAATTAAAGCATGGAAATATAAGAATTTATCACTAGAATCATCCATTTCACCAAATTTCCTTGTTCCACAGTGCCTCCTAGAAAATTTGAAAAAATCTAGTCACAACGTATTTCCATGGATGACCTAGAACTCCAAACACCAGCACATTTCTGGGAAGATGAAGGAATCTACAAAAATCTATCTGGGCAGGAAAATCCCAAGGTCGACAGGAAACCTGAACATTGGCCACGACTTCACTCAAATTGACCAAAGGTCATAAATTTGAGGACCCTGGGCATGGAAATCATTTAACACAAGCCTCTTACAGATCTTCCTCAAATTCTAGGCTCAATCGAAACAAGATCAAGATGAAATGGTGACGCCCTAGGAATGAAACCGTAGATTTTAAGCATGAATGCACAGGGCAAGCCATGAAATGCTTAAACACATAGGAATTTGAACTCCAAGCAAGACCATACTATTTCAAAGCACAACAAGATGAACATCTCAACTCAGGAGAATGCAAATGATAAAGAAAAATGGCATAAAGCTCCAAAAATTGACCAAACTTAGAAACCCAATGCCTAGATGGAAATCTAGAAAAAATCCAACCCAGGCAAAATTCTGCAAAGGCTAGAAATCTTCGAACTATAGTGCAATGCAAATAAAGCGAAACTTTGAGAGCAATCTGGGAAAATCCGAGTGGGGCGAACAAACTAGGAAAATTTGACTAGGGTGGGAAATCCTGAACTGGGTCAAAAACCTGAACAACAGTGTTGTGACCGAAGTTTGGTCGACAACTAGGAAAATCTTAATAGATCGAAAAATCCTGAGCTAGGGTAAAAACCAAACTTTGCCCAAAACATAAGATTTTTAATTATTCAACTTGGGGAAAACACTTGGGAAAGCAAGATAAACATATGAAGCACACACCAAGGGAAAACAAAACCTCAAAATTGAAGTGGGAAAAACACAAAGAGTGAAAGAAAAAGAGGGTCCCATTTTAATCAAATTTAAAATGGGGTGGTTATGCAAGGAGTAACACCTCAAAAATTTTTCCTTCTTTCTTTTCAACCATCCCTCACGCCTCAACTGTGCACTAAGATATTTTCCCATTGGGAGATTTCTTTGATATTGTGCCTACAGTGCATAAAAACTTAGCCATTTTGGTTGTTCCAATGGTATGTGGGCAATGTCGATGTACATTTCTACACTTTCTCGAGTAGGATTTCACCTCCATTGGAAACACTCTTTGAACTCGTGCCTTAAGTTGAAACCCCCATCTAGGTTATAATTCCATTTGTCACAAATAAGGACCAAACCTAAATCCATCAAATGATTTTGGATCTCATTCTTAGCCTTCTGCTTGCTTAATACCACTTGAATCTTTGCAATCATAAGGGTAAGATCAAAAAGATTTTCTTTATTCCTTCCCACACCATAGATTCTATTGACAATGGAAACATGTCAGCAAGCCTCTAGCACAAAACTTTGGTTTGTCACAAATCTAGGGAGTTGGAAGACTTCCCTAGGGAAACCATGAAACTTGAAGAATGTGAAATATTCACCAAGGAAGTAATCCATTGGGATAGGTGGATGATCTATCCATTATATAAACTCCTGAGAAAAATGGATGATGGGATGAGGCAGTAAATCTTGCAGCACTATTCTCATAATATTATTTTCAAACTAATAGTAATTTCCTATTCTTGAAAACATGTGGGTCCACATAAAAATTGATTGGATATAGCCTCTCTTGTCCATCCTATATAATAGAACATTTTCCCCTATCCACTCAAAATTTTGATGCAATAATAAATGAACTAGAATGGAAGAATACCTGAACTTGAACTCCGTACTATAATTTCTCAACTGTAGCTTCATATTCTTAGCCATTACTTCAACAAAATTGTAGCATCTATGTACCCTTTCTCTTTTGAGGACAAGGCCTAGGGAAACATGGAAAGGGTTAACCTCTTCATCATCATCAAGCCCAAAAAGCTAGGCCAACATCTAGAACACAAACTATGTATCCTTCTTGAATTTCCTTCATGACATAGGCGAGTGAATCTTTCCTCTCTGCAACCTTTCTTTCATTTCATCCTCATAAAAACTTATTTCCCTAAGCATATCTTCCCCCAGGACATCCATCAGTTTTTTATTAAAAAGGTCAGCACCGCAACCGACAGGGATACACAACATATCTCGTATAGCTTGGGCCAAAATGGTGATCTTGACACCATGGCTCTCAATAGCCTCTGTATCTCTATTAAACCTCTTTACACATGTCAACTAGCTTCGGGCATGGATGAACAACAAGTAGAAAAAATTGTGGTAGGCCACTATTCCAAAGCCAAAATGCAAAACCATTTGAAAACTCATGCCCTACCATCCTCTAAAAGGAAACTTCCCTAAGAATTTTAGGGTTGGTGGATAACCAAGGGTCATAAATATTGTAGGTTATGTTTTGAACTGCCTCCTTTAAGATGTTTTTGTTAGATTGAAGTTTCCTATAGCATTCAAATGAGCGTTCTTCTTGAGCTAGGGCATTGGTGAATGAGTAGTACCCAAAAATATCTACACAATTAGGTCTTATGTTTGGTAGTTTGGCCTGCCTTCTAGAGGTAGATACTTCCTCCATTATTTCTTGAAAATGATACATAAACTCTCTAGTCACAACAACCATTTTTCCTTGCTAAAAACTAACTTCCTTTTGAATGCAATTAATTTCAATGCTTTTGCATGCAGTTATGAGTTTACCACTATTGATGGAAAATTTAATGCTATCACCAAGATAATACGTGTGGATGGGAGATCCATATCCCTTTGGAATTTTGAAAATGCTACGAAAATGGAATTAGTAGATTCCTTCCTTTAATTCATTGTATCGAAGAGCGTTCTTTTCATCAAATGGACCATGTTGAGATGACACTAGGTACTTCTAAAAAGACATCTTCATTAATATTTCAGACTCTTAGCGTGTTAATCCATGTATTTTCTCATTAGTGAATATGTTGGAATTGATGATGGAAAAGGATGCATGTCAACCATTAGTGTATGAGGGAATTTACTTCCCAATGCCCAAATGTATTTCTCAAGGAATTTTGTCAGATCCTCCATACAATTTTCCCACCTTGCTTCATTCTACCTCAAAATTTTCCATTTTTCATCCAACCAAAAATAAACATCCCATTGGAAAAGTTTCCCTGTTAGCTTTTTCTATATATAGCTATGCCTCCTTTTACTAAATTCATTCCTTTATATAGTTCTCCAACGTAGTTGGCCCTCCACCTACTCTTTCTCCACTATAATCCATTGTTGTCATGATATTTGTTGGTCTGGGTACCCCCGTTTGGGTCCTTCCATGGAGACCACAAAACTCCTTTGTGGGAGATATTACTGATAGTCATATCAGGTTCTTGGTGAAGAATTGCAACACCCTAATCATGACTGCATTCAAGTGGTCATCAACACAGACTACCTTACTGATGAGAACCACCTATGGAGCAATTGTAACATTCTCTCACATTTCATTGCCTCACTGTTGGACTTGGGTGTGGCCAATCCAATGATAATTACACTGTTTTAGAAGATGTTTGAATCCTCTTTGATGGAAGGGCTTGGTGAGATGGTGCAAGTGGCCATTCCGAGCATTGGAATTTTCCAAGCACCATCGACCTTTGTAGGCTCATGGACTTTAGGGTGGACATGCCTTGGTTTCCCTTCCTTACTGACTTTCACACCATGGACATTGAGGTGCACCATTGTTCTTCTCAGCCAGCGGCCACCTTCCTTCTACAAGAGTACGACATGGGGAAAGTTTTGGGGATTTCCTGAAAAAAGCACTTTAGTTACCTAGTCCAACTTTGTAGTGAGTAGACCCTAGGTCTAAACTATGCAGTCAGCGTGTATTGTGTTTTTTTTCCCCCACTTGCAACTTGTCTGATGAAAGAAGAAGAAGAAGAAAAGGAGGATAAACAGAAGCTGAGTATAAGTCCCTTTTTACTTCATCGTTGGAGGTAGAAATTTACTATTTGATTCAAATCACCTCCCTTTTGACAAATTTCGCTTGCTTGCCTTTTTGGGTTTTGCTCGGGAGAGCTTTATGTAGCATTTACAAGCCTCGAGCTATATACTGTATTGTAAATTTTGTTGATAAACATAATATAGTATAGCTCTTATTTTTCCTATCTTATTTTGGGCCTTATTATCAAAAACTTTGAAATAATTACAAATTTTTTACATATGGTACATAACTGCTAAATTTTTTAAAATAAATGTGTGTTTTTAATAGAAACTTCTTAGATAAATATTATTCACCAGAACATCTAAACACCTCTCCTTGAGTATGTATGCTTTCCCCCTTTTGCATGTATTGTTTTTGAAAGGTCCTTTTTGCAACACTTTGGAATCAATTGATCATCCCGACTTCACAGAAAATTTGTAGTACCCTAGCACTAAACCTTCTTCTGGGTAAAAAATTTCTTCATCAGAACAACATCTGATTGTTTGACGATGGTGGATTGTAGCTCCATGGATTTTTTTTTGTCTCTTTTTGGCGTCAAAGTTTTTGTTGAATTTCCATACATCAATTTATACTTAAAAAACTTCGGGGCTGACTTGAGGGTAATTTGATTCATCGACAGGGGAACTCATCTATGACTGCACCAATCTCTTTGAGTTGCCAACCCAACACATTCGATTGACCTTGTTAGGTTCTTAATGGTTGATTTGGTTAAACTAGCCCTTTTCATATAACAGTACAATCAAGTCTTGGGAAAAACCTTGTATTTGATAACAAAATTTGACCCTTGTAACTCTACTGGCACTTGGGCATTGGTAGGTGTGATATTTTTGGGTAGACCAACTGTGGCTTTTAGTTTCCTTAAAAGCTTATCAATTCCTCCTTCTATGATATTTTCCTACACATTGGCTCTCCTCTTTTTTGCTGAGGGGAGTGTAATAGGATGCTCTTCATTCTTTCCCTCATTCTTCTCTATCTACTTGATAACCATTGTTCCCTTGGGAGTTTGTTGAAAAGACACTTTCTCTTTTATCATCAGGGAAAATGGGGTCACAATGCTCATGAAACCTAGTACAAACCATCAGACAAGGCTAGATTTACCCAAAAAAACTTGTATTTAACTCTGAGCTCCAAATCCTCTCAAAATTTTCCATTCTTGAGTGTACAACCATTTCCCACTTAGTGGTAGATGTCATCCTTAGTCGGTCAGATCCCATTATGAATACTTCATTGTCCCTTGAGGAATCATGTATCAATGATGAGATCTCTATCCTAGTTAAAGCCTAGGAGAACTGCGACATCAATGTCAAGGAATAATGATTATCCATTAAAATCCCTCCTTAGATTTGAAAGCCAATATAAAGTCAGATATCCCTATCTCCTTCCCAAACTAGGATCAGATAAAGAAAATAGGTGGAAAATTTGATTATACAAGATATGTCTTTTGTCTCAACCCATTTGTTGAAAACTTGTGTTGCTAGAGCTTCAACCTTTACGCATATTAGCATTTGTTCCTGCTCGGCTGATATGGGTCCTTTGTCTAAGGAAAATACCAGCTAGACTATACCTAGGTTAAAGCCATTGAGATCATACTTGCCAAATAATTCCTTCCACCTTCTTTTATTGCTGAAAGAGGGCCTCCTACCAACTACTGATTTTTTTTCCTTTTCTCACACTAAGCTTGCTATAATTCCTTGAAATGGTGGAGAATCTTCGCTTTTTCAAAACAGAAATTGATTCTGAATGCATCCCAATAAGAAACACTTGATAGATGATACTATCTTGAGATCAAGGATTCCCTTGCATACTAAAAGTTTCAAAACTTCTAATGAGTTCCCTTACATTATGTACTTGATATCTTAGCCTTGTATCTATTGTGGTTGCTTGCTTGTAGATCTGGCTTACTACTGATTCAAAATTTTTGATAGCTTGTTTCTTGCTTGTGTCTATTTATTATGCTAGATTTGACTTGTAAACTAACTCTTCATATATAGTATGATTAGCGAAGCATGGAGACAGAAAATAATAGGCTCTGAGGCCTTCCGATCCTATCAAAAAATTTGATCGAACACCTACTTTGGGGCCAATTTTGCACTTGACACCAGAAAAATGTACATTCCATATGTGATTATCAGACAAATCATTAGGATCCTTCTAGCTCTTCATTAGTTGTGGAAAAGCCTGACCTCCATCAAAAATTACATAGGAGCTCAGCCCTGTAGTGCAGAAGTTTTTGAATGGATCAGAATCAGTGAACTGATTGAGAAACACCTCTTCTTCTGAAATCCACTCATTTGTATCTTCTTCCTCATTGGGAATCTCTACACAATATCTCTCATACTGAAAAGTAGGAGTATCAGTAAATCTGAGGCATAGATTTGCATCATCTACAATATGTTCAGGATGTAAGGATTTAGATAGAATCTTCATCTTTTCTTTTTTTTTGGTTCTCAATATTAAGTGGGACCAATCAAGTGCCAAGTATCCTCCAAGCTTGGTGGTGAAATCTCTTGATAGGCACATTCTGAAAAATTGGTGGAATGTCTATTATTAGTACTTCTTGAGTGACTCTTTGGCTTGGGTAGGAGAAGAGGGTCAGGGAAAAATCCTTTATCTGACCAATGGTTGGTACTTTCTTTCATTGAAGTTGAATAATTCCCTTTTCAGGGGGTTCACACTTAAGTCTTAAAGCATTTTCCACTTGCTTGGGCATAACAGTTGTTCTAGCTCCTGAATCAATTGTATTATTGTGCAAAAATTTGTCTCCTACTATAAGTGTCAAAAAGAAATTTATGGGTTTTATTCCACTTACCTTCTTTTCATTAACGCTATCCACATTATTTGTATAATCCATGGATTTCAGGGCCTAAGAGAGGAACACAGATCTATCATTTCCACTATGATTGTTCAACTGAGTGGCACTCTCCTGCACACTTTTCCCTTCCACCTTCAATGCTTCCTGAAGTAGGGTCTGTTGCTCAAGAATTGATATAACATCCCATAATGAAACATTGGTAGGTTCCTTCTTCAATTTCTCCACCACATTAAGTGTCCCATTTTTTTGGGCCTTTGGCTTAAATGGTAGTATCTCTTTTATTTTGGAGAGAAAATGTTCCATCAGAGTTAGACCTTGTACCTTTTGTGCCTCCTTTTCCCCTAATGGTAGATTATGTGGTCATGAAATAGGTCGAATGATGGGTGGAAATTATTGCTTCTCTAGGGGAAATAGTTGACATGGTTGCAGACATGGCAAGGCATGTTGTACATATTCTCCTATGAGACTTCTTTTCGATCTTGTATTGTAATCTAACTACACTTGTGGAATTCCAACTGTTAGGGATTTTTTTGCGAATATAGCCTCATCTTCCTACAACCATGAGAAAAGAGATTGGTTGGGCAAAATTTCTAATTCTTGTTCAAGGGACATCCCTTGCATCTATGCCCTAAGACAAGCATTCTCCATTTTAGGTGACTCATATTCACCTGCATTCAGGAACATACCCCTTACTCCTTTGTTTCACCACCTTTTGTTGCATATGTATATCATTGCATAGGAATAAATAAACATTTTTTGTTCTCCACCAATTTTTTTTAGCCCAGGACTATCTCTTTAATCAGACTACCCTTGACTGACTATAATGGTGTAGCAACCAGAACTATATAATTCATTGACAATGCCTATTGACCTCCTCCTTTGTAAGATCCTTGATATGAATTATGTTGATAATAGGGCTTTCTTCTACCATAGACCTAAGTGGTTATTTTTGGAGGTGTCCTTTTTCCCATTTTATAATGACTAATTCATTAGCCAAAGTTTGCATCAAATCTTTTATATCAACTATATTCACCACCATTGATGAAAGACTCAATGTGCTCACCTGAGTGGTAGGATGCTTGTTTATAAGGTTCAAAGTGACAAGATTCAATTGTGTGGTAGGAGTTCTTGGATTAGCTTCCTCTTGATGGCCATCAGAGATCTCCATAAATACTGGCATTGGTGGTTGAGGTGGAAGTTTCCCAACATTGATCAGGTCATTCTCTACATGAAGCACCATCTCGTATGCATAAGGCAAGATGTTCCCTCCAATGGAGTTTATCATAAGTGTGATGTCTAGATTGATGGCCTTAGATAGAACATGAACACCATCATGGCCTAAGATCGAGTAGTCACGGGGATCCTTTACAAAGTCTTGTGGAACCTAGTATTGAAATTGCTCATGGCTTCATGTGGAGCCCTCTTGATGGTAATTAGTTGTTGTAGCAATGAGGAATGGTCTCCCTTTTCTAAGAATTATTTGAACAGGGGTTGTCTAAGCTAGTCCCAAAAAAGAATGGAACCCAAGGTCAGAGATCTATACCAATCTTGATCCTTTCCCTTAAAATAGGTAGCTAACAATCTTAAAGTGATGTTCTCCTCCAATATGTTATGTACCTTGCATACCTCCGCTATATCTTCAAGGTGTTCGGAAGGGGTTTCAAAATTCTCCCCAAAGAATCTTGGAATAGCCTTAATGGCATTAGTTGATATGGAAAGCTATACATCTCGGGGTGTGGGTGGTTGTAATGGACTACCACTGTCCAATGTTACAAAATTTATAGGAGCTAGAGGAATTACTTGAAGCATGAGAAAAAGATTCCTATGAATCGAATATACAGGAAATCTTATTTGGAAATTCAATCCTCCTCATGGAGTAGATAAGGCTCTAGATAATGGGACCTAATTTCTTGCTCTATTACTCTTTATAGGTGAGACAAAACTTGTAGTTATTGTCCTTTTAGGATTTGAGGTAGGTAACTAAGAGTACTAGAAATGACCTCTCGAGGATGCTCTTGGTTGGACTTTAGGCATGAAATTTCCAATTTCCTTCCTTAGCCTGATTTAAGAAATATTTATGACTTCTAATCAAGCATTTGGAAAAACTTCGATCCCACCAAGAATTCTAGAAAAATAACTGTTGATCATAAAATCTTGTGCCTCTCTAGTAGTCTTATGGGAAATTTAGCGAGTGGGGGAAAAATTGTGTCTCATCGAATACCTCTAGGTTTTTTATAGAAAGTTGACTCTTCTTTTGGGGTTTTGAGATAAGGGAGAAAGAAAATTTAAATATAAACCATAAAAGGCAATACACCAAAGCTTTTACAACATTTCAAATTCAATTTATTCCTATGATTGATATAAAGGACACAAAACACCACAACCCCCCATTGTTGGAAACATAATGAACGACAAAGGTTAACTTCAAGTACAATGCAAACTTTCAAATCTTTTTGTAAGTAGTGTTCATTGAGGTCTGATCAAACATAAAAATTCCCTAGAGTAAAAGAATAATATTTCAAAAATTATAAGAACTTTGTCTCCTAATACAACATAGCACAAAAGAATAACAACTTCAAAGATAATAGAAAATTCCAATGACATAGTAGGATTTCTCACAAAAATGCTATTCCACAACACAAGCATAAAGCATAGAAATCCACTAATTAAACTATCAAAATATAGCTTGCAAGACATAGTGTTTCATTCCAAACGACAATATAAAGAAAGAAAGCTTGAAGAAGGCCATACATGCATAGTATCAATAAATTCCCCTCAATAGTTCGAGCTTTAATTGAAACTGAACTTTGAAACAAAGATTGAATGCCAATCTGACAATAGTTTAAACCTTAATAAATATTTTTTTCTAGAATAAAGTAGTTCTATAACTTGCTTCTAAAATATAGTTCTTAAAAATTTAAGAAAACTAAAAAAAGAAAACACTTCCTCTTTTCAAAGAAAACATTTCCTCCTAGAAAAATATTTTTTTTCTAAAAAATCATCATCTTTATGTTGTCATTGCCTTCCTTTTATAGCATCTAAAGAAAGGAAAAATTGCCTCAACCTAGAATTAATTACTGCCAGGTGTTGACAGTTCATAGGACATGATCCAATCGCAAGCTCTTAGTTAGGTCAAGAAAAATCTTTGCATTAACTCTTTAGCTATTGCATTAATGTTCTCTAGACATTTTAGCAAAGATAGGAACCCAATTGCTATCAGATCCTAGGAACAACAGTATGGAAATAGACATAATTGATTGACCACATTATTGTGTCATCTCAAAACTTTCATCCCAAAAACTGAGAGAAGAAAAGAAATCCTAGCCATCTTAGATAAACTCCTCAATCAGATATCCTTATAGGTGGTGTAGATAACTTGCGACAAGAATATGACATGTTAGCAAGGTGGAAAGTACCGAGCTCACAAATATAGCTCCCAAAGAAACATTCGACAAGCAAAAACATGTCCTGAACCTCCTCCCAAAAGGAAGATGCAAAAGGTAAAAGTTATGCAGCCACCACATGGTGCATTGCACATCTTTTCACTAATTTTATTTCAACGTGGGTGCACCTGACACCGGAAACGTTTATGCAAACCAAAAATAAAACTACTGTGGAAAAAAAACCTTTATAGTATCCTTAGGAAATGGGTCTGTAAAGATATCTACAATCTTCTCCTTAGTAGGCACATACTCCAATCTTGCTTCCTTTTCACTTACCTTCCCTCTCAAAAAGTAAAATTTGATAGATATATGCTTGGTCTTTGAATGTATCACCAGATTCTTAGAAATGTTAATAGAACTTGAGTTATCACATAATATAATAATAGGCTCATCATTCACAACTCTAATATCCTTCAGCATCTGTTTCATCCACAGTACTTGAGTACAATTATTAGTAGTGGCAATGTATTCTTCCTATGTAGTAGATAAAGAAATAGCATTTTGCTTCTTACTCAACCATGAAATCAACTTCTTTCCCAAGAAAAATTCTCCACCACTAGTTATTTTCCTGTCATTCATATCTCCCACCCAATCGACATCAGTAAAGGAACTAAAAGTAAGATCATCATCTTTAAGATACAATAGACCAAAATCAAATGTCCCTTTCAAGTATTTGAAAATTCTCTTCACAACAGTCACATGAGATTCTTTAGGATCAACTTGAAATCTAGCAACAATACATTGAACATTCATTATATTAGGCATAGTTTGAGTCAAATAAGGAAATCCACCAATCATTTATCTATATATTGTCTGATTTTCCTTCGAAGAATCATCATTATTTTTTAGATTGCATCTAGTAACCATGGGTGTACCAACAATATTTGAGTCTTCTATACCGAATTTCTTCAGTAATTTGTTCACATACTTGGACTAAGATATAAAAATCCCTTTATCTAACTGAGTAATTTGCAATCCCAAGAATAATTTCATATCTCCAATCATGGACATTTCAAATTCATTTTGCATCCCATTAGCAAGCTTCATGCATAAACTATCATCTCCTCCAAATATGATATCATCAACAAAAACTTCCATAATCAAATATTTATCATCATTCTTGAAATACATATTACTGTCAGCAATACCTTTGTTAAATCCAATTTTCACCAAGTACTTATCCAATTTGGCATACCATGCTCTAGGGGCTTGCTTAAGACCATACAATGCTTTCTTAAATCGAGACACCATATCTTCCTGATTAGTCAACTGGAATCCGTCAGGTTTCTCAACATATACCTCTTCTTCCAATTCATGATTTAGAAAAGAAAACTTGGCATCCATTTCATAAACCTTGTAGTCTTTATAAGTAGCATAAGCAATAAACAATTTCATAGCTTCAATTCTAGCAACAGGGGAAAAGGTTTCTTCAAAATCAATACCTTCGATTTGAGAATATCCCTTACAAACTAGTCTTGCTTTGTTTCTAACCACTTCACCTTGTCCATTCAGGTTGTTTCAAAAGGCCCATTTAGTTCCAATTACATTCTTATCCTTAGGTCTAGGAACAAGAATCCATGTATCATTCCTCTCAATTTTCTATAGTTCATCTTTCATTGCTTCAACCCAATGCTCATCTTTGCATGCTTCATTCACATTATTAGGCTCAATTTTTGAAATCAAACAATACTCTTCTACAATTTTTCTCCTAGTCTAGACACCTTTGTTCTTATCACCTATGATTTGATTCTCTAAATGATTCAAACTTAGATACCTCAGAGTCTTCTTAGAATGTTCTTCAACTTTAGGATCTTTTAATATCTCGTATGTTCTTCCATCAATTTCTCCTTCTTCTTGATTTTCTTGTTTCACCGGAATGATTTGAACTTGACTTATAGTTTGACCTTGCTTTTCTTTGCTTGTACTATCATTTTGATCATCAAAATCATATCCATAGGTTCTAGATAGTATAGCTATATCTTCATCAACCTTAACATTTTCACTTTCAACCATTTTCTTCAATCTTTTTCTGTAACACCGGTAGGCCTTACTTTTAGTGGCATAACCCATAAATATTCCTTCATCACTCCTAGAATCAAACTTTCCTATATTTTCATCTCTTTTGATATAACACTTGCTTCCAAAGAGTTTGAAATATCTAACAATAGGCTTATGACAAGTCCATAGTTCAAAAGGAGCCTTACCAGTATCACCTTTGATTTGTACCTAGTTAAGTGTGTAAACAACGGTACTCATAGCTTCTCTCTAGTAGATATGAGATACATTTCCTTCCAATATAATGGTTTTAGCTACATCTATAACTTTTATGTTCTTCCTTTCCACAACTTCATTCTGTTGAGGGGTCCATGGTGCAAATAACTCTCTTTATTCCATGCTCTTTAGAAAAAAATTAAACTCACTGGAAGTGAATTTTCCACCTCTATCTAATATTAAATATTTAATATTCAAACAAGTATTTTTCTCAACCATAGCCTTAAAGATCTTGAACTTTTCAAGAGCTTCATATTTCTCCCTTAAGAAAGTATCCCACATCATCCTTGAATAATCATCAATAAGCAACATGAAGTATCTATAACCTTGTAAAATTCTAGTTCTAGTAGGACCACAGAAATCAATATGCACAAGTTCCAACAATCCATTTGATTTTTTTTGTTTACTTCAAAAGGAAATTCTTGTTTGCTTTCCTAATTGACATTCTTTGCATATGACAATAGTAGGTTTCTTCAGCTTAGGAAGATCTCTCACAACTTTAGTGGAACTTATCTTGAAAATGTTATCAAAGTTAACATGACACATTCTCCTATGCCATAACCAACTCTCATCAACTTGAGAAATCAAACAACTTTTACTAGCATCATTCAAATGAAATATATTACCTTTTGTTTGTGTACCTAATGTAATCACATTTCCATAATTTCCCAATGTTTTGCACTTACCATGTCCATGAACTGAAGATTTTATCCCTTATCAACCATTTGACCAACACTCAAAATATTATGGTTCAAACCTTCAACACAGAAGACATCATTAGTGTTATGCTTACCATCAAGAGAAATTCATCCTCTTCCATGGATCACACTAGTTGAGTTATCACCAAATCTCACAACACCACCATCATACTTCTCTAGATTCACAAACTTACTTTTATCTCTTGTCATATGATGAGAACAACCACTTTCAATTACCCATTCACATTTATCTTCAACTTGAGTAGCTATGGATTTCTCCAAATTTGTACAACTAGTAGATTCAATAGACACGAGATTATTTTCCTTGATAGAAATAAACAAAAATTTATCTTCAATTGCATTTCCTCTGTTAGATTCATCATTTGTTACACCTTCATTGACAACATAGTAACACTTCTTTTGGAATTTAGGCTTGTTAAATATTGGCTTGGAAACTCTCTCAGGACACCTTAATACAAAATGACCTATCTTATTGCAAGAGAAACATTTAATAAGAAACTTTCCCTTATACTTGCATTTTCCTTTGGCTTCTCTTTTCAAAATGAATGCTTCAAGTTCTTCAAGCTCTCCTTCTTCCTCATCTAATTGTTTGATTTCATCCTCATACTTAAATTCCTTTCTTGATGAGCTTTCACCAAGATCATATCTTTGTCTATCTCTTCCAGAAGTAGTTTCCTTAAATGCATATTCAACCTTAGGAAGGGAATCACCAAATTCACTCAACTCAAAAGTAGTAAGCTTACCAATCAACATATCTCTGGTAATATTTGGCATAGTTCGAATTTCTTCAATAGCACTAGCCTTGACTTTGTAAGAATCGGGAAAAGATCTAAGCACTTTAGCGACAGTCTTTGATTCATCTATCTATCCACTAGTACATTTGATACCACACACAAGTTCATTTACTCTTTGTATGAAAGTAGTAATATTTTCATCATAACCCATTTTCAACTTTTCATATTTTCCTTTCAAAATTTATAGCTTAGCAATCTTCACATTTGCATCACTTTCATACAAGGTCTCCAACTTCTTCCAAATATCATATGCAGTCTTTAGATCCATCACATTTTTCATCTTAGTATCAGTCAAAGCACTCAACAATGCCTCCTTAGCCCTAATATTATATTTAACATCCCTAATCTCAATAAAATTAGTAGGACCATAATGCGGAATAACATATATATTTTTGGTAATGCTCTAGTAGGGTTCACCAATGCATCTTAGGTGGCATTCCATTCGATCTTTCCACAAAGAATAATTTGTTCCATAAAATGTAGGACTAGCCTTCTTATAAGTCACCATCTCAAATCACCTCAAGCTATTAAACGTCTTCCAAGGAACCATGACCTCTGATACCAATTGTTGGAAACTCAAAGGGTAGACAACTAAGAGAGGGGGTGAATCAGTTGTCACTGAATCTCAAACTTATTCAACTTATTAACAATTTTCTCATATATGATCATTAATCATGAAAGAATAAATGAACAACACATCAAAAGCACACATAACACCAAGATTTTTATGTGGAAACCCTATTAGCGGAAAAACTACAGTGAAGGTCACTCCACAAGATTATACCATGTTAAAAGTATAAGGAAATGTGAATGGGAAATGAACATGCATTAAGGCACACTTCCTAGAGCTCAATATTCAAATACAACAAGGCTTACTGCCCAAGGAAGACACACTGTCTTATAGAAAGATTCAGATTAAAACCATCTATATTTGGACTGAGAAAATAACATATGTTAATGCCTAGTTATAGTTTTGGTTAAGCACATGAACACTTCTTCACTCTTATTCACTCTTTGCTCTACCTTTGAATGATATAAAATTGATTCACACACAAGACTCATACACTTAACATTTGCTCCTCCTTCACAATTCAAAAAATCGCTCTTATATATCCACAACAAGAAATTGCGTCGCTATAAGTTAGCCACAAAAAGATAATAAAATAATTACAAATAGTCAGCCCAAAACAAATAAATATTATCAATGCAAATCAACCAAGGTCAGCTATAACATATTGAAGACCGAAAATAACATCTCCAACACAAAAAAACTTCAATTAATTAATTTCTCCTCGAAGATCCACAACATGCTTCAACACCTTGTCGACCAAGAACATGAAAAACATGAACACCTAAGAGAAAATCTAGGATCATGAGCACATTGATCAATGCAGAAATTCCACAAAGATAGAGAATGAACTAGAAACATCCAAAATCATCATGAAACACTAGATAAGCATCAACAAAAACTAACTTACTGAAATCATGGAACCTTCAATCAGGAACACTAACTGAAGAGACAAAAAATAGTTAGAATGAAAATCAGCATAACTTGATCAACTCTTCATGCAGATCTCTAAAACTTGATGTGGATAAACTAGACATAATCAACAAGAAACCCTCTAGTTTTCAACCTCAGAATATTAATGCATTGAACACACTAATAGAAAGAACTTCACTTCATCACTGACAACCTATAACACTTCTTATTACAATTTTCTCAATATCCTCAACATATACAACTTCTAATGCAACAATGCTAATAGTGTTGACATCAATTACAACCACAGAATCCAACACCAAGCATCATGAGAGAAAGGCCTAAAAGACCATGAAAATGTCAGTGCTCCATTTTTCTATTGTACAATTTTCATGCAGCATTGTTTGGGAAATCATGGATTGAGTGAAAAAAAAAAAAATCTCTTTCCACACCTTCTTAGATTTCCTTTTAACATATTCTTTATTTTTCTCAATAACTTTAGTTTCCTTCTCCATTTTGAGAGATGAGTTTTTTTTCTTCTCAGACTGAACATTTGGTCTTGTAATTTTTTTTTTATAATGTCTAGTTGCATGACCAAAATTGTTGCAATTTTAGCATACTACATTCATGTCTACCAAGGGAGCAAATGGATTTTTTTCTTGTAACAAAATTTGTATTCCTTCTTGGGATAACACTACACCCTCTAGATCTATGACCAAAATGAATACATGTATAGCAATACCCATAGAAGTATGATGAGAACCTATTCATGGCATTTTCTTTAGCTAGAGACAAAAATCTTCTTTGTCTATGCTTTCTTGAATAATGCATTCTTGTGAAGCCTTGATCATCTGCCCTTTTTTGTTCTACTTCTTCTTTGACTCACTAATGGTAGTCTTGTTATATTTCTTCTCTTCAATTGGCTTCTTCTCCTTATCAAAATTTTCTATTACAACAAACTCCTTTTCAGCTTTAGATATATCATTATTATCATATTTTCCATCATTAAGTACTATAATTTCTTCAACTCTGAATATTTCGTAGAGTTTTGTAGAGGCATAAAAAATAAATCTATTCCCCCTTTCCAATCCTAAGCATGATTTCTCTTTATTAGCTAGCTTTTGGGTACTTAACAACTCATCCAAAATGTCAAAACCACCTTTTAATTTAAAACCATTATTGATTTACTCATTGGCTTTCTCCAATTCCTTTCTTAAGGAAAATATTTCTACCTCAAGCTTCAAACATCTATCAACTTCATATTCAATTTTGGACTTCATTACTTCTTCTACTTAGGTGATCATGCAATAGTGGTTTACACTTTTTGGCCAAACTTGTCTTTAAACAAATTTATTATAACTAAATCTTTAATTTTACACACCTATAGCTGGTCAGCCATGAGGAATTTTGAGGATGATTCAAGCTAGTGATTTATAATTTTTTTTCTGTAGATTCTAAATATATATATTTTTTAAATTGGAATCATATTGCATTTCTTTTTCCATCTCATTTGAAAACTAGTTTTTAACAATAAACACCATTTTTAAAGAGTGATGTTCACCATAAAAAACATAATTTTTTTTCTCTAAAGGATAAAATTCTATATTTTTCTAATTTAGATTTGTAAATATGATATCTTGAATGTTCATTTGGTTTCATAGTTTTTTATTGAATATTCTTTTCTTAATTAAGTTTTGAAGTCAAAGAAAGTACAATTTAGACATAGGCAGACCATATACAACATAACTTTTTTTTGTATGAATCTAAATTCAATTTTAAATCTTTTAGTGGATCAAGGACATCAATACCTAGAATGAATTTTTTTTTATAATTTTTTTTTGATAATCTACTATTTTTCCACGTGTGTAGAATAGAGAGCTTGATTTTTAGTGAAAAAACTACATTCACAAGAAATTAAAAAATATAATAATCAAATTAAATATATAAAATTATAGTTTTTCATAAGCTTATAATAAGGACTACATACAAAAAAAATTTAAGTGCATTCATTTGATCCCCCAAAAGGTCAATCAAAAGTGATTTTTTTATAAGCTTTTTGATAGGTGTAAAGGAGACTTCATTATAGGTATGGTTTAAAACTAGTGAGGTTCTATCCAAGGGGGTTTAATATAAGGTAGTTTGATCAAATCCTCTTCAACTGGAATCCTTTAAATGGAGCTTTTAAAGGATTAAATCATTATATTTTCTAAAAATATGTGATTTCAACAAAAATCTAGATGTCCCAAAAAGTGTAAACCACTATTGTGGGATCGCCCACTCTTCTGGCTTCCTCTACTCGAAGTTTCAAGCTCATTACAAATTAACTAGATTCCTCAAGATCTGGGGTTAGCTTGTCATTCTCCTTTTGAGCACGTTTTCTTAATTTCTTGTTTCCTTTTTTAAGATGATCAAACTTATCTCTTAGTTCATCAAGATCTTCAAGAGCACTAATCGATTCTCCCTCAAGGTCAACAACTACCTCCAGCTCTTCTTCATGAGAATCCTTAAATTTGTTCATCCTCCTAGTCCTTAGAGGCCTTTGCCATAAAAATAAATTCTTCCTCTTATTCCTCCATTACAAGAGCACGATCTTATTCATCATCTAAACTATCACTGACATTAGATGAATCACTTTCTTCTTGAATGTATAGGCTCTTCTTTTTCTTTCCATAATACCTTCATTTAGGATTGAAAGGTTTCTTCTTTTTTCTCTCTTTCTTGCTCAACATTATCTTCTTTATCATATGGGCATTTAGAGGAAAAATAACCTATTCTACCATAGTTGAAATGCTTAAAAGCTAGCTTACCTTTATACTTTTCAGATCCTCTCCTCAGTCTTCTTATAAAGTTTTATTCTTCTTCATCAACCTCTTCATGGTATGACATAGAGGTTGTGGCCTTGTCTTTCTTATTTGCTTCATTCCTTTCCCTTTTTACAACCTTGAATGTAGCTTCTCTTCTAGATGGCTTGAAATCTCCCATTCTCATCTCATATGTTGTAAATATACCATGTAACTCATCAATGGTTAGCTTATCCACTTCTCCTCCTTCACTTGCAGAGATCTTGGGGTCATATCTATTTGTCATAGACCTTAGAACTTTTAACACAACAACATCTTATTTTACTTCTCAAAATCCTTTGATAGAGTTTACTACATTGTCAACTCTAATAAGGTAGTATGTAATCTTCTCCTCTTCATTCATCTTTAGACCTTCAAATTCAGCTCTCAGTACTTGAAGCTTTGTCAACATCACTTTGTCATCCATTTCATAGATGTTTTCCATTTTTTCTCAGAAATCATATGCAGTTTGACAATGCATAATCTTGTTGTACACAGAGTCAAATAAATTGTTCATCATGGTAAACCATGCCTTTTCATTATTCTCATAATCCTTCTTTGTAGCAGAATTAGTGGGAGGAGTAGGAGGGGGGATATACTTATTCCTGACTGACATCCACACATCAAGTCTTATTGATTTTAAATATCCCTTCATCAAAGAGCTCCACTTGGCATATTTTATTCCATTGAATTGAGGTGGTTTATTTGATCCTTCCTAATTTTTCATTGTGTTCACACTGCCAAAATCTACCCGAGTTGATTAAGCTTCACTTATGTAACCTAAGGCTCTAATACCAATTGTTGGAACATGGTGATCTACTGAGAGGGGGTTGAATCAATAGATATTGAAATTTTTACCTTTCAACACTTAGAGTAGATTATTTATTTGAATTCTTAATGTGCACATAAAACTTACTAAGAAAACACATGAGAAAGCACACATGTAGTCATTAGATAACACCGTAAGTACGTGGAGAACCCAACATTGGGGAAAACCATGATAAGAAATGCAACTAGGATCCACTATCCTAATCTATCCTCACAAGTTTGAAGTTCATTTACAATTATTTAAGGGCACTAAACATAAAGATACATCTATCTCTTGGTTTTAGGAGCACCCACTCCCTAATTGGAGTATCTACCTAAATATCTGATGACATTTGTCAATCAGATTTATAATGCAAGACGTTACAATTTTGATTACAATTCAACATTGCAACTTATTTGTAACTATACATACATGTATGTTGCACACTATGAAACTTTTCTTCTGCTCTGCACCACAACCGACACTTTCACACCACCTCTCTATTCATCTTTGCACCTTGTTTGATCTACATCTATAGATTTCTCATTAACACATCCTCTCTTCTCTAATACACCAATTTGTGGGTAGAACCCAAACAAAGAACACAAACCAAATTATAATTTTTTATTTTTACTTGGTTGAGTTAATTCAGGCATAGTGCATTCATTTTTTTCTATTTTATTCTCTACACTTTTTCCCCTCCCTACACACTCTTTTTGTCACCACACACACTCTTGCTTTTTTTGGTTCTACCTCTACTTCTCATCATCAACCTACACCCTTACAACCTTGAGATTCTCAGACTTCTAGATCATCTCAAATCATCTTCTAGGGTTGTTTTTCCGCTATCTTCTTTTCTAAGATTACTCTACACTGAGCCATACCCACATTAATTTCTATCTTAGAAAATATTATAGGATTATAAATTTGTAAACCCTAGAATAGATACAAATTTAATATATTCCTTTTTATGTAATATTTTAACCCGATCATGGTTCACTTAGCACTTTGTGTTGTCATTCAACAGATAAAATCACCAAATAAATTGATTATTGGAGCATGTAGACTAATTAATTTTATTCCTCTAGTCGATTACTAGTTAGAAACCACTTACATAGAATTAACCATTTGAAACTACCACCTTCAAATTTTGATCATTGATCTTGTCACTTTGTGCCATGATCCAAGGTTCTTCATTCATTGATGTCATTTAAAACACTACCATCGGATCAATCTTACTTTAAATTATTGTTGTCGATCTTTGACTATGTAAAATTATTGTATCAAGCTGAGTCACATTAGGGTCGTACTGATAGACACTATTCCCTTTGATAATTTTTCTTCCTCTTGAGTATCCACATTATCTCCACATAATTCACAAGGATGTGAATTATCAAAATGATTAATCGATCTTTTCCGATTTTCTATTACAAATCACCAACTATTCTCAGTATTCCCTAGTTAGGTTCCACCAAGTGATTGCCATGCATTATTGTGTCGAAGGGACATCCAAATAACACTCACCGAGATTCACTTTTCACTTTGATGAGGTCCCTAATGCGATGTTGAAGAGACTAGGCAAAGGGTCTCTTCAAACTCTACCAATCACTTTGATGAAGAGTTGTCGGTATATCGAGCAGACACAAAAATTGCCTCTTTGAATCAACATTGTCTCATCAATAGCTCCACTATTATTCATCTGTCGTCGTATATCTCCTATGCCATCATGACAGATCATTAATCCTTCCCACATGTGCATAGCTGACATCATCACTAGGAGCCATTGACTTCATGCACCTTCCAAACTTCTTACTTGCAACCGTCAAATTGTGAAGGCCAAATCTCCACCATTGATAAAGCCATCATTACTATGTGGAAGAGAAATAAAACCTACTCTCTAGGTATGTGCAGGATCATGATGGGCCAAAAAGTGGCAATATAATGGGTATGTGGCTGATGAATTTTTTTTTACCCAAAATTGATGAAACGAAAAGGGTTCTTAAAGGAGATTCTCAACTTTCCACCAATATAAATTATGCTTTACTTTGAATTTAATAAGTAAGTATTATTCATTTTCTATTCAAATTATGACTAAATTCCTAATTGATAGGTTGATTGAAAAACATTTGTAGCTTTCAAATGGTATCACATTTTTTAAATCCAAAACATGTGTCACATTATATGCTTTGCATACTATAGGATTAAAAAAAAAGAATTTCATGAAGTTTTGACCAAGTTCAGGTGGTTAGACATACAAGTTTTTATATTTTCTAAAAAATCATAAAAATCATAATTAATTATTTACTTGGAAAGAAATTACAAAAAATATGCATCACATTGGGACATGAGTCCTCTACTTATATCTAAAATCTTACAAAAAAAATATTATCATTTTATTGTGGTTAGGGTGGTCAGAAAAACACCTACTTCTTATTTTTTCCCTAAAATTTACGTACTACTACATTAAAATTTCAAATTTTAACCAAAGAGGATTTTTTTCTTTTTAAACAAACCTAGTAGTTTAGAAAATACATTTAATTTGATACAAATTATATTCTTACATATTTTTGAAATAATATAGATAATTTATTCAAATTTTTACATCAAGTTGCCTAACTTTAATTTTTCTAAATATTTTACCACTTAAGGGCCTATTTTTTCCATGATGATATTATACATACCCCTCTCCAAAAATAATTATCACCCCGACCACTTCAAAACAAGAATGTGAAGTGTTTAATCGTTGTATTGAGGGGACCGATAAAACATTCATGTTTAACACCTAATTTCACCTCGTTGTGATCCTCAAACCTTGATATCCACTCATCGCTACATTGAAGGAACTCCTAGTTGAATCAACCTAAAATTTGATCATCACCTCAAAATAAATGCAAGAACACCACTAATCAGAAGGCTGGACACATGGGGCTAGTCACCAAATGAATATAATAGGCTTAAGTTATCACTTAAGCAACCTACAACTGCCAAACACAAGTCATCAATAAAATAGAATTTTGTCTAGACACCATGACTATAGCAACCTTAGGTTTTAGGTAATAAGCCCTAGCTTCATCCAAGAGCTAAAATAATTCATTTTGAGTGTATCTTTCAACTTTTGAACTTGCAAGGAACATTTTAGGAAATCTCTCAAAGAACCTATCATGATCTGACCTTTATTCCATCATAGTTCCCACCATTTTACATCAATGACAATAATATTCCAAAAAATTCTTGATTGAATGCTATGGATCTTGACTTGAATTACTTCTTGATTTATAAGACCCTACATCACAAACATTAGCTAAAAAAAAAAACATGATGCATGATGACTTTGACATGATGCTTGAATATTGAAAGTAGCTCCAGAATGCTTGATGATCACTCTTCAATGCTCTTGTAATCATAAACTTGCTATAGGAATGATGTCATCAATTTTCTAGTATTTTGCATGGTGAAAAGGAGAGTGCACTAATGAAACCACTCTTCACCTATAGTCATTCATTAATGTACTATGAATCTAAATTGGATTGACTATCAACCTCGTAAAGTGAGTTAATTCACAAGGAAGACATAGGAGGGGGATTTTTAGCTTAAAGGGGTTCACCACCAAGAAAATTCTTGGGAAAGACAAAAAAGCATTCAACTCATAAAATCTAACAATGCAATCTAAATAAAGAATACAAATAATGAAAATATGAAACATGGAGTTAGGAGGTATGTACCTAAGAAGCTTGGAGATGTTGTGAGGATTCCAAAAATGCAAAGAAGTTGCCAAAATATTCCAGGGAGGACAAAGAAACCTTTACTATTGTCCTAGTCACATTGCTATTTTTTGGGGCAGATGTAGAATCTTCAGATGCCAGAACAAGATTTGGAAGAATTTCAAAGAAATTCCTTAAGGAGGACTAAGATGCCTATACTATTTTCTTAGCCCCATTTGGAATTTCTAAAATCTCTAATTGGGATCCTAAGGCTTAATGTCTACTCTTCCTTCTTCTCTGATCTTAGGTTTTGAAACCTTTAGATTTGGCTTCTAGGTTAGTTTCTATGAATATGACAACTTTATCATGCAACTTTGAAACTTTACAATTCTACACTCTAAATGATATTCAAGTCTTCAACCTAAATTTGCAATCAAAATTATGCAAGAAGGGAAAAACTTGTGGATTGTTAGTGAATGGGGGTTTTCCTTGGTCAAATCCCTTTTTTGGTAATTAAACCTTAAAATGAAATGAAATGGAGGGAAACGATGAATGAACAACATACAATGCTACAACTCACAAAACCCTTATGAGAAAGTTTGCAAACTTGTGTGAAATGGATGCAATGGATATGGATCTTGAAACACTTTAATGCTTAATGAATATGGACTTTAGTTTCTTCCTTGAATAAAAACCCTACATCACAAATGTTAGCACAACAACACACATGATGCAAGATCTTTGAAATGATGCCCGAATCTTGATGATGGCTCCAAGTGATTGAAGAATTTCTCTTGTCTGCTCTTGTAAACTCAATTATGCTATGATAAATTCTCTCACAAAAGACTTGGATTAGAATGAATGAATGAACCTTGTATTTATATTTATCTATGATTAATATCCCAAAATTACATCACACCAAGTTGGCATATGAATTCTTAAAATCAAGGATGCTAAATCTCACTAGAATTTGAAATTAAATCCCAAAAATAGCTCAAGGTGGGATAAGATTCCCAAGGTGGCGTCTTGGTTTCAAGTCATGAAACTTAGGGAACATACACCAAAAAGGGTCCCATTTAAGATACCTCAAAATCAAGGTCCCAAGAACTTTGGGGGGGAAAGATGACCTAGGTGGTGTTTTAGTCTTGACCCAAAAATCATGAACACTCCAATGAAATAATTGAATTATCATTTATGCATTGGAGAATGTCAGGATTAGCTAGAAAATGATATAATTCATAGGGATTGTGGATGAAAAATAGGACCAATTAAGACTTGAATGAGGATAAATAAAGCAAGGCAGGCCCAAACAAGTGTGAAAATGTAAGGGTATTCATTTTACTACACTACAACTAGATTACTTGTTCACTTTGTAGGAGAAAATATGTGAAATAACCTTGTATTTATAATTTTTTTATGCGAAATTTCCCAAAATTACACTACAATATGAGATCAGATGTAGGAGAATAAAATCGTCTAGAGAATTGAGTTCAAAATTAGGTCTAAGATAAGTAGGACTCATATGCCAGTTGGAGCAGATGAGTCCTAGTAGGCTAAGCTTCAGACAAAAATTTCAATAAATGTTGTGTAATGCCAAATTCAGATCTAGGCCTCAAAACTTAGGTGAGAGCCATATACCCAAGGTGGCATATGAATCCCATATCAATAAATGTGGGCCATACAATCAAAAATCATTAAATTATGATTGGTCATTTGATATATCTCAAAATTATCCTTGGAAAGATGCATTAAATTAGGCTTGTGGATGTAAAATGGGACCAAATAAGGCATAAAGAAGCCCAATTTTAGTAGGGAAGGCCCAAAAAAGTGTGAAAATGTAAAAGGCTTCATTTTTCAACCCTACACATATCACCAAAAAGTTTTGTATGATGAAGGAAATAATAGGGATCATGATCAATGTATGTACATTAGAGAGAGATGACGATGTTATATCTTTGAGAAAGCCCTCAAATGATGAGATTGGAAAGTTGATAGTAGCTTTTTCTACACATGCAAGAGGCTCTTAGAATTTGAGAAATAAAATTATACTTGGAGATCAAGGTAAAGCTTGTAGTTTCTTCATTAGGGATCAAAATGCAACTGGAAAGGGATCAAAATTTGAGAACAAAGTGGATGAGGAAAAATCCAAAGATGGTAAAGTGGGAAAAATATGAGCAAATAAAATTGAAAAACCAAAGGTTTATGGAGAATTTATATCTCCTACTGTGAAAGAAACGACACAAAAGTAGATTTCTGAGTTAGAGAAGAAGGAAGCTAAAGCTAAAGTCAAAGTAAAAGGTGAACAACAGAAGGATATCAATACTGAGCAAGGTATGATACCACTAGATTTACCTAGGTACACTCCTATTGACATGTTTCAGTTACTTTCACAAGTTAAGGTTGTAGTTCCTTTCCTTGAGATGATGAGGATTGAGGAGCTAAAAAAAAAGGCAATAAACCTTATCAATGGTGCTACTACAACCTCTAATGAGATAGTGGTGTATACTCTACTCAAAGTGAGTAGAAAAGAATTGAAAGAAAAGAAAGTTGAGGGATTTATTACTAAAATCCCTCAAATATACTTGGGAACCACAATCACTACCTATCTTGGTAATATAGATCCATTTTTTATAACATTGATTCTTGGTCAAAAGCTTCTAAACAATTGTATGATAGATTTAGGAGCCTCTTTCAACATAATGTTAGTTGAAATCATGAAGGAGATAGGATTGAAGATAGATAGTGCTTATGGAAAGTTCTATGTTATAGATTCTAGAGAAATCCCTATAATTGGGGTGATCAAAGAACTCCCATACAAGTTAGTTGAATTTATTTACAAGGAATTTAAAATGAGTGTTCAATGGTGGATATTCCACCCAATTATGGAATGTTTTTGTCAAGAAGATTGAGTACCTCCATGGGGGCATCATGTAGTGTGATATGTCTTATGCCACATTTCCCATTGATGGAAAATACACCAAATTGGTTACAGATCTAAACTCCCTCACATGATTGAATTTTTGCCTAAGGAAGATACAATTCACTTTGTGGACACTAGCATCAATCATTTGTGTTGAAGAATTACTAGAGGAAGGTGACAGGAAACCTACACTTCTTGAAAAGGAGATGATAAACTTGTCTAATAATGATGATCATTGGACTATGTATTTTGATGGTACATGTTCCGAGGAAGGATCTAGTGTAGGGGGGATAATGGTTTCCCCTAGTGGAAATACAAAATTTTTCTTTTCTTTGTCATTTTTTTGAAAAAAAAATGTGTGAATAAGAAGCTGCTACTAGGGCTAAGATTGGAAGAGAAACAGGGATAAATAAAAACTTTAATTTGTGACTTTGAGTTTGTCATATCCTAGGTGGCATCCAGTTTTCATTAAAAAATAACCAACAATCCTTTGATCATTATGTCCAAATTGCATGGGCATATTTCAACCATAAATAAATGGATCAAAACACACAACACTCTATCATTTGAACTCTCTTTTCTTAATTTTTTTTCAAAAGCACTGGAAACCAAATAAACCAAACAACACACATACACAACAAAACAACACAGTTCAATGCTCTTCAACATCAATAATCTCCCCCAAAACAAGTCATACCAACAACCTCTGTAGCTACACTAAAGTAAGATATTAGTGACAACACCAAAACATTGTGTTGGCATTAATACCAACAACTTCAAGCTTCCAACAACTCCAATTCTAGGGGCTGAAATCATCAACACTAGAAAAATTCCAACACTCTATGCAAGGGGTTGACATTAATGAAAACACCCAAAAACCTCACAAAAAACTCAAGCTTCCAACAAAAGGTAGAGAAAAATGCACTTGGTATGTAAATTTAAGCTTGATCTTTCTAGTCTAGGGTGAAATACACCTTACACTATCCTCTTGTTTTCTTAGATCTAGAAATGTTGGCTTCTAGACACTAGTCTATAGCTTCTACCAGGTCAAGGTGTTGTTGAAACTTTGTCTATTTCCAAGAAAATATACATCCACTGGCTTGTCAACTTGTAGGATTAGAGTGTATGAATGAATAATTATTCTTCAATCTTCCTTCAACACACTTCAAATCTACAATCTCCACACATAAGCAAAGAGGAAGGGTTGTTCCACAAAGGGGCTTTCCTAAGTCAAACCCCATGTTTGTATTTATACCTCCACAATAGAAAATTATGACATAAAAGAGTGTATCCTTGGATCAATAAAGGCTAATTGATAAATATGTAGTAAATTTACAATTTTTTGTAGCTGACCACTCAAAGCTAATCTACTTGATGGACTTAAGATACAATCATCACCTTCAAAGGTCATTTTTTTCTTTATTTGATATCATTTGATGACCCACAAGTGTTAGTACACAAATAAAATGCATACAAAATATATGAAAAACTTACATAACACATGAATGTGATTCTTGAATAATGAAATGCTACAATAGTCTTGATAATTCTACTTCTGTTTGGTCTCGAATGTTTTTAGGATGCTCTATTTTTCTCAATGAATAATGCTTACTTTTGCTAGGATTAAAATGGTGAAAATACTCTGTATTTATATGCAATTCTTCTAATTTATCAAAAATAAAATACCCATAGCCAACACTTGAAATTGGAAATTAAAATAATAAATTCCAAAGACTAGAAAATTTGAATGTGAGGCCAAATTAAGTAGTCTACGACACATTAAGCCCTAGACTAGATTCCCACCTTTTAGGAATCAAAATTGTTAGGGAAAATATTAAATGCATAATTTTATTTCACATGTTTATTTTTCCAATAATATTTATAAAAATAGGAAATTAAATGCATAATAGATCCAAGCACAAAGGAGGGAGGAAAACCTATTGTGAAATTGTCAAGGGTGACAATTTTTGACACTATATATTTGTGTTTTTCTTATGTCTTTTATGTTTTGTCCTTGTGTCTTTTTCATGTGTGCTTCATTTATTTTCTGTGGTTATTTTAGGTATTCTATTTATACCTTGTGTTTTTTATATTTTTTTGTGTATTCTTTCATGTGTTCCCCATTAATTTATAATTATGTACTTTGTGTATGTTTGAATATTTGCTTGCCTTATATGCATGTTTGTATTAACATTGCAGATTGATGAAATCCTAAGTTGGGAGCTAGTGTACATCTCAAATTTCTCTCATTTTGTCTCTTCAAAATTTTGATAGAAAAAAATATTTCTTTAGGGTGAGGAAGAACCTAAGATCATTCTCTCACTAAAGTGGGGGCTAAATGTAGCATCATAAGTTATCAACCCTAAAATATTCACACTATTTTGACACCCTATTTTTCTTAAAACATTAATTATAATAATAGCCTATTCATTTTTTGTTCAAATCATAAAATAACATTGAATTCCTTGACAACCCATTAAATTTGGGGTAAAATTACCCAATCAAGGAGATAGCACCCCTAACCTTAAAGGGGATCTAATTGAAATTTAAGCCTTGGGTTTTAGCCCTTGGTGGATTAAAAGATCATAGGTTGGCCTATTATCCATAACATCAATTGGTATGCATATACAAATAATTTTTATTCTCATTTTAGCATTAGAAAGAAATCATAAACAATAAGCTATCATGGTGCAATTACAGTGGAGCTATATTAAGTTATCCACTACAATATATGTACAACAATCTATTATATTGTGTGGACTAACTTCTTGTGCGTCTACCAAGTAATCTAATCATCCATCAATCAAAATTAATAGAAACTTGTGTTCTTGCATCAATTCATCAAGAATTTCATACCAAAGTTAATATTGTTAATTACCATTTACTGTTTTGGTCAATTATTATCAATTTTCCCTCTATCCAACCTAGGGCATGTCCTCTGGATCATAATTATTTATTGTACATCGAGGTGAAAACACAAAAATGAGATTTGAATTAGGAAATCCCCTATACAAAACAACCTTCCCCCCTCTTTTCATATTTATAGGATATATTCACAAGTTTCGCTAAGAGTAAGTCACAAGAAACATAGAGCAAACTATAACTTACATTTAACAGTTTTCCAATCCTACAAAATAGAAACATAAGTATAGGGTTTTCATGCCCCTCTCCAACTAATTTAGGCTCAATTATTAATTGAAGGTTCCTCTTTGTATCTCCTTTTTATATTTACAATTGTTTTGATTTCTTTCATTTTTGTTTGTGTGATAAATTATATTTTTAGATGTAGAGTTTATGTCAAATAGGCTCATTAAAACACACATAAAACTTATCATCTTTACAATTCAAAACAAAAAAAAATCTTGGTGATTGGGTCTTTCTTGTAAAATCAAGCCAATAATCAAACCCTTTTTGGTTTGTATTTGAATGTGCATTCAAAGTGAACAAACTTAGTCCTAGTTAATTTAGTTGGATCTATGATCAATTTTTATACTCTATAATTAGATGTAATTGAATATTTAAAATGATGAAAAAGAGACTATATTTATACACATAGGTGTAAGACAAAAAAAAATCTCTATAGTTTAGGACATGGAACAACAAATTTTCTATACTTCACATTCAAGGAAACCCTAGAGATCTCAATCCAAGGATGAAGTGAGGGAAAAAGATCTTGCAATAGGGTGTCCTAGGGTATGATTAATGATGAAAGAGGGGTTCACCACCAAGCTAGGGATTGGAAAGAAAAGATATGCAAATGACATGCAAAACCTAACTAGATGTCCTAAAGAATAAACTAAAATACATAATGATAAACTGAGAATGAATAGAGATGCACCTAGAGGAAAGATGTGATAATAAAAAAAGCTCCAAAACTATGAAATTGTGACTCTCAATCCTCACTAGGATTAATATTCTAATTGTGGCATATGGTCCTAGGTGGGTCTTGAAGAGCTAAAATTTGGAATCTGGAGTTGTAGATTGAGGGAAAAAAATCTAGAAACTATCCCCTAAAACCCTAACTGGGACTCATATACCCAGACTATCGTGAAGTGTCCCAGGAGAAGAATCTTGAACTAAAAATTTGCAATCCTTTGAAGATGGATCAAAAAAGCACTTTCCCACTGATTTCATGTAAATTGGATGTATATTTTTTCCTATATCTGAGTTTTCATAAGTCTTGACAAATTTTGATGACAACAGTTGCAACTTTGTCATTTTGGTACTTTTGAAGGATTCAAGTCCACTTTTCTTCAATCTATAAACTTGTAATCACACATTAAAGAGAGGAAAACTTGTTGATTGTTAGGAAATGGGGGTTTTCCGTGGTCAAACCCCTTTTAGGTAATTAAATCAAATGATGAATTAATGAAATAGAAGCATGAAATATGAAATATGCAATGTTGATACCTTTAATGATGTCTTGAGATATAATTCAACAATATAACATGAAGTATCCATGTAGAGTGTAGATTTGGATCTCAAATTGGAGATGAAACAATGCTTGAATTAGATCTTGGGTGCTACATCATAACACTAGCTCAGCAACATGCTTGATGCATGATTTCTTTGGCATGTTGATGGATATTGAATTGTTGCAACAAATAATGAATAAATTCTCCTTTGAATGCTTTAAAGATTCTTTTGAATGTCCTTGAATACTCTTGTGAAGTCTTGTAATCATAAATTTTCTATTAGGAATGCTCTCTTCAAAGTCTTAGGTAAAAATGAGTGAAATAACCTTTTATTTATACTTGATTATGCCAAATTTCCCAAATTACAACACTACAAGCTGACATTAGATCTAAGAAGATAAAATCCCACCAAAAATTGAATTTAAATTTGATTTTGGGCAACATGGATTCATACACCAGAAGTGGCATATGAGTCCCATTAGGCTTAACTATGGCACACATTTTCCAAAAATGGATAAAATGATGCAAAATCGGGATTGGGACCCCAAAACCTAGGTGGGACTCATTTTCCCAAGGTGGTGCATGAGTCCTAGATCACTAAATCGGTGCCACACATCCTTAAAAGAAATGAAATATGATTGGATGTTGGTTTATGTAAGGATTATCCTCAAAAAGATGCATTAACTGAGGCTTGTGGATGTAAAATAAGGCCAAATAAGGTTTGAAGAAGCCCCATTAATTAATAAAACTAATAAAACCCTATATTAGTGTGAAAGTGTAATACAACACTTTACAACACCCTAAATAGGGCACCATTAATTCCATTTAGTTTACAAGGTCCCAAAACATAATATGAAGGTGTAAATAAATACACTTTACAACATTAAATTAAGCAAAATTAGGTCAATTTAGATTAAAAGGGCACTAAATCCAATGTGAATGTGAAAATAATATTAAAACACTAGATCAAGGAAACATTAGGTCCATTTTAATGTTAATCATTCCCAAATTAAGAGAAATTGTACCATCTTGAAGAACATAATACATTTTTTGTTGTTACACTAGGAAGTCAGTATGAGGATGGTAACATGAGCTAACTAGAAAATTAGAGAAATAATGTCAATTGAAAATAAAAGTAAATGTCAGTTTGAGACCAAGAGAGGATTATTGAATTATTTATTTAATTGATTAATAAATGTGCACATTAAGTTTCCATTTGCAAAATGAGCTAAGTTGTGAGAAGAGAAGAAGCTTCTAAAGTGAAGAAAATTTAATTGATTAGTGAAGATTGATTTTCTAAATGGAGACTAAGTTAACTAATTAGTGATGGTTGAGATGAATGAAGAGAAAAAAAGAGTTAAGTGATGATCCTATGATAGAGATTATGATTTAAAAATGGATAATTGGATCCTATTTAATTAAATAATTAAATATTACTGAATTAAATTGATAAAGTGGGAATTACTAAATGACAATTAATTAATAAATTATAATATGTGGAAAATGCCAATATAATGAATAAATGACAATGATAGTAAAATTAATGGTTAATGAATAATGTAACAATAAATTAATATCAGCTACTAGGGGAATAATTAAGTGAATATTTTTAGTTTCTATAGTATGACACACTTGGTGAATAAGAATAATATATTATTGATGTGCTCTTTATTATTCTCAAAATTTTGTATACCATTTCTATTAAGTGTGGGATTTGATCAGATAATTCGAGCAACCATTATTTGTATCATCCTTAATAATTTCTTCAAAAACTTATTTCTATAAATTGAATATAAAATTATTATTATCACTTGAGAACTTTTAAGCTTCTAGACTAGGTTTTGAGTTATCTCCATTATCATATTCTTCATCTTGTTCTTCAATTGATATTTTCTCTATATTATATTGCACAAAATATCTCTAAAATTGAAGTTTTTTCAATTCAACCCTTACATTTTTTCTTATCCATTCATAGAAAAGATGATAAAATCCCTCAAATCAAGTTCAATGCTGTTCATGATTACATATTTTTCACATGTGTATGATGCTCACAATTAGCTAAAAATATTGGATGAAAAATGGGTTTTTCTTTAATTTTGTGATCTATTCAACTTGACCTTTGATAGAAAATTACTTTATTATCTAATTAAAAAGCTCTTGATCTGGTAGTTTTATTGGATAAAATTTTCTTTGAAACCATTCCATCTTTAGAAGCACAACATTCAAACTAATTGACCTTTTTTTTTTGTAAATGAGGAAGTGATTTCCTTGTACACTGTTTGCATGTATATTGCTATGTACAGAGCATTTAGGAATAAAATTTAAAGTTATTTGATAGGTTTATTAGATTTTTATCTCATTGAGTTCACAAGAAACTTGTTCTAAAAAGCTTTTGAATTCTACCACTAGTAAATATGATATATACAATCATTAGCAAGTGAGTGGAGATTTAAACATTTTATTTTGGTCATATAGGCCAAATTAGGAAGGGATATTCTCCTAGGGATTCAATGATTTTATTATGAAATGACTGTTCATTTGCATTTTCATAGCTTATTTTTCATCATATTTGTATCTTGTAGCCTTATGGTTTTATTCTTTCCTAATGCTATTTTACTTCCAAATCATTTGTATTTGTCTCTTGGAGACTAAATCTATAATTCTATTTTGATTTATTTAATCATATATATTTATAGCTCTATCAAGTTTCTATTTCTCATACTAGATCTCATGTTATGATCTATTTTCTATATTACAACATGGTATTATAGCATTTGGTACTCAGATAGATATTTGGTTTCTATATTTGAGAGATTATAGGGGGTTAGTATTCTTACTTGCATGATTCATAGAAAATAAATATAATTATGGCCTATAAAATTATGTTTAAGTGCACATCCTTGACAATTATTTTCTTATTCCTTCAACAAGCTACCTATGACCTATTTAAAATTTATTTTTATTTACTATTTGATCATTAAATATAATTCCAATCCTTTATACACCAAATGAGCCTTCCACATTTTATGTGACAAATATAAGAAAAAAAAAAAAAAAATCCAAAAAGAAACCCAAAATTTCTTCCATCCAACATCACTCATTATTCTCATTGGAAGAGATATGACAACTCCAAAAGATGTTATATTTTTTTGTTTTAAATGCTACCTATAAATTTACACAAAACTTGTCTTACATGTTGGTTCATATTTAAGGAGTACATGGATATTTAAGGGATATTAAATGAATTTATCCCACTACTTAATGTGCGATCTAAAATCATGTAAGAGATCTAAATAATACAACATGTTTCAAACATTAAATAAGCCCCTAACTTTGTACTAATAGTGATATATAGTTGTAGCCATATGTATTATTCTATGCACCTCCAATAAACCTAGGATGGCTCCTGGATGCCCATATTGTTGAGAGGTATTATTATTTTATTATTATCCTCCTTGTGCCTTCGAATATTAATTTTAATGGTAACATTTTTTACTAATATTAGTAGTTACAAGTTATATTTACTAAATTCCTTAGATTAGATGCCAGAGAGAAATAGTGTAGCATGATTAAGTCTTTATAGGGTCAAAATGTATGCATGGAGATGAGTTTTGTTAACTAACTTGTGATGTGTTCCATTAAGGAGGAGTAATAACTCAAGGATTCCATCTATTATTAGCATAGTTAATAAAATTTTCCTTATGGGGGGATGCAAGGATGTGGAGATGAGTTTCAAGGATGGGGGACTAGGGGCATAAGTTTGGGGATGATAGGGGATGGTGGTGGGATGGTGCTAGGATCTTGTGGCATTGAAATAGATATGGTAGTTGAAAGAATAGTTATAAAAATATGTATAAGTATAAGAATTACTATAAAGTAAAATTGCCATTACTATAGGGGAGAGGGCCCAATAGTGGTGCACCCTAACTTTATGGGTCGACATAGCAACGAACATGCAACATTGACATTGAAAAATTATATCTCCAAGTGGGAGGGACATGGATAATTCAAATATTTCATTTCACCAAAAACAAGTTGTCATCAACATGTTTTTTGTTGAGGGGTCATAGTAGACCCCCCAAAAAAGTTAGACCAATACGCTCGGTCCATTAAGTCATGTTTTTTAGTGCGTCAATGTGGTATCATATGATTTGTTGCTTTTTGAATGTAATGGGCATATTTTGTTCAACTATTGGGTCCTCTCTTACAATTACTAGTTCCATACTTTTAAAATATTGGTCTTTGAATATACATGTACTATGACAACTATTGGTACCCGCACCATTATTGGACCCTCCCCTATATAAGTCTAGACCTACTCATGACAAATTACTAATATCTAACTAAATTATTTATTTGAATAATCATAAAAAGGACTCGTAAAATTCACTTTCTAATGTTGGACCACTGGTTGTGCACCAACTTTTTAAGTGATGTCACATTAAAATGTTTAATTCGTTTAATAATTCAACTACCCAGCATGTTAGTGCGGGTAATAATAACATTGACGGGAGCGTCAGGCACGGAGTTGTTTCTTCAAATTCGTAATTATCGCGCATTTGCGATGGATGATCTTGTCGCATTGTCCGCCTACGCCAAAATCAGAAAATAATAACCTTCAATAGTTCTGCACGGAAGAAATCTGGCGTCACAGCCTGAGTCAAGAATATTTTGTTCCAGAAGATGTTTGAAAGATGAGCGTTTGATATGGACGTATACTCTTAGCCGAGTTATTGAAAAATAATATGACGTTTTCATTGGTTAACCTGGAATGCTTGTAAGAAAGTTTTCATTTGTTTGCACTTTGAAAAGAGAGATTCCTAAGATTTGTCTGCCTTTTCCTGCGGACTAGAACTCAACGTATTAATAGGAAAATGATCACTTTTATAGATTTAAGTCAATCGATCTAGAAAAGCGCATGATAAGGAATAGAAAGAACAAAATAATGACATGAATTGCAAATGCATGTATCACAATAATAATCATGAAATGAATTGCAAAATGCATGTATCAAAATTGTTTTGTCAAGGATAGAATACACATGTTATAAACATCTCTAGAAACATCGAGAAAGAGAAAAACCAACGAATCAAACTCACCTAACTGCAAAAATAAAAAACTCATGGAAATACCTATATTCAGGGGCGCCGATGTTTTTACGTGAATAGGTTTTCAGGACTAAGTTGACTCAGATGTCATTTTAATGCAATACAAACTGTAATAATCAGATGCCTTAAAGTTCCATATTCTGTTTAGTGAAATAGTCATGTTTCAAATAATAAAATATTTATTTTACTTGACCATTGTTCTGAAAATTTCAGTCACCTAGAATGCTACGATTTTAAGGTTATTTAAATTAAATTATTTAAATGTTATTTATGTTTACATTGGCATGTTCAGGTAAGTTGGTAAAGTTATTCTTACATAGAATTGTTAATACATATTATTGGTCATATTATTAAATTGGTGAAGCTACTTCTATTGGATATCAAAATTTGCTAAATCAAATTTCTAACAAATAGAAACAACTTAGAAATCATGTTAATAGGCAGCAATTAGAAGATGTCAGTTGGCATTTAGCTTTGATTATAAAATAGATTCTTAAACTGTGTGCTTCCTTGGAATATATTATTTTCTGTCACATTCCTAGAGAATGGAACGGAGTTGCGGATTGTTTGGTCAAATGGATCTTTGATCATTTGTAGAATTGGAACATTGTAGATAGGGGTCAATTACCCCTAGAGCTGTCACAAAAGTTGGACCACTTAGTGGAGATTGACAGGGTTGTGTAATGCCCTTGCTTTGTACTTCTTTGTTTTAGTTAGAATAAATTTTTACCCCTATTTTAATGCTATTATCTCCTGCATGGATAAATAGTAGAAAAGAATTAGATGTATTGAAGGCTTTACATGTTTCAAAATTTAAATTTTATTTATATTACTAAATATATTTCTTTTATTTTCATTGGACAAACTAAAAGTTTTTAAATTAAAAGTAATTATTAAGTAGTATTGTATTCAAACATCGAGTTCTTTTTGTAATCACATATTTTAATTTTATAAAAAAAGAGTAAATAATTGTTTTACTTTTAGTGATCAAAATTTACCTTTGACTATTGAATTTATACTCTCTCTATATAATATTGTGAAATATTGCTTATTACTCCATTATTTGTTATGATACAAAGATCTATATTTTTTATAATTGAAAATGAGAGCTTTATTACTATATTAATGATTTTTTTAACTAATTTTTTTATTAAAGAACATTACTTGCTTCTTAAGACAATATCTTTAAAATGAAAATTTTAAGGTAAAAATTTGTTATATTGACTTGGTTTGAAAAAGTGACAAGGAAAATATATAAAAAATATTCATTTATTTTGTCATTATTGTACTTTTGATTTTTAAACTAAAACAAATCAAATATATATGATAGAGTTAAAAATAATATGTGATTGTTAATTGTTTCTTGATTCTATAACACGGTGAATACATTTTTCTTAGATGAGTAACAATAAATTCATGAAGAAGGCACGTCAATTCTATGATAAGCTAACTATAACATCTATTCTTGCTTTATATATTTACCTCACTTAAATGCATGGATGTTTTTCAATTCTATATGAGTGGAATTCACAAGTACTATATAGTTTGATTTAATTATAGGTGTTGCCTTCTAACTATCGAGATAGAACATTTTAATATAAAAATTTAAAAAAATTCTAAAAAGAGATGGAATGAATATGTTGTTAGAGAACAATAAATATAGTATATCCAATATGGTAATATTTTCATCTTATGTAGGAAAGAAAAAAAATCTTAGATAAAATTCTAGGAAAACAAATATTGTGACATATCTTTTAATTATATAAAATGGGAAACACAAAATAAATGACATAGGTAAGCTTAAGTAAGAAGGTGTCTATAGGTTCAAAAGTGTAAGTAGTTAGATAGTGTAGATTGTTCACACAAATAGCCTATATATATTTAACTTTGGGAGGTACAAAATAATGCATAAAAAATTGGGTCCAAGAAATAAGGCCTAATGAGATACTCGTGTATGAAATGTCCCTCACAAATATAGAAAAGGATAAAATATTATGGAAAAAAATATGAAAAGAAAACATGTGCAAGGGAAGGAAAGAGGAATCAATAAAATCCCCAAGGAGAATTTCTTCCTCCCCAACCAATAATCATAATTGAAGATAACAACGAAATTCCAAAGACTTAGTGAATATGTCTACAACTTGTTCCTTTAAAAAACCTAACCATTTTTGTAACCCATGATATATTATGTATGTTCTTTCCTTGTGTAATTACTTGATCTAAGAAATGAAAAATAAATCATACATTCTTTCATTCAATTTTCTCTAAAATATAGTGAGGTGATTTTTGATCAACAATAATTATCAAAAGCTTGTGTTACATTGGGTATCCCAAATTATACATAAAATAATTAGAATAAAATAAGAGAAAAATATAGTGCTCTAATCTCAATTTAACCTTTTAGTTGGTGTTATCCATTAGGTCTTGCATCTAGTTTACACTCAACTCCACATTTTAATTTAGCATTATTTATATTTTTCAGGTATATTGGCACTTGTTTCTCTTTAATGGTTTATTGCTATGGGAGCCTCTTAATTATTTTTTTCAAGGTTTATTTATTAAGGTATTTGATCTCATCCAAACTATGGGTTCTCCTTTTATGAAAAAATCAAAACACAATTTAAGAATTTTTTAGAACTAATCATAGGATTTCATCATTGGTTGGTACTACTAGTTTAGAGGATTGATGAGCCCTTCTCAACATCAAGGAATACATAGTTGAGATATCATTTGGAACCATTGACCCGTGATATGATAAAACATGGAAATAACCTGTGTATTATAAGCCTTGTTATTTTGCAATCTTATGATTCTATTACATTGATCATGTGAGAAGGTTGACATTCACGGTTCTAAATGAGTTTAGAAAGGAAATATGATGATGTTGTCATATCTATGTGGTGTGACTACACAAAAATTTGAAGAGATTAATATAATAACCATTATTTATTCTTCATTTAGCTAATTTCAACACATCAAAAAGATTGGTGCCATCCCTTGGTGGGTTTCTATTTTTATTTCATAAAGATGTTATTACATTGATAGATTTATGATTCTTTATTTTATCTATCAAGTACCTATAAGGGTCCATCTTGACTTGTCAAATTATGTATTCTCATCAAGCTCAGATGTGAAGGGAGGGATGCACATTTCACCTTCAATGTGATTAAGTTCTAGTTTACAGGGATACATTTCATACTACCCCATATGTTCAAGTGACATATTTTTTGAGATTTTTCATGCACTATGTTGTAGATTTTAGAGTAACTCATCATATTTGGCATGTGTCTATATCCACCATTTACTACAGGTTAGAGGAGTAGCTAATCTGAGGAGGAAGTATTATTTATATATGAAATTTGAATTATAAAAGGGTGGAGGTTCAAAAATTATTAGTTAGCACTAGAAAAAGAAATCACTTGCATTTTGAAACCTTCAAAATGATAGATTGTGTTTTATGATATAGTGAAACAAAATATTTATGACTATTATAGTTGGACTTTCATAATGTAGAGAGAGAAAATTAATATACCTACAAATATCTATCTTGGTTGTTCTCATTTTCACGTGTTCACATATGATGTTAGCTATTATTTGCACAATCAGTTTACTATTATTTTCATTAGCTAGCTTCTTGAACTTCATAGTCTTTAATATTTGAACCATGCATGATTTTTCCCTGTTAGCCTATTACTATTCCCTTTATGTTAGTTATATTTTGTGTTAATCATAGTATTAATCTAGATCTCTTGGTGGATTACCTTGAATTTTAGTATTATATTCAATTAATTCATTCCATTTTCCCTCCTTTATTTAAAACATTATTGAAATTATTTTTAAAGTTCCAAATTCAAAAATATATAGGTTATCTTGCAAGTTGATTTCCATATTTATAAGATTTATCATGGTGGTACATCTATGTACAAAAGTGCAAACTTGAATACCAATATTTTTTGGCATGCATGTAGGACCCAACCAGTAAATCACAAATTTACTAGCTCATAGGAATATGAACCTTTCATATGAGATCCCCTATGATATTTCCATATTAAATCTTTATTTTTAGAACATGAAAAATCATTCTGACAATGATATTCTATTGTTCAATTGCAACGGAAAATTTGTTAAGTGCCTAAAACAAAATTGGATGAGTTACCTCATTTCTATGGAGATAGTTTTATTTTTCCCTAAAATCATATAATGATGTTACAAATCTATGCAAAATTTACAAAATAATAGATTAGAATATGGATATTTATCTTCTTTTATTTTCTCTTGATGGAAAGGGACATGAATAATATAAATTCATACAACCTAACTACATTGAAAGTTTGAATGAATGTGTTAACCTTCTCTTTAGTTGATTCAAAGAGTGTGCAAATATAACTTTTTTCCTTTAATATTTTCATAAAAAATAAAATATAACCATAGAATACATGCATGATTCGATTTTTATTTTAAAAAAAAATTGGAATAGGTTTCTTATAAATTTTCAACCATAACTAATATTTTCATTTCTATATTTTTCAAAATCATGTAAACCCTAAACTTTATATCATTATTCAAAATTTAGGCATTAAATCTCTTGTCAAATTATATGATCTTAATTTTATAGATGAGGAGAGCTCCATAGTTAGAATAAAGTTAACTCCATTCTCATGCAATCTTTATTTTATCTACAACACAATTCTCTTGATGTCATTCAAACTCTAGGTAAGTGCCAATAATGAGCCCACTACCACTTGTCCCATTTATTTTATCAAGTATACTAAAATAAATGAGATAAAATTTCTAACTAGTAGAGTCTAAAATAGTCTTAGAAAGTTTGATGGTTAGCTCATTGATACAAATGAAGAAGCCAAATATTTTTATGATTTAAAAAATAACTCTCTTTGAGAATCACTCTATCAAAATTTCCACTCCCATTATGTCAAGATAGAACCCCATTTTTTTGACAACTATGTCACTCACTACCTCTTCTCCCTAGTGTATCATGAACCCAAAATTCAGAAGTCCAATATTGAAGATCAATAAAAAAATTTGTCTAATAGGCATGACAAAAAGCTTCAATTAGCATACAAGTTAAAAAACTAGGACAAGGTTACTAATTTATAAAAAAAATAAAATGTAGGGCCTTTTAGAAGAAGGAAAATGGTAAAATAAATCCTTGTAATGAAATAAAATCATTTGTGGAGTATTCGATAAATTAGGATGATATAGATAATATCTTTAGTGTAATTCAAAATGATCTAGAGTATTTTATAGAAAGGGATATCTCATTGTCTAAAATTGAAGAGAAAAAATGGTAGGATATCATTTGTAACCAATCTAGATAGTGAAAATGGTAGATCTTTTTCTATGTTTTCAAATATTATAGAAGAAATACTTGTTCTTTAACAAAAGGATGCCTGCATTATGAAGATTGGGAAAATTTTACACTTACAAAAATAAGGAAAATATGATGAAATTAAAATATTGGACATGAGAATAAGGACTTCTTGTTCATGGATGATGGTGATTATTTATCCTTTATGTCATTTCTTACATCATGCTATAGATTTAAATCCATATTCTTTGATGTGCATCAAAAAGAATTAAATCAGAAGACACCATATCAATACCATGATCTTCAATATTGTTAATCAATACAAAGGTTTCTAATATTGAATAATTTTTTTGAAGCTATATTCTTCTAATTAGGGATGAATTACTAATTTTTTTATACATCCTAGGCCCATCTTAAAATTTCTAGATTTTTCTTAAGGATTAAGCTAGTATGATAGAGTAGTGGTTGCTAATATACTCCTATTGTTATAACCTAAGGTCTCCCAAGATGAATCCATGCTAATAAAATATATAGAATACCTAATAAATATATCATCACTACTAAAATTGATAATAGGATGCTACTATTAGAAATGGTTAGAATAACATTAAGTAGAAACAAAGCTAATATCAAATATAATAATCATTCCATCACTTTATATTATATCATACAAAGAAGAAATTAACACATCACACATCTTATTTAGTAGGGGTTGTCATTCCCGTTTGATAATTGAAATCGAGTTTTGAAGGAGGTATATTTGAGAGTTATGAAAATAAGAAAGTAGGTGGAGTAGGCACTATCATTCACTAGGTATCCTAAACATAAAAGCTACCATCAATCAACATGCATAGTTATAATTCCAAGAAAAGGAAAAAATAAAGATTTGCTCTTAACTATGTCCCACAACAATATAATTGATCTAGATCAAATCTTGAAATCTATAAAAAAAAAGAAGGTCCTATTGATGATGAATGGACTTAGCCATAAGATAAACTAGAAATAATGTAGGTATCTATTTCTATCTATTGAATTTTATTTATTTTCATTTTTTTGTAGTTCTAGGTTCCATTTAATAGGAAAATAGGTTCATATTCACAAATGAAGATCCACAAAGAGGTTTCCATGAACTATAGAGGTTCAATCTCTCATTTTATATTTAATTTATGTTCTTCATTTGGTTTTGCTTCTTTTTCACCCTTATTCCCCATTTTATCAAAATTATTTTTTATTTTGAGGTACGATAGCTTTTATTTATGTTCAATCATTTGTAGCTTTGTAATATTCTCATTTAGGTGTTTGAAATTTCTTTAGTAGGGGATATAATATCCTTTTCTTCACTAACACTCTTTTGCATGAACAAATCATACATAATGATCATTCATTTTTCTCTTAGGACTATTTTCTTTATGTTATTTAATCTTTATGCAAATGATAGTACTAATCTTTATCTTGGTGGATCACTTAGTAGCGTAATTTTATTTTGAAGTATATTCTTTCCCTTTCCATTCTATACATTCATAATTATATTGAAAACCATGCAAAGAGACAAATTCTAAATTCTTAGATGATATTTAGCGTTAAGTTATTTTTCAGTTCTACATTTGAATACCAATATGCAATGTTCTAATCATTGTCACATAGCAGTGTACAAAGTTAAAATTTGAATACCAATATCAACAAATGCAATGGTTCTTGTTCTAATCTAAGTATAAAATTCAAGTTATCTAATACAAAAAATCAAATAAAATAAATAATCACCAACTAATTACAAAGTGAGAACTCCATTTTTGTTATGTGTATGCTTTGGAAAGTAGTAAATTTTCAATTTAGTTCTATATAGTTTCTAAATGTTTGTAGGATGTCCTTGTTATTTATAGATCATCCTTTTGGTGGATGCTTGGAAATTTTTTTTGAGTGGTCTAGATGGGCTTGATAAATCCATAATTACAATTGATTGAGAATATTTCCTTTAATATACGTGATATGATGAATGGTTGAAGAAAAAAAAATTAAATGGTTGGTGGTGATGCAAGTTGTTCAAAATGATTATGAAAATGAAATAATTTTTGCAAAAATATGGAAATGATTTAAATATTTTGTTACAAAATTGAGGGTTAAGGATAAAATATTTTAAGAGAAATTTTATTTTTAAATTTATAGATATGGATATTTATTTAAATAAAATGAGAGAAATAAATTTGTTTATACAATTATTTAAAATGGTGAAATAAATAAGGAATTTGTTGATCAATTTCAAATAATGAGATAGAAATAAAATCGATTATAGTTTTAGCGAATTGAATTACCAATTAGCTCCATTCTTATGTAGTATCCTATTCTTTTGCAAAAAGCATAGTGTTAAAAGAATTAATGGGTAATATACAAAATTTATATGGTACTTAAAAGGTTAGTGTAATTGATCACATGATCCTATATTTACATAGCTTTTCTTGATAGATTTACTCTTATACTTGGGTACTCAAATAGAACACAACTCTTCATACTATGTCTACTTAGATGAGAAATTTGTGGTAATCAATAAGTTCTTGGATAGATATCTACATTATTTTGCGTTAGACAATAAGTATCAATTTGTGGCTTCATTACTACTAGTCAAATGATGATATAAAAAATCCTTCCTTAGTGTTGTAAAATTTGTCCTATTGATGGCATTATATGATACCATCATCAATCCACTGCATTAGCATTGAAGGTTATAACAAGATTTTGGGTTTTGGAGGATCATACGAATAATCAATGATAGGTACCTTCAAATACAAAGGATAATTTCCTCATTTCCCAAAACTAAATGGAAAAATAGGCTAGCCAATACCATAGTGAGAGGAATTTTAAGGTGGGATGTTTTAGGTTTTCTTGGTGTTGCAACTATATAAGGCAATGCTATTGAAAAAAGTAGAAGAAGAATAACAACATCTATCTAAAATATTGTGGACCATATTAGATTTCATAGAAGATAGGCAATGTCACAAAGAATCTTGAGTTACTTCCATAAACAAAAAAATACAAATAGTTTTTTATGTCTCATGCTTAGAAAAGGTTACTAGTCAATAAATCTTGACTCCAATAATGTTTTATGAGCTAAATCAAGAGGGAAGTATCATATTAGATTCTAATTCAATTATCGAGTAATGTACACATATATTGACTATGACAATCTTAGAGTATCTCATTAAATATAAGATTTTACCTTAACTTAAAATGAGAATTGAGATATGTCTGTCTAACTTGTGGTGATGATAAACATTAATTAAATTATATGATAATTAATTTTGTCTTATATAGAAAAAATAATTTAACTTGGGTGGCACCCATGACTTGTATATAGTATACATTCAAAATAATGATATATTTATTACCATCATACTATGAATTCTATTCTTATTTAAAAGTTTTGATGACTTTTGAATTCAAAATGACATGATTTTAGTTATTGTCAAATATTTATAACATATTTCTTACATTATTATTTTTTTACAATTTATTTCTTTAAAAATTACCCCACTAATCACTAACATAGAGTGACTTCAACTATTAATCTATAGAAGAAATTCATCAGCTCTCTACAAGCACTTGCAGATGTAAAAAAATGAGCCATAGCGCAGCCATCATTAAGAGTGATTAGCTCAATGCGTATAAGAGGGAAACAAGCCCACCATGAACTAATGTTTGGAACCTCATAACTAATGATGTAATGTAGAGGAAACGATGAGCTATGACACTAGGTGGTGCATGGAGTATGTGATTGAAAGGAGATTAACGTTCTACAAACTCCCAAACCACAAGATATTGTCAAAGCAAGGCTGATGCATTCGCATGCTAGTCGAAAATTGTGAATTCTAGTTTAACAGTTTATTTATTAACGAAGGACGTAGACTATCATTAGTTTCTAGAAATTGTGCATGGCAGCTGTTAGCTTTTGAAACAGTGGGGACGAATCGGTTTGTTAAATTGATCAAACAATCTCTCATTGTGGAAACGTGATTAATCAAAGAATTAAACTCACTTATCTTCGTACTACTTTTGAAAAGAAAAATACTAATGCATCCCATCGTACCGATATTTTCCTGCCCTCCCACAATTCTATATACCCCCTTTTCAATGACAAGTTTGAATTATGGAAACAACTACTATATTTTAATATATTTGAAATGTACCTTAGTAATTATGAAAAGCTTTAGTCTACACACATGTTTCTTATTTTTTATAATTGCTTCTTCACAAAAAGCACAAACATTGACTAACATAAAAGGGGTATAATTAATGATAGGGACTAGTTGAAACTAGTGTAAAAAAGGTATATTTTATTACACTTTGAGTCCTATATGTTTATATAGAACTTGAGGCAACATGAAATATAGTTGTAAGATAGAGTTAAGCTGTGTTATTCCAGTGTTATTACACATTCCGAACATTCTTTCTTTCCTATGGGTAAAAGAAAGATGGTATCCTGTGCAGCCTGCAGAGTGCAGCGCAAGAAATGTTCAGAAGAATGCGTGTTGGCTCCTTATTTTCCTCCACATGATCCAGACAAGTTCGCAATGGTGTACAGGATATTTGGCACTGGCCATATCATTAAACTGCTTCAAGTAATTTCGAAATATTCTCCATTTTTATTTCCATAATTTTTATTTAGAAACATTGTATGTACGCGTAGTTCTTTGTTATAAATCCTAAAAGGCAAAACATACTTATATATCTAAGTTATTTCCAATGGGCTCTTTTAATCTAGAGCATATAGTGGTTTAGCCATTTGCTTGTTAGGAAGTGAAACTAATGGTTTTGATGCGGTGTTGGTTGAGGGTGTGGATGTTGGGCAAAGAGCAGCTGCAGTAAATAGCATGGTGTATGAGGCGAGTGCAAGGGTGAAGGACCCCGTGCATGGCTGTACAACAGAAGTTCAACAACTGCAGAAGCGAATTGCTGAGCTGGAATCCCAGTTGGCAGCTGCGCAAACAGAGCTAAAGCGTATGCGGTCCCAGTATGATAAACTTGTAATGTTTCTGGGCACTGGATCTCTTGATTCTCAAGTTATACAATATCCAAGAGATTCCATATCACAACCAAGAGAAGATATCATGTATGAGGAGGTGGATAGTTTGCCGCTTTGGGAAGAAGAGATTTGTCAGACTAAGTGGACTCAGGCGTCTCTTTAATGCAATTTGAATTGCAGTATCAAGTGCCTAATCGCTGACTGTTTGATGAGCTCTATGTTCTGTTATAACAAATATCTATGTTTTCTCTAATAAAATATATGTTTTTATCTAGCAATATAGTTTGATCATAGGGGAAATCTTTATCAATGAGATGTGAAATTCAATTAACTACCTTATTCAAATTTATACAATTAAGTTGGCAAAGTTCATTTTCGTTGAAAATCAGAAGTTGTTGAGTCGAATTCTCAACACGTACAACAGCTTAGCAGCCTTTCTATTCCATCTTTCACAGATTAAAAGAAGAAAATAACTGAATATATTGAGAAATTTATATATATTGAGAATTTTATATAGTTTCAGGGCATTTTATTTTAATATTATTTAGTTTAATGGTTAATAATTGATAAAAAAATTAGAACATATATAGTAAAAGTAATAAATATTTATCTTGATTAAAATTATTTTTTTATAACTAAAATTAACTCTTAAAATATATAGTGTCTTTTGTAATTAGATTTTTTCAGTACATAATATTGTGTGAGGTTACATATTATTGTAGAAGATTGTGAAATATTTTGGGTTTTGTTGTGAGTATGCTTTTGTTTTTCTACTGCAAAAATTGAAGAAGAGATGTGAAGATCCCTTTTCTATTATAAATTAAAATCAAGCTTTCTTGTTAAGGCCCAATTACTTAAATCCTTGTGTTTGAAAGTGAATTTTAAAGTAAATCATTGATATAAATATTGACTTCTCTTAAGGAAAAACCAAGGAGAGTAAAAAAAATATTCATATTCCTTGTGTGTGTGTATATCAAACTTACAAAATATATATACTTAAACATAAAGTCAATAGCACAATAAACACACATATTTTAGATAAGCAATAATTCTAACAACAAATCACATGAATTGTATGAGGTTATTACCATAATAAGTAATCATGATGTATTTCTTTGGCCCATCAAATATAAGGAGGTTGTTGAAATTTATAGGAATGTTATTCATAATTAAAAATCGTGATGATGTAATTTATAAGTATTATTTCTTAACAAGAAACCTTACCCATACTCTAAGATCCACTCACAATGAGCAAGTAAAAGAGAATCAAGTGCTGAATGACACCATCCAAAGCCACCTATATGCAAGAGGAAGACAACTTAGTAGATGCTCGCTGGCCACCTTTTCCAAATTTAATTAATGTCATAGATGAGAAATTATTCAATGCACATAACTCAAAAATAAATATCTGAGGAACCTACAATCTAGCTTGCAACATGTGCACATATTATTAAATATGTCTACAATTTATTGAATGTGTAGTGCCCCTCAGTATTGGCCTTTTGGGCATTTGAGTAAGTATGTTTGTTGACTGGATTATTCGATTTGACTTGTTTGTTAATATTGTTGTTCTTGATTAACTAACATATTAAATAAATGATTGAAATTGATAAATAAAAAGGTTCATAAAACATACAAATATAAATAAATAAATATATAGATATATAATAATTAATAATAATTTAGCTATGGATGATTAAAAAAAAGAAAGAAAAAATTATTCAAAACAAATGATTAGCCATTAAATGAGATGTAATCAAATGCAAGCATGAGTGTGGTAGGTGGAACGGATTTCGTGCAGGAAAGGAAATTTTTCCTTGAGATTAGTTGATTTTGGTTTAGATAGGTGTATAATAAATAAATAGAAACGAGAAAGAATTATTTTAGTTATAAATAGATAAATTGAATGAATGTAGATTTGATAAATGATTTGATTAATTATATTTTGATAAACAAAGGGCTTTGTAAATGAATGAAATTAGGTGATCTTTGAGTGTTCAACTCCCTTATGTTCATTTAATAGTTGATTTGTAAGCTCTCTTGTTGGATTGCTATTTAGAATACTTGTGTTGTTATCCATGATTGTTTTATAATTCTGGGTTATGCTCCATTCAATGTTGCATGGTTGCTTGATTGTTTGTTCATGTGGATTCATTAGAATCGAGCTATGATTTACCTTGTGGTTGATGGATGTTGGAAAGATTTTGGCTTTATTTTGGTGATTAAGTTGTTGCCAACTATAAGTTGTTGGATGTATCCTAGTAGGATATCCTGAGAGGTGAAAATAGAGGTCACCTTTGGATACCTGATTGAATTTGTATCAAAATTGATTATGTTAGCTTTGGTTGAGTTTCAAGATTTCGTTGGGATGTTGCCACTCACTATTTCATACTTGTTGATTCGTTAATTGTGAATTGAAAATAGCTCTTTGAGATTTTGTTACTGTTGTCAGTTCTCTATGGGGAATCCTTGTGATAGCATTTTGAGAGTCTTCTAGAGGATAGAGGGGTTTTGATTCTTATTTGAAAGGGTTGGTATTGGGGCCAACGACCTAGGAGGATCCACCTTGGATAACCCATGTCAAGCCTAAACTAATTATATGAGTTTCATGTTGTTTCACCTGATAGCGGGTGGTTTTATGATTTTGTTACTTTGATGATGGTTGATCTTACACTTGGTTGAGCTTATGTGGCTTGAGCCTTGCACTTGGATGTATTTTTCATTACTCTGAAGTTCTAGCATGAGATGGTGTATGCCTCACTTGGTGTAGTATTTTGTTAATTTGGTTTCTTGTGCAAATTGGCTTGTCGTTTGTGATTGTGTGGTATTATTGTTAGTTGGGGGAGTGGCTCTTAGTGGGGGTCAATGCCCAAAGTGGCTGGTCCAGGATAACCCATTATGAGTTTAAATCAAGTGATAACTTAATTAATTAATTAGGGGTTTTGGGTAGTTTCACATATTAATTCAGATAATGATGCCTCACCCATGGGCCCAAGTGCTCGTTTAGGCTTAGGATGAGTGGGAAGACCTACAATGGAAAGGTCAACTACCTTTCCTTTGCATAGTAATTTTACAAGGTATGTTGATCCCGCATAGTGAGCATGGGGGTCTGACGACCGGTAGAGGTTATCAAGATGACCTAGGATGGGGCTGACAACCTAGGAAGGTTACGCTAGGGTAACGTGTGTCTACCTATGTGATGAAACTCCACCCTTTAAAAACCTTTAATGTTGTTGTTCCCCTCTAGTTGTTCTTGAGCCTCTGGAAGCGAATGTTGGCATGTGTATGTTGATGCTTTGTGTATGTTGTCTACTGTTGGTTATTTCTTATGTTGGTTACTTCTTGGATTGGTTAATTCTTGTGATGAATTTTATCTTGTGTTATTGTTGTTTTCGTGGTGAAGTCATGTAATCCTTGTTTCATTTGATGTATTTGTTGAGATCCTTTTTGTATTATCCTAGAATGGGGGTGGTCCTTTAGGTCCACGTGGTCGGGTGGAATATGCTATGCACCCCGTTGGGTCCCTAGTCATTGATTAAGTTGTAAAGTGTTGAAGCCAACTACAATGATACCTAAGATATTCCAATATTCAAACCAGTCTTCATGATTTCTACTCTAACATATCATTGTATCATTCCATGATATCATACTATTCCTATACATGTTGGGAAGTACTATTGTAATGATGCAATCCTTGAGCATTATATCTTCATGATATTAATGTAATGATCATGTTCATGCTATTTATAATTCACATGATATAATGATGTTTCTACGAAAGTAATGCCATCATGTAACCCCAAGGGATTTGTTACATGTTGTTCATGTATAGTTTCATTTTATTGGATATTTTTTTATTATGTTGCATGTTAGTTATATATATAAAAAAATTGTGCTATAAATGTTAGTTGGTATTTTTTCCTTTGGGGTTGTATGGCTGGGTGTTACAGAATGAATTTTATAATTAACTAAACAAATTAAACAATTTATTCCAATAAGCCCAATTGACCATATGATCACTAAACCATAACCCCCTCAATACACCAACAAAATTAAATATAGTCTCAATGTCAAATACAATTTCCTATAGGAAAATATTAAATATTTTAGATTGCAAGATGTATACACCATCTCAAAATCCTCCAACATGTATACATTATATAAGTAGCCAAATTATAAATGGCCAATTATAAAATCTTGAGGGAAAGGGAAAAAATTATTTATAACCATCTTACTTCATCCCTACTTCTTGGTGTTCAAGGGTTACCAAACCAATTTCAGCATTGGGAAGTACATCCTAATGTTATTTACTTGTACATGAAAAGTAGGATTTTCTACTACCCTTGTGACACTCTAACACATTGAAAACTAGTTCTAACACAACCTCCAAATATGATCCATGAAGTGAAATATCCTCCTAATAAGTAGTAGTTACAATAGGCTACCTCTAAGAGTTTATTTATAAGAATAAATTATTCATTCCAAAAAAATGTTATTCATATTCCTTGGTTAGAAATTCAATATCCAAGACCAACGGTGTATGTCAACATTGATAAGGAGATACAATTCATGATTATAAATGATATTAGTAAGGTTAATCAAAAAACTAGATGGCTCCTCTTGAATTCATGGTAGATTTGTCTCTACAATTTTATTGGTAATGTAGAATAAGATAAAAGTTACATCTTATCAGTTTTATCTTTAGAACAAAAATTGAATCGAGTCAATATGTTTACTTATTGTAGTTTACAATATTTAGAAAATAATGTTGGGATCTACCAATAATTATTCAATTAAAATTTTGTTTCTTAGTTTCAAAGTTAACTATTTAATATTTTTATGAAAATATATCGCAATTATACAACTTAATTATTAAAATTACAATTAAATGAGTTGTGTAATTTAGAGATATTCCATTTGACACTAACTTATCATAATATAATAGAGATATTATTCAATAAAAAAAGTTATCATATATATGATAATCATATACACCATGCAATTGTAATATAGTAAACAATATTGGTTCTTTGACATAGTGAGTCTATCTAGGGAAATTGGGTGGTTAGATATAGGTATACTTGATAATGGATAACATACATACATTGGGCCACTAATAAATTGTCAATAATAATAAAAATTTAATTATGATTTTGAGTAGCTAACTTAGTGTGTAAATAAAAAGACTAATCCATGACATAATTTGTTTGTAGTTAGCCTATTATGGATGTGTGGACACAAATTTTGGGTGTCCAAGATCCTCTAGCACTTCTAGGGTTTTTCACCTAGAAGGAGAGAAGTGGGCCCAAAATGCTAATGTCTACACTCAAGATTAATGTAAATAGGGATGCAATGTATCTAAATATGATGTCTAAATGCAATAAACTAAAAAATAAAGATGATTATTGATGCAAAACCTAAGAAATGCAAAGTGTTGGAAAACACATTGATGTATGCAAAAATACCTAAGAATGTAAGTAAATGATAACAAAATTAAACAGAATTAGAGAGGTGCACCTGGAATTTGAAGTTTGATATAGATGGGCTCTAGAATCCTATAGAGTTGACTGGAAATGTTGACTAGGATACTTGCGCCAAGTTGGGCGACTTAGTTTAGTTTCAAGGAAAATCTACTGAAACAAGAATCTGCCAAATGGGTAGTTAGAAATACAAAACCTACTTTTTAGGCCTAGCATTGGGACTAATTCACCACAGATGGGGATTTAGTCCACTTGGGAATTTTTGGAATCTTGGGACAAGATTTTTTAGTTTTCAGTTTGCTCTTTCTTTTTTGATAGGTGTTTGATCCAGATTCTGCAAAAAATGGATTGAAATTGGTCTCCAAGATTCAATTAGGGCTTTGTTGACTTTGATGACTTTGATGGATTGAAATCACCTTTTTTATACTTTCCTCTTTGAAAATTTTATATTCAAGACCTGCAAACACATGCAAAGAGGGGGAAAAGGGTTAAGAGTTAAAGTATAGGGGTTTTCCTTGGTCAAACCCCACTTTGGTAATCAAACCCTAGATGATGAAATAAAATGATAAGAGAATGATAAATAAACAAAATGCAATGTCATACACTTACCAAACCCTTGATATGTAAATTTCAAGATATGCAATGAAGTTCTCCAATGGATGACTTGATTATGCTTAGAGTGATTGAATGCTTGAAAATAATCAAGTGAATGAATGAGTTGCTTGAAAAATGAATTAGGGTGGCAGTTAAAATGAGAGGAAAAACCCTTATTTATACTTATTTTCCATTATTTCCTAAAAATAACACATCACAGGCCGGCCTTAAGGGTAAGAGAATAAAATCTCACGAGAAAATTGAAATTATTTTGATTTTTGTGCCTAGTGGGACTAAGTTGCCCCAGGTGGTGACTTGGTCTCACTAGAGAAATTTTACTGGGTGTCAGAAATTAAAGTGCATTAAATAAGTTCTAAGAGGAATACCCTCAAAAATACACTTAAGTAACACCGAAAAGTGGATTATGGGATCATTTAAACATAGGAAAGGGTTGATTTAGTGATGAAAAGTCTAGAAAAGCATCAGAGTTTGTTACAACTCTTTACAACACTTTGAAATAAGATGTGGTAAGTGATAAAAATGAGATAATTAAATGAATTATAATGAAAGGGTCCTAGAAAAGTGTGAAAGTGGGTTACAACACTTCACAACACCTTTGTAAGACATCCTATAAGTCTTAATGATTCTCAAGGGTCCAAGACCTAATGTGAGTGTGTTGGCAATTTTACAACATTAAATATAGGAAAAATCAAGTGAAAGTACATAAGAAAGACTCAAGTGAGTGTAAAAATGTCAATTATACATTATTTGGCAACACATTAAGCCCCCACTATAGTGAGAGGATTAACTTGCTTCAAACTCACACTAAAGTAGCCCAAAATGCACATCCAGAGGTATCCAAATGCACTCATGCTGGTAAGATGAGACAAAAATAATCAAGAGAGATGATCAAGCCCCCAGGATCAAGATCCCATGGAAAACCAAAAATAAATTCAAAGGAACACACATGAAAATGATGAAAAGGAATGAAAGTAAGCTTCAATCATTTTTCCAACCTGTTGTGGGTCAGATCTAGGCTATTCTTTTGGAACAAGAAATGCATACTCACTCTAGGGTGATGGAACTCATGGTTTTCTAGTAGGTGAGAAGGCCCAAAAGGAGATAATCATACACTCACAGCTGGTATGTACTCACAAACACACAATCAGGTTCACTAAAATTAGTGAAAAACCGTAGAAGAGTTAGAGAACTCTTGGATTCCAAAATCGGTGTCCACATTTTTGTGAAAATTTGGAAAGAAATACTGAACAAGTATCATTTTGATGGTGATAACTACTATCCAATAAATCCATAAACAACTATCAAACACCTTATCATGTAATAGTTGTAGAACATTCTATTCTCACTATTACATGATCCTTTCCCACCACCTACCTTAGCTCATTCTTGTCTTGTGGTCAGTGGGGACAAGAAGTAGATAGCCTTGTCCTAGTAATGTATTTTTCATTGTCCCTTAGCCACATTATTCACCTTTCACTTATATTGATTGAGATTGGTAGGCGAATGACTTGCTTATCAGTTGGATTTCCTTTGCATTACTAGTATTTTTCTTTTTCTTTTGAGTTTGTATGTGTGTATCGTGTTCTCCCATAGCATGTTGTTTAATGTTCTCCTCCCTTTGTGGCATTCCTCTATTTGTACCTCCATTCTTCTATATGTTGTACATTGTTTTTTCCTTTTCACTTTTGTTTTTTGTTTTCCTTTTGGGGATGATGCAAAGCATTGAGATGCCCTATGTCTCTTCCATGTCGACCCACTAGGTCTTTTTATTTTTATTTTCACTTTTGTTTTGTGTTTTCCTTTTGGGGATGAAGTAAAGCATTGAGATGCCCTAAGTCTCTTCCATGTTGAATCAAAAGACCTCCCTTTTCTTTTTCTTTTTGGCTTGTGTTTTCATTTTGGGGATGATGTAAGGCATTGAGACCAAAATGTCTCTTTCATGTTGACCCAAAATCTTTTTTTTCTCCTTTTCATTTTTATTTTGCTTGTGTTTCCATTTAGGGATGATTGAAAGTGTCAAGAAATCCTATGTCTCTTCCATTTTTACCCAAATGGATCTTTCTTTTTCTTTGTTTTCACTCTCTTTGTGTCATTCTTCCAGTTCTATGTATTTGGGGAATGATGACAGTTCTGAGTTCTATAATCAAAATTTTGCAACAAAGAACATACTAACCCCAAATCCATAGATCCCTTACATGTTTGGTGTGTTCCTTATTGGGGGAAACTCCTCTCTTTCCTTTTTCTCTTGCATGATGTATCCTTACTTAGAAACGTATGACTTGGTATAGGGGTTTTCCAAGTTGGCTCTCATCTCTTATTTATTTTTACATTTTTCATTTGCTACTTTAAATTAAGTGGTCACAGAATGGTGTGTAGCAATTCCTTTAAAGTGGGGGCATACATTGGCATTATTCATTTTGCATTTTTCTCTTTTTATTGGTTCTTATTGAAGCCTTGTTACTTTATACAATGCTTTTTTCACTTTGTGGATGACATTGCATGTGATGTCCTTCATAAGCATGATCTATCTTAGCATATTACATTCCTCTTGGTGACCTAATGTAATGCACTGCATCCCCTAAGTTGTGAATTTTCTATTCTTTTATCATTCCTCTCTTGGAGACATTAGACACAATGTTCCCTAAGTTATTGATCTTTGTCATTGATGTCAAAGGGGGAGAAGAGTAATGTGAATTTTTTTTGGGGGGAGAATAATCTTGTGAGGAGAAGAGTTATGTGGATGATTTTAAGAGAAGAATCAAAACCTAAGGGGGAGTAAGTGTCAAGAGATAGTTGCGCTGATGGTATTTTTCACATCATGTGTTGCCATCAATTTCAAAGGCGGAGATTGTTGGATGTTGTGGTTGTCATTGATATCAACACTATTAGAATTAATGTCTTGGAGGCTATATATGTCAAGGATATTTAGAAAATTGTAATAAAATAAGTTGTAGGTTGTGAATTGTGAAGTGAAGTTTAGTTTGTCGGTGAGTTCAGTATGTTGATGATCAGAGGTTGTGGATTAAAGGGTTTCTTATTGAGTATATCTAGTTTATCCATGTTAAGTTTTAGATATTCACATGAAGATTTGATCGAGTTATGAAGATTTGTATTCTTACATTTTTTTTGTTGCTTCAGCAAGTGATTTGATTTTAGCGAGTTCAGTTATTGCAGATGCCTCTTTGGTGATTTATGATGTTTGTGGATGTTTCTAGATCATTCTCTATCTATGTTGCACATTTTCATTGATCATGGTGCTTGTGATTGGAGAATTTATCTTGCATGTTCATTTTTTTCATGTTCCTAACCGACAGGGTGTTGTAACGTGTTGTGGATCTTTGAGGATTAATTTTTGAAAGTGGTTCGTGTTTGAGAATTTTATTTTCGGTCTTCACCATGTTGTGGCTAACCTTGGCTGATTTGCATCAATAATCTTTATTGTTTTGGGCTGACAATTTGCATTCATTTTATTATTTCATTGAGGCTAACTTGTAGTGATGTAATTTATTGTTGCAGATATATAAGAGGGATTTTTTTTATCATTTGAAGTGATGATTATGTGAAGTGTGCGAGTCCTATGTGTGAATAGTGTTTAGATCTTTCGAAGGCAGAAGTAGAGTGTGAAGAAGAGTGACCAAAGTGTGAAGAAGTGTTCATGTGCTTAATCGAAACTGTAATCAAGCATTAGTAGATGCTATTTTTCTAAGTTGAAATCCTATGGATGTAATTCAATCTTTTGTAATATAGTGTGTCTTCCTTTGGGCAGTAAGTCTTGTTGTAATTGAGTAGTGAGATCTAGGTAGTGCACCTAAATGCATGTTCATTCCCCATTCATATTTCCTTATACTTTTAACATGGTATAATCTTTTGGACTGACCTCTAGTGTGGTTTTTCCCCTAACAAGGTTTCCACGTAAAAAATCTAGGTGTTATGTGTGTTTTTTATGTGTTGTTGATTTATGCTTTCATGCTTATGGATAAAATTTGAGAATAAGGTTAATAAGTTGAATAAGTTTGGAATTATGTAAAAACTCATTCACCCCCCTCTAAGTTGTCTTCCCTTGTGTTTCCAACAAAAGAACATGCATGAACTAAACAAGAATCCTTTGAACATTCTTTTGCATGTTGCATTTTGCATTTATATCTAGCCACCTTGCATAACATATCTTGCATGCCTATGGTGCCATTGCATTTGTTCATGAGTTCTAAGTAGACAAGCTTTGCTTGTCTCATGAAGCAAGAAATGACATTTTCCTTTGTGGAGCCTTATTAAAGTTATTAGGAGGTATAACTTTGATATGGTTGAGCTAGAAGCCCATTTTGAGGCATGAATTTTCCCCATAGCCACCTATATGTTTGTGAGTACATACTAGTCATGAGTGTATGTTTCTCACCTTTTGGACCTTCTCACCTGGTGGACAGCCATGAGTTATGTCACCCCAGAGTGAGTATGTATTTCTTGTTGCAAACAGATAGCCTAGATCTGATCCACAATTGGCTGGAAAAATGATCAAAGCTTCCTTTCATTCCATTTCATCATTTTCATGTGTCTTCCTTTATGATTATTTTGGCTTTCCATGGAATCTTCATCCTAGGGGCTTGATCATCCCTCTTGATTATTGTTGTCTCATCTTACTGGAATGAGTGCATTTGGATCCCTCTCAATGTGCATGTTGGGATACTTTAGTGTGAGTTTGAAGCAAGTTCATCCTCTTACTTAAGTGGGGGCTTAATGTGTTACCAAAAAATGTATAGTTGAAATTTTTATGCTCACTTGAGTCTTTCTTATGGATTTTGGCTTGATTTTTCCTAGATTTAATGTTGTAATGTGGCCAACATATTCACATTAGGTCTTGGACCCTTGAGAATCATTAAGACTTCTAGGATGTATTGCAAAGGTGTTGTGAAGTGTTGTAACCAAATTTCACACTTTTCTAGGACCCTTTCATTGCGATTCATTTAAATATCCGCTTTTTATCACTTACCAAGTATTATTTCAAAGTTTTTAAAAGAGTTGTAACAAACTCTCATGATTTTCTAGACTTTTCATCACTAAATCAACCCTTTCCTATGTTTAAATGACCCCTTAATGCACTTTCTAGCCTTACTTAAGTGTATTTTTTAGCATATTACCGTTAGACCTTATTTAATGCATTTTAATTTCTGACACCCAACAAAATTGCCCTGGTGGGACCAAGTCATCACCTAGGGTGACTTAGTCCCACTAGGCACAAAAATCAAAATAATTTTAATTTTTTGACAAGATTTTATTCTCTTACCCTTGAGGTCAATCTATGATGTGTTATTTTTGAGAAATATTAGAAAATCAAGTATAAATAAGGATTTTTCTCTCATTTTAACACCCCCAAAAAAATTCATTCAAGCACTCTAAGCATAATTAACATCCATTGGAGCACTTCATTGCATATCTCTAGATTTACACAGCAAGGGTTTGGTATTGCATGTTGTTCATGATTACCAAATTGCATGTTGTTGTATTTATCATTCTCTTCTAATTTTATTTTATTATCTAGGGCTTGATTACCAAAGCGGGGTTTGACCAAGGAAAACTCGTATACTCTAACCCTTAACCCGTTTTCCCCTCTTTGCATGTGTGTTTGTAGGTCTTGTATGTAGATTTTCAAAAGAAAGTGTTAAAAAGGTGTTTTCAATCCATCAAAGTCATCAAAGTAAAAAATCTCTAATTGAATCTTGGAGACCAATTTCAACCGTTTTCTACAAAATGGACCAGACACCTATTAGAAAAGAAAGAGCAGACCAAAAGCTACAAAGTATTGTCCTAGATTCCAAGAATTCCCAGGTGGACTAAGTCACCATCTGTGGTGAATTAGTCCCATTGAGGCCTGAAAGTGGTTTTGTATTTCTGAGTACCCATTTGTAGATTCCTATTTTGATAGATTTTCCTCAAAACTAGACTAAGTCACCTAGCTTGGCATAAGTGTCCCAGTCATCATTTCCAGTCAACTCTATAGGATTCCAAAGCGTCTCTGCATCAAAAATTAGATTCTAGGTGCACCTCTCTAATTGTGTTAAATTCTATTATCATTTACTTATAGTCTTAGGTGTTTTTGCATACATCACTGTGTTTTACAACACTTTGCATTTGTTACTTTTAACATTAATAAATCATTTATTTTTTAGTTTATTCCATTAAACATCATATTAAGATACATTTCATCCCTATCTTGAGTGTAGAAATTAGCATTTTGGGTCCACTTCTCTCCTTCTAGATGAAAAACCCTAGAAGAGTTAGAGAACCTTGGATACCAAAATTGGTGTCCACATTTTGGTGAACCTAACATGAAATACTAGCAAGACAAGATACATGATCATGAAATGACAAGAACCTAATTAGATTCATTCAAGCAACTATGTCTACACTCAAAATCAATGCAAGGATTAGTGAGGTGTGTCACCAAAAAGTGGACACTAAAATTGTCACATACTAAATCTAAATGACATGCATACCATTAATGAAAGTGTATGAAATCATCTATGTTTACTTGAAATGTGGACACCGATTTTGGGTATCCAAGGGTTCTCTAACTCTTCTAGGGTTTTACACCTTAAAAGGAGAGAAATGGACCCAAAATGTGTAATGTCTACACTCAAAATCAATGCAAGGATGGATGAAGTATGTCTAAATGCAATAAACTAATAAAATGAATGACTTATTAATGCAATACCTAAGAAATAAAAAGTGTTTAAAACATAGTGATGTATGTAAAAACACCTAGAAATGGAGGTAAATTGTAACAAAAATTGATGAAACTAAAGGTGTGCACCTAGAGGCTGAAAAAGGATGGAATGAGGGTTTGGAATCTTGAAAAAATTAATGTAGAAGCCAATTAGGACATGTGTGCCAATCTAGGTGACTTAGTTCCAAATTTGGAAAATTTTCTTTGGAACCCATTATGGCCAAATGAGTATCCAAATCTACATAAACCTTTGAAAAATAGGTTCAGTGGAACTAAGTCATCAATGTTGGTGACTTAGTCGACTTACAAATTTCTTAGAATTCGAAAGTGGAAATGGAAACCCTCAGTTTTCACTTCAGTTCGTGACAGGTTTCTGATTCTAAAAATCTGATTTTTAGGCCTGAAAGTCACCTTCTATTGATATTTTGATCTATCCAACTAGGGAATGACTTCAATAAGTTTGCAACTTATTCTTTAATGATCTCCAAGTCTCGAAAGTACCTAAATCTGTAAACACACAAAGAAGAAAGAGAAATGTTGAATATTAGGGAATAGGGGTTTGCCTCGGTCAAAACCCTTTTAGGTAATTAAACCAAAATGAAGACATAAGATGAAGCATGAACATGAAATAATGGAATTAGTACATTGCTATGATCATTTATCTTGAATTGTTGCAACAATGGATGAAGAATCTTACTCTTGAATGCCTTAGAAAGCTATCTTGATCACTTAGAATGCAAAAATCCTAGCTTGCTTGACTTGACAACATGGATGAATGATGGATGAATAATGAATTAATTAGGAATTAGGGTTAAATTTCTCCCTCTATAGAGAAGAGTTAAGTGAATGGCTAGAATAAGGATTATGATCAAGGGCCAAGATTAAATTAGAAGATAATTTAATCAAGGGTGGAGGTTAATTGAGAGAAGAAAGACATGGATAGATGAAGGCTTGAGATGGAAGAGAAGATTAGCACAAAAAAAGAGGTTGTTCAAGAAAATTAAATAATAAATATTATTTAATTTAGGTGGCCAACATAGGAGAAATAAATATTTTGTTAATTTTATTTATTTCAAAAGAAATGTGAGAACAAATTATATAATTAAATAATTAAGAATAATTATTTAATTGAGGAGATAAATAAAGGATAAATAATTAAATAAATATAACATTTATTTAATTATAAAGAGAAAAGGCTAATGAATAATTAAATAATTAAAATAATTATTTAATTATAGAAGAGGGAAAATCTAATTTTTGAATTAAAATAATATTAGACTTAACTGGTTAAAAGGAGTCTAGAAAAGGATGAAAGTGGCTTACAACACTTTACAACACCTTGACAAGACATTTTTTAATGCATTTGCAAGGGTCCAAGACCTAATGTGGATGTGTAAATCACATCACAACATTAGACCAATGCCTAATTGAGTCCAATTTACCATCACACTTTCTGGTAACACATTAAGCCCCCACTTTAGTGAGAAGATGAACTTGGTTCAAACTCACACTAAAGTAGACATTCAAGAGGGGTCTAATCATACCAATGCAGATGGTCTAGGATAATAAAGATGAAGGAAGAGGTTAAGCCCCCAAGATCCAAGATCCTAAGTCAAACCAACATAAGCCCAAGAGGAATTGCACAAGGTGAATGATTTGTAGCAAGACAAGATACATGATCATGCAACGACAAGCACTAAAGGAAGGGAAAATGAGGTGGATCAAAGATGCTCTCACTCTAGGGCCACATAACTTCAGGTCATTCATGGGATGAGTTGTCCCAAAGAAGTAGTTTAGTGATAAATTCATGCCAGTGTGTTGGCTTCCCATTATACAAACCATACCAAAGTTATCCATTTGATAACTTTGATAAGTAACCACAATGAAAATACTTTTTGTAAAAAAAATTGAATGTAATGTAAAAAAATTGTTTAAAGGGAATTTTTTTTGGTTCATATAAGGTCTTCTTCTTCTGTAGCATTGTGCCTAATGTCTCCAAGAGAGGAAAAGTCAAAGTGTCAAATCATTGCCCATGGGATGCCTCATTTGCATCATGTCATGCCAATTGATTGTACACTCTTAGATGACATCAAACCCAATGACACCACCAAGGAGAGGACACATCACAAAACTTAAAAATCACCTCATGAATTTTGCAAAAATATGTCATCTATGTATGCCCCCACTTTAAAATAGTTGCTACACCATCACTGTGAGAAATTGCTTCAAAGTAGCAAATGATAAATGGTAACATGAAAGAAGACATGAGAGCCAACTTGGAAAGCCCTATGCCAAGTCATATGTTTATGAATTTAGCTACATCATGAATGAGTATGTCACATGCAAGTCAATTTAGGACATTCCATCCACATCCCAAGCTTGCTCTTATATGTTCATGAAAGGTTAACGACTATCCAAGAGAGACAACGACAAGTGTCATACAGGGATAAGGATTCCTAGCCCCTTGCCCCCCCTGAGTGTAGCACAAGGGTGAGGCATGAATGGATGATGATATATTGCTCCTTGCGATGAATGTAAAAAATGCAATAGTAAGTATTTTATAATCCTACAACTATTACATGGCAAGGATCAACAACTAATGTTATTTAGTTTGATAAGTAAACAAGGTTTTGGCTTGATACATGTTTAATGAGATGTCTATGAGTTTAGGATATACCAAGGTTATAGTTGTCTTGGAAGAGTCTTGTGTGATAGTATTGATGTTGAGTGAAGGTTTATTTGATGGGTTGATTTCTATGAAAGGGTATGTAGAGGATCATGATGGGCCAAAAAGTGGTGATATGATGGGTATGTGGCTAACGGCATTTTTTTAACCCAAAATTGATGAAACAAAAAGGGATTTTAAAAGAGATTCTCAACTTTCCAACAATATAAATTATGCTTTAGTTTGAATTTAATAAATTATTATTATTCATTTTCTATTTGAATTACAACTATAGTCCTGATTGATAGGGTGGCTGAAAAACATCTATAGCTTTTAAACAGTATCACATTTTTTGAATTGAAAACATTTGTCACATTCTATGCTTCACATACTATAGGATTAAAAAAATAAATGAATGTCATGAATTTTTGACAAAGTTAAGGTGGTTAGACATATGAGTTTTTATATTTTTTAAAAGTTGTAATAAAAAAATCATAACTAATTATTTAATTGGAAAAAAATTACAAAAAAATATGCATCACATCAGGATATGAGTCCTCTACTTATATCTAAAATATTATCATTTTATTGTGGTTATGGTGGTCAAACCAACACCTACTTATTTTTTCCTTGAAATTCAAATGCTACTGCATTGAAATTTGAAATTTTCACCAAATAGATTTAAAAAATAAACCTAGTAGTTTACAAACTACATTCAATTTGCTATAGATTCTATTCTTACATATTTTTGAAATAATATAGATAACTTATTTAAATTTTATTTCAAGTTGCCTAACTTTGATTTTTCTGAATTTATCCGCCACTTAAGGGCCTATTTTTTCCATGATGATCCTGTACATACCTGAAAGGACAATCACCAAGACCATGATTTGGTTCTTGTGTTGTAGACTCTAGAGGAGTATGGAGACTTTGTTTGATAGAATCACATCCTTTCTTAGGTTTCTTCATAATTATTTCAAGTTCGAGGTTGGCTTTGATTGTATACACTTTGTCAAATATGTGAGAAATGTCATTGTAACTTGGTTGGTATGAAATACTATTCTTAGGTGGGTAAAGGATGAGTTTGGGTTGGTTTTGAGTTTGTTTCTTATGTGATGGTGGGTAAAAAATTAGAGGATTCTTTGGATGTCCCACGGGGTATGTAGGAGGTTCATTGATCGAGGGGAATCTAATGGATGCTTGCACATTCATAACTTTGGTGGTCTTGGTTTGATGTATCCTTAAGGAAGACATATCATTTTCTTCCACCATAATAGTCTTCCTAGGAGGAGAATTTGTAGGAGAATGAAAATACAAATGTTCTTGATGTTCAAGGATTGGTTCTTTTAAAATTACGTCATTACAATTAGGGGAGTGAGTAATGGTTGAAGTGTCTTGTTCCATAAGATTCTCATGTTTCTCATCAATTGGATCTTGTAATGCCATAATATCGTCTTCACTAATAGGAGAGATATTAGGAGATGGGGAAATTTTATTTTAATGTGTACTAATGATTGGATCCTTTAGCTCAAATAAACCCTTCCAAATGTTAGGAACATTAGGAAGGAGAGAAATAATCCTATGACTCTCAATTATTGGACATGATCATTCATGATTGTATCCTTATTCATTAAAACATTTGCAAAAGTAGGGGAGGTGTTGGGAGATGAATGAAGACTAGGTAAAGTGGTGGCAATTAATTCATCTTGTATTGTTATATTATCATCCCAAGGGGAATGAGGAGAAGGACAAACAAGACCTTCATGATGCTCAAAAATTGTAACTTCTTTTGCCAAGATACCTTCAACACTCAAAGGAGAGTTATTGAGAGAAGTACAATTATGATCATCAGGGTTATCTATGTTTGTATTTTCTTCTAACACATCATCCTCATAAATAGGAGAGATAGGAGGGGGTGTAAGTTTAAGAAAATGTTTGCATTTGCACTCTCTTTTACTAAGAGACTATCATAACTAGGGAATGCATTGTATGAATGACTAACATGCTTGTTAACTAAATTTCTCTTTGCAAACTTGGAAAGGATAGATACTAACACGTTTGAATAAAAATCTATGCAAATTCAAAATGGAATGTAAAAGGCTAAATGGAAAAGAAAATTTTTAGAGGATAGTTGACTGATTATGCTATGTAACAATGTGGGAATGCAAATTTGAAATTAAGCTAGATTTGATGAAATGCATGTTATTAAAACTCAGCTAACTGATACAGATATGTTAATCATAGTAAACAAAAGCTTAAAAATAGGGTTTTTAGTTCTGTAAATGACAATTTCAAGGCTGAATAGGGACTAAGTTGCCCAAGGTGGCGAATTAGTCCTAGTAGGGATATTTTTGATGTATTTTGATGTTTTCTATGTTGTAAGATGTAGACCTAGGATGCCAATGCAAAATTTTATAAAATTTCAATGATTTAAGATGCAAAAATGCAACCTATTATGCACTTTTACTAATGCAAAATTTAAAACCCTAGAATGAAACTTAACTAATGCAACATGCAATGCAAGCTAATTCTAGAATGATGACTCCAAAATCAGAAAAATGGACCTAGAATGCATAATTTCTATGCTCAAAATCAATGCAAGGATGGATGAAGTATGTATAAATGCAATAAACTGATAAAATGAATGACTTATTAATGCAATACATAAGAAATGCAAAGTGTTTGAAAACACAGTGATGTATGCAAAAACACCTAGAAATGAATGTAAATTGTAATAGAAATTGATGAAATTGAAGGTGTGCACCTAGAGGCTGAAAAAGGATGGAATGAATGTCTAGAATCCTAAAAAACCTAATGCAGAAGCCAACTGGGACACTTGTGCCAATTTGAGCGACTTAGTCCTAGATCTAGAAAAATTGCTTTAAAACCCGTTTCAACCAAATGGGTATCCAAATCTGTAGAAACCTCTAAAAAATATGTTCATTGGTACTAAGTCACCACTATTGGTGACTTAGTCCACTTCTTAATTTCTGAAAATTCAAAAGTGGAAATAGAAACCATCAGCCTACACTTCGGTTCTTAACAGGTGTCGGATTCTAAAACTCTGATATTCGGGCCTAAAAGTGACTTTTTGTTGATATTTTGACCCAGCCAATAAGGATATGACTTCAATGACTTTTCAAATTATTCCTCAATGATCTCCAAGTCTCCAAAGCACCTAAATTTGCAAACACACAAAGAAAGAAAGAGAAATGTTAAATGTTAAGGAATAGGGGTTTTCCTTGGTCAAGCCCCTTTTAGGTAATTAAACCAAAATGAAGACATAAGATTAGGCATGAACATGAAATAATGGAATTACACCTTCCATGATTATTGATCTTGAATTGCTAAACAATGGATCAAGAATCTTACTCTTGAATTCTTAGAAAGCTATCTTGATGACTTAGAATGCAAAACCCTAGCTTGCTTGACTTGAAAAAATGCATGAAAGATGGATGAATAATGAATTAATTATGAATAGGGTTAAATGCATCCCTTTAGTAGAGAAGAGTTAAGTGAATGGATAGAATAAGATCATGATTAAGGGCCAAGATTAAATTAGAAGATAATTTAATCAAGGGTGGAGGTTAATTGAGAGAATAAAGACATGGATAGATAAAGGCTTGAGATGGAAGATAAGATTGGCATAGAAAAAGAGGTTGATGGAGAAAATTAAATAATAAAGATTATTTAATTTAGGTGGTTTACATAGGAAAAATAAACAAAATATTAATTTTATTTATTTGAAACAAAGGTCCAAAACAAATTATATAATTAAATAATTAAAAATTATTATTTAATTGGGGAGATAACATTGAATAAATAATTAAATAAATATAACATTTATATAATTATAGAGGGAAAAGTTAATGAAGAATTAAATAATTAAAATAATTATTTAATTATAGAAGAAGAGGGAAAAGCTAACTTTTGAATTAAAATAATATTAGACTTAAATGCTTAATAATAGTCTATAAATGTATGAAAGTGATTTACAACACTTTATGACACCTTTACAAGACATTGTTTAATGCATTTGGCATGGTCGAAGACCTAATGTGGATGTGTAAAACACTTCACAACACTAGAGCAAGGCCTCACTGAGTCCAATTTATCATCAATTATGCCCAAATCAAGCAAGGTATACACTTTTTGGAAACACATTAACAATTTTACATCTGGTTCACCAAAATGTGGACACTGCTTTTGGGTATCCAAGGGTTCTCTAACTCTTATAGGGTTTTTCACCTTAAAAGGAGAGAAATGGACTGAAAATGCATAACGTCTACACTCAAAATCAATGAAAGATGGATGAAGTATGTCTAAATGCAATAAAATAATAAAATGAATGAATTATTAATGCAATAGCTAAGAAATGCAAAGTGTTTCAAAACAAAGTTATGTATGAAAAAGCACCTAGAAATGAAGGTAAATTGTAACAAAAAATGATGAAAATGAAGGTGTGCACCTAGAGGCTAAAAAAGGATGGAATGAGGGTTTGGAATCTTGAAAAACTTGATGTAGAAGCTAGCTAGGATATTTGTGCCAGTTTGGGTGACTGAGTCCCAAATTTGGAAAAATTGCTCTAGAAACTATTTCAGCCAAATGGGTATCCAAATCTACAAAAATGTCTGAAAAATAGGTTCAGTGGATCTAATTTTCCACTACTGGTGACTTAGTTCACTTTTGAATTTTTTAGAATTCAAAAGTGGAAATGAAAAACCCTCTATCTGCACTTCAATTCTTGATAGGTGTCTGATTCCAAAACATTAATTTTTGACCATGAAAGTGACTTTTTGCTAATATTTTGACCTAGCCAATAAGGAGATGACTTCAATAACTTTTCAACTTATTCTTCAATGATATCCAAGTATCTAAATTACCTAAATCTACAAAAACACAAAGAAAGAAAGAGAAATATTGAATGTTAGGGAATAGGGGTTTGCCTTGGTTGAACCCCTTTTAGGTAATTAAACCAAAATGAAGACACAAGATGAAGCATGCACATGAAATAATGGAATTAGTACATTTCCATGATGATTGATCTTGAATTTCTACAAGAATGGATGAAGAATCTTACTCTTGAATTCCTTAGAAACCTATCTTGATGACCTAGAATGCAAAAACCCTAGCTTGATTGACTTGAGAACATGCATGAAGGATGGATGAATAATGAATTGATTATGAATTAGGGTTAAATCTATCCCTTTATAGAGAAGAGTTAATTGAATGGCTAGAATAAGGATCATGATCAAGCACCAAGATTAAATTAGAAGATAATTTAATCAAGGGTGGAGGTTAATTGAGAGAAGACATGGATAGATAAAGGCTTGAGATGGAAGATAAGATTAGCACAGAAAAAGAGGTTGTTAGAGAAAATTAAATAATAAAGATTATTTAATTTAGGTGGCAAACATAGGAGAAATAAAGAGGTTATGACACAGGTTCAACAAAATTTGGACACTGATTTTAGGTATCCAAGTGTTCTCTAACTCTTCTATGGTTTTTCACCTTAAAAGGAGAGAAATGGACCCAAAATGTATAATGTCTAGACTCAAAATCAATGCAAGGATGGATGAAGTATGTCTAAATGCAATAAAATGATAAAATGATAGACTTATTAATGCAATACCTAAGAAATACAAAGTTTCTGAAAAGATAGTGATGTATACAAAAACACCTAGAAATGAAGGTAAATTGTAACAAAAATTGTTGAAACTGAAGGCATTCCATAGAAAAATGGCCCCTTGTCATTTTCATGGCCTTTTAGGTCTTTTTTCATGGTGTTGGAAATATGTTGCTCTGATTTTATATTGTAACATGGCTTGAACATGCTTATTTAGGTACTAAAATTCTAAGAATGACGTCTTGTGAAGGTGTTGTGAAGTGTTGTAAGACATTTCTACATTCTTCTAGACTCTATTAATTACAATTCACCTAAAAATACCCTTTTATTCATCAACAAGTCCTATTTTGAAGTGTTGTAAAGTCTTGTAACAAGCTTTCATGCTTTTGTAGGAATATTTTCACTATTTATCCCTTTCTCATGCTTTATTTGGTCCCTTTATGCCCTCATATGAATTAATTAAGTGTTATTTTGAGTATTATTGTAACAAATAACATTAAATACAACATATTTCCTAATACACATTTTTAGGTCCTAGGTGGGACCCATTCACCATGGGTGGTGAATGAGTCCCCCTTGTCCCCAAATTCAAAATATTTTAAATTTTCTTTTGGGATTTTATTCAAAATCACTTGATGTCGGCCTATGATGAGGTATGAATGGGTAGCTAAGGCACAAGCATGTATAAATATGTTATTTTCACCTCATTTTGACATATCTTATCTTCTAATCTTTAATCTCTCATTCATCTCTTAATCTCATTCACATCATTCATCAAGCAAGTTAGGGATTTCACATTGCAAGTCATCAATTTAGCTTCCTAAGAAATTCAAGGGTTGAATCTTCTTGTTATGTTGTAGAGTTTCAGGATCTAACATCATGGCAAGGTAATCTATTCCACTATTACATTTTTCATTCCTTTATTTCATCATTTTGGTTTAATTACCTCAATGGGGTTTGACCAAGAAAAACCCCCCTGCCTTAACAATCAATATTTCTCTTTCTCTTCTTGTGTGTTTGCAGATTTAGGTCCTTTGGAAGCTTGGAAATCATTGAAGATGAAGTTGCAAGGTTGTTAAATTCCTCTTTTCATTCAATAATTCAAATAATCGACAAAAAGTCACTTTCAGACCTGAATCCGATAATTTCATAAGCAAACACCTATAGGAAGAAAAAGTGCAGATCTAGCTCCACATAATCTATTCCTAAATTTGTACATTTATGTAGGTGGACTAATTTTCCACCCATGTGGAATGAGTCCCATCTATAGGCCTGAAAAGAGGTTTTGTCAGAATTTAGCTCCTAGCTGTCAAAAACTTGTTTCCTAGACTTTTCATCAAAAGCAGGATTGATTCGCCATGCATGGTGAATCAGTCCTACTGGCCATTAATAGTGACTTCTGGAACATTCCAAAACCTTCCAGTGACAATAATCTACCTCTAGGTGCACTATGTTTAGTTTCATCAATTTATGTTTTCATTTGTTTAGGTTTCTAGCTCATATTTGCAATCAACACTATGTTTTCCAACATCTTTCATTAGATTAGTTTACATTCACTTATTTTAATTTGTGAGAATTCAAACATATCCACACACACTTCACATCAGTATCCCATCCATCCTTACATTGACCTTGAGTGAAACATTGTGCATTTTGGTCCAATCCTTCCCCTTTTAGGTGCAAAACCTTAGAAAAGACAAATGAAGGATTCCGGTACCAAAATACTTTGTTTCAGAAGGTGTACACTTGGAGGCTGAAAAAGGATGGAATGAGGGTCTAGAATCCTAAAAAAATTGATGCAGAAGTTAACCGGGAACTTGTGCCAATCTCAGCAACTTGGTCCCAAATCTCAAAAAATTGCTCCAGAACCTATTTTGGCCAAATGGGTATCCAAATCTACAAAAACCTCTAAAAAAAGGCTCAGTGTGACTAAGTCACCACTGTTGATGACTTAGTCCACTTTTCAATTTTTGAGAATTTGAAAGTGGAAACAAAAAACCTCATTATGTACTTCAGTTCTTGACAAGTGTCCAATTCTGAAACTCTAATTTTCAAGCCTGAAAGTGACTTTTTGTATATATTTTGACCTTCCCAATAAGGATATGAATTCAATAAGTTTTCAACTTATTCTTCCATGATATCTATGTCTCCAAAGTACCTAAATCTACAAACACGCAAAGAAAGAAAGAAAAATATTGAATGTTAGGGAATAGGGGTTTGCCTCAGTCAAACCCCTTTTAGGCAATTAAACCAAAATGAAGACATAAGATGAAGCTTGAACATCAAACAATGGAATTATTAGCTTGCTGCGATGATTGATCTTGAATTGTTATAACAATGGATGAAGAGTCTTACTCTTGAATGCCTTAGAAAGCTATCTTGATCACTTAGAATGCAAAAACCCTAGCTTGCTTGACTTGACAACATGCATGAATGATGGATGAATAATGAATTAATTATGAATTAGGGTTAAATGTCTCCCTTTATAGAGAAGAGTTAAGTGAATGTCTAGAATAAGGATCATGATCAAGGGCCAAGATTAAATTAGAAGATAATTTAATCAAGGGTGGAGGTTAATTGAGAGAAGAAAGACATGGATAGATAAAGGCTTTAGATGGAAGATAAGATTGGCATAGAAAAAGAGGTTGTTGGAGAAAATTAAATAATAAAGATTATTTAATTTAGGTGGCCAACATAGGATAAATAAATAAAATATTAATTTTATTTATTTCAAAATAAATGTGAGAACAAATTATATAATTAAATAATTAGAAATAATTATTTAATCTGGGAGATAAAGAAAGGATAAATAATTAAATAAATATAACATTTATTTAATTAAAGAGAGAAAAGGCTAATGAATAATTAAATAATTAAATAATTATTTAATTATAGAAGAAGAGGGAAAAGCTAATTTTTGAATTAAAATAATATTAGACTTAAATGCTTAAGAATAGTCTAGAAAAGTATGAAGAATAAGTACTTCAGAGATTTAGGTACTTTAGAGACTTGGAGATCATTAAAGAATAAGTTTCGAACTTATTGAATTCATCTCCTTGTTGGCTAGGTAAAAATATCAACAAAAAGTCACTTTCAGGCCCAAATATTAGAGTTTTCGAATCAGATACCTGTCAAGGACTGAAGTGTACACCGAGGGTTTCCGTTTCAAATTTCAAATTCTCAAAAATTCATAAGTGGACTAAGTCACTAATAGTGGTGATGTAGTCCCATTGAACCTATTTTTTGGAGGTTTCTATCGATTTGGATATCCATTTGGCTAAAATGGGTTCCAAAGTAGTTTTTCAAGATTTGGACCTAGATTGACACAAGTGTCCTAGTTGGCTTCTGCATCAGGTTTTATAGGATTCCATAACCTCATTCCATTCTTTTTCAACCTCCAGGTGTACACCTTCACTTTCATCAATTTATGTTACAATTTACCTTCATTTCTAGGTGTTTTTGCATACATCAATGTGTTTTCAAACATTTTTCATTTCTTAGGTATTGTATTAATAAGTCATTCATTTTATTATTTTATTGCATTTAGACATACTTCATCCATCCTTGCATTTATTTTGAGTGTAGAAATTATGAATTTTGGGTCCATTTCTCTCCTTTTAAGGTGAAAACCACTAGAAGAGATAGAGAACACTTGGCTACCCAAAATCAGTGTCCATAGGATGATGATTTCTAAAGAAATTGTGGAGCAATTTTTTTCTCTAAATATATGTATTTTTTCTCTTTGTTCTTTTGGCCCCAAGGTTCTTATATTTTTGTATTTTGTTATTTTCCTTTCCATGTGTCACACTGGTGCATCATTTTGGAGGTTGCGGGTTACTATTAGCTAAATGGTGCACAATGGTGCCACGTAGTGGCTGCATGACCTTTTTAAATATTGCATTACCTTTAAGGCCTGAAGCTAGATGCATGGCCACCTTGTGGGGATTTTCCACAAGTCACATAGATTTTGAAGAATTCCCACCAACATGCCACATGACCCATGTTTCAACAGGTGGGGTCTCTTCACTATTGGGAGCATTGTCTTTGTGAATGCTGCTAGGTACTGAGGTTTTTTTTCTCCTTCAATCATATCATAAAAACTTCCATTTAACAATGCCATTAATCCTTGTAGCCAATAGGATTATATTTTATCAAGCATTACAACATAAAAGGGAATCTCCATTAGGGTTTTTGTTTTGGTGGTGGAGAGTGTTCTATGCTTATAAGCTTCTCTTGTTCTATAAAAGGTAATTTCCATCAGACTCTCCATAAATATATAGATACATATATAAAGTAGGGGTGTAGAATATTTCTTACAAGACTCTCATTGCTTTGTAGTAATTTTGTAATCAATTTCAAGATAATTATCTAAATCTATTATTTGACCTTAGAATTTTTGTATTTCTCTATAAGAGAAAGTAACAAAAGAAGAAAAATTGTATTAGATTGTGCACATACAACCTCTATTCTACATTTTATTCTCTATTTATGTATTCTAAATGCTCTTTGTCACTTTATTTTTGGATATAGTCTTAATAATTGGTTCTTAGTTATAGATTCTAAGTTCTTCTAACTTAGACTTGAAGGAATTGAACCATGTTATGATACTCTTTCATTTCCTATTGAAATTATGTTAGATTTCATATTATGTTGTTGGGATAGAATAGTTCTATAAGGGTCTAAAATATCTTGTTCAAGCTTAATTTTTCTATATTTTGTTGAACCTTAATTAGTGCTTCCCATATGAGGATTTGAATGACTTATTTGTGCTTGTATAAGCCTTAGTTTTTCATTCTCCTTTAAACAATGAAGGGTCTATGGCATTCTATGTTTTTTTATTATCAAAATTAGGAACTTATTGGGGTTTTGAAATTTTGTAAAACTTTTCCATGCATCACCTTAGTTAAGTATTATTCCAACATTTCCTTCTCCCTATCCCTAAACACAAAGGAAGAGTCATCTTCTTAAAATTACTAAAGGTTATTCAATAAAGCACAAGAAGGCCCCCCATTCACTAAATTTCACATAAAGTTGTTTGGAGAAGTTCAAGCTTTCATGATCAATAGTTCTTTTTTTTTTGGCATGCCTGGTGTGACTATGATCTTTCACAACATGTGATTGTTGGAAGAAGGAGAAGAAGGAGATTGTTGGAAGTCTTGTACTATTGTCAATATGGCCATGAATTGCATATTATTTCTTGATCTAGTGTTCTCAATTATGTCAAAATTGATATGATTAGCTTAGTATGATTTGGAAGCACTGCTAAAGAAATGTGTATAGAATAAGTTGGTTTGATAAATATCGTTGTACAAAAAATTAGCCAAGTAATTCTACTTATTGTTTTCTAGTTCAATGTGTTAGCTTTTGGGTTCACACTTAATTGCACTATGTGAACTCACTTTCTGCTTTCAACCATATTTTGAAGTTTATTAGATTTAGGGAAAATCAATATTTTGTGATGTTTTGTGAAATATGCTAGAAGTTATGCATGACAGAGTTTAGCTCTATGTATCATAGTAATTTCTTTGTTTATTATATTAGCGTGGGAGGTTCAACATTTCATTGAGAATAATTATATTGTGATGTGGTTCTAAAGCTAGACTCCCTAATTTCAGCTAAGTTTGAATTTGAAGAAAGATCAAGTCTTGAAGTCGCTTATATGAAGAAGTGTATGTATGACTGAAAATTTTGTGATTAGGTCCAATTCCTAGCTGACCTAATATATGATATGTGTTGTGAAGATTAAATATACATTGTAGATGTTTTTAAGGTCTCTTTTAGGTTCGTTCCAACCTAAATTAAGTATAACACATTTGATTTAAGCATGGGGATGGTTGTTGAATCATGTGTAGAGCCAACATAGCTATTTTTGAATTATTTTTTCTTAAATCTAATTAGGTCAATCTAATCGATGTATGCAAATTTAATTGGGTATTTATATGTAATAAATTTTTGAGTTGTAAGAAGGATGAGAAGGAATAAGTGGAAAATAAGATGAAAAATGTCTCATACAATGTGAACATGAAAATTCATAGGTGTGAGATCAGAATAAGGACAAAATTATTGAGCAATTGCTTAGAAGAAAAGTAGTACTTTATATTTAGAGCTTCAAAGGAACTAAAATTTAGCATAAGGTGTACTTTTATCAACTCACTTTTTGGCTAATTAGCCATATTTGTTTTGTATCTAATACTATGTATGAGACTTTTTAAGGATAGTGTGTCTTGGAAGTAAGCCCTTGTAATATACTATATCTAGATACAATATATTGTGAGCTAATCCTCACAATAGTTTTTCCATTTTTGTGTTTTCCACATAAAAATCTTGGTGTTCATGTGTTATGTGACTTTGTGTATGATTCATGCTTTCATACTTGATTTTTGTTAATATGTTTTGGTGATTAGATAAGATGCATTCAAAAGTTTAATAGAATATTAATTCACCCCCCACTCTTAGTATTTTGGGTGTTCAACACTAGGTATAAGAGCTTGGTTACTTTAGAAAATCTTAATAGCTTGAGGAAGATCTTGGAAGTTTGAACACATGGCTAACAAAAAGTTTCCAATTCCTTTGGAAGAAGTATATGAAATTGAATATGAAGATGATTGTATGTTTAAAATGGAAGAACTTAAAGTTGCTCTTGAAGATCTTGAAAAATTTGAAAATGAGAATAAAACTCTAAAGGAAAGCCTAGGAGAAGCAAATGAATGTGTCAAAATGCTGAGAGAAAAAAAAAAAAAATTAGAGAAAGACATAGGGAAGCCAATGCATAGTTGAAGAAAGAAAATGAAGAAATCATTAAACTAAAAGTACAAATGGAAAAAAAGGGAAGGATTGAGGAATGTTTGAATGCATTGGTACAAATAAAGATTGAATAATGCTCAAGAATTGAACAAGAAGGGGTAAATCTTAGGCCTGATCTAGAAAAGCCAAGAATACATGAGGAGAAATTTTAAATAAGTACTAAAATGCTTGATGAATTGATTACAAGGTCATTTTGGTTAGAGAAGTGTTGTATACTACTTTTTTCAACAAGCCTAGACATATTTCAATAATTTGCAGAAGAAGAAATAGAAGGCAAACTAATCTAATAAAGAGGAATGAACCTGTGAAGAAAATTGAACCTAATATTGGGTGATCCCATAATAGTGGTTTTACAATTTTTGGCCAAACCGACACCTGAAATTATTATTTTAACTAAATCTTCACATTCGTGCACCTATAAGCGGCTAAACTGTGAGGAATTTGAATATGGTGCAAATTAAAGTCTCATCAAATTTTGTCTAGTAGATTCTAAAAGTATTTTTTTCAAAATTTTTGGAATAAATTGCACTTATTTTTCCATCTCCACCGAAAATTGATTTTATCGAGAAATAACATTTTTAAAAAGTGATTTACACCGTATAACGTATAACTTTTTTCCATGAAGGATAAAATTCTAATTTTTCAAATTTAGATTTGTAACTCGATATCTAGTGCTTCCACTTGTTAGATAGTTTTTTGAATATTTTTTCCTTAATCAAGTTTCAAAGTCAAACTGAATTACAATTCAGACATAGGTGGACCATATCATGCGTAACTTTTTGTATGTTAAATTTTTAATTTTTTTTTGTTGGATCAAGGACTTCAATATCTGGTGCACTCATATTTTTCAGTTTTTTTTTGATAATCTTCTATTTTTCCACATGTGAAGAACAAAGAAATTCATTTTCGATGAAAAACCTATGTTTAATAAAACTTAAAAAACAAATACATAACAAAACCAAAACATATTAAAATTATATTCATTGGATATCTTGTTCTGAGGAATACCATAATAATTTCAAATAAATTTTAAATGAATTCATTTGATCCCCCAAAACTAAATCAAAAGTGATTTTTTATCAGCATTTTGATAGGTGTAAAGGAGATGCATTTATAGGTATGGTTTAAAACTAGCGAGGTTCTATCCAAGGGGGTTTGATCTAAGGTGATTTGATCAAACCCTCTTCAATTGGAATCCTTAAAATGGAACTTTTAAGGCTTAAATCATTATATTTTCTAAAAATATGTGATTTCAGCTAAAATTTGTTCCTCTCAGGAATTGTAAACCACTATTATGACAACACCCTATGGGAATAAGGAAATGGAAAAGACATGGAGAAAGAAAGAGGATTTTGATAAAAAAGATGAATTAGGAACTTCAAATACATTTGTGCCTCCCATTAGTGTAGACAATTCACTTGAAAATTAAACCAAGGTATAGGCTTAGGGGGAGCAATAACAAAAAAATCTAAGAGCCCCCTATAAATATGAGGTTTCAAGACATGGAATGAAGATATATAATAGAAGATGAATTTCTAGAGCTCTAGAAGAAAGTTGTGGAAGATAATATTTCAATGCAGCAATTTGCAGAGCTTCGAAAGGTGTCTATGCACACAATTTTAGAAGCATCAAATTTTCAGTCCAAAGCATTTATTGTAGGGGTCAGGTCAAATCAAAGAGTTAAATATGTTTGTATGAAGGAAAATTAATTTACTAATCATCAAGACCCTAGATTAATAAGATCGAAATGTCTTCTAGAAGTTGATCATCAAGACCCTAGATTGCTAAGCTATTCAATGGGTATTTTTCCAAATCTTGCATATTGTTTTCTTTTGGAACAATAATCTAAAAGAAACTTGAATATAATGGAATTACCAAAAGTGGTAGAAAATTCACAATGACCACGTCCTATACTGAAGAGGCATTCTACTAGAGTATAGTTGGATGATCCCTTGGGTGCATTCTCTCGCACTCCCATTGGGGTTTTTGCTATTGTAGGTATTAAAGCATATATTCATGGAAAAATTGAAGATTTATAACCTATAATGTTATTTGTTTTATGGAAAAATGAGTTGGGATAAAATGATGATGATACCCTTAAACTTTAGTGCAAAACCCTATGACAAAAGATTCGACATCTTGCGAAATTTTCTGTATTTTGAAAATATGGAGAAGTATATAAGAATGGTAATGAGAATAATTCATGTTCAATCCATATGGATTGATGGAACTCACTCAATAACAAAGGAAGCAATTAAGGATGTAACCATCTTATGGTCGATAGGACTTGTTTTTGATCAAAAGTTAGTCGATGCAAATGATATAAAGGAGGAAACTGGTCCAACTCTTGAACAAAAGAAAATTACAGTGAACTCTATCACAAAATAGTTGTTACATTTGTATATATACTTATTGGTCAAAAAATTTATTAATAAAATATTGTGGGCACTCTCCCTCCCATTGCAGTTCATATGGCTCTTGATATGTTTGAGAACAATGCTGACTATGACCTTTGTGAGTTTCTCTAGAAACAATGAATGGAGAACCTAGGAGACATTAAGGAAAGGAAGAAGTGTACATTCCAGTATGGAACCCTTCTAATTTTCCTCTATCTCTACTTCCTGATAGAAGTACCAGTGGTTGGCCAAGTAAATTTGACAAATGTGGAGCCAAGTGCACATTAAATAGTAGTGTACATGAGAAATATATTGGAAGTTTGGAAGCTCAAGAAGATTCCCTTGCTACTTTATTTGGAGTATTTTAGAGTGGGGTAAATAGGATAATGAGGATTCTTAGAGAAGTTGTAAAGAGATTCAAGAGACATTACCTTTCCTGTCTCTATAGATTTTTTCTTTATTGAAGCCATCAAACCTAAAACCATTTGGATCTCATAATTGGACTATAAAGTATCTAAAGATGATTTAGTTAGCTATACAAAATCCCTTTTCGGCAGTCCTAAAGATTCTAGTAGAAAAAAGGTGAGTGCAAACATCTCCTGTAGCTCTAAGAGAGTTGGTAAGAAGAGAAACACCACAAATAATCCTTTGGTTGTTGGAAAACTCAAATAAGAAATTGTTGATATTGAAAAAGTTCATGATGCTCAACATGAGCATGAGATTAGTGTTAGGTCTGTAGAAGATAAGGTTTGGTTGAAGAAATAAAATCCCTACAAGAGGGAATCCCTGGTACAAGTGTTGATGTTTCATCATATACTATGGAAAATCTAAATCTATTAGTCAAATCGTTTAAATATTATGTCCCAGGATTGAAAAGTTGAATTGAAATTGAAACTGAGAAATGTCCTATAAGAAAGAACCTGGTGAATATCACAAAGAAATGTACAAAATTACATTAAAAGGAAATAAAATTCTTGAGAGAAGTTAAAGAAAATGTAGAAATTAAATAATAGAAATAGGGTTCCCCACCTTTTAGGAGATGGAGCACAAGGATATGGTCCTATTTCACTCTTGTTTCATTCAAGGAAACCACAAAGATCTCAATCTAATGATAGAATGTGAGAAATAGATATAAAATAGGGTGTCTTAGGGGTGTTATTGGAGATAATAAAAGGGATCACCACCAAGCTAGGGATTGGAAAGATAAGAAATGAATGTAACATGCAAAGTAATATGCAAAACCTAACCAAATGACCTAGGAAATGAAGCTAAAATGCAAAGTAAAAGAATGAGAAAGTACAAAGGTGCATCTAGAAGAACGATGAGGTTAGAAAAATAATCAAAACCCTAAAATATTTTTGTTTAATTCTCAATGCGACTCATACACCAGTCTTGGTGATTTACTCCTAGACTAGGGTTTCTATGCCAAAATTAGAATCTAACAATGGTTGATCTAATTTTATTGAAATTTAGAAAATATGCTATACTAGGACTCATATGCCACAAATGGTGAATCAGTCTCACTCTTCTTCTTAAAATGGTTAAGACATGAATCTTCACTCATATCTCTACTCTTCCTTCAACACTTTGTTTCTAGATCTAAAACCTTGATTTGTAACTTGTAGATGACTTTTCATGAAGATAAAAACCTTGTAATGACTGTGAAAACTTTCACTATTCTTGTAGCTTAATCTTCAAAGGATATTCAAGCTCCAAGACACCTAGATCTACAATAACACATGTAGATGGAGAGAAAATTGTTGATTGTTAGGAAATAGGGGTTTCCCTTAGTCAAACCCCATTTAGGTAATTAAACCTTGTGATGAAACAATGAAATATGAAATATGAACAATAATACCTTGAATGATGTCTTAGAATGTAAATTTGAAATCTAACATAAAGTAGGCATGAAGAACATAGATCTTGATCTTGAGTTGGATATGAAACAATGTTTGAAATGGATCTTCAATGCTACATCACAACACTAACTCAATAACATGCTTGATGCTTGATAACCTTGATATGATAACAGATCTTGAATTGTTGCAACAAATGATGAAGAAATTTTCCCTTTAATGCCTTATAAATGCTCTTGAATGTCCTTTAATACTCTTGTGAACTCTAATTTTCTATAAGGCATGATATCTTGAAAGTCTTAGGTGAAAATGAGTGAAATAACCTTGTATTTATACTTGTTGATGTCAAATTCCTCAAAATTACAACGCTACAAGATGACATTAGATCTAGGAGAATAAAATCCCATCAAGAATTGGAATTTAAATTAGGTTTAAGCCACATGGGACTCATACACCAGAAGTGGCATATGAGTCCCATTAGGCTAGGCTTAGGGACACATTTTTCAAGAAATGCCTAGATTAATGTGAACCTAGGATCGAGGCCCTAAAAATTAGGTGGGAATCATAAGCCCAAGGTGTTTTATGAGTGATAGATCACTAAATATAGGCCATGCAATCCAAAAATATTAATTTCTAATTGGTCATTACATATGTGTTAGGATTAATCTCAAAAAGATGCATTAACTAAAGCTTGTGGATGCAAAATAAGGCCAAATGAGGCATAAAGTAGCCCAATTAGTTAATGAAATAGTAGATTAGTGTGAAAGTGTGGTACACAATTTTATAAATCCTTAAATAAGGCACAACTAAGCCCATTTATCTTACAAGGGACCATGACTTAATGTGAATGTCTTAAACACATTACGAGACTAAATCAAGGCAACATTAGGCCTAATTTAGTTATTCCTAAATTATGTAAGGAAATGGGATACTTTTGCTATTGCCAAACTTAGCCCCCACTTTAGTTAGAGGAGGAACTCACTTCAAACTCACACTAAAGTAGACATTTCAAGAGGGGTCCAAGTGTACCAATGTGGATAGTCTAGGATGACAAAGATCAGGGGAGTGGGAAAGCCCACAAGATACTACATAAAACTAACATAAGCACAAGAGGACACACACAAGGTGTATGATATGCAACATCAAGATATGCACACATGCAATTCCAATGACTAAAATAAAGGAAAAACAAAAAATAAATAAAAAAGGGGTGGATCAAGCCTTGACCATTTGTCCAGCACAATGTGGATCAAATATAAGCTATTTGTTGAGAACACATGTTTTCTCTGAGGCAACAAAACTTCAGGCTGTCCATTGGGTGAGTATCCAAAAATAGTGACTTAGTGAGAAATTCATGCCTTTGTATCGGCTTCTCATCACATAATGAGAAAGTCATGCTCACGTTTAGGATTCTGGTCATACGCCAACCATACCAGAGATATACCTCTTGATAACTTTGACAAGGCACCACAAAACAATGAACTTCGAGCTCCATGAGGCAAAAAAGCTTTGTATGCTTGAAACTCAAGAACAAACAAGATGGATCCACATGATAGCGAAGTGTATTATACAAGGTGGCCATATAATCAAAAATGTATTTATGCAAAATAGAGTAAGGTATGTTCAAAGGTATTTTGCTTAGTTCATGTAAGGTATCTTCTTAGGGAACATTGTACCTAATGTCTCCAAGAGAGGACAAGTCAAAGAAATATCATTCTCTCAGAGGATATCAAGTCCAATGACACCACTAAGAAAAGGATGCATCACAAGAATAAAGAATATCACATAATGAAACATGAGTGCTAATGTATGCCCCCAATTTAAAGTGATTTCTAACACAAATTTTTTTAGAAATTGTTTTAAAGTAGAAGAAGACATGAGAGCTTACTCAAAAATCCCTATGCTAAGTCATATGTTTTCAATAAGCTACGTCATGGAAAGGGGATTCCCCCAAAATATAACTCAGTATGTCACATGTGAGACAACTTAAGATATATCATCCACATCCCAAGATTTCTCTTATATATACATGGAAAGTGGTCAACTAGCCAAATGAGACAAGTAACATGCTATAAGTACAAGGCTATGTAACCCCTTGCCCCCACTTAGTGCAGGATGAGGATGAGCTGAGGAGATTGATGAGAGATATGCTAGAGTGAAAATTGGTATCAATAAGAGGAATTAGGTGTCTCAAAATAAGGAAGAGCACCACACCCCATAAGATATTGAATTTTATCACTTAAATCCTTACATTCATTAGTAGAATGATCATGAACTCAATGACATGCACAAAATGAACTCTTGTAGTAAAATTTATTTCATGTTCTTGGAGGGAGGGATAATAAATTATCTTTGGAGAGTCTCAACAAGATACCCTCTTGATCAATAGTAGAATATTTTCCATTAGTTTGTGACAAATATATCTCTTTGTTAGTACATAATGTCATACTTACACAAGAATCTTTAGATTGTAAGATTTTGTACTCTCCTTTATAGGAGGGCGTAAAGTATATGAAATTTGAATAATTAGTGTTTTGCATGATGACATTAATGTTAAGTGAGGATTTCATTGTTTCTTTCATTTCTTTCAAAATAAAATAACCAAGAACATTAGTGTCTATCAGTTCAAGATGCACTAATGTTAAAGTCAGCTTAGAATAATCTTTTGTAATAGTATTGATATTAAGTGAAGGCTTGTTTGTTTCTTTCGAAGAACAATAGCCAAGATCGCTGGCCTTTTCTTGTGTGTTAGGCTGTATAGGGACACAAATACCTTGTTCTCTTGCACCACATCCTTTTCCATTATAACCAAGTTGTTTCATAAGTTTATAACCTCTTCCATAAATTTTTTTTATTTCTTTTGGATTAGGTGGTTTTTCATTGTCAAGTTCATCAAATTTTTTGGTGTAATTTTCTTCTACTTCTAAAGGGTTTGAGGTGGATACTTTTGAAGGGTCTTTTGAATTTTGTGTTGAAATTAGTGCTTTTTCTTTTCCCTTTTCAGAGTCTTTGTTTATGATCTTCTATTCTCCCATGAATGATGTGAAATCTAAGGAACCTCAATAATCTTGCAATAGCTCTATGACTCATTCAATATGCTTTTATTTGTATTTTTCTTTTATAGGTTCTACTTGTGTAGTTGGTGTTAATGTTTTCAAAGGATTTTCCTTGCTTTTCTTAATTTTCAAACAACTATTTGGTTTAGGGTTAGCTTTGAGTTTGTACACTTTGTTGTTGTAGAAATACTTCATTACACGATAAAGAGTAGAAGGCACCCCATTTATTGCATGAATCCATGGTATTCCTAAAAGAAGATTATATAAAAGATCATGAGGCATGACATGGATCAGTGTTTCTAATGTGGCCTTTATAGCTGTAATAGGAAAAGTGATCACACAAAGTAGTTGTTTTCCTACATTGTCAAATCCCTTAATGGATAAAGACTCAGGTTGAATTTTGGATTTGTCCACACCAAGTCTATCCAAAAGGATCACACTACACACATTAAGTGTAGATCCATTGTTAATGAGGGTTCCTTTTTTTCCCAGCCTATTATAGATGGCTATTATCACAAAGGCATCATTTTGTTTTGCACTTCCAAAGGAGGGAGCTCGCTTTGGTGGAAAAAAATGTTAGCATTCATTTCTTGAATCATGGTTGCTATGTCAATCAGTTGCACATTAGGGGGGGTAAAAAACTTGTTTTAAGGAACTTTGAATCATGTTATGATAATGAGGGGATGCTTGAATAAGGTCCCACAATGATATTTTAGTAGGAGTATTCTTTAGTTGTTCAACAAGATTGTACTCTTTTCCACTTTGTGAAGGCAAACGAGGAGGTCCTAGTAATATAGGTTGAGTTAATGGGAGGGATGTTGAAGGTTTTTATCTTGGTTGTGAATTATTTCTAGTGTTCTGTGTATGAGCAATAGTATTATAAGTTGGCTACTATGAACCATTATTCTTAGGTGGGTAAAGGATAAGCTCAAGTTTGTTTCGGGTTTGTTGTTTGTGTGATGGTGGATAAGGAATTAAAGGGTTCTCTAGATGTCCCACAAGGTATGTAGGAGGTGCATTAATCAAGGGGATCTAACAAAAATTGTGGGTATGTGAGGATCATCATGGAAAAATAGGCCCTTAAGTGGCAAAAATTCAGAAAAATCAGAATTAGGCAACTTGACATAAAAAATTGAATAAGTTATCTATATTATTTCAAAATATGTAAGAATAGAATCTGTAGAAAATTGAATGTAGTTTCTGAACTAGTAGGTTTTAAAAATAAATAAATAAATCTATTTGGTGAAAATTTGAAATTTCAATGCAATAGTACTTAAATTTTAGGAAAAAATAAGTAGGTGTGTCTAACCACCCTAACCACAATAAAATTATAATATCTATTAATAATATTTTAGATATAAGTATAGGACTCATATCCCGATGTGATGCATATTTTTTTGTAATTTTTTTCCAAGTAAATAATTAATTATGAATTTTTTATTACAACTTTCAAAAAATATAAAAACTCGTATGTTTGACCACCTTAAATTGGTCAAAACTTCATGAAATTAAATTTTTCTTTTTTTAATCCTATATTATAATAAGCATATAATGTGACACATGTTTTTGATTTAAAAAAGTGATACCATTTGAAAGTTATAGATGTTTTCATTAAACCTATCAATCAGGACTTTACGTAATTCAAATAGAAAATGAATAATAAATACTTATTAAATTCAAAGTAAAAGAATAATTTATATTGGTGGAAATATGAGAATATCCTTTAAAACCCTTTTCATTTCATCAATTTTGGGTGAAAAAAAAGGTCAGCACATACCCATCATATTGCCACTTTTTGGCCCATCCTTGATCTGCACAACACTTGTTCATTGATAACCTCAATGGTTTCAGTTTTGTGGACAAAGAAAATGGATGCCTCAACTTCCTTGTTCACATAAAAAGCAAAATGAAGAAAGGGGGATACAATTTCACAATGCTCACATTTAAGAACAAACCCTTGAGATTTCAATGTAAAAGTGATTGAAATCTAAAAAAGAGAGAGTTATAGAGAATAGAAAGTAGAAATTAGGGTTCACTACTAATGCAAAACTTGTAAAATGCAAAGTGTTTGAAATCATGCTATGATATGCAAGAAGACCTAAAAAGATGAATAGAAATGAAATGAAAATAGAACACGAAAGAAAAATAGAAAGTGTGCACCTTGAAATGTGTTGAATACTAGAATGAGGACTGGAAATGTTGCTGATCCTAAAATTTTGACCTACTGGGACACTTATGCCATTCTGGGTGGCTTAGTCCTAGTTCTGGAAAACTGATCTGGAGCCCGTTTTAGCCAAATGGGAATTTGAATGTATAGAAATTTCTAAAAAACATGTAAAGTGGGAATAATTCACTATTGACGGTGACTTAGCCCACTTTAGTTTTTCTAAAAAATTGAATGTGGAAATGGAAGCTCTCGGTTTGCACTTTCTATTCCTCTAGGTGTCTAGTTCTGAAACTCTTATTTTCGACACTCTAAGTGAATTTTTGTGGATATTTTGATCTAAACAATACAAAGATGACTTCAAGAAGTTTGCAACTTATTCTTCAATGATTTCAAATCCTTCAAAGTACCTAAATTTTCAAACACACAATGAAAGAAAGAGAAATGTTGGATGTTAGGGAATAGGAGTTTTCCTTGGTTAAACCCCTTTTAGGTAATTAAACCAAATGAAGAAATAAGATGGAGCATGGAAATGAAATGAAGGGATTAGAAACTTTCCATGATGATAGATCTTGAATTTTTTCAACAATGGATGAAGAATCTTCCCTTGAATACCTTACAATGCTATCTTGATGACTTAAAATGCTAAAACCCTAGCTTTCTAGACTTGAGATGGAGAATGAATGATGGATGAATGATGAATGAATTATGAATTAGGGTTTAGGAGATTGTTTATATAGGTAATCCACCTAAAATTCCAATTAATTTTATCCCTAAGGTCAACATGGAGGAAAATTAAACTTAAAACACAAATTTTCCTACTTGAGCAAACCTCAAAAACTACCCAAATGGGACTAATTCGCTAAGCTTGGAAGCTTAGTCCCACCTAGATGGGACTCATTTTTCCAGACGGGTTACTTAGTCCCACAGGGGCTCTTTTTCCTATTGGGATGTAAGGGAGTGAAGAATTTTAGTTTTTATGATGATTTAGTTAGGTGTTTGATCAATTTAAACCTCAAGATGCACAATATGGGGTCATAGGGGCCTATTAATGATTATGTAAAGGGTAATTAGACCTAGGGACACAAATTTCAATGTGAGTGTGTGATTAAATACACTTTACAACAATAAAATGAGGTCCACATAGCATAGAATGACACAACATCCAATGTGAATGCATAAAACACATTATAACACTAGATTAGAGTTAGGCTTAATTTACAAGCCTTCTAGATTAATGTGAGAATGCAATTAAATACATTTTACAGTATTGAATTAAGGGGAAGATAGGTCCATTAGACTTAATGCTTAATAAAAGTCTATAAAAGTGTGAAAGTCTCTTACAACACTTTACAACACCTTTACATGACATCGATAAATGCATTTTAGTTAGTTTTCAAGGGTCCAAGACCTAATGTGGATGTGAAAAACACTTCACAACACTAAATCAAGCCCTCGTTAAGTCCAATTTGTCACCAATTATTCCCATATCAAGCAACAAAAAAGGGATACTTTTTCGGTGTCCACATTTAGTCCCCACTTTAGTGAGATGATGAACTTACTTCAAACTCACACTAAAGTAGACATTCAAGAGGTGTCCAATTGTACCAATGCAGATGAGAAATGATGACAAAGATCAAGGAAGCAGTCAAACCCTAGGATCCAAGATCCTATGTCAATCCAACATAAGTGTAAAAGGACACACACAACGTGAATGATTTTTTAGCAAAAAAAGATACACAATCATGTAATGGCAATAACTTAGAAGGAAGAGAAGAGTGAAAATAAAAAGGTGGATCAAGCTTTAACCATTTATCCAACACATTGTGGATTAGATCTAGGCTATTTGTGCAAAAAATGCATACTCACTTAGAGGTGACAAAAATCTTGGTTGTTTGTTGGGTGAGAAGTCTTAAAAGGTGAGAAAAATACACTCATGGTTGGTATGCACTCACAAAAATGCAAGTGGTTATGGGGAAAGCCATTCTTTGGAATGGGCTTACTACTCAACCATACCAAAGTTATACCTCCCGATAACTTTAGTAATAAGCAAAAGCAAAATGATTTTGAATGTCATGTAAAGATTTTGTTAAAGGAAATTTTTCTTTGTTCATGTAAGGTATTCTTCTTAGGGAGCATTGTGCCTAATCTCTCCAAGAGAAGACAAGTCAAGGTGTTAGATCATTTCCCATGGATGCCCCATTCACATCAATATATTGCCCAGATCGTGACACTCTTGGAAAAAAAAATCAAAACCCAATGAAACCACCAAGAAGAGGACACATCACAAGAAAAAAGAAAATTCATGCCATATTTTTTTTTCCAAAAGGTGTCTTCTATGTATTCCCCACTTTAAAGCGGTTGCTAAACCATCATTGTGAGCAATTTCTTTAAAGTAGTAAATGAAAAATTCTATGAAAGAAGACATGAAAGCCAACTTGGAAAGCCCTATGCCAAGTCATATGTTTTTGAATTGAGCTACATCATGAATAATTATGTCGCATGTGAGTCAACTTAAGAATGTCATCCACATCCCAAGATTTCTCTTATATGTTCATGAAAGGTTAATGAATATCCAAAAGTGACAAGTGACATAAAAGGAAAAAGCTTCCACTCCAACCCTCTTTCCCCACTTCTTAGTGTAGGGACAAGGGTGAGCCAAAATGATGTGAAGATGCATGGTAGAGCACCAGCATCAAATTTAGAGGACTAGGTTCCCACATAAGGAGAGCAAAAATCTCCAAGACAAGTGGATTTACTTACCAAAGCCTAAAATTCATTATTAGTAGAATGGACTATGAACCTCATGATAGGCACAAATGAAGTCTGTAATAGAATTTCTTTCAAGCTCCTTTGAAAAATGGATATCAATTGATCTTAGGAGGAATCTCAACAAGATACCCTCTTGATCAATGGTAGAAGGTGCTTCACGAGTTTGTGGCAACATACCTCTTGCTTTAGCATAAGATGTCATATCTATGCAAGATTCTTTAGATTGCAATATTTTATTCTCCTTTATAGGAGGGTGTAAAATCTAGCGAACTCAAATAATTAGTGTTTTGTGAGATGACATTGAAGTTAAGAAAAAAAATGTTTGTTTGTTTCATTTTAGGAAAAAGAGAATTATCATGACCACTAGTGTCAATGAGTTCATGATGCACTATTGTTAAAGTTTTCTTATAAGGATATTTTGTGATAGTGTTGATATTGAGCAAATGATTTTTTACTTATATCAAAGGACAATAACCAATACCATGAGTTGTTTCATGCATGTTAGGATTGATCGGGACACAAATACCTTGTTCTCTGGCACCACATCCTTTTGCACTATAGTAAAGTTGTTTCATAAGCTCATAACCTTGTCCATAAAGCTTTTTCATCACTTTTAGATTGGGTGGTTGTTCATGATTAAGTTCATCAAAATTTTTTGTGTAATTTTTGTTTTCTTCTAAAGTGGTTGAGGTGGATTCTTTCAAAGGGTCTTTCAAGTTTTGTGTTGAAATTACTACTTTTTTGTGTCCCTTATTTGAATATTTGTTGATGATCTTGTACTCACCCATGAATGTATTTTAAAAATATAAGGAATCCGAATCATTGTCCAATAGCTTCATTATTGGTTCAAGATGTTGTTATTTGTTGTTTTGTTGTATGGGTTCCATTTGTGTGGTTGGTGTTAATGTTTTCAAGGGATTCACTTTATTTTTCTCAAGTTGTAAGTCACTATAAGGCTCAGGATCAACACCAAGTGTGTACACTTTATTGTTGTAGATGTATTTAATTTTACAATGAAGAGTAGAAGGCACCCCATTCATTGCATGAATCAATGGTCTACCTAAGAGAAGATTGCATGAGAGTTCATCAGACATAACATGGATTGGTGTATCCAATGTGGCCTATCCAACTGTAAGAGGTAAAATGATCACCCCAAATAGTTTCTTCTTGACATTGTCAAATACCTTAAGAGGTAAAGAATCAAGTTGAATGTTTGATTTATCAATTCCAAGCCTATCTAGAAGGCTCACACTACACACATTAAGAGTAGAACCAGTATCAACAAGAGTTCTCTTTATCCCTTTTCATTTGTATTGAGCTATGATCATGAAAGAATCATTTATTTTTTGCACTACCAAAGAGGGGAGTTCACTTTGGTGGAAAACAATGTCAGTTTTTATTCCTTGAATCATGGCTGCTATGTCATTTGATTGCACATTAGAAGGGACAAGAACATTTTGCAAGGCTGCTTGAATAAGGTCCTATAATGTATTCTTAAGTTACTCGACAAGATCATACTCCTTTCCTCAAGGAAATATAGGGTTAGGTAGGATAGAATTAGGCAAAGGTAAGGGCATCAAGGTTAGTTGTGGTGGTTGTAGATTGTTTCTAGTGTTATATGTATGAGCAATGGTATTATGACTCAGTTGCTATGAAAAATTGTTCTTAGGTGGTTAAAGGACAAGTTTGGGTTTGTTTTGAATTGGAGGTTTGTTTGAAGGGGGTAAAGAATGAGTTGAGGTTGAATAATATTAATGTCCCTTAGTGAAGGAGAGTCTAATGTTGTCTCATCATATTCTTCTAAAGACACTATATCATTATTGTCACTTTTATCCTTTGATTGCATGATGATATCCTCGTTAGGAGGGGATTTTTTAGGAGATATACAAATGGCGTGTTCTTGATATTCGATGGTTGGTTCTTCAAAAATTACTTCATCATAAATAAGGGAATGATTAATCGTTGAATTTTCTTGTTTATTGATAGTTGGGAGATTAGGAGTAGATGATATTTGATTGTCATTTCTCTCTAAGGTCTCATTTTCTTGTTCCATATTATCTACCCTAGTAGGAGAGATTGTAAGGTTCTCACCACATTCCATGGTTAAATTTTGTAAACTAGATTCATCACAAGTAGGGGAGGCATCAACAGAAGGACCACTATGATTTTCAAATATATAGTCCCAAATGGTAGGAGCATTAGGGAAGGGAGGGTCAAGATTCAAATGAATCATAATAGGTATGTAATTCAAACACCAACATATCCTCTTTGCATCGAGGAGGGATATTAGAAGGACAATTTCAATTATTATGGTTAGGGAGACTAGGTAAGATGATGTTTAGAAATGTTTCTATGATCTCATCTTCTTTTTTTCCAATATCCTCTAAAGGGGAATGAGGAGAGGGACAATCAAGACCCTCAATGCTTGTATCTTCTTTCACCATGATACCTTCGTCACTAATAGAAGAGGTATCAAGAGAACAAAAAGTATGATTGTTATGATTGTCTACACTACCATTCCCACCAATGGGCAATGTAATATTAAGGATTGTGTCATTGGTTTGATGATTCTTAATGACCTTATTGTTGCAATCGAAATTGAACTCATAAGAGGGAATTTTGTATTTATGCAATCCATTTTTAACCAAATCAAAGCCACGTCTTTTGAAAGTAAATATGCTATCATGGAAAAGTAAAGAAAGTGCAATGCAATTGCGTAAAGTGAAATGTTGAAATACAATTTTCAAATGTGAAAGAAGGTAATTTTCTAATTACATTATGCAACAATCTGAAAGATGGAATGTTGTAAATGCAAATTGGAAATTAATCGATGCATGAAATGAGCTAATTTAAGCTAGAACTAATGAAATGCATGTAACAAAAACTAAGCCAACTGATATAGATAGGTAATGGCAGCAAAAAAAAGCTTAAAAACAAGGTTTTAAATGTTGTGAAAGATAGTTTTAGGGGTGAAAGGAGATTAATTCGCCCAAGGTGGAGAATGAGTCCCAGTGGGGATTTTTTTTAGTATTTTCAGCTCTTTTTGATTGATTTGATGTTTTTTGTGTTGTATAATGCAGACCAAAGATGCAAATGAAAATTTTTAGAGATTTTTAATGATTTGAGATGAAAAAATGCAACCTATATGCACTTTCACTAATGCAAAATTTTAGAAACCCTAGACACCAATTTTAACTAATGCAAACCCTAATGCAAAGTTAATGTGAGATAATTCTAGGATGATGATGGACTCCAAATCAAAATTATTATGTGAAAAAGTCAAGTTCACCAAAATGTAGATAAAGGAAATTGATGCCTCAACTTCCTTGTTCAAACCAAAAGGGGAATGAAGAAAGGGGGATCTTGTTTCATAATGCTCATATTCAAGAACAAACCCTTGAGCTTTCAATGCAAAAGTAATTGAAATCTGACAAAGGGAGAGTTCTATAGAATAGATAGCAATGAATTAGGGTTCACTACTAATGCAAAACTTGTAATATGCAAAGCGTTTGAAAACACACTGTGATATGCAAGCATACCTAAAAAGATGAATATAAATGCAAATAAAATTGAACAGGAAAGAAAAATAGAAAGTGTGCATATAGAAATGTGTTGAGGACTAGAATGAGGATTGAAAATATTTCTGCTCCTAAAATTTTGACCTACTGGGACACTTGCGCCATTTTGGGTGACAGTCCCAAATCTGGAAAACTATTATGGAGCCTGCTTCATCCAAATGGGTATCTCAATCTACAAAAAAAATTGAAAAACATGCATAGTGGGACTAAGTCACCATGGATGGTGACTTAGTGCACTTTTGATTTTCTAAAAATTTTAAAGTGGAAATGAAAGCTCTCAGTTTGCACTTTTTGTTCCTCTAGGTGTCTAGTTCTGAAACTTTGATTTTCAGCACTATAAGTGACTTTTTATAGATATTTTGACCTAGCCAATAAGGGGACAACTTCAAAATTTTTGAAAATTATTCTTTAATGAATTCCAAACCTTCAAAGTTTCCAAATCTACAAACACATAATGAAAGAAAGAGAAATGTTCAATGTTAGGGAATAGGGGTTTACCTTGCTCAAACCCCTTTTAGGTAATTAAACCAAATTAAGAAATCAGATGAAGTATGAACATGAAATTAAGGGATTAGAAACTTTCCATGATGATAGATCTTGAATTTATTCAACAATGGATGAAGAATCTATCCTTCAATGCTTTAGAATGCTATCTTGATGACTTTAAATGCTAAAACCTTCGCTTGCTAGACTTGAGATGGAGAATGAGTAATGGATGAATGATGTCAAATGAATTGTACATTAGGGTTTAGGAGCTTTTTTTTTATAGTAAATACACTTAAAATTCTTGTTAATTTGATCCCTAAGTCTAGCATGGAGGAAAATTAAACTTAAAACCTAATTTTTCCTACTCAAACCTCAAAAGTAGCCCAAATGGGGCTAAGTCACCAAGGTGGATGACTTAGTCCCACCTAGATGGGAATCATTCACCCAAATGGGTGAATTAGTCCCATAGGGGCTCTTTTTCTAGCTAGGATGTTGGGCGGTGAAGAATTTTAGTTTTTAAGATGATTTAGTCTTGTCTTTGATCAAATTAAGCCTTGGGATGCACAATATGGGGTCATAGGGGCCTATTAATGATCATGTAAAGAGTAATTAGTGATAGGGAGACAAATTTCAATGTGAAAGTTTGATTAAATACACTTTACAATATTAAAATGAGGTCCACATAGCCTAGAAAGGCACAACACCTGATGTGAATGTATAAAACACATTACAACACTCGATTAGAATTAGGTTTAATTTACAAGCCTTCTAGATTAATGTGAGAATTCAATTAAATACATTTTAAAATATTTAATTAAGGGGAAGATAGGCCCATTAGACTTAGATTCTTAATAAAAGTCTAGAAAAGTGTGAAAGTTTCTTACAACACTTTACAACACCTTTACAAGACATCAATAAATGCATTTTATTCATTTTGGAAGGGTCCAAGACCTAATGTGGATGTGTAAAAAACCTCACAACACTAAATCAAGGCCTCATTAAGTCTTATTTTTCACAAATTATTCCCATATCAAGAAAGAAAAAAGGGATACTTTTTCGGTGTCCATGGGTTTGATGTATTTCTAATGAAGGAGAATATTGTGTCATCTTTTCACCATAATCTAAGGAAGTTGAAATGTTGTAATTTTCTTCTAACAAAATTCAAAGGTTGGTTCTTATAAAATGAATTCATCACAAGTAATGGAGTTATCAGTGGTTGGATTCTTTTGTTCAATAAGGTTTTCCTTAGGGGAAGAGAGGAAACTAAGATTCTCATGGATTTCATCGATTGTATTTTCTAACATCAAAGTACCTTCTTAACAACTAGGAGAGATAATAGGAGAAGAACAAAAGTGATTGTCATGATTTCCTATACTTGTATTCCTTTGTGATAAAATGTAAAATGGTTGTTTTTTGGTTTAGGACATCAAAGAACACTTTTTTCCCACTATCATTCAAGGAAAACCCTAAATATCTCAATCTAAGGTATACAAAGGAGAAAGAGATCTTGTGATAGGGTTGCCCTAGGTTTTGATTATAGACCAAATAGGTTTTAATCACCAAGATATAACTTGGAAATACTAATGAAATGCAAGACCTAATGCTTAAACCTAATGTGATGCAATATTTCACTAAATGACCTAAAAATGTATGTAAAATAGAATAGGAAGCTGAGAAATCAAAAGTGTGCACCTAGAAAACTGAAGAGGACTAGATGAAGAATTGAAATGCTAAAAGCACTAGAATTAATGCTTGCTAGGACTCATACACCAGTCTAGGTGATTTAGTCCTATATTAGGTTTTTTGGGTAGGAAAATGAATTTACTAGAGATATGTCTAAAACTCTTGAAATCTACAATTTTGACTATATTGAGACTCATATGCTAGAAGTGGCATATTGATCTAGTTAAGATTTTCTAGAAATTCAAAGTATGATTCTACTGTTCAATGTCTACTCTGTCCTTTCCACCTAATTTTTTGATCTAAATCTGTTAGTGTAATTAAATTAATTATTACACTAGCATAAGTTAAATTAGGTCATGCATCATCTAGTCCTAAGTTTCATTTTTAATAAATCATTTAATAATTGGGTAATGTCCCCTTGTTTGTAGGGATAAGATTCCCTCTAGAAGATGAGTTGTCCTTTTAGAACTTATCTCAAAATTTAATAATTTCCTAGATAGGGGGTATGTGCAGGGTCATCATGGAAAAAATAGGCCCTTAAGTGGAAAAAAAATCAAAAAAATTAGAGTTACGAAACTTGATGTAAAAAATTGAATAAGTTATCTATATTATTTAAAAAATATGTAAGAATAGAATCTCTAGAAAATTGAATCTAGTTTCTAAACTACTAGGCTTTTTCTTCTTTTTTAAAATCTATTTGGTGAAAATTTGAAATTTCAATGTAGTAGTACTTAAATTTCAGGAAAAAATAAGAAGTAGGTGTTTGTCCACCCTAAACACAATAAAATGATAATATTTTTTATAAGATTTTAGATATAAGTAGAGGACTCATGTCCCAATGTGATGCCTATTTTTTGTATTTTTCCAAGTAAATAAATAATTATGAATTTTTATTACAACTTTTAAAAAATATAAAAACTTGTATGTCTGACCACCTTAACTTGGTCAAAAATTTATGAAATTCAATTTTTATTTTTTTAATCCTATAGTATGTGAAGCATAGAATGTGATGCATTTTTTGGATTCAGAAAATGTAATATTGTTTGAAAGCTATAGATGTTTTTCAATCAGCCTATCAATCAGGACTTTAGTTGTAATTTGAATATAAAATGAATAATAATTACTTATTAAATTTAGAGTAAGGAATAATTTATATTGGTGGAAAGCTGAGAATCTCCTTTAAAAACCCTTTTGTTTCATCAATTTTGGTTAAAAAAAAGTTGTCAGCCACATACCCATCATATTGCAACTTTTTGGCCCATCATGATCCTGCACATACCCTAGTGTTCAAATGTTGTCACATGTTGTTAGATCATGATACATGGAAACATCCCATGCATTTTTGGTTTTCTCTCTTGCCTATATAATCAGGAAATTTTTTCATTTATATCATATCAATCTATGATCTAATGTTGTAGATCAATAGCAATCTCTCTTTACAGTTCTTAGTTGCAACACTTTCTGTGTGGTGTAATTTCTCTTGGCAACATCCATTGAAGTGTGTGTAGCTTCATTCGGTGATTCAACGTCCATCATTTCAACATGATATCAGAGCATGTTGAATTCTAACATGGTATCAGAGCCATTCCATTGAGAGTTCATCACAAGATCAAGAAAGTTGGGCTAGAGAGATTCATCACAGGTTTGAAGGTTTCCATTAAAGCCTACTTGCTTCCACCCAGGGACCAAGCTGATTTTTGAAGCAAATAGAGTCAGATTTGAGCTCACCATTGTCTTTCGAAGGCCTTGAAACCCAAGGATCGCATGTCCATTAATCAAAATTAGTTACATCAACCCAAGATCCATCAAAGGTATTTAGGTTTGAAAAATCAATTGGTATGTCCATACAAATTTGCAGTAAAAAAAATCTATCCCATCAATTGTCCTTTGAGGCAAAAATATTTTAGTGGCAGGCACTTTTAAAAAAAAAATGGGGCATTTTTCTATATTCATTTGGCAAAAAAATATATTTGGAATTTTTCTATAGTTTTAGGAAAAATATTTCAGGTGACTGCTATTTTATTATCTCATCAGCATGACTTTTTAAAAATCATCCGTCATATATCATTTTTGGTTAGCATTCTTGAAAGCTTTTTCTAGATTAAATATTTTTATTTGTCAACATAAATATCCTTTGATTTTTAATTGTTGGATCAGCAATATTAAAAATCAATAAAATTTTCGGCAATTCAATTCAAATTTAAATCTGTAGAAAATTCTTTTTGCTCATCGCATCAAGTGTTTGCAAGTGGGACCAACTGATCACCAACCACTGACATCATCATACCTTGTCAGCCCATTTGGAGGAGTCTTGTTTTTTCATTGGCATAATCTATCCCGCCGAGGTCAAGCTTCATTCATCGCCAATCATTCATCAGTGGTCTCTTTCAGCCGGCCAACTCCCCATCACTAGTGATCTTCACCACCGGTCATGTTTCCCATCAAAGCCCATGCTCTTCATTCTATCTTAGTGGAGCAACCATTGAATCAACTGTGTTGCTTGGAAATCTTAACCTCACCAATAACTCCGTTGGCCTGCCACCCTATCCAAGGGCACAATTTTTTTGCCATTTTTTCCACCACAATCACATCAAGCACTAGGTGCTAGTGCCCGAGGTGCTAAAATTGTGCACCTAATTAGCCTACAATCTTCCATCCAACAATTTTTCTTCCAAAGGCCATATCTTCATGCCATAATATCAAAAATTTGTAAACGAGATACCAACAAAAAGAGAATTCAAAGCACTATTCAGTGGTGCAATCTATTTTATAGGATTTTTCTACTATAAAATTATACAACCAATTGAAGTCAAAACCCTAATTTGGACATAGAGTCTCATATCTTCACAACCATTCATTAGATTTCGATGATTCTAGCAGCATCAGAAAGATTTTTCAGAGCTTTTTTCATCAGTATAGACTCGATCAGCTTCAACTCTAGGTACTCTTGCAAATATTTTTCCAGTTTGCTCCATTTGATCAATAACTTAGATATCCTGAAGCTTGAGAATTTTTTTTTTATCTAGGTAGCATCACTTCAATTGTATATCATCCTTGGAAGTCTCTATTTGCTGTTAAAGGTCATTATCTTTGTATTCTAGAGAAAGTTCATTATGGGGCTTGCATTTACTCCTTCTTTGACTATGTAGACACACAAAATTAGCATCATTCATAATCATATTCCATTCAACAAATAAATCAATTTTATTTATCAATCTCTTAAAGTCATCAACTTAAATCAAATAAATCAAACTTGATCCTATCATCATCCCTTTAATTAAATAAATCAAGACTTTATTTAATTGAAATCCAATTCATATTTCTCTCTTTGATTTGATTTAAATCCATAAATCAAGTCAAATTGGTCAAAACATCCTAATCATCATTAATTTAATCAAACCAAGATTAAATGCTAATCTTACCCACTTGCATCCTCTAGATAATGCCACTTGCACAAATAAATCCATTTATTTATTTATTTAAATCATCATTTTCACTCAACATGGCATTTATGGGAAATATTCCCTCAAGTTTGAAAAATATAACAAGTTGATTTGTCCCTCCAACATTGCATTTATTGCTCATTTTCTTGTCCCCCACTCAACATTTACTCTCAAATTTGAATTTGAGATTTCCCCCTCTTGGGAACATTTCCCAAATCTTGCACATGAATCAACCACTCACATGATGACAAGTGGCCTCTTCCTATTGGCTTGATCTTTGCCCCACATTCATCCATTTGGCCAATCTCTCATCAAAAAAATCTTTAAATAGAGGCTTCATCCTCAAGCAAATCCTCCACAATCTTTATGCAAAGTCACTCTCTTCATTTGAGAACTAATTTTTTCCACAACTCCACAACTCCACAATTTGATCCTCAAATCATATGCAAAGTCACTCTCCTTGAGAACTGATTTTGCTCATCCATATCATTCTTCATAGAAATTTCATCATTTAGCTTATCTTGATCAAGGATTGGGAAAGGGCTTCTTTCCATAGAAGCACCAATCCAATATGAGATTACCTACTTCATGTTTTTCATGTGCTCATTTAGCTTGCATTTATCATTTGTTTGCATTTGAAAGCATTGATGTACCATTTCATATGGATGTTGTTATTTGCTTTGTTTTAAACTAACATACTAATGTGTGTTGTTTGTTTTGAGCAAAGTGCAGATTTCACCATCTACATTCTAGTGCTAGAGGGAGGGGTTATGCTAATATCTTGGATTCATTTGCTTGGTTATTTTCTAATATTTATTGTAGTGATGTTTTGATAGTATTATTTTCACTTGCAGTTTCTATCAAATAGTTATGATTTCATGATATGTTGTTTTTCAAAAAGCTACTGTTAGTCTCAATATTTTCTTTTGTGTCATAAGCCTTGCATCAGTAGTTATATATCTTTGGGCTATAGGAACACGCCTTTGCATTATAGACACACATCTTTATAGTGTAGTAATCCACCTTTTGTCTACAAATGTGCATTTCTGGCTCTAATAAAATTTCACCAATCTCTGCCTATGGCTTTCCTAGTATATTGATTTCACTTTAATATGCTAGGTTTTCTTTGCCTATGGATTCTTAGTTTAGCCAGAGAAAATTGAGATAAGATATTCAATACCTATTTGGCGTGTGACCTCTTAGACAACTTTGATTCAACTGGGTGATTATAAACAAGTACTTATTTGTCGTGTGAATATTAGTAAGTTACAAGTGCTTATTCAATACTTATTTGGCATATGACCTTTTAAATAAGTTATGAATCGATCCTAATACAAATTCAAGTAAAGCTTTGATTCATATTTTCTATTTTTATCATTGAGTGTCTGAGGGTGTCTACTGATGTATCGGTGTTAATTTTGACTACTATTTTTTACTGCTATCTTCCTTTTCTCCATATGTGATTAGATTTTTTATGGTGGATGGCTTCGAAGACTACAAGACTCGCTATTCTTAATCACTCTTTCTTTTATCATCACACATTTTCTAGTTATAATATGATTGGATATTTTCTTGTGCTTGTGATTAATAGCCACCTCTATCATCCTTGATGATGTTGTTAATAGTAATAGCCGTGGATTTTCTAGTGCCCTTGTTGATGTTATGAATCTGTTTTGCTTCTGCCATTCTTCAAACACACCACATGCCTATCTTTTTTTTTTTTCAGTAGCCATAGACAACACACATTCAACATGATTATTTGTTGGATATTTCCCCACACTTCCTACATCTACCTGCCACACACATTCTAATACCTACACGCACATTTTAGTATTTACATTCTGCCTGCCACACACACACCTACGTCCTGCATATCTACGTCCTTCTACCTATATTCTGCCATGCACTTCCTATCTCTCACTAGTGAGCTCAAACCAGTCTCTCCACTGTTGACTCTAACCTCATGACATTCAAATAGGGAAGTCGCTAAAATTTATTGTCCTGAGATTCAAATTGCACTAATTTTAGGTCCTAGCATCGTCCAGCTATGTTTTGGGTCACATTAACTCATTCTCTGTCATGTGGAAGACTTCATGTCAACCTTCATTTGGCTGAGAAATGTCATATCAAACCAACCACCACCTCTTCTTTTTTAATTCATGAATGGTAATAATCCATCTCACGAAGTATTGGAGTGTATTCATGTGGAGGGAAACAACCGAAATAGTTGTCATGTCCTTTCCAATATTAAATCTTGTTAGGGTTAGAGATGGCAGATCTAACAATTAAATGTAGATTTTATATAATAAATAGAGAAACTAAAACATACACAGAATAAATCATAACACAAAGAATTTAACGTGGTTCACCCAATCCGGGCTACATCCACCAAACCGCAGCCATCCAATACTTTTATTATCTAGTAAAAACCCTATTACAATCTTGCGAATAATCACATTTTTCATCATACAATAATACCCATCTGAACCCCTTTTTAACAAGCTTAGAAGCTTCCAGATTTTAGGTTCTACAAAATTGGATTTTTATTTTTTCATTGATTTTTTCCTTTTTCAGTGATCATGAAAATAGAGGAAATTTTCTCGGGGTTGCCACCCTTGAACCCCTGCTTTTGCTGCTCCCTGAACCCCCGCCTACTTTCACACCTTTCGCTACTACTAAGGCACCCTTTGTGACCTTCCAATTTTTATCACTAAATGTAACAACACAACCTTCATCATTTAGTTTCCCTGCTGAAATTAAATTTCTGCTTAACTTTGGAACATGCCTTACCTCACGTGGTAGCCAATGATTCCCATTCTGCAACTTAATCTTGATTCTTCCCTTTCCAACAATCTAACAGGGTTCGTTATCTCCTAAATAAACCAGCCCAAAATGCCCTTGGACATAATCAATAAAATAACTTCTATGGGGGGTAGCATGAAATGAAGCCCCTAAATCTAACACCCAAGAATCATCAGCATTATCAAGGGAAAGAATCAAAGCATCCTCATCAGATTTATTACTTACCACATTTGCCTCTTTGCTTCCTTCCTTTTTTTCTCCATCTTTATTTTTCCAAGACTAGCAATCTTTCTTAAAATGACCCGACTTACCACAATACCAGCAATCCCTCTTGTCTCTGGATTGGGACCTTTTGTCCTTTGATTTTCCTTGTGACTTCCCATGATTTCTAGAATTTTTTCCTCTCTCCTTTGTTCTGCCCTTGCTTTCTGCATTCAAAACACTGCCTGATGTGGATGTTCCACCTAAGCTTTTACTATGAATTTCCTCACTCAAAATAACACCAACAACATCATCAAACTTCAATGTATTCAAACTAGAAATAGAATTGCTAACAGCCATTACCAAACTATTCCAACTTTCAGGCAAAGAAAATAGAATCAAAAGAGCCCTAACTTCTTCATCAAAGTTTACTTTTAGAGAAGTTAATTGACTGGTGACCGTATTAAACTCATTCAAATGATCAGTAACTAACCCACCTTCTACCATTTTCATATTGAATAAACGGTTCATAAAAAATACCTTATTCAAAGTGAAAGGCTTTTCATATAACTTCGCCAGGGTTTCCATCAACTCTTGAGTTGTCTTTGTTGTAATATTAAATGCCACCGATTGTGCCAGGTATAGATGAATACTACCAAGAGCCTTTCTATCCAAGATCTCCTAGTCCTCATCTAACATTACTATAGGTTTCTTGGCTTTCCCTTCCAATGGCCACCATAAATCCTTCTAATAGAGATAGTCGTCCATCTACATTTTCCATAACTGATAGTTCTGCCCATTAAACTTCTCAACCTTCTTACCCTCGTCTGCCATTGCTCCCACTCAACCGTGAGACTCCCACTCAGCCGTGGGACTTTCCTATAGACGATAATCAAAACACAACTCGCTCTGATACCACTTGTTAGGGTTAGAGATGGCAGATCTAACAATTAAATGCAAATTTTATATAATAAATAGAGAAACTAAAACATACACAAAATAAATCATAACACAAAGAATTTAACGTGGTTCACCCAATCCAGGATACATCCACCAAACTGTAGCCATCCAATACTTTTATTATCCAGTAAAAACCCTATTACAATCTTGTGAATAATCATATTTTTCATCATACAGTAATACCCATCTGAACCCCTTTTTAACAAGCTTAGAAGCTTCTAGATTTTAGGTTCTGCAAAATCGGATTTTTCTTTTTTTCATTGATTTTTTCCCTTTTTCGGTGATCACGTGAAAAAGAAAGGGGGCTGGGGTGTATAGTATACCATGGGATATATAGTATAGCATGATCAGTCACCACATACCAACAAATCTATCAACATACGATATCCTTAAGACTATCTATCTCAGTTTACACTTGCTGCAATCTCGATATGCTGCAACATCTTCTTTATTGCTTACGGGTTTGAAAAAGGCATTGGGTCTTATCCAAGTATGCTAGGTTGTTAAAACTTTAATGTTGGAAATTCAAACTATTTGATGATTTAAAATTTGGAGGGAATTAGATCTCTCAAGTGTAAGGATGGGAAAAGGAAGTATCCAATACAATTAGAATATAGACTCTAATTTTATGATTTCATTGCCACACGATGGATACTTTTGAAGGATTTATTTGTTTAAGGCTAAGTTATTGATACAATTTATTGGGCTTCAAAATTAAATTCATAAATTGTTGTATCAATATGGTCATTTTGAGATAACCAATTTATGAAATTATGATAGTACTTTCAAAAAGTTATATCCTTTATTGTTGATGAAATGCATAGGCTTGCAAGAGTTTATCACATCATTTTAATTATTTTTAACATTTGAGAGTAAGATGATACATTTGAAATAATTAGGCTTTATGGTTAATTCATTGGCTCAATATTTTTAGTAAATATGGATTATGATTCAATTATAAATCCTTTTTTATAATTATCCGAATCATGTGTTTTTTTTTTCTCAAATTAAAATCATGTTATTTTTTGGGGTTAATAATCTAAATGAGTTCAATATTTTGATCCTCACATGGGTTTCTTTTGTTTAATAGGTACAAAAATCAAACAAAGGAAACGCGAAGGCGAAACAAAGAAGAAGAAAATGAGGAAAGAGAAATGAAGTTGATGACTTGAAAAGATTAAAGTGTTCTTTAACACTATAGTGTTTATTTAAACGCTTTTACGAAGTTGTTATCTTTTCATTTTTAGGACACTAGCTTTCATTTGGGCCTAAAAAGAACACTTTGATTTTTCATTGCAAAGGGTTAAAATTGAAGCTTAGACACCTACTAGATTTCAATTTGGGCTAAAATTGAACAAGGCAATCTTCATCTTTCCTTTGGTGCTTAAAATGAATCAAACCATTGCTTTGAAGGATAAAATGAATGTGTGCTTTTATTATTTTATAATTATTTACACAAAGTAATATCATCAAAAGACTTATGCGCTTCTCTTGCACCTCACGACGATCTTGAGAATAAAAAGGCTTTTGGAGACATTAAGTTGCGTAAATAATTGCCCATACACACTTTGATTTGGGTTTAAAATTGAACATCTTGTGTGAGTGTGAGTAGAGCATCATTCGGTATATTCTCTTTCTTTGAATTCATCAAAGATTGGATTGAGTTACAGATTTTGTCTTTGCTTGCTTTTGTTTATTCTAGAGGGCTTGCCTTGGGGAAAAAGTACTCACCCAAGGGAATGACTCAATTGGTAACACTCTAAATCCAAGAGTATTTCCAGCCAGGATATAAATGTGGATATTGGAAGAAATGCCAATATCATGCAGTTGACTCCAACAAGATGGATCCCAAAGGGGACTCTTGCCACATTGGGTCAACTCCTACAAATGAAAAGTCCTTACTAGAACCCATGTGCTAGAATTTGCCAAAATCCTTAATCTATTTGTTGGTGCAAGAATAGTCATTATGAAGCCACCCCACAGTTTTATGGTTTTTAGTAGAAATGGAAAACATGCCATGGGAGTTTCATGGGTGTTGATACTTGGCTGCCCCATATAAGTGAGTGTTGTGGGGGGGATCCAGTGGGGTCAAGCATCTAACCATTTGCTAAAGATAAGCATAGCTGGACTTTTCCAAGTGGGGATTCAAAAAATCTTGTCCTACACATCCATAGGGTTTGTACTTATCTTGGTTTGAAAACATAGTGCTTTATTCGAAAATATTAGAAAACCAACATTCAATATCATCATCAAAATTTCAAACCCCTTAGTTAGAGCAAATACCTTTGACAAAACCCAAGAACTATTGCTTGCCCTGGGGATTATGTCCTTAGAGGTTTCTAAGTAATTGGGTTTACATCTTAATTTTCTCTTACAAAGGTCAACATTAGGCAACCCTTGTGCTGATTTCTTGGAACTTCCACATAGAACTTTGTGGGATGAAAAGAAGTTGTGACATTGGACATTCAGTTTGAAACATAATCAAGTGTCTTTTTTTGGTAAAAAGTCATTAAAGGAAAGAAAACAAATTTGACACCACATATGTGCTTGTTTATCTTTTTATCGTCTTTCGAGAAAACATTGGTCTTTTGGGTTTGAATTATTCTTAGAGAAAGGCATGTTCTTCAATACCTTGGCCTAGTAAACAAAGTCTCTCTAAGTATCTTAGGATCAAATCAAACACTTCATCCATCCCAAACACTTATCAAAATCCATCCCACCAAACAACTTTAGAGCTTTGGAAACATCATTATCTAGACTTGGGTACATCCTTAAACCAAATAAAAAAACATTTGTTTAATTAAGTGTGCGGGACTCCATCCTTTCTCATACATTTAATTGAATTAGCAATCCTTTGAAAAATTTCATCCTAAGATCACATCCAACATCTTAGAGTTTACAAGCTCATTATCCAAATCAAACAATCAAAATCAAACCCTAAGTCTAGCATTGATCCAAAGTCCCTAAACGTTCAACACTCATATCATTCACCCCTTCAATGCTTCATCTCGTCATTTGTCCTAAGAACCTTAGAGGTCACTTTTTGCAACAAGGTCAAAATACAAGGAGAACATGGAATACAAACTTGATCCATACATCTTGAGTAATCCAAATCAATTGAATCTTCAAAGCCTTACAATGCTGATTGATTATCAAAATTCACACTTATACAATCCATACATGGGAACATTACCTTCGACAAATGTCAATAGAACAAGTTTGAGTATGCCCAAATCCAAGAATGGAACACATTTCCCGATGGTAAATCCAAGTTCAAACCTACAAGTCTATCAATAGAACAATCAATGCATGAGCCTTGAAATGAACAACGTCAGCCCACCAAATCCCTACATGCCAAAGGAGAAGGTACCAAGTACAAGTTTTCAAAACATGAATCCAACAAAATTTGGGATGGATACATTTACAAATCATACAAATATTCCAAACATGAACAATAGTGAATTTCAACCTATCATGCCAAATTTGAGTATCATCCCAAATTAGAAAATTGTCCAAAATCAAACACAAGTACACACTCCAAATCTACTTAAACAAGAGCCAAATCAACTATATCAAGGGATTCAAGATAGAAATCAAGAACAAATTTGGTGAGATCAAATTGTGGCACTTTCCAAAATAGTTGAGGCATTGCGCCAAGGGAAATCGCCACCACCATTACCTATATCATTCCTTGGTTTAGGGCTTCCCCCTTTACCTAGTACCAATCACTCCATGCAAATCAATCCACCTAACACCAATCAAGCCATCACATCAAATCCTTTGAATATACCATCGACATCGCACCAACAGATGGTATCCAATCAAACAACAACACCAATCCTGATAAATCAAAATATGGTCTCCCAAGGACCTATCACCTCTGTCATTCAAACCATCACTATCCCTTCAATCATTACAACCACCACTATCACGCCCATCACATCTCAACCCCTCACTACCATGATCACTCCAAGCGTATCTCAAACACTTGTCACTACATCCAACATGATTCTGAATCCACCACCACCACCAACTTCCACCACATCAAGCCAATACAAAATGAAATTACAAGCTACTTTTCAAAGGGGATTCCAACAATATCTAGCCATGTAACAAGCAGCACAAGCTCAACAAGTGCAAAAAGCCTCTCAAGTTGCCCAAGCCTCTCAAGCTACCCAACAAACACAAGCACAAAAAATGACAATTGTTGAGAGCAATGGTCAAGATCTATCCATCAAAGAGCACATTGAAGATGTTTCTATCTCATCCGAAGATCAAATCAATATATGTCAAGAGTCACTTTTCAATCATGATCAAAATCCGCCAATGATATCCAACAATGATCCAATTCAAGAAATGTCAACATCACTTGACCCTATGGTTGAAGGCATTGGCAATCTCACTATCACAATTTTTGAAAACAATGTTCAAGATCTCTCCATCAATGAGCACCTTGAAGATGTTTCCACTCCATTTGATGATCAACTCACCTTACATCAAGATAAACTTTTTAGTGATCTATTTCAAGGAGTGTTAAGACTATTTGATCCTATTGACATAATGCACAATCCGTTCACCTATGATCATCTTGAAAATGTCTCTATATCGTCTTATGAGTTAGAGGATGTCTCAAAAATCACATATATCAAGAATTTATTCCAAAGAATGATCAAAATATTTCACCAAGGTCTAGCAATGGTCCCTTCCAAGACATGTTGACCCCCTTTGACCTCATGGTTACAAATATTGAAGGAACCCTAAACTCGACATTTGAGGATATTGAAGCACTTACCATGTTTAATGATGACATCCAAGGACCCCTTATAGGCAATCCATCCTTTGAAATTGACACATGTCAAGAACTTGATCCAAAGCATGTCAAAAGCAACTCTAAAATCATTCAAGATCAAGAATTTGTATCTTCAAGATACTACAATAATCTAATGGACACTCTCCTATCTATGCAAGATAATCATATCCATACTCCTCCATCTACCCATGAGATGCTTTCTTTGGATGGAAACATAGATGATCATCATTTAGAACATGATCCCTTTATTCCTGACATTGTTACAAAAAAAGTAGATTATTGATTCCTACAGTCAAACTAAGTTGTCAACATCAAGATCAAATATGTCCCAAAGTCAGACTGAGGACATCATGAATAAAGATATCAAACATTATCCACTCAAGAAAGAAAATAAAATATAACAAGATATTTCAGAGTTAGCAGAGCATCCAATCGAAATAACATCATCTACGGTGGTCATTTATTAGAGAATTCACTCTAAACAGGAGCTCTTGGAGCATGTAGAATCAAAGCATGAAGGTACTACTTCTACCATACTAGGGGCAACTTCATCTCAAGCAAAGATCAACATAGAAATCATGAAGAGTCCTTATGATGAAACTAGTGTCAATACTACAACCAGCCACATCATGAATCTTCATCCACCCATCACCTCATCCATGAATTGCAACCAACATTAAAAGAAAGAATTGAATCAAAGTACGAAGAATGTTATCAAAGCAAAAGAAGCTGGAAAGCATAATGGAAAAATCAAATACAAATGGATACTGAAAAACACAAAGAAAGATTATCCCTATCAAACTCCATCAGTCAAAGAAACTATGGGGAAAAATGAAAAAGGGAAAAGTATCCATCAAAGATGTCTGCAAAAGAAAAAGTAGGCTTTTCAAGCAACGTACAAGGTATATCAAGCAGTTGGTCCTAACTCCATGCACACTTCTGTATCCACCCATGATTGCTCATCTTCCCAAGTTTGGAGAGTCAAAGGTTCCAAACTATCAACCAATCCATCTCTTATCCCTAAACACACTACATCCACACCTCCACGCATGATATCCAATTTTCATATTGACCATGTATTGACAACTACCCTTCATTATAAGGATTCTAAAGGCACTCTATTGCGATGTGCACATAGAGACAGAGTTAACCCTGGTATCAATAAAGCAGATCAAGAATCCCAAAAGTTGCATTCAAGTGCATGTATGTTAGCAAAGCAACTCATTCAGGAAGGATATCGATGGCACATTATGATAGGGGCATCTACATCAGCAACACATTGTGATTCAACATGAGTTTAAGATCTTTCAGAAAAAACCAAAAAAGTAAAAAAATATGAAAATCCAAAAAATCAGAAAAACGATTGAAAATAGTAAAGATAAAAAAATTGTCCTCTAGTGAAAACCACTTTGGTGGTGCTTTGGGCAAGACCATGATGAAAACTTGGAAAACAGGCATCATGTGTAGAATTGAGCATCTACGTGCGCTAGTTTAGTTGAAAGCATCTCATCCCATCCATAATAAATTGAGCATTTCATCCATCTTATCCATAATAAATCCATTCATCCATGAACCATTTATCCAATCCATTTTCATCCATCTGCGTCCATCATCCAAGTTATCTTGATCTTGATGAAAGTTTGGGGCACACTTTACGCTTGCTTACAGTAAAACATCTTGACATGGGCCGTTTTCATTAATCCTATCCTATTCAACATTATCTAAGCCATGAAGTACTATCCAAATGAGGTTTCTTGATCCAAACACCTTATCTTATCACAAGATAATCCATATCCCTCCATCCACATGCCTATTCAAGCATCCATCCATGACATTCCGTACGTTGCTAGACACTATGGGCAATTATTTACATCTTGCTTCGGGAATAAATCTTGATCTATAGTCTCCAACTTATTGTGGTGATCTAAACATTGCCAAATGTGAAATCAAATTGGTCGAGCATCTGTAATCAAAAATCCAAATCACTAGCCCATGGCATATTTTGGTGAGAAGACATTCTTTATCAAGTGTTCATCTTTCATAGAACATCAATCAAAACAATCACTATTAGTTTCATCTAAGTTGCACTTTAAAAGTCAAATCAAATCATTCAAACAAATTTTGTTTGAAATCAAGCTTCATCAATCATGATCAATCAAATCTAATCAGAAAATCATCATCTTGGGATATTCTTGTGTTGCTTAACACTATCCTTACATTGTCATGTATCCTCAACAATGTTATCATCATCATTCATCATCAATCCTTGCATTGTTGTGCATCCTCAACAATGTTATTATCATCAATCTTGATCAATCATATCCTTGCATTGTTTTGAATCCTCAACAAAGTTATCATCATCATCAATCCATCAATTTGATCAATCAACCTTAGCTTGGTTGTCAACAAAAACCCCAAAATAGAGCACTGATATCATCACATATGTCCATATCCAAATCATCAAAATCATGCGAAAATCCAAAAACATTCAAAAAACATCAAAATCCAAAAACATTCGAAAAACATCAAAATCCAAAAACATTTGAAAATCATCAAAATCCAAAAACATTCGAAAAATTAAAAAAAATCAAAACATTTGAAAAATCTTGAAAACACCAAAAAAAGTTTCAAAACATTTCAAAACATCAAAAACATCCAAATATTTGAAAAAATCCATCCATCTCATCTCCCTTGCACCTGAAATAATCAATCACCCATAATAAACTAATCATCACCTTCATCCTTTGGCAACGCAAATAGAAACAATCACAACAGTCAGCAAAATCAATCTTCAATCGTAAAATCAAAATCTAAACAACAAACCGTTAAAACAAAATCAAACTCTTGATCAGTCATAAACATAAAAATCAACTTTATATCAACATCCTATCAATCAACTTATCAACCCATCATCATCTTATACAATGCATGTCCTAGGATATATCATTTTGACAGTGGGCATCATTTTGGATATCACTTTGGATCCTTATCCTATCAAAACACATCCTCTGGCTGGAGATATGAAGAACATTGACTTGTTTGCATACTTGGTCTTTTCTTTTGATTTATCTTATTGTGCTCATTCCAAGGACCTCTCGATGATATCCAAATGAAGGATTTAGAGAGATAGGAATGGGGCAATGATCATTATTCTTTCATCTACTGTGCTTGTTGGACATTCTTGTAAAATAACTTGGCGAATACTTGCTTTGTTAGGTATGTCCTAGCAAGGTTTTCGTATGTCAAGTGTGAACAAGAATACTCCTATCTGTTTGTCTAGTCAAAGTCCATCGCACTAGGTACAACGCCATCCTGGTTCTTTATACCTTGATGCATCGTATCTACATGTGTAATCAAACATAAGGTAAGTAGCCCTTTTAATATCCCAATCCTTGATAAGAAAATCATCATCATTTATCATCCATCTGTCATCATCTATCATCATCATCATTTATCATCATCATCATCTATCATCATCATCATCATCATCATCTCTAAAAAATTCTCGTCAAATCATGGACTTGTGGGATTCTCTTGTCATCATCTCATTTCTGCACTAACATCATCATCACCAATGCATCCATCATGCATCCATCCTGCATCCATAAACTGCCAGCATACCACATATCATTCATATCATACATAATAGGAAACATCGATCATTTCACATGCATTGCATTTGCATCATCATCATCATAATATAGATCTGTTAGTCTACACATCTGCATAAAATCATACATTTGCATAATCATAGCATATCACATCATCCATCTCATCCATCTCGCATCACATCATATCATCATTTAAGTTGTTTAGGATAATATAGATTTGTTATTCTAAGCATTTTAAAATCATCTCATTTGCATCATCATCCATAACCATCCATTTTGAACCTCTTTATCACAAGATCAACCCTCAAATCAAATATTTGTCACTTGATCTCTTGAGGGGGCAATGTACCAATGTACATCTTTCCACTGGGGCATCCAAAAAATCAGATTTTTTTTGACTTTGATCGCGGCAAGTTTATTCTTTGAATGAACGCAACAAGTACATTGCTTCAAAGAGGGGAAAAATGTAGACACACAAAATTAGCATCATGCATAATCATATTCCATTCAACAAATAAATCAAGTTTATTTATCAATCTCCTAAAGTCATCAGCTTAAATCAAATAAATCAAACTTGATCCTATCATCATCCCTTTAATTAAATAAATCAGGACTTTATTTAATTGAAATCCAATTTATATTTCTCTTTGATTTGATTTAAATCTCTAAATCAAGTCAAATTGGTCAAAACATCCCAATCATCATTAATTTAATCTAACCAAGATTAAATGCTAATCTTACCCACTTGCATCTTCTAGATAATGCCACTTGCACAAATAAATCCATTTATTGATTTATTTAAATCATCATTTTCACTCAACATGGCATTTATGGGGAATATTCCTTGAAGTTTGAAAAATATGACAAGTTGATTTGTCCCTCCAACATTGCATTTATTTCTCATTTTCTTTTCCCCCACTCAGCATTTACTCTCAAATTTGAATTTGAAATTTCCCCCTCTTGGGCACATTTCCCAAATCTTGCACATGCATCAACCACTAACATGATGACAAGTGGCCTCTTCTTATTGGCTTGATCTTTGCCCCACATTCATCCATTTGGCCAATCTCTCATCAATAAAATCTTTAAATAGAGGCTTCATCCTCAAGCAAATCCTCCACAATCTTTATGCAAAGTTACTCTCTTCATTTGAGAACTGATTTTTTCCACAACTCCACAACTCCACAATTTGATCCTCAAATCATATGCAAAGTCACTCTCCTTGAGAACTGATTTTTCTCATCCATATCATTCTTCATAGCAATTTCATCATTTAGCTTAGCTTGATCAAGGATTGGGAAAGGGCTTCTTTCCATAAAAGCACCAATCCAATATGAGATGACCTACTTCATGTTTTTCATGTGCTCATTTAGCTTGCATTTATCATTTGTTTTCATTTGAAAGCATTGATATACCATTTCATATGGATGTTATTTTCTTTTTTTTAAACTAGCATACTAATCTGTGTTTTTTGTTTTGAGCAAAAAGTAGATTTCACCATCGACAAACTATGTTGCACAAGGGAAACTATAAGCAATGGTAGGATGGGATTAGCCACCATCTCCAATCACTTGATTTATTGCGACATCTTTTTGGTACAACTTCTCATCTAAGTGAAGGTATTCATGAACTTGCTTGGAGTTGCAATAGATACACTGTCTTGGAAATCATTTCTATGCAAGTTGATTGTGATGTTTTGAGATCTATTGATCATTGTGACTGCCCTCACATCCTTTGGGCTAAGCTTTTGGAGATATATGGAGATAAATATATTCCACCCTTCCTCAATGATCATGATTCAAAATATACCCCATGATGATATTGTTGAGCAGGAGGTTGTTTTCCTTGAATCTTCCAAAGAGGTTGAAAAGGTTGCTTCAAGTGCTTCTTCTCCATCAGAGACAATTGGTATCCTTTCACATTCAGTGATTCCTTGTCTAGAGTTATTGATTGAGGCTTCCATCATCATCATTCATTAGGAGACATTGAATTTTCTAGACTTGACATCACAGGATGGTTTTGTTTCAAGTATCACTGACTTGGCTACTTCTACAAGTTTGGAGGACATTCTTAAGGGGATATCACTCCTCTATTTAGATCCTACTTTGGAGAGTTTTCTTGAGTCTCTTCCTTCCTTTGTGTCAACCTTGATTAGGAATCTAGAGATTATCTTGGAGGCACTTGGTTTCTCTTTAGAAATCTCATGTATGAGACTTCTTCCCTATCATTCCATTCAAGATTGGAGGTTTCTTCAGCATCTACCGTTGGATTGGCTTCAAAATTATTTCAATGATTTTGAAGACACTTCATTCAGTGGGGATATCAAGTCTCCACCATATCCATCACATCCATCATATCTCAGTCTTTGGATATTGTTCAGTGTCAGTTTCTGCATCATCCTGATTTGTCACCTTCTTCATTGATTATGGCATCATGATCTTCAAGAAAGGATACATTTGAGAAAAGTTTAGAGATACCATCATCATCAGCATACATCCTTCCTTCATTCAATTCCTATCTGAAATGGGAAGCATACCTACACTTGCACTTGGTTTTGTTTCTTCCAAAAGGGAGACAAGTTGTTTGTCGACATTGGATCTTGTTTTGTCTTTAGACACTTACCATTTTTGCAAGTGATCACATCTTTTGGGGGGGCATATAGTCTCTCTATTTCCTCCCTATGGAAGGGCTATTGTATTATATCCATTTGATGGATGGTGTACTTGGGGGGGTATTTTTAAGTCCTCCATCCTTCCCATCCTATCTCAAATTTTTTCTACATTTCATCTCCTTTTCGGAGAGGGGTTTTGTTCCCACTCAGTTTTCAACTTTTCTCTAGTTGTGGGAGATTTTATGCATCTTCATCATGTAAATGGTTACCTAACATGGCCTTGTCATCGATCATCATCATTGCATAATCATTGCATTTCCTCCCTAAGTTGAACTTATGGGGGGGTCTTAGTGTAATTAAATTAATTATTACACTATCATAAGTTAACTTAGGTCATACATCATCTAGTCCTAGGTTGCATTTTTAATAAATCATTTAATAATGGGGTAATGTCCCCTTCCTTGTTTGTAGGGATAAAATTTCTTCTAGAAGATGAGTTGTCCTTCTAGAACTTATCTCAAAATTTAATAATTTCCTAGACAGAGTTCACATGTTGTCACATGTTGTTAGATCATGACACATGGCAACATCTCATGCATTTTAGGTTTTCTCTCTTTCCTATATAATAAAAAAAAAAATTCATTTCTAACATATCAATCAAATATCAATCTATGATCTAGTGTTGTAGATCAATAGCAATCTCTCTTTGTAGCCCTTAGTTGCAACACTTTATGTGTGGTGTAATTTCTCTTGGCAAGATCCTTTGAAGTGTGCACAGCTTCATTAGGTGATTAAACATGCATCATTTCAACATGATATTAGAGCATGTCAAATTTTAACATAATATTTAATTTGCAACCTGCAGATGTCCTTCAAAGATATCCAATGCAAGGTGACAACTTTGACAACTTCAAACACTTGAAAAATTTCTCCAAACTTTCTCTTCAATGTGTCTTCAACCTAGATCTACAAATAACACAATTAAGAGAGGGAAAATGTTTTTTTTAATTAGAAAGGGGTTTTGCTCTCTCAAAGCATATTTTGGTAATCAAACATTGAAGAGAAATGAAATATGAAAGGAGAATGATGAATGAATAAAATGTAATGTCGCAACTCACCAAACCCTTGCAATAAAGTGTTAAAAAGATGTATGAAATGACTCCAATGGATGTAGATCTTGAATCTTGCTTGAATTTTGTAGATCTTGAATTGAATGCTAGCTTGAATCATAAAACCTTACATCACAATTGTTAGATAAAAAAAATAGGATGCATGATGACTTTTATATGATGCTTCTTGCTTGAATAATTCTCTAAAATACTCGATAATTATCTCTTGAAGACTCTTGAATGCTCTTTTAATATCTTGTAAACTCTTGAATGCTTCATTAATCATAAATTTTTCTATAGTGCATGAATACTTGAAAGCTTAGGAGAAAAATGAGTGAAATAACCTTGTATTTATAATTGCTTATACCAAATTTAATGAAATTACAACACTACAAGCTGACATTAGATCTAGGAGAATAAAATCTCACCAAGAATTTAAATTAAATTTGATTTTGGGCCACATGGGACTTATACGCTAGAAGTGGCATATGAGTCCCATTAGGCTTAACTATTCAACACATTTTCCAAAATTATTAGAATGATGTAAAATCTAGTTTGGGGCTCTAAAACCTAGGTGGGACTCATACACCTAAGGTGGTGTATGAGTTATAGATCGCTAAATCTAGGCCAAAAAACCTAAAAAAAATTGAATTATGGTTGGATCTTGGTTTATGTCATGATTATCCTTGGAAAGATGCATTAAATAAGGCTCGTGGATGTAAAATAAGGACAATTCAAGCATAAAGATGCCCGATTATTTAATATAACCATAGAAAAGTGTGAAAGTGTGTTAAAACACTTTACAACACCCTAAATAAGGCATCAATATGCTCATTTAGTTCACAAGGGCCTAAGACCTAATGTGAATATGTTAGACACATTACAAAACTAAGGCCATGTTAGGGAGTACTTTTTTCTGTTATTACATCAGCCCCCACTTTAATGAGATGAGGAACTTGCTTCCAACTCGTAGTAAAATAGACTGACACACATCAAGAGGGGTCCAAATGTACCAATGCTAGTAAGAAAGGATGACCATGATCAAGAGTGTTGCACAAGGCCCCAAGACCAAGGTCCTATGGAAAACCAACATAGGCACAAAAGAACACACATGAAAATGATATAAAGAGAAGAAATAAGACACAAGAATACATTTATAAATATAAAGAGAAAAGAAAAACAAAACAAAAGAGTGGTTGATCAAGCTTACTATTTTTCCATCATGATGTGGATCAGATCTAGGTTGTTTGTCTAAAAAATGCACGCTCAATTTGAGGCAATGGAACTTCAAGCTATCTGCTAGGTGAGTAATCCAAGAGGGTGAGGCACATACACATTCAATAGGTATGCACTCACAACACAAAAGTGAGTTTCTATAGGAAATTCATGCCTTAGTTTGACTTCCTGACCAACCATACCAAAGTTATACCTCATAATAACTTCTATAAGATGCCATGCAACAATGAACTTCAGGCTTCATAAAGAAAAAAAAAACTTTGTATGCTTGTAAATCATGAACAAAAAAATGGCTCCATGGGCATGCAAAGTGTGTTATCATAGGTGGACATATAACCTTTAATTGTAAATGAAAAAAATTGAGAATGTTTAAAGGAGTACTGTCTAGTTCATGTGAGGTCTTAAAATTAGGGAACATAGTGCTTAATGTCTCCAAGAGAGGACCAATAAAAGAATAAAAGATTCACAACTAAGGGTATGTCATTTTTCGCATCAAGCCACTAAGAGGAATGTAATATGCTTACAGAGATCATGCTCTTAAGGGACATCATACCCAATTCCATCCACAAATCGAAGGACACGTTGCATGAAGCAAGAACACTACACCATGAAATATGAGAAAAATTCAAATGAATAATTCCAATGTATTCACCCACTTTAAAGAAATTTCTAAGCACCATGCTATGAGAAATTACTTTAAAGTAACAACTGGTAAATGCTAGCAAGAAGGAAGTCATGCAAGCTTATTTGGAAAGCCCTATGCCAAGTTATATGTTTCCAAATGAAGCTCCATCATGCAAAAGGAAAGAGATGGGTTTCCTCCAAAATGAAACTCTAAATAGGAAGGATCCATGGATTCAGGGTCAATATGTTCTTGCTACATTTTTTTTAGAGAGCCAAAAATTGTCATAATTCTCCAAATACTCATAGAGCTAGAGGAATGACACAAGGAGATCAAAAATAAAGAAAAATATTTCAGTTCAACATGGAAGGGACATGAATTTCTTGATGCCTTGTGTCATCCCTAAAAGGAAAGCACAAGAGAAATGAAAAATATGAAGGAAAATATTTTGGGTCAAAATGGAAGAGACATGAATCTATTGATGCCTTGTGCCATCCCCAAAATGAAAACACAAGATGAATGAAAAAGATAAAGGAAAAGATAAAATATTTATGAAATAGAGAAGAATGAAGGTACAAATAGAGGAATGTAAAAAGATAGAGATACATCAAACAAAATAGTACAAGGACCACATTACGCACATGCAATCACACAAAGAAAAATAAATAATACAAAAATACTAGTAAGGCACATGCGAGTCAACCTAAAGGAGGTTGTATGCATCCCAATCATGTTCATTGTATACTAAAAGCAAAAAATTAGCCAAAGGGTTAATAACAAGTGTTGAACTAGGGGAATCACTAGATTCCACACTCCTCTTAGGAGAATTGTCATTTAAGCTCATAGAAGAGGAAAATAATGCATTCAATTCATTATGCACTTGTTAATCTTTCTTTTCAATCTCATCATTTCCACCCAAGTTAATCACAATAGGAGGTCAAATGATAATGTCAAAAGAAGGGTTTACCTCTTGTTACAGTATAATATTTTTCTGTTTTGGTAAAGGGGGTGACTCATCATACATTTCATTAGTCAAGTATGGAACTTGATTTTATTTGTTTATTTCTTCATTTAACTTTTTAGCAAGGGCACAATGTTGATGCCTATGCTCTCTAGCACCTTTTCTTATTTTAGTTTGGTTTTCAAGTTGCATTTGTGTAGGAGTGTGATGATTAACAATAGGTTTCTTTTCTTCCCTAAGGGGAGGAATAGAAGGAACCATGGAACTTTGTTCAACCACTTTCTCTTTAAATTTGTAAAATTTCTTTATTCTAGGAGGTGTGATGGGATTGTTTTTGTTATCTCTTGGTCTTTTTTAGGAAGTAGGTGAAGGATCTACCTTAATTTTTTCTTGGTTGCTTGGCATGTCTTTTTGTTCAATCATGGTTTTGCCAAGTATGGTAGGATTGGTCATGGATCTAGGCATGTTTTGAAGGGATAGTTTTTCTATACATTTCGCCCTAAACTTTTGATAGGATTTGAAAAATAATTCTTCTTGAGGTTTAATAGGTTCCATAGGCTCAGGCTAAAAGAAATCTAATGAAAATTTCCCTCAAGAAGACAAAGGGTTAAAGCCACTATGATGCACAGTGAAAATATTATTGTTAAAGGGAATATTTAAGAATTTATGTACAATCAAAGGGACCAAACTCATGGAGTGAAGCCATGGATAGCCTAGGTTCACATAACATTGTTTAGATTGTGGGATGATGTAGAATGAAACATCTAATGTTTTTGGTCCTATTTGAAAAGGAAGCGTGACTGATCCCATTGTAGGGAAAGTAAAACTATTATTCATCTTGATCCATGATTTTGGTTTATCATATATTTCTTGATAGAGCTCATGCACAAGCAAGAATTCTTTAGTGATCACATTCTCTCCACATACGGGATCTATTAATATCCCATTAGTCGTCTTGTCATAGATTCAACTAGTTATGTAAAGAGGACCATTAGGTGGATTTTTAAGTACATCTTGTGAGGAGAAAGAAATATTAGGAGAATTTTTAGTTTTTCCCTTACGAGGTGTGACCTTGATCAATCCAACCATATCATCCATAGGGTTAGTGTCTATAGGATAACTTTGAACAGTATCATTATTGGCATCATCTATTTCAACATTCATTATGTCATTATTTTTATTTTTAGTAGCTTGGATGAATGAATTATATGATTATGCATAGGGTTGGTAAAAAATTGAAATTTTTGATTAGGAGGGGCAACAAACTTATTTCCTTGATCATTAACACCTTCAACGAAAAGCTGACCAAAATCAATGAGGTCTTGCACAAGATGTTTAAGATGCTTGCAATGTTTCGTGTCATGTCTATTTTTTCGGTGATAATGAAAGTAATAATTTGGTCTATAATTTTCAATAAATGGTTTATTAGGATCAGGTATGTGTAGGATCATGATAGACCAAAAAGTGGGGATATGATGGGTATGTGGCTAACAATTTCTTTTTACCCAAAATTGATGAAACAAAAAGGGTTTTTAAAGGAGATTCTCAAATTTCCACCAATATAAAATATGCTTTAATTTGAATTTAATAAATAATTGTTATTCATTTTTTGTTTGAATTACGACTAGAGCCCTAATTGATAAGCTGATTTAAAAACATCTACAACTTTTAAACAGTATTAATTTTTTATAATCTAAAACACGTGTCACATTCTATGCTTTGTATACAATAGGATTTTAAAAAATAAAATTTAATTTCATGAAGTTTTGACAAAGTTAAGGTTGTAAGACATACAATTTTTATATTTTTTAAAAGTTGTAATAAAAAATTTATAATTAATTATTTACTTTGAAAAAAATTACAAAAAAATATGCATCACATCGGGACATCAATCCTCTACATATATATAAAATATTATAAAAAAATATTATCATTTTATTGTGGTTAGGGTGGTCAGACAGTCACCTACTTATTTTTTCCTTGAAATTTAAGTGCTACTGCATTGAAATTTAAAATTTTCACCAAATAGATTTTTAAAAATAAACCTAGTAGTTTAGAAACAACATTCAATTTTCTACAAATTCTATTCTTACATATTTTAGAAATAATATAGATAACTTATTCAAATTTTATGTCAAGTTACCTAATTCTGATTTTTTTGAAATTTTCACCACTTAAGGGCCTATTTTTTCCATGATGATCATGGACATACCCAATAAAGAGTATTAATTGGAGGAAAAGTAATAATTTTTTGTTCTAAGAGTTGTGGTATTGTGTTACGAAGGGTATCAAGCAAGGTAGTGAATTGCATTTTCGAGTCCACATAGTTAAAGGGTATCATTGATTTTACAGTAGCTACTTGGGTATTGACATGTTGAGTTGTTTTTAAGGGGGATTTAGTTTAAGGAAACCTTTATTTTGGTTCCTAAATTTTTGGTAATTGTTTTGGTTTGCAGACACAGACTTCTTAGTTAGGATGGAGGTGGATTTTGCATCACAATTACTAACCAAGTTTTGATAATCATGGAGGGTAGTGCATAGGTGCGTGAAGGAGGGAAGTTTCATCATGGTAAGATTATCTTGTATCTTACTTTGAAAATTCTCTATGAACATATTTTGAAGGTGACGATTGAGAAACTTTAAATCAATTTGGGAATAAAGCAATTGATAGCACAAAATAAATTCAGTAATATTTTCTTCTTCTTTTTGCTTACATCTCATAAAATAGACCAAGGTCATCTTAGGAGTCATATACACTTGGACATATTTGGTAAATTCCACAAAAAATTCATTGAATGAAAAAATTGATTTGTTTGGTAATGAAGAAAACCATTCTAAGGTAGTTGGTGCAGGAGCACCTGCCAAGGTGCCAAAGTACAAGCTTATCTTTGAAGTTTTTGTTTTAAATCCTTTTTGTTGTCTTGGTTTGGTCTTGTGGATCACCTTATTGGTGGTTGAGGACCTTTTTTCTTCTTAGTATAGAAGTTGAATAAGTTGGAATCATTTTTATGGTTGATTCCTAAGCTTTTGTCAAAAATTGCAAAACACATTGTGCTTTACAAAAGCAAGCTTTTGGCCACTCTTAGGCTAAAATTGAAAACCTAACCATTTCCAATGATTGTAAAAGAGATATCTCAAACTTTTGAAGAGGTTATATGCTTTGTATATTGGAAGTTTCTAGAGAACAATAAGAGAAACAATGATTTTTGGTGTGAATAATTCTGTGTTTTTTGTTCTTGCTCATGTGACAGTTGAAAGATGATTTGAAAGTGGCATTTTATAGGCTTGTTAGTATGTAATAAAGCTGATGGAAGTTCTATTTTTGGCATATTATATTTTTTTCTCATCGCTTTCATCAACTTTGTAAATACTGTGTCTTTTTCTTTAGTTCTATTTTGACTGGTAAATTCAATAATATGGAGGTTTAGACTGCACCCCCACCATACCAAGAAGTATGGAATCAATGGGAGTGTGGATAAAACCCCATCCTTGTACATAGGTTAGTAGTATGAGTTTGTAGGAGTTCAAGGAGCATGCCAAACGTCTATTCCTAGGCAAGCAAACTATGTCTGGTTAGGAAAGACTACAAAATTGCTTCCAACGTTGCACGAGTGACTAACCACTGGAAACCCAGGGTGTGTACAGATTGTAGGGGACATTACATAGGTCTAACAAGAGGCAAGAATCAATACCAATTCATTTGGTGGCTAAAGGAAGAAGATAGTCCTCTATGTGTCCAAGAAAAGGCTTAAAAAGCCCTAAATTGCTTAAAATCAATGATAGCCCTATGTACGGCCCGAGAAGGTCTGAAACCACAAAAATCTTGAAGTGCTCCAAAATTGAGCCAGGGTTATTTCTTTGAGTTTATGATGTTCATTGAGTAGGGAGGAGTAATAATCTAAAACCCCAAGCTAAGATACCTAATAGGGCTCATGGGCTACTAGCCCTCCTAAAACCCTAACCTAGGGTATGGTGGCAGTGATAGAAGAAAGGAGATTTGTGCTTGGACAAGAACCTTCCCTAGACTACTTTGAAGTCAAGAAATCCTATGTACACCCCTGCAAGCAAGTTAGGAGGATTTAGAGGTTGTCTAGTCTTTAAAGGGATTAAGGGCTAGATGGAGAAAGTGAGGAAAAGCATCAAGAACTGCTTGGTAGCAGCAAACTAGAATTGATATCAGGGTTGGCAAGTGACCAGGGGTGCCTAATAACCTTTAGGACCTATAGGTTGAGTGGCAGAGAGAAACACCAAGGGGTTATCTATTGGAGACCTAGAGCATTGAGCTAGTGATTGACTCAATCCAACCTTGTCCCTATCAGATTAGTATCAGAGCAGTGAAAGATTTGGGAAAGTAGCTTATATGTCAGAAGTTGAGTCCAATGAAACTCCTGCCATGGTGACAAATGCACAGCTAGCCAAGAGGGTTGAAGAATAGGAAGAGGACAACAAGTCCCTAAAATAAATAATAGAGCAATTGGAGAAGGCATTGAACAATGCAAGGTTGGAAGGAACAGTGCCAAAGGAAGAAGAGGTTGCAGAGGAATAAAAATTCCCTAAACTTGACCTTGTTCTGGAGGAGGAGCCTTTCTTGAAGGCATTAAAATCCTTGAGTGGAAAAGGACTTGAGGGCATACCACTATTCAATGGAAAGATGGATCCTAGATTGGTCATGGATTTGATAGATGGCATGGAGAACTACTTTGAATGTGATGGAGTCACTGAAGCTCAAAAAGTGAAAGTTGGAAAACCAAGGTTGAGAGGATCAACCTTGACATGGTGGAAATTTGTTCAGACTAAAAGGGAGAAAGAAGGTAAGCAGCCCATATCAACCTGGAAAGGGATGGTTGCTAAGGTAAAGGAAGCCTATATGCCTGATGATTATGAGATCCAACTTCACAAGAAGAGGCAGAGTCTAAGGCAGAAAGATGAAGATGTCAACACCTATACTGAAGAGTTTTAGAAGGTTTGCTTGAGATCAAATGTGGCAGAAGATGAGAGCCTGAAAGTGGCTAGGTACCTTAATGGCTTGAAGTGGAACACTCAGGAAGAGATGGCTTTACTTAACCCCAAGATAGTCCACCAATGTTATCAACTGGCTATAAAGATTGAAGAGAGGAATAAAAGGAAGCATGATCAGTCCTCTAAAGGTAGAGGCCAAGGTAGAGATCAAAGAGGACAAGATGGAGGTTACCAAGGAAGAGGTAATGATCAAAGGAACCAAGGAGAATCTAAGCTTACTGAGCATGGAGGTGAAACATCATCAAGAGAAGGATTTAATAGAGGAAGAGGGCCTCAAGGAGGTTTAAACAGAGGAAGAGGAGCAACAGAAGTAACTCTTACTTTGCCACCATGAAATGTTATCACTGCATTCAGCTAGTTCACCCTGCTTATAGATGCCCGGAGAAAGCTTCTTCTTCAAGCAGTGAAAAGAGTTTGGCCTATGTACAAGAGGACACCATGAGTGTCAAATCACCTAAGATAAGTCATATAGAATCAGAAATAGGTGAAAATCTGATGTTTAATAGGGTTTTGATCAGAAAACCAGTCAAAGACGAACCCAAGCAAAGGAGAGGTTTGTTCAGAGCAAGGTGCAAGATATTTGGAAAGGTATGCAAGGTCATTGTAGATTATGGTTCTACAGATAATATCATCTTTGAGGAGGCAGTAAATAAGTTGAAATTGGAAACCAAACCCCACACTAACCCTTACAAAGTCACATGGTTGAATAAAGGGCAGAGTGTTCTAGTGAATGAGTAGGTCATAGTAGAATTTTCAATTGGAGGCTACAAAGACAAGTTGATTTGTGATGTACTACCCATGGATGCATGCCATCTTTTGCTTGGAAGACCATGGCAATATGATAGAAGTGCTATATATCATGGAAAGGAGAACACCATTGAATTCAAGAAGGATGGAAGAACTTTCAAGTTGCATTCATTGAATGAGGATGATGAGGGGCAATCCAAGGTACCAAACATCATGTTGAGCAGTGGTAAGGAGTTTATCAACAATTTACATCAAGGAGGTAAAGGTTATGTGGTATTAATGTAGTCCAAAGAGGAAGAAAAGGTTGAGAAGAGAGTCATACCTGAAACAGTTCAAAGACTGCTAGAAAAGTACAACGAAATTGTTAGTGATGGGACACCTGCAACTCTACCACCAAAGAGAGCAATAAGTCATCAAATTGACTTCATACCTAGAGCCTCATTTCCTAACAAAGCAGCATACAAGCTTACACCTGAGCAGAACCAAGAGGTGGCTAGGCAAGTTGAAGAATTGTTGAATCAAGGTCTAATTCAAAAGAGTATCAGCCCATGTACAGTCCCAGTGGTTTTGGCAACAAAAAAAGGTGGTAAGTGGAGATTATGCACTAATTCTAGAGAAATTAATAGAATCACAATTAGGTATAGTTTTCCTATTCCTATAATTGAAGACTTGATGGATTTTCTTGGAGGTTCTCAATACTTCACTAAGTTGGATCTTAAGAGTGGGTATCATCAAATCAAAATCAAGGAGGGTGATGAGTGGAAGACATATTTTAAGACAAATGATGCTTTGTATGAGTGGAAAGTAATGCCATTTGGCCTATCAAATTCCCCTAGAATGTTCATGAGACTAATGAATGAGGTGCTTAAGGATTTCACAAGGATTTTTGTTAGTCTACCTTGATGACATATTGATTTTTAGTAAGATAGTAGAAGAACATTTGAAACATGTGGAGATGGTACTTAAAAGGTTGCAAGAAGAACAGTTAGCAATCAACCTTGAGAAGTGTGAGTTCTTCAAACAAGAACTTTTGTATCTAGGCTTTGTAGTATCCCAAGGAATGTTGAAGATGGATCTAAGCAAGTTGGAAGCCATCCTAAATGGGCCTACACCAACCACAACAACAGAGGTAAGAAGTTTTCATGGTTTAGCTCAGTTTTATAGGAAGTTCATAAGGAATTTTAGTGGTGTCTGTGCACCAGTATTAGATACAATCAAGTGTGGTCTAAAAACAAAGTTTAAGTGGACTCAAGAAGCCGATAAAGGGTTTGAAAAGATGAAACAAGAAGTAGCAACCCAACCTATACTTTTGTTACCTAGTTTTGATATGTTGTTCATAGTTGAGTGTGATGCAAGTGGAATAGCAGTAGGAGGAGTACTTAGTCAAGAAGGTAGGTATGTAGCCTTCTTTAGTGAAAAGCTCAATGAAGACAAGAAAAAGTACTCTACCTATGATCTTGAGTTATATGCCTTAGTGCAGTCCCTTAGGAAACGGATGCATTATTTATTGCCCAAAGAGTTTGTGGTCTTCGCTAATAACCAGGCACTCAGTTACATCAACACCCAAGAGAAGTTAATTAATAGGCATTTGAAATGGATGGAATACATTCAAGCTTTCACTTTTACTATCAAGCATAAGAAGGGGCAAATGAATAAGGTGGCAGATGCATTAAGCAGGAGAATGTTGATAGTGCAGGAAATACAGCTGAAAAGCATTGGATTAGAGAGTTTCAAAGACCTCTATGGTGATGATGAAGACTTTTCAGAAGCCTACAAGGTATGCTCTGATTTTTCAAATCATTTTCATAGTCAGTATGCTGAGTATACATTGCAAAATGGACTGTTATTTAAGGGCAATCTGTTATGTGTCCCAAGATGATCAATGAGGGAAAATCTGATTCAAGAGAAACATAATGGAAGTCTTAGTGGGCATTTTTGGAATAAATAAAACTTTAGAGCTGGTACAAAGGTTTTATTACTAGCCTAAGTTGGCAAGAGATGTTAGGAAATATGTGGAGTAGTGTGTTGTTTTCATGAAAGCCAAAGGGGGAGCCAGCAATGCAGTTTTGTATCAACCCTTACCCATTCCAAATAAACCATGGGAGTGTGTGAGCATGGATTTTGTGGTAGGACTCCCCAAGAATAAGATAGGGTTTGACAATATTTATGTAGTTGTGAATAGATTCAACAAGATGATTCACTTCATTCCTTGCAAAAACACCCATGATGCAAGTTTCATAGCCCATTTTTTCTTCAGGGAAGTTGTAAGAATCCATGGATTGCCATTGAGCATTGTATCAGACAGGGATATGAAGTTCATGAGTCATTTTTGGAAGACACTTTGGAGTAGATTGCGAACAAATTTGTCTTTTAGATCAGCTTACCATCCTTAGACCGATGGTCAAACAGAAGTGGTTAACAGAGTATTAGGCAATATTTTAAGATGTTTAACCAAGGAGTATGGAAAAACATGGGATATGGTGATTTCTCAAGCTGAGTATGCTTATAATGACGGTATCAATAGAACTACAGGAAAAAGTCCTTTTGAGGTTGTGTATGGAATGTACCCAAGAAGCATATGTGAGCTCAGAGACCTGGGAACAATGGAGAATAGGCATGGACATGCATAATACTTCACGTAGATCATGAAGGAGATTCATGAGCAGGTTAAGAAGAAAATCACAACAGCAACACAAAAATTGAAAGATAAAGTTGATGTGTCGAGGAAAGATGTGCAGTTTGTAGTAGGTGATTATGTTATGGTTCATCTTAACAAGTCAAGGTTGTAGAAGGGAATTTGAACCAAAATGCAGATGAAAAGAGTAGGACCATGCAAGGTGTTAGCCAAGTATGGGAAGAATGCATACAAGGTAGAACTACCATCCGATTTGGGCATATCTCCAGTCTTTAATGTTGTTGATTTGATCAGGTAAAAGGGGACAATCATTGATGAAGTTTAGAATAGTCAAGATATCTTTAAGGATATCAATAATATACCCCTTCCTAATCAAGAGAAACCTCAGGCAGAGAAGATCTTGGAGTCCAGGGTAAAGAAAGCTACAAGACACAAGGTATACATGGAGCACCTTGTCAAGTGGAGGAATAGACATGAATCAGAGGATACCTGGGTTGAGGAAGCTAATTTTAAGAAGCTAGGCATTTATCTATACTCGTATCACCTCAAGTTCCTTGATCTTTGTGCTGAGAGGGGGAGAATGGTGCAGGAGCACCTGCCAAGGTGCCAAAGTACAAGCTTAACTTTGAAGTTTTTGTTTTAAATCCTTTTTGTTGTCATGCTTTGGTCTTGTGGATCACCTTATTGGTGGTGAGGACATTTTTTCTTCTTAGTATAGAAGTTGAATAAGTTGGAATCATTTTTGTTGTTGATTCCTAAGCTTTTATCAAAAATTTCAAAACATAATGTGTTTTACAAAAGCAAGCTTTTGGCCACTCTTAGGCTAAAATTGAAAACCTAAATATTTCCAATGCATTGTAAAAGAGATCTCTCAACCTTTTGAAGAGGTTAGATGCTTTGTATATTGGTAGTTTCTAGAGAATAATAAGAGAAACAATGATTTTTGGTGTGAATAATTCTGTGTTTTCTGTTCTTGCTCATGTGACAATTGAAAGATGATTTGAAAGTGACATTTTATAGGGTTGTTAGTATGTAATAAAGCTTCTGGAAGTTTTTTTTATGGCATATTAGATTGTTTGTTCATCACTTTCATCAACTTTGTAAATACTATGTCTTTTTCTTTAGTTTTGTTTTGACTGGTAAATTCAATAATATGGAGGTTTAAACTGCACCCCCATCATACCAAGAAGTATGGAATCAATGGTATTGTGGCTAAACCCCATCCTTGTACATAGGTTAGTAGTAGGTGTTTGTATCAGTTCAAGGAGCATGCCAAAAGTCTATTCCTAGGTGAGCAGACTATGCTCGGTTAGGAAAGACTGTGCAAAATTGCTTCCAACCTTGCAGGGGTGACTAACCACTGGAAACCCAGGGTGTGTACAGATTGCAGGGTACCTTACATAGGTCTGACAAGAGGCAGGAATCAATACCAATTCATCTAGTGGCTTAAGGAAGAAGACAGTCCTCTGTGTGTCCAAGAAAAGGCTTAAAAATCCCTAAATTGCTCAAAATCAGTGATAGCCCTGTGTATAGCCTGAGAAGGTCTGAAACCACAAAAATCTTGAAGTGCTCCAAAATTGAGCCAGGGTTCTTTCTTTGAGTTTATGATGTTCATTGAGTAGGGAGGAGTAATAATCTAAAACCCCAGGCTAAGAGACCTAATAGGGCTCATGCGCTACTAGCCCTCCTAAAACCCTAACATAGGGTATGGTGGCAGCGATAGAAGAAAGGAGATTTGTGCTTGGAAAAGAACCTTGCCTAGACCATTTTGAAGTTAAGAAATCCTATGCACACCCCTGCAAGAAAGTTAGGAGGATTTAGAGGTTGTCTAGTCTTTAAAGGGATTAAGGGCTAGATGGAGAAATTGAGGAAAAGCATCAAGAACTGCTTGGTAGCAACAAACTAGAATTGATAGCAGGGTTGGCAAGTGACCAGGGGTGCCTAATAACCTTTAGGACCTATAGGTTGAGTGGTGGAGAGAAACATCAAGGGGTTATCTATTGGAGACCTAGAGCATTAAGCCAGTGATTGACTCAATCCAACCCTGTCCCTATCAGTAGTATCCTTCAAGCATCTAGGTAAAATCATAGCCAAGGTTTTATCATCAAGAATAAAGTCACTATGGTATAGGCAGAAACATAATAAAAAGGAGCTTCTTTCTTTACATATTTCTTGAATCTAGGCACCTCTACACCTTGTGGCACTGGTGTTCGCAATATCTCTAAGTATAAGGGACTGCTTTTAACATAATATGTAGGTGGTCCATTTTCATTTTGGTTGATAGTGGAAGCTGTCTTTTGAAGGGATGAAACACTCTACAAAAGTTGGTTTATGAGAGGGTCATTATTTGTATTGTGAGATGCAGGTGAATATGGTGGAGGTGTTTAAGTTTTCAAAGGAAAATCAAATGGAATTATTATGGGTGGTAAGGTGGTAGGAGATATGACATACAATGCTACAAAGGTACTAGGGATGGTAGTAGAAATACCTAAGAAATAACATTAATAATAGGTTGCATTGTTGTTGTAACTTGAGAGTTGGTATAGCTAGGAATTGAGGTGATTGTTGTGGGAGGAGGAATTTAAATTCCTCCTTGTCTTGTAACATTGTTTGAGGTTAAAGGACAATTATTGGTTGAGGTATGATGTTTTCCATGATTTGAACTATGTTACACACAAGGTCAAGTTTTTCTTCACTTTCAAGCATGCGATGAATGTTATCCATGGTAGGGATCATTGTAGTTGAAATGTTCTTAGTACTTATTTGATTTTGTAGGTTTTCTAAGTCTTCATGAATTTCGATTATTTTTTCTTGCAAAATAATAGAAATAATTGTTTCAAAATGCATCACACAACTTGAAGGCAAAGAATTCTTAAGGGTATGGTCCATACCTAGTGAAAAAGCTAGATAACCCAAGATCCATGACAATTGTACTATCACATGATGACATGAGTCTCAAAATTTGTCTCACTATAGTATAAGAAATTGGACACCAAGTAGAAAATATCATGCAAGGGATACTAAATGCAAGATGGGTGTAAATGCAATTTAAGCTAAATGCAATAAAATTAATATAACATAAAATTTGTAAACTAAAATGGAAAGTTATCAATAGAAAATAGGAGCAAAGAAATAGAGTTTTGAATTTTGTGAAATGCAATTTAAAATATGTATTGGGACTAAATCACCCAAAGGGGCATATGAGTCTTAATGAGGGTTTTTTCACAAATTGCTAAAAATTTTAAGTGATTTTTCATAATTTCTAGTGTGGATGATCTATAAATTAAATTCAATTGTATATTTTAGATTATATTCAATGATGCAAGATGCAAAAATGAAACCTATATTCACTTTCACTAATGAAATATTTAGAAACCCTAGATGCAAATTAACTAGTGAAAACCCTAATGAAAATTTAATGCAAGTAAGATCTAGAAATATGATGCACTCTAAATTAGAAATGATATGTTCTAAATGCAGGTTCAACAAAATGATAAAATGTAAAATGGTTGTTTATGGTTTAGGACATAGAACAACACTTATTTCCCACTATCATTCAAGGAAAACCCTAGAGATGTCAATCTAAGGTATGCAAAGGAGAAATAGATCTTGTGATAGGGTTTTCCTAAGGTATGATTATAGAAAAAAGATAGGCTCAACATCAAGCTAAGGCTTGGAAAGACTAATAAAATGAAAGACCTCAAGATTAAACCTAATGTGATGCAAGACTTCACTAAATGACCTAAAAATGAATATAAAATAAAATAGAAAGATAGGAAATCATAAGTGTGCACCTAGAAACCTAAAGAGGAATAGATGAAGACTTGAAATGCTAAAAAAACTAAAATTAATGCCTATTGGGACTCATATGCTAGTCTAGGTGATTTAGTCCCAGATTAGGGTTTTTAGGCAGGAATAAAAATTTGATAGAGATATGTTTAAAACTCTTGATATATACAATATTGACTATATTCGGACTCATATACTAGAAGTGGTGTACTAGTATTGTTAGGGTTTTCTAGAAATTCAAAGTTTGATTCTACTCTTTAATGTCTACTTTGTTGTCTCCACTTGATTTCGAGATCTAAATATCTGATTTGCAACCTATAGATGTCTTTCAATGATCTCCAATGCAAGGTGACAACTTTGAACATTTGAAAACTTTCTCCAAACATGATCTTCAATGTGTCTTCAACCTAGATCTACAAGTGACACACTGAAGAGAAGGTAATTTTTTGTTTTGTTAGTAGAAAAGGGTTTTCCTTTGCCAAACCCTATTTTGATAATCAAACCTTGAAATGAAATGAAATAGGAAAAGAGAATGATGAATGAACAAAATGTAATGTTGCTACTCACCAAACCTTAGAAATAAAGTGCAACAAACATATATGAAATGACTCCAATGGATGTAAATATTGAATCTTGCTTGAATTTTGTATATCTTGAATTGAATGCTAGCTTTAATCATAAAACCCTACATCACAATTGTTAGCTAAAAAAAAAAAATTATGTGTGATGACTTTGACATGATGCTTTATGCTTGAATAATACTCTAAAATGCTTGATAATCAACTCTTGAAGACTCTTGAATGCTCTTGTAAACTCTTGTAAAATCTTTAATGCTTCCATCATCGAAAAATTTCTATAATGCATGAATACTTGAAAGCTTAGGAGAAAATGTGTGAAATAACCTTGTATTTATACTCGTTTATGCCAAAGTTCCCAAAATTACAACACTACAAGCTGCTATAAGTCCAGGAGATAAATTCCCAACAATAATTTGAATTAAATTTGATTTTGGGCCACATTGAACTCATATGCCAAAAGTAGCATATGAATCCCATTAGGCTTAACTATGGGAACATTTTCAAAAATGCTTAGAATGATGTAAAATCTAGATTAGGGCCCTAAAACCTAGGTAAGACTCATATGCCCAATGTGGTGTATGAGTCCCATATCACTAGATACGGGCCACACAACCTAAAAACACTTGAATTATGATTGGATCTTGGTTCATGTCAATATTATCCTTAGAAAGATGCATTAAATAAGGCTTACAAATGTAAAATGAGCCCAATTAAAGCATAAAGAAGCCCAATTACTTAATAAAACCCTAGAAATATGTGAAATTGTGTTAAAAAACTTTACAATACCCTAAATAAGGCACCAATAAGCTCATTTATTTCACAAGGTCCCAAGACCAAATGTGAATATGTTAGACACATTATAACTCTAAGTCAAGGCTATGATAGGGAGTAATTTTTCTGTTATTACACTTTGTCCCATAATGTCTTCTAAAATATGATAGTTAGGGGAAGAAACATAAAGAAGGTTTTCATAGATCTTAAATATTTGATCACCTAACACCAATATATCCTCCTTAGTTACAATTTCATCTTCTAAAACATCATCAGAAGAGAAGTTGTTGGGAGATGAATGTAGAATAGTTAAAGTTTTGATGGTCTCTTATTGTGTTATGTGATCATCATGATTTTCTATGATTATGTCCTTATGTTTATCAATTTATTATCCAATAAGATAGGTAGGAGGAGAGAAACAATTAGGACTCTAAAAACTCTAATTATTGGTTCTTCTAACACCAAAATATATTCTTCAAAAATAGGAGATATATTAGAAGAAGAAGGAATATGATTTTTATGATTATCCAAAATTTTATTCTCTTTTGTTAAAGCATTCTCATAGGTAGGAGATATGAAATTTTTCTTAACATGCCTAGATAGGTAAGATACTAACATTGTTTGACCACCAATGAAAAGTACTTCTAACCATCTCATGCAATGCTTCAATAATGTAAACAATGTATATCCAAAGATGAAAAATGCTTTTATCCAATGTATGGAAAGCTTTAAGAATCAAAAAAATGTGTATCAAAAAATGAAGCACTTTTATCAAACTTATGCAAAGCTTTATGAATGTAAGCATTATATATGAAAAAGTGAAAAGTACTTTTATCCATATTAGATAAAGTTTTAGATATGTGAACATTTCCAGATATGATGATGTTTTCTAGTGCATTATTTTAGGAAGAACTCAAAAATGATTATCCTAAATTGATGTTTTTGACCTATATTCATAAAAAAAAAGTGACTAAGAATTTCTATACTGATACTATAGGTTACCAACAAGCTTAAGAAGTAGATAAACAAGGTTTTTAATGTTGTAAAAGGCATTTTTAAGCATGATTCGGAAATAAATTTCCCAAAGGGCCGTATGAGTCCCAGTAAAGATTTATCAAAGGGTAAAATGTTGAAAAATTCACAACACAAAAATCCCAAAAAGTAGGAAAAACAACCTATACTAGGAATAAATCATCTAGAGGGGCATATAAGTCCTAGATTAGGGTTTTTGCACCAAATTTAGCAATTTCTTAGAACTTGTGTTTAAAGTTTTTAAACTTGTATGTTGTGTTGACTATTTACAATTGTAGAACTTCAATGAAATTGAATTATCTAAGATGAGAATATGAAACCTATATGCACTTTCACTAATGTAAGGTTTTGAAACCCTAGAAGAAAATTAACACATGTAAAACCTAATGCAAAGCTAATGTAGGCAAGATATAGGCCTTTCATGCACTCCAAATCAGAAAAGAAGGTGTTTGAAAGGCTAGGTTCACCAAAATGAAATAATGGAAATAGGGTGCCCGACCTTTTAGGAGATGGAGCACAAGGATATGGTCCTATTTCACTCTCATTTCATTCAAGGAAACCTTAGAGATCTCAATCTAATGATAGAACAAGGGAAAAAGATCTACAATAAGGTGTCTAGGGGTGTGATTAGAGATAATAAGAGGGTTCACCACCAAGCTAGATCTTGGAAAGATAAGAAATGAATGTAACTTGAAAAATACTATGTAAAACCTAACCAAATGACCTAGGAAATGAAGCTCAAACACAAAATAAATTGCTGAGAAAGTATAGAGGTGCACCTAGAAGAAGGATGAGGTCAAAAAAAGATTTAAAACCTTAAAATATTTTTGTTTAATTCCCACTAGGACTCATATGAAAGTCTGGGTGATTTAGTTCCAAACTAGGGTTTTTGTGCCAAAACTAGAATCTCACAATGGTTGATCTAAATTAACTAAAATCTCGATAATGTGCTATACTTGGAATCATATGTCATAATTGGTGTATCAGTCCCACTCTATTTTTTTAGAGGGTTAAGACCTAAATCTACTCTCCTATCTATTCTCTTCCTTCCACACTTCATTTTTGGATTTTTAGCCCTAATTTGTAACCTCTAGATGACTTTTCGTGAAGATAACAACCTTGTAATGACTAGGAAAACTTTCAACAATATGTAACTTAATCTTCAAAGGATATTCAAGCTCCAAGACACATAAATCTAAGATCACATATGTATAAGAAGCAAAACTTGTTGATTGTTAGGAAATATTGGTTTTCCTTAGTCAAACTGTATTTAGGTAATTAAACCTTGTGATGAAACAATGAAATATGAACATGAAACATGAAATATGAAACATGAACAACGATGCCTTGAATGATGTATTAGAATGTAAATATGTAATTTAACATGAATTTACCATGAATAATTTATATCTTGATCTTGAATTGGATATGAAACAATATTTTCAAATGGATCTTCAATGCTACATCACAACACTAGCTCAACAACATGCTTGATGATTGATAACCTTGATATGATAATGGATCTTGAATTGCTACAAAAAATGATGAAGAAATCTTCCCTTGAATACCTTAGAAATTATCTTTAATGTCCTTGAATACTCTTGTGAACTCTTGAATACTCTTGTAAACTCAATTTTTCTATAAGGCATGCTCTCTTGAAAGTATTAGGTGAAATTGATTGAAATAACCTTGTATTTATAGTTGTTTATGCCAAATTCCTTGAAATTACAACACTACAAGCCAACATCAGATCTAGGAGAATAAAATCCAACCAAGAATTTGAATTTAAATTATATTTAAGCCATACTAGACTCATATGCCAGAAGTGGTGTATGAGAACCATTATGCTAGGCTTAGGGACACATTTTTAAACAAAGGCCTAGATTAATGTGAAATCAAGATGGAGACCTTGAAACTTAGGTGGGACTCATATTCCCAAGGTGTAGTATGAGTCACAAATCACTAAATATAGGCCATACAATCCAAAAATAAAAAATTATAATTGGTCTTTACATATGCATCAGGATTAATCTTGGAAAGATGCATTAATTAAGGATTATGGATGCAAAATAAGGCCAAATAAAGTATAAAGAGGCCCAATTATTTAATAAAACCCTATATTAGTGTGAAAGTGTGGTACAACACCTTAAATAAGGTACAACTAATTCCATTTAGCTTACAAGGGCCCAAGACCTAATGTGAATGTGTTAAACACATTACAACACTAAATCAAGGAAACATTAGGCTTAATTTAATCATTCCTAAATTAAGTAAGTAAAGGGGATACTTTTTCTATTGCCACGGGAAGAAGAAAATAACATACTTCCATATAGCATGAAATTTCCAAACATCACTCGAAGTATGAATGATGGCATGAGTACAATTGAGACTCATATAAACATTCCTACATATTCTTATGATCTAGTGCAAGAAAAAAACGATCAAACTTGGATCTCTATAATGGGATTCATGACAATTTCTTCACCCTATCGAGTCAAAGAGATGAAATGCTCAAGAAAAGTATAAAGTTAAGGTACTTAGTTAAAGAAAAGTATATACCAGTCTCGAATGTTCTTTCTCTTAAAGGTAAACCTTGATCCCAATACTCTGGAAGAAGGAGAAGAAACTTTACTAGAACCTAAAATTCTATACAAGACTCTTACTACAATAAATAAATAGTGGGAAGAAGTAAAGTCTCAATGGTAAGAAAATTTTTAGTAGATTCAAGGTTTTGCATCATTAGGGTAACTATCTATCATGATTTGACAAGTTTTTCAGATTTTGGTATATATATTTACAAGGTAAAAAATAATTGAGTTCAAGTCCTAAAGGGGAGCTTATGAAGTTTTGGTACACCCTTTTGCATTGATATAAAAGGGGGGGAGAGAGAAGAGGAAATGGGTGTGATGATAATCAAGAGGTGATATCTCATATTCATATTATGCATGTTGCCATCAATGAAAAAGGGGGAGATTGTTGGAAGTCTTGGATTGTTGGCAACATGGGAATGAATTGCATACTACTACTTGATCAAGTGTTTTCATTGATTTCAACATTGATATGATCAACCTAGTATGATTTGGAAGTGCTACTGAAGATATGTATATAGAATAAGTTCGTTTGGTAAATATGGTTATATAGGAAATTATCCATGTACTTCTATTAACTGTTTTTATATTAACCATGGTTTGAAGTCTATCAGATTCAAGTAAAATCAAGATTCTATGATGTTCTATGAAATATGTTAGAAGTTAGGCATGATATAATTTATCTCCATGTATCATAGTCATTTCTATGTTTAGTATATCAGTGTGGGAGATTCTACATTTCCTTGAGAAGAATTATCCTATGTTTTGGTTCTAAAAGTAGACACATTGATGTTGGTGAAGTGTAAATTTGAAGAAAGATCGAGTCTTCAAGTCACTTATATGAAGTGAAAAAATGGAAATAGGGATACACCTATTGGGAGATGGAACTAGGGTTAGGACCTAGACCTACTTCCATCATGTTTCATTCAAGGAAATCCTTGGAGATCTCAATCCAAGGATGGAATGAGAGAAAGAGATCTACAAAAGCTTGTCCTAGGGTATGATTAGTGACTAAAGTGGGGTTAACCAATAAGCTATGGATTGGAAAGAAAAGAGATGAATGAAACATACAAACCTCAACCAAATGAACCAAGAAATGAATTGAAAATCAAGACAATAAATTAAGATTGAAAAGGCATGCACCTGGAAGAAATATGTAGTTGAAATGAGCTTTGAAATCCTAAAATATTGTTGTTTGAAGCCTATTGGAACTCATACACTATTTTGGGTGTATTAGTCCCAAACTAGGGTTTTTGGGTGGAAATAGGAATTTGTAATTGCTGAATCAAGATCTACACAAAATACCCCAAAATAGGTATAGTAGGACTCATACACCACAAGTGGTGTATGAGTCCCATTTTTTCATGAAGTTTCCTAGGAGTAGAATTCTGAAGAAAAAATTTGTGAACCTCTAAATATGAATCAAATATTCCTTTTCCCATTGGTTTCATGTGGATAGATTGGATACCTTACTCTAGATCTGAGTTTTCATTAGCCTTGACAACTTTACATGAGAACTTTTGTAGCTTTTACAACTTGGAAATATTGATAGTTTTGAAGGATTCAAATCCACTTTTTCTTCAATCCATAAACCTACAATCACACAAAGAGGGAGAAAATTTTTTGTTAGGGAATAGGGGTTTTCCCTAGGAAACCCCATTTAGGGAATTAAACCAAATGATGAAATAATTAAATAAGGACATGAAACATGAAACAAGAAATGATGATACCTTGGATTATGCCTTGGAATACAAATATGAAAACTAACATGAATTGGAGATGAAGAATGTAGATCTTGATCTCAAATTGGATGTGAAAAAATGCTTGCAAATGGATCTTCAATACTACATCATAACACTAGCTCAACAACATGCTTGATGCACTATGTCTTTCACATGATTATGGATCTTAAATTTATGCAATAAATAATGAATAAATCTACCTATGAATGCATTAAAGATTCCCTTGAATGTCCTTGAATACTCTCGTGAAGTCTTGTAATCATAAACATGCTATTAGGAATGCTCTCTTAAAAGTATTAGCTTAAAATAGGTGCAATAACCTTGTATTTATACTTGTTTATGCCAAGTTCCTTGAAATTACAACACTACAAGCTTACAATAGATCTAAGAGAATAAATCCTACCAAGAATTTGAATTTATTTTATATTTAAGCCACATGGGACTCATATGCTAGTTTTCCCATATGAGTCCCATTAGGCTAAGCTTGGGACACATTTTTCAATAAATGCATAGATTGATGTGAAATCCAAATTGGGGCCCTAAGACATATGTGGGACTAATATTCCAAAGGTGGTGCATGAGTCCCAAATCACTAAATTTGGGTCATACAATCTAAAAACACATGAATTATGATTGGTTATTTCTAAATTTTTAGATTAATTTCAAAAAGATGCATTCATTAAGGCTTGTGGATGCAAAATAAGGCCAAATAAGGCATAAAGAATCCCAATTTATTAATGAAGACCTAGATTAGTGTGAAAGTGTAAAGGTACACTATACAACACCCTAAATAAGGCATAATTAAGTTCATTTAGTTTACAAGGGCCCAAAACTTAATGTGAAGGTATAAATAAATACAATTGACAACATTAAATGAGGGAAAAATTAGGTTAATTTAGCTTAAAATGGCCCTAAATCTAATGTGAATGTGTGACACACATTAAAACACTAGATGAAACCAAAATTTAGGTCCATTTTCATGCTAATCATTCCTAATTTAAGTAAGGAAAAGGGATACTTTTTTGTTGCGACATTTAGCCCAATTTAGTGAGAGGAGGAACTTGCCTCAAAATCACACTAAAGTAGACATTCAAGAGGGTTCCAAATGTATTGATGTAGATGGTTTAGGATGGAAAAGATCATGGGGGTGTAAATCCCCCAAGATATAAGATCCTACATAAACTGGCATAAGCACAAAAGGATGCACAGAAGGTGTATGATATGCAACATCAAGATAGACAATCACACAATGTCAAGGACATAAAGAAGAAAGAAAAGAAAATGAACAAAAAAGAAAGGAAGATCAAGCCTCAACCATTTTTCCAATGCAATGTGGATTAGATCTATGCTATTTTTCCAAAACTACATGCTCACTTTGAGGCAATGGAACTTTGGGCTATTTGCTGGTGAGTATCCAAAGGGTGGCTTAGTGAGAAAGTCATACCTCTATATCATCTTCTCATTTTATAATTAGAAACTCATTCCCACATTTAGGCTTATCATCATACACCAACCATACAAGATTTATACTTTCGGATAACTTTGACAAGGTGCCACAAAAAAAATGAACTTCAAGCTTCATGAGGCAAGAAAGGCTTTGTATGATTAACACCCATGAAGAAAAAAGATGGCACCACAAGCAAGAAAAGTGTATTATGCAAGGTGGCCATATAATATGTATTGTAATCACAAAGTAGTGTAAGGAATGTTCAAAGGGATTTTTTTTAGTTCATGTAAGGTCTCTTCTTAGGGAACATTGTGCTTAATGTCTCAAAGAGAAGACAAGTCAAATAAATATAACCCAATGATACCACATGAAAAGGACACATCACAAGGATAAAGAAAACCATGTAGTGAATCATGAGTGTTGATGTATGCCCCCACTTTAAATTGGTTTCTAACACCATTGTTGTGATCAATTTCTATAAAGGAGAAGAAGACATGAGGGCTTATTCAGAAATCCCTATGTCAAGTGATATGTTTCCAATAAGCTATGTCATGAGAAGGGAAGGGGTTTCCCCCAAAATTTATAACTCAGTACTTAATATGTGAGCCAAATTAAGGAATATCATCCACATCCAAAGCTTGATCTTATATGTACATGAAAATCAGTCAACAAGCCAAAAGAGACAATGATAAGTAAGATATAAGGACAAGGCTAACTAACCCCTTGCCTCCGCTTGATGTAGGAAAAAGATGATACTAATAAGATGAAAAATAAGTATCAATTAGAGGAATTACGTGCTTCAACACAAGGAAGAGAACAACACTCCTTAAGATGTTGAATTTTGTTACTGAAAGCCTTACATTCATTACTAGAATGGCCATGAACTCTATGATATGCACAAAATGAACTCTTGTAGTAAAATTTATTTCATGTTCTTGGAGGAGGATTGAAAGGATACCTTCATGATTAATTGTATAATATGTCCCTTTATTTTGTGACAAAGATACCTCTTGCTTAGTATTAGGTTTTATACTTACACAATACTTTGTATATTGTAAAATTTTGTACTCTCCTTTACAAGAGGGTGGAAAATCTATCAAATTTGAATCATAAATGTTTTGCATGATGGGATTAATTTTAAGCGATGATTTCATTGTCTCTTTTGTTTCTTTGTAAGGACAATACACAAGGCCACTAATGTCTATCAGTTTAGGGTGCACTAATGTCAAAGTTGGCTTAGAGGAATCTTTTTTAAGAGTGTTGTTATTGAGTGAAGGCTTGTTTATTTTCTTTGATGGAAAATAATGAGGATCACTAGTCTTTTCCGACATTTTAGGATCTATAGGGGAATATATACCATGTTCAGTAGCACCACCTTCTTTTCCACTATAACCAAGTTGTTTCATAAGTTCATAACCTTTTCCATAAATTTGTTTCATTGCTTGCAAATTTACTCATTGTTCATAGTTAACTTCATCAAAGTTTTGTGTGTAATTTTATTTTTGTTCTAAAGCATTTGAGGTGCATTCTTTCAAAGGGTCTTCCACATTTTGTGTTGACATTACCTCTTTTTCTTTTCTTTTTTCAGACTATTTTTTATCATCTTGTATTCTCCCATGAATGTTGGTGTAAAATATAAGGAATCACAATCATCTTCTAGTTGTTTTTTGACCTCATTAATATTTTTTTTCTTTTTCTTTCTCTTGCAAAGGTTCTACTTGTGTAGTTGGTGTTAATGTTTTCAAAGGGTTTTCCTTGTTTTCTCAATGTTTAAACCACAATTTGGTTTAGGACTAGCTTGGAGTATGTGCACTTTGTTGTTGTAGACATACTTCATTATACGATGAAGAGTAGAAGGAACCCCATTCATTGCATGAATCCATGGCCTTCCTGAGAGAGTATTATATTAAATATTGTGAGGCATAACATGGATTGGTGTTTCTAATGAGACATTTCTATCTGTAATATGCAAAGTGATACCACCAAGTGGTTGTTTTCCTACATTGTCAAATCCCTTAGTAGATAAAGAGTCAAGTTGATTTTTTTATTTATCCATGCCAAGTATATCCAAAAGGATCACACTACACACATTAAGGATAGAGCCATTGTCAATGATGGCCTTTTTTATTCCCAACCTATTATAGAAAGATATTATCATAAATGTATAATTTTTTTTTGCATTTCCAAAGGAGGGAGCTCACTTTGGTGGAAAACAATGTTATCATTCATTTCTTGAATCATTCCTGCTATATAATTTGTTTGTACATTATTGTACCATAGAAAAAATGACATCTTGCTTGACATAGGAATAATTCATGATAAATTATAATTAATGAGGCCTTGATTTAGTCTTGTGAGGTGTTTTACATGTCCACACTAGGTCTTGGACCCTTTCAAGTTGAATAAAACACATTTATTAATCTCCTATGAAGGTGTTATGAAGTGTTGTAAGAAATTTCTATGCTTTTCTAGACTCTATTCATTACAATTCACCTAAAAATCACCTTTTCCTCACTTATCAAGTTCTATTTTGAAGTGTTTTGAAGTCATGTAACAAGATTTCATGCTTTTCTAGGCTTGATTTCACTATTTACACCTTTCTTATGCTTTATTTGACCCCTGTATGCCCTTATAAGGCTTAATTAAGTGTATTTTGAAATGTAAACCTTACAAATAACATTAAATTTTACTTAATTCCTGACACCCACTTTCAAGCCTAGAGTGGGACCAATTCGCCACCCTCTTAGCTCCAAATTCAAAATATTTCAAACATTCTTTTAGGTTTTTATTCAAAATTACCTTATGTCGGCCTGTGATGAGGTATTATTGGGTTATTATTGTATAAGTTATTATAAATAATTTTTTTTCCATCCATTCTAACCCCCATTCTACCATTCTTCATTATCCATCCATCATTCTTCCATTTCAATTCAAGCAACTTAGGGTTTCATCATTTCAAGTCTCCAAGATATCAAGTTTTAGACATTCAAGGGAAGATTCTTCATGTTTTGTTGCATATTTTCAAGATCAAAAATCATGGAAAGGTAATCAACTCCATTATTGCATGTTTCATTACATTCTTTCATCATTTTGGTATAATTACTGAAAAGGGATTTGACCAAGGAAAACCCCCATGCCCTAACATTCACCATTTCTCTCTCTTGTCTTGTATGTTTACAAATTTAGAAGCTTGGAAATCATTGAGAATCAAGTTGCAATTTTTTTTATGTCTTCTCCTCATTATCCAAGTCAAAATATCAACAAAAACTTATGTCCAGACCTAGAAATTAGAGTTTTGGAAGCAGACACATGTAGCAAACCAAAGTGCAGAGTGAAAGCTCCAAATTCCACCTTTGAAATATTCAAAAATTCTAAATTGGACTCATTCACCATGGGTGGTGAATGAGTCCCACTCCAAGATTATTTTTTGGTTTTCTACACTTTTAGATACCCTTTTGTCTAAAATAGGTTTCAGAATAGTTTTGTAGAACTGGGACTGATTTTCCCAGAATGGCAATGAGTCCCACCAGACCTAAAATTTAGCATCAGTAGCATTCTAGAATCCATTTCTAGTATCCATCCATATTCTAGGTGCACACTTTAAGTTTGTTTCATTTTTGTTCAGTTTGTTCACATTTCTAGGTGTTTTTGCATTACATAATGTGTTTTCCAACAAGATAATTGCTTAAGTTTTGCATAAATAATCAATCCATCTTATTAGCTTCTTGCATTCAAAAATTTCATCTAGGTATATTACATCCATATTCCATCCATATTGTATTGAATTTGAGTGTAGACATGAGAATTTTGGGCCTTCTTTCTCCTTTTAGGTGAACAACACTAGAAGCATTAGAAGGACTTTGGATGCCAAAAATCTATGCTACATTTTGGTGACCCTACTTTTAGAACACATTATTTTTTGGTTTTTCATCCATTATCATCCTAGCAATAGCTTTCATGCATTATATTTTTCATTGTTTTCCATTCTAGGGTTTAAAAAAAACTTGCATTAGTGAAAAGGTCATTTAGTTTGCATTTTTGCATATAATTTCCTTAAAAATATTTGAAATTTTGCATCTCCATCTTAATTCTGCATCATACCACATCAAACACATAAAAAACAATTCAAAATATCTGAAATTTTCCAGAAAACTAGTATTGGGACTTATTCACCATACTAGGTGAATCAATCCTTGTCTAAATTTTTAACTGACTATTACAACATCAGAAACCTCATTTTTGTGCTTCCTAAGCCTCCTAGTATCATATAGTATAAGTCTAGAAAGTTTCTAGAACATTTTTTTTTATGCATCTAGCTCAAAAACATGATTTTAGATTACTCATTCTTCAAATGACTTCAATTGTAAACATTTTTACATTTGAACCATTTATGCAATTTTGCATAACATTGATAAAAGTACTTTTCACTTTTTCATATACAATATTTCTATTCATAAAAAATTGCATAAGTTTTATAAAAGTTCTTTTCATTATTGCATGTACATTGTTTGCATTCTTCAAATATAGCATATATTAGATAAGAATTTTTTGTACCTTTGCATATACATTGTTCATATTGATGAAACAATGCATGAAATGTATACATATAATTTTCATTTTTATTCAAACAATGCTAGTACCTTACATATTTAGACATGCTAAGAAACATTTCTTATCCCCTCCCTATGAAGGTTTTTATGAAAGAGACTACAACTTGGGCCATTCCTAACAATCATACTTGTTCTTCTCTCAATATCTCTCCTCTTGGTGATGAAGATATTTTAGTAGAAGAATCAATTAAGGAGAGTTTTGAGAATCCCAGATGTTTCTATCCTCTTACCTCTCTTAGTGGAAAAGACATCGATCAACAATACCATACAACCACAAGTAATCATGACAGCAACATTTGTTCTTCTTCTAGTATCTCTCAAAGTAGATACCTTGATGTTAGACAACACAATCGATGAAGGTCATGAATATCTTAGGTGTCCTCCTTCACCTCGTGAAACCCATCTTGAGAATCAAAATTCAACCATTGATCGATCCCCTACTTGCAATGAAGTCCTTTTAGAAGAACCAACCTATGAATTTCAAAAACATTTGGTTTGCTATTCTCCTAAAAACTCTCCTCCTAGACAACCTATCATGATGCAAAAAAATCATAACATGAAATTCGACTCCCCTTCAATAAAAAAGAAAAAATTATTGAGGCTATGACAATACAAGTGGGATATCCTTTAATTAGTGATCTTCCTAAGTCACCTTCCATTAGTGAATCACACAAGAATTTTAGAGATGTCTTGAAATCCATGATTCAATCTAATCATAACAATCTTTTGTAGCCACTAATTTGTAACTTAGTGACTCAAACATCTAGTGGACCACATAACCTTCCTATACTATTACCTTTTCATCAAAAATCACCTAGTGTTGAAGACCTTAAAAAGACTCCTGCTAATATATATGTATGGGAACTCATTCAACTCTCATTGACAAACAAACTTCTTTTTCACAAAATGTTGCAAATAAAGAAGGAAGAGATCCAATCTTACATAAAATTGAATCATGTAACATCATCCTCACATCCCATGTCATCCACCTAATTAGAAATCACATTCCCTAAACATGAATTACCCTCACTTGAGATTTAAAACAAAAATGACCCCTTGATGATAAAGGTGATCATTAATGAAACTTGAATTAGGTGCACTCTCATCGACAATGGAGTAAAAATTAATGTTTGTAGCATGGACCTCATACACAAACTTGGCATGGACAAAAATATCATTCAAATTAATGATGTTCATATTCATGTATTTGAAAATTTTCATAGGCAACCACTTGGGATGTTCACATTACCTATTGAGGAGTGATCCCACAAAGTTGGTTTATAATTTCTAGGAGATTCTAATTTTTGCTGAAATCACATATTTTTAGAAAATATAATGGTTTAAGCAATAAAAATTTCCATTTAAAGCATTCCAATTGAAGAGGTTTTTATCATACTACCTTAGATAAAACCCCCTTGGATAGAACCCAACTAGTTGTAAACCACACCTATAACAGAGTCTCCTTTACACCTATCAAAATCCTAATAAAAAACCACTTTTGATTTACCCTTTTGGAGGATCAAATGAATTCATTTAATTTTTTTTTTTAAGTATGTATTCCTTACTATAAGCTTCCCAAAAAGTGTAATTTTAAATAAATTTAATTTAATTATTATATTTATTTTTTATTTCTTGTGAATGTAGGTTTTTCACCGAAAAATAAAGCTCTCTGTTCTACACATGTGGAAAAATAGAATATTATGATTTTTTTTTTGAAAAATATGAGTGCACTAGATATTGAAGTCCTTGATCCAAGAAAAAAAATTATTTTGATACATACAAAAAAAGTTATGTGTTATACAATTTGCCTATGTTTGAATTGTAATTGGTTAGACTTCAAAACTTGATTAAGGAAATCATAGTTACCACTAGATATCATAGTTACAAATCAAAATTTGAAAAAATTATAATTTTATCCTTCCAAGGAAAAAAATTATGTGTTATACGATGAGTGTCACTCCTTAAAAATGGTGTTTATTGAAAAAAATTAGTTTTCGAAGGAGATGGAAAAAGAAGTACAATGTGATTCCAAAAATTTTGAAAAAAATATATTTAGAATCTATAGACAAAATTTCAGAAATAACTAGTTTTCTTCATCTTCAAATTCCTCACAGTTTAGCCACTGTAGGTTTCCAAAAGTGGAGATTTAGTTAGAAAAAATCAATTTAGTGTCCAATTTGGCCAAAAATTGTAAACCAGTATTGTGGGATCACCCTGAGGTCAGACCTGTAGTCTTACCTACCTCTATTCATATCATGTAAGCTCCCCTTCCATACAATCTTCTCCTAGGGATACCATGGATTCATGATATGAAATGAGTCCCATCTACCCTTTATCGTGTAATGAAATTTGAATACAACAAAAAGATATACACAATTGATGCCAATGAGTGAAGCAATGTGTTAACTAATCACAACACTTCCAACTTCCCTAATCCTTTCAATCCTAGGTCAAAACCTAAACCTATAAAATTTGGTCATAACTCTTCACCTACAACAAAACTCTTTCATGATTATTGGGGGTCATTAGATTCTACACCCCCTTTTCATAACATTTCCAAAATCTCACCCTCATGGTCCAAAGAGTCATATACAAACGATTCATTTTTAGACACAAGTTCTAGTAGTGATTAGATTTTCACACCTACCTTTAAGGGAGAGCACCTAATATCCCAATCTCAATCCAAACAATCTTGTGTTCCATTCACTAAACTTAGTTCTACCAAATCACCCCATGGTGGTGATGGGAGCAATATAAATCCCATCCCTCATGTAGCAACAACAAATAACATTAACAAAAAAAAAAAATTCTTGTACAACAACCAATCCTTCTCACAAACACACACCCCCTTCATCTAACTTGGAAAATTGTTATGGTATCAGTTACAACCTTCATCCTACACATGGATGCAATATGAACAGATCCAACATATCATACTTATCTTTGCTTTCATCAAAGACTTTTCACAATAATAACTTTGAACCTCTCAAGGAGTGTGGTGTTCTTCCTGTCGTGGGAGCACCTAATTCCTCTACTTGATACTCCCTTTCATTCATTCTAGGCTCACCTTTTTCCTACACTAAGTGAAGGAAATGGGTTCAATAGCCTTGTCCTCATATTTCACTGGTTGTTGTCTCTTTTGACTTGTCATTAACCTTTCATGAACATATAATAGCAAGCTTGGGATGTGGAAAACATGTCTTAAGATTGAATCACATGTGACAAACTATCTTTCTTCATGACACAGCTTATCTAAAACATATGACTTAGCATAGGGCTTTCCGAGTAAGCTCTCATGTTCTCCTTCTTCTACTTTAAATAATTTTCTCATAGAATGGGTGCTCATAGCCACTTTAAAGTGGGGGCATACATCACCACTCACATTTTATTGTGTGATTTCTTTCTTCTTGCGATGCATTCTTTTCTTGGTAGAGTCAATGGGATTAATTCCCTCCAAGAGTGTGATACTTCTTTTGACTTATCCTCTCTTGGAGACATTAAGCATGATGTTCCCAAAGATGATACCTTCCATGAACAAATAAAAACCCCTTTGAACATTCCTTACACTATTCTGCATTAACAATGTTTATGAGTGTCAAGCATACGAAGTTTCGCTTACCTTGTAGAGCTCAAACCAAAATTTTAATTTGTGGCACCTTATTAAAGTTATTAGGAGGTATAACTTTGGTATGGTTGAGCGAGAATCCCATTCTAAGGAATTACTTTCCTGGTAGCCACCTATGTGCATACCAACTAGTGTATGTTTTATCATTTGGGCCTTCTCACTTGGCAGAATGCTATGATTTTTTTCGCTCTAGATTGAATATACATTTTCTTTTTGGACAAATAACCTAGATCTAATTCACAACTAATTTGACAAATGGTTGAAGCTTGATCCACCTTTTTCTTTTTCAAATTACTTCTATAGGATAATTCACCCTGTGGATGACTTCAAGTTTTGTGGCCCCAGAGTGTGCATATTTTCCACCTTATTTTTTATTCTTACCATTGCATGATTCTATATCTTGTTGGTTTGAATTAGGATCTTGGATCTGGGGGCTTGACTACCTTCTTGATCTTTTTCATCCTTTGTCATTTACATCTGTACACTTGGATCTCTCTTGAATGTCTACTTTAGTGTGAGTTTGAAGCAAGTTCACCCTCTCAATAAAGTGGGAGATAAATGTACTATATAAAAAAGGACCTCTTTCTTAAAATGGGAATAATTCATGATAAATCAGACTTAATGAGGCCTTGATTTAGTGTTTTGAGGTTTTTTACATGTCCACACAAGGTCTTGGACCCTTGCAAATTGAATAAAATGCATTTATTAATGTCTTGTGAATGCATTATGAAGTGTTGTAAAACATTTCTACACATTTCTAGACTATATTCATTACAATTCACCTAAAAATTACCTTTTCCTCACTTATCAAGTCCTATTTTGAAGTTTTTTAAAGTCTTGTAACATGATTTCATGCTTTTCTAGGCTTCATTTCACTATTTACACCTTTCTTATGCTTTATTTGACCCCTTTATGCCCTTATAAGGCTTAATTAAGCTTATTTTTTAATATAAACCCAACAAATAACATTAAACGTGACTTCGTTCCTAACACCCACTTACAAGCCTAGAGTGGGACCCATTCACCATGGGTGGCGAATTAATCCCTATTGGCTCCAAATTCAAAATATTTCAAATTTTCTTTTGGTTGTTTATTCAAAATTACCTTATGCCAGCATGTGATGAGGTATTATTCAGTTATTATGGCATAAGTGTGCATAAATAAGTGTTTTTCCATCCATTCTAACCCCCATTCAACCATTCTTCATTATCCATCCATCATTCTTCCATTTCAAGTCAAGCAACTTAGGGTTTCATCATTTGAAGTCTCCAAGATATCAATTCTCAAACATTCAAGGAAAAATTCTTCATGTTTTGCTACAAAATTTCAATATCAAACATCATTTCAAGGTAATAAACTCCATTATTACATGTTTCATTACATTCTTTCATTATTTTGGTTTAATTACCTAAAAGGGGTTTTACCAAGGGAAACCCCCATGCACTAACATTGACCATTTCTCTCTCTTGTCTTGTGTTTTATAGATTTAAAAAATTTGAAATCATTAAAAGTCAAGTTGCAAATTTGTTTAGGTCTTATCTTTATTATCCAAGTTATAATATCAAGAAAAACTCATCTTTAGACCCAAAAATCAAAGTTTTGGAAGTGGACACCTATAAGAAACCAAAGTGTAAACCGAAAGCTCTGAATTCCACCTTTCAAATATTTAAAAATTAAAAAGTGGACTCATTCACCACGGGAGGAAAATGAGTCCCAATCCAACTTTTTTTTTTGGTTTTAAAAATTTTTAGGTTCCCTTTTGTCCAAAATAGGTTCCAGAACAATTTTACAGAACTAGGACTAATTTACGTAGAATCATGAATGAGTCCCACCAAGCCTAAAACTCAGCATAAGCAGCATTATAGAATCCATTTCCAGTATCCATCCATATTCAAGGTGCACACTTTTAGTTTGGCTCATTTCTATTCAGTTTTGTTCACAATTCTAATTATTTTTGCATTACATAATGTGTTTTCCAACAAGTTACATTGCTTAAGTTTTGCATAAATAATCAATCCATATTATTATTTTATTACATCCATATTCCATCCATATTGCATTGAATTTGAGTGTAGACATGAGCATTTGGGCCCTTCTTTCTCCTATTAGGCAAAAAACCCTAGAAGCGTTAGAAAAACTTTGGATGCCAAAAACCTATGCTACAATTAGGTAGGGTAGGAACTTGTTATAAATAATTTTAAATAATTATATGGTAATTATGGGAGGCTTGGATAGATCCCATAATGATATATTTGCAAGATTTTTCTTAAGTTGTTCAACAGGATTTTACTCCTTTTCATTATGTGATGGAAAATGAGGGGCACTAGGTAAGATAGGGTTAGGAAATGGGAGGGATGTTGAAGGTCTTTTTCTTGGTTGCATATTTTTTCTATTGTTGTATGCATGAGCAATGATATTATAACTTGGCTGCTACGAAACATTATTCTTAGGTTGGTAAAGGATAAGTTCAAGTTTGTTTTGAGTTTGAGGTTTGTGTGAAGGTGGGTAAAGGATGATTTAAGGTTGAATAATTTTAACTTCTCTTAGGTAAGTAGATTCCAATGTTACTTCATCATCTTCATCTGAGGAATCTATATCATTATTTTCAATATTTCCCTAGGAGGAGTGTTTTGAGGAGAACTACAAACTAGAAGTTCATGATATTCAAAGGTTGGTTCTTCTAAAAGACTTCATCACAAGTAAGGGAGTTATCCATGGTTGGATTTTCTTTTTCAATAATGTTTTCCCTTGGGGAAGAGAGGAAACTAAGATTCTCATGACTTTCATCGATTTCATTTGCTAACATCAAAGTATCAATTTCATGCAATGCTTCAATAATGTAAACAATGTATATCCAAAGATGAAAATACTTTTATCCAATGTATACAAAGTTTTAAGAATGCAAACAATGTGTATCCAAAAATGAAAAGAAATTTTATCAAACTTATGGAAAGATTTATGAAGTAAACATTGTGTATACAAAAGTGAAAAGTAATTTTATCCATATGATGCAAATTTTTAGAAATGTACACATTTTCAAGTCTGATGATTTTTTTTCATTGAAATGATTTCAAAAATGACTACCCTAAATTGATGTTTTTTAGCTAGATGCACAAAATAGAAGTTCTTGAAACTTTCTAGACTGATACTATAGGTTACCAACAAGCTTAAGGAGTACATAAAGAAGGTTTTTAATATTTTGAAAAGTAGTTTTAGGCTAGATCTAGGATTGAATCACCTAGAGGGGCATATGATTCCTAGTAAGGGTTTTTTAGGGGTTTAAACAATGAATAATAGTCACCATAGAATACACAAAACCTAAGAAAAACCACCTGTACTAGGGATAAATCGACTAGAGGGGCGTATGAGTCTTATATTTTAGATGAAATTTAATGATGCAAAATTCAAAGTGCAACCTATATTCACTTTCAATAATGCAATATTTAGAAACCCTAGATGACAATTAACTAATAAGACACCTAATGGAAAGAAAATGTATGCAAGATATATGACTTAATGGACTCCAAATTAGAAAATAAGATGTTTTAAATGCAGGTTGACCAAAATGAAACAATGAAAATAGGGATCCACCATTTGGGAGATAGAACTAGGGTTAGGACCTAGACCTATTTGCTTCAAGTTTCATTCAAAGAGGTCCCTAGAGATCTCCATTCAAGCACAAAATGAGGGAAATATATTTGCTAAAGGTTTTCCTAGGGTATGATTAATGACTAAAGATGGGTTCACCACCAAGCTAGGGCTTGGAAAGACAAGAGATGAATGAAACATGAAAAACCTAACTAAATGACGTAGAAAATGAAACTAAAAATTAGGACAGTAAACTAAGAATGAATAGAGGTGAATGTCGAAGAAAGATATGGTCGAAATGAGCTCTAAACCTTGAAATCTTATTATTTAAGGCCTATTGGGAATCGTATGCCAATTAGGGTGTATCGGTCCCAAACTAGGGTTTCTAGGTGGAAACTAGAATTTAGAAGTATTGAATTGGGATCTACAAAAATACCCCAAAATAGGAATACTAGGATTCATACACCATAATTGGCGTATCAATGTCGTTTGGTCACGAAGTGTCCCAAGAGAAAAATTATGAAGTAAAACTTTGAGAGCCTCTAAATATGGATCAAATAAGCCTTATCCCATTGGTTTCATGTAGATAAGTTGGATATCTTGCTCTATATTTGAGTTTGCATGAGCCTTGACAACTTTCCATGACAACTTTTTTAGCTTTTACAACTTTTCAATATTAATACTTTTGAAGGACTCAAACCCACTTTATCTTCAACCTATAAACCTACAATCACACAAATAGAGAGAAAACCTATTTTTTTGTTAGGAAATAGGGGTTTTCCTTGCTCAAACCCCATTTAGGTAAATAAACCAAAAGATGAAACAATGAAATAAGGACATGAAGCATGATACCTTGGATGATGCCTTGGAATACAAATGTTTAAACTAACATGAAGTTGCCATGAATAATTTAGATCTTGATCCCAAATTGGATGTGAAAAATTGCTTGCAAATGGATCTTCAATACTACATTACAACACTAGCTCAACAACATGCTTGATGCACTATTTCTGACATGATCATGGATCTTGAATTGCTATACTAAATAATGAAAAAATACTACCTTTGAATGCTTTAAAGATGCTCTTGAATGTCCTTAAATACTCTTGTTAATTCATGTAATCATAAATTGCTATTAGGAATGGTCTCTTGAAAGTCCTATTTGAAAATGAGTGGAATGGCCTTGTATTTATACTTGTTTATGCAAAATTCCTAAAAATTACAAAAATACAAGCCGACATCAGATCTACAGGAATGAAATACCACCAAAAAATGAATTTAATTTAGATTTAAAGCATGAAAGACTCATATTATAGTTGTGGCATATGAGTCCCACTAAGCTAAGCTTGGGACACATTTTTCAAGAAATGCATAGATTGATGTGGAATCTAGATCAGGGCCCCGAAACTTAAAGGGAACTCATATGCCCAAGTTTGTGTATGAATCCCAGATCACTAAATCTAGGCTCTACAATCTAAAAAAACATGAATTATGATTGGCTATTGGTAATTTTTTGGAATAATCACAAAAAAAACATTAATTATAGTAACAAAAAAGTAGCCTTTTTCCTTAGTATGATAATTGACATTAAAACTGAATTAATGATATCTTGGAGTGGTGTTGTAATGTATTGTATACATTTAAACTATTCTAGGACCTTTATTTGACTAAAGCATGCCTTAAGTGATACTTTGCAAGGGTGTTGTAAAGTGTTGTAACACACTTTCATAGTTTTTTAGGATGGATTTGCTTGATTAAGCCTTATGGGCCCATTTCTAATAAAATGTACATAATTTGTACTTAAATTAAGTGTTGTAAATTTTTGTAAAGCATTTTCAAATTTATCTAGGTGGTCCTAATTAATCATGGTTAATTATATTTATTAACCCTCTTTTTAATTCAAATTTAGGCCTTAATTTTAACACATCTTAAAGATCTATCTCGATAATCATAATTTTATTAACAAACTATTTCATTAGGAAAAGTTTGGTTTTGGTAATTTAAGCCAGGACCCATGCACCCTTGATGGTGAGTGAGTCCTCCCTTAATAGTACCTCCTCTTTTTTAGATGATCTGGAATGGGTTCTTAACCCTCTTTCAATCCATCGGGGTTCGGTCCTTCTAAACTGAGACAGGACCCATTCGCCCAAGGTGGCGAATGGGTCCTCCCTTCATGATACCCCCCGTTTTGAATTTCAATTTAGTGGGAATTTTATAATATTTCTTTCTAGATTTGGTGTCGGCCTTAATTCCTTGAATTTTGAGGTTAATCTCTTAATTTGGTATAAATAAGGGTTTAATTCACATTCTTTCTACCTATAATTTCAAGCACTCAAGCATCATAGAAATTGGAGTTCACAAGAGCATTCATAAGGAATTTCAAGGAAAATTGCAAGAGTTTATTAGAGCAATTCAATATCATATCATTTCAAGGGTTTGGTGCATGCATTCATGTTGTTGAGCTAAAGAAGTGGATGTAGCATTGAAGATCTAAATATCATTTACACATTTCATGTTTCATGATTCATTTCATTATTTGGTTTAATTAACTACAAGGGGTTTGACTGAGGAAAACCCACACTCACTAGAAAATAAAAAAAAAATTCTTCCCTTGAGTGTGTGATTATAGATTTATAGGTTGAAGATAAAACTGAGAAAGATTTGGAGCAAAATTATCAAAATTACAAAGTTGCAAAACATATCATTCAAAGTGCAAGATCAAGGAAAAAGAGCTCTTCAAAATTGCATACAGCCTTCCAAAACTTTATAATAAGGAATTTTAGAGTGTATACATCAAGGAATAGGATCCTCAAATTATTTTTCAAAAACCTAAAAGGAACCATTTGCCACTAAAGGCGAATGAGTCCCCCATAGCTCAAAAACAACTTTCTGGCCAAGTACACAACTTTTTATGCTCTAAAAAATTCCCTCATAGTTGCTATAATAGTTAGGTAGAATTTTGGATTGTTATTTACATATTTTGGCTCTGATAATTACATCTTTTGTAGTGATTTAGTGTGAAACGTCCAGTGGTAAATCGTCTTGTTCATGCATTTGGGTCTGCCCTATTTTTCACCTAATCATTAATGGTTAACCTGACATATTGAACATTGCAATTTTTTGATTTTTAGAGTCTCTCATTGCATCTTAAGTTAGATCTTGCATTGAATTAAGATCTCATTTATGGTTTCTTGTTTTGCATTGAAATCTTACATATCATATAGGGTTTAGATTTGGATTGTTTTGCATATTTCTAAATTTGAAAATTACAAAGAAAAATTAGTCATTTTGCATCTCATTTAGACCTCATAAAGTAGCATTTGAAAATAAAAAAAAAATTGTATTTCAAATTAGGTATTGCATTTCATCTTTTCATTGCACTTTTGCATTGAATTTCTAGAAAATTTGAAGTTGAAGCTAACTGTCTCAAATTTGAAACTGAAAGATATAACTAAGAACTTGCAAATCATTAAAAAATAGTTTAAAAATAACTAACCATGAATATTTTTCCTTTAATGGTGAATAAGTCCCTAATCAGGTCTGATCTAAACCTTTTGGCAAATGAAAAAGCATCAAAATTCACTCTAAAATCCACAAAAAAATCTTAGAAGCACCTAACAAGGACCAATTCACCCTTATTAGTGAATGAGTCCCTATTAGCTAATCCTCTACATTTTTAGGACATTAAAATATCATTTTTTACCTTTTGTTTGGTGATGTTGTCTTTTTGTTTCAATTTCCATATTTGCTAATTCATCAATTTCATTTAATTTAACTTAAATTGCTTCATTTTAGTGCATTGTTAAAAGTTCATAATTACATCAAAAAATTTCATTTTTCAGCTTATTGCATTTTTTAATTAGTAAATTACATTTCTTAGACTCTGAAAATTGCATTTCATTCTAGTTTATTGTATTTTCCTTTTGTTCTCCTATGGTTTTCACACTAGGGTTGTAAAACTTGCATGAGCTTTACAACTTGGTGTCCTATTCACAATACTATCATAAGACATATTCCAAGGCTCATGTCATCCTTTGATATCTCACTCATTGTGGATCTTGGGTTTCCTAACTCTCTTTGTGATAGTGTTGAGAACCAACCCTCCATGGCTCATATTTTTCATACTTCATTTCCCATGATTTCACCTCCTATTATCAATGTGCATGATGTTATTGACAAGCTAGATGAGTAACTAGAAAAATTACATGTTCATATCCTTACTGAATGTATTGAAATTAGCTTGGTTCCTATCATAAAAAATTTAAGGAAAGTTCTTAAAACTTGAAATGAAACATAAATAATCTATAGCCTTAAAGTTGCTTCCTTCAAGAGTACTTGAACAAACAAGACAATAGGAACATACATGCCACAATCAATCCTCCTACTGAAACTAAGAACAATGTTAACATGGATCATGGTCATATTCAATTACCTCCCATGACTATTTTGATAACATTTATCAAAGGTAAACCTTGTAAGGGCTTCAATAGATAACATCTTGACATTTCTTTCTCGCAAAATGACATAACTAAATGTGCACCTGATGGTCTTCTTTACATAGCTAGCCAAATCAATAATAAGCCCACTAATGGGATATTGATTGATCCTATCTTTGGAGAGAATGTGATCATAGAAGAATTTGTATATGTGCATGAGCTATATCAAGAAAAATTGATAACCAAAAAGCATGGATCAAGACACAACAAATTTCCTTACCCTAAGATAGGATTTATAGATCTCCCCTTAAAGGTGGGACTAAAAACATTAACAGTCTCATTCTCCACCATTCAATAATCAAACCAATTTCATGTGAAGCTAGGCTATCCATGGCTTCACTCCATGAAATTTTCCCCTTTGGTTGTGCATAAATGTCTAAAGTTTCCATTTTTCAATGACATCTTAACTATGCATCATAGTGGATTTCATCTTGCCTTAGAAAAAGTGAATTTTTCACTAGATTAATTTTGGTGAGAGCCTATGGAACCTATCAAGCCTTGTGAAGATTTTTTTTTTTTTAAATCATATCAAAATTTGAAGGAAAAGTAAATAGAATAACTATCCCTTCAAAACATTCCTCGACCTATGACTAAACCAACCATCCTTGATGAGACAATGATTGAACCAAAAACACTTCTGACCATACAAGAAAAATTTATAGAAAAAGATCCTATAATTTACCACAAGAGACCATGAGATAGTGCAAGTAATCTTGTTGTCCCTCCTAGATTCAAACAAGTTTACAAAGTCAAAGAGAAATCGGTTGAGCAACGTCCTGTCATTTCTTCTATTCTTCCCTAGGAAGAGAAGGAACCTCTGATTGACAAATCCACTTTTACACAAAAAAAAATTCATAATAAACTAAACATAAATCAAAGTGCTAGAGAGTGTAGATGCGTACATCATGCTATTTCTCATAGATTGAAAATTCAAGAAAACAACCATGACTTAGAAGATCAAAATCCAAACTTACCACAAGCAATGCATGAAGAATCTTAACCCTTGCCACAACATAAATACGAACATTACATGGACACTATTATTCAACCTCCTATTGTGATTAATGAATAAGTGCATGATGAGTTGAATACATTATTTTCTTCTTCCATGAGCTTAAATGGAAAATCTCCTAAAAAGAGTGTTGAACTTGGTGCATGTCCTAGTTTGACACTTGATTTTTTTTCTTTGGCTAGTTTCTCACCTTTCATTTATACCGAACCAAGATTGGGAGGTGGACGACCTACTTTAGGTTGACTTGCCTATGCCTTACTAGTCTTTTGCTTCTTTATTTTCATTTTTATTTATGTGATTGCATGCATGTAATGTTATCCCCTATGTCATTTTTTTTATGTTCCTCTCTCTTTTCTTCATTCTTCTATATGTACCTTCATTCTTCTCTATATCATAATCATTTTTCATTTCCCTTGTTTTTTTCCTTTTGGGGATGAAAAAAGGCATCAAGAAATTCATGTTTCTTCCATGTTGAACCAAAATTTTTATCTTTTAATTTGTCTTGTTTTTTTCCTTTTGGGGATGACACAAGGTGTTGAGACATTCGTGTCTCTTCCATGTTGACCTAAAAGTATTGTCTTTTCATCTTTTCATTTGTCTCATGTTTTCCTTTTGGGGATGAGGCAAGGTTTCAAGACATTTGTGTCTCTTCCATGTTGACCCAAAATCTTTGTCTTTTCATCTTTTCATTTGTCTTATGTTTTCCTTTTGGGAATGGCGCAAGGCATCAAGACATTAATATTTCTTCCATGTTGACCTATAAGGCTTTTCTTTTTTTTTTCACTCTCTTTGTGTCATTCTTCTAGTTATGTGAGTATTTGGGGAATTATGATAGTTACATGCTCTATGAAAACATTGTAGCACAAACATACTAACCCTAAATCCATATATCCCTTATGTATTTTTGGGCGCAACCCTTCCTTCCTATTTCATGACGCAACTTATTTCAGAAACATATGACTTGGAATAGGGTTTTTTGAGGAAAGCTCTCATGTCTTAGAAAACAAATTGGATACTTTAAAGCAATTGATCACAATAATGGTGTAGTAACCACTTTAAAGTGGGGGCATACATTGATGACATCTTTTGGAAATTTTCATGGCATGATTGGGTTTGATGTCACATCCAAGAGTATATGGTCTATTTTCATGGCATGATGTTACTGAGGCATCCCATGGGTGATGATATTAGATTATTGACTTGTACTCTCTTGGAGACATTAGGCACATTTCTCCCTAAGAGGAAATATTGTTACATGAACGTGGAAAAGAATTTACAAAATCATTTACATTGTGGTGCCTTATCAAAGTTGTCAAGAGGATAACTTCAGTATGGTATGAGAGGATAATATGATTTCCTCATTTTCCACCTCATTGGGATAACTCACCTAGTGGATAGACTAAGGTTCCACTATCCCAAGGTGAGCATATACATATTTTGGGAAAATTCACCTAGTGGATAGACTGAGGTTCCACTACCCCAGAGTGAGCAACATATGTTATGGAAAAACAACCCCATCTCACATCACATTCAAATAGTTGTGCTTGATCCTTTTTTAAAAAAAAAATTCTTGGCCTTTAACAATGTATGATAATGTATCTTTGTTATTTCTCAATACTTAAGTGTATTGGATGTCTACTGTAGAGTGAGTTTTGTTGGTTCTTTATTTTTCCAGATGAACCTTAAAATCCTCTAAAGGGGAGCCAATCCTTATGGTTAAGAATCTTCAAGGTCAGTGGCCAAAAAATGGGATATTTGATATGTAACCTTTTCTCCCCTGCACTTTAGGCTTTGAGAAACCTGGGAGGGTGATCCCAATAATGTGTTTGCAAATACCAGTTTGTCTAGGCATTAAACAAAAAGTAAACAAATGATTCTCCTTAAACTTTTTAAAAGACCTAGTACCCTAAAGGTTTGGCTAATCTTCATGGTAGTGTCTAACTCAAACAAGAGAAATTGTAATTCATTAAATTCCACACACACCCACAAAAATATTGATAAGTAAATTTATTTTAATTTTGTGGTCAATTGTTGAATTGGTCATCAAAATTGCAATATAATTACCCTACTTAAACCAGTGCCATATCCTTGGGATGGAGTCAATCCTAATACCCACATGATTTGATAATAATTTTCATACATGACAATAACCAAAGCCTTGAAAAAAATTCATTACAGTATTCCCACTTAACATCTCAACCATTTACCTCTTATTAGCATCCTCATGCATGACTTATTACAAACCTATAGCTATACTCAAGCATTTAAATCCATTCATTGAATTAATGAGAAAGAATAAAAAAATACATCCATTGGAAACCAACAGAGACAAATAAGATAATCATTGATTATATTATTCATAGTTTGTGGTATGTGCAGGATCATCATGGAAAAAACAGACCCTTAAGTGGAAAAAAATAAAAAAAATCAAAGTTAGGCAACTTGACATAAAAATTTGAATAAGTTATCTATATTATTTCAAAAATATGTAAGAATAGAATCTATAGCAAATTGAATGTAGTTTCTAAACTACTATGTTTGTTTCAAAAAAAGAAATCTATTTGGTGAAAATTTGAAATTTTAATGCATTAGTACTAAAATTTCAGGGAAAAAATAAGTAGGTGTCTATCTGACCACCCTAACCATAATAAAATAATACTATTTTTGTTATAAGATTTTAGATATAAGTAGAGAACTCATGTCCTGATGTGATGCATATTTTTTTATAAGTTTTTTCCAAGTAAATAATTAATTATGATTTTTTTATTAAAGCTTTCGAAAATATAAAAAAATTGTATGTCTGACCACCTTAACATGGTAAAAAATTCATGAAAATAATAGAGTGTGAAACATGTTTTGGATTCAAAAAATGTTATATCATTTGAAAGCTATAGATGTTTCTCAATTAGTTTATCAATCAGGACTTTAGTTGTAATTTCAATAGAAAATGAATAATAATTACTTATTAAATTCAAAGTAAAGCATTATTTATATTGGTGGAAATATGAGAATCTCCTTTAAAAACCCTTTTCATTTCATCAATTTTGGGTTAAAAAAAAGTCGTCAGCCACATACCCATCATATTGCCACTTTTTGGCCCATCATGATCATGCACATACCCTTGTAGAACTAGTACATAGGAGAGAAAACTATAGAGAATTTATACTACTCTGTTATATATATTATCACTATCATTATCAAAGAACCATGTACATATTGATAGACTTCATCCCTAAAATATACTACCAAAAAGTTCAATTTTCTTTTCTATTCCTATATGACCCCTTCAAAAAACTAGCAATTGACCTACCCTTGTAATCATCCTTGAAATCCATTTTATAGAATAAGGGAGCAACAAGAAATGGTTGAATTATAAATTAAATTTTACTTTAATTTCAAAACTACTTTCACCTGAATGTGAAATATTCCCTGGATGGGTATGTGCAAGATCATCATAAAAAAAAAAAGCACTTAAGTTGCAAAAAATTCAAAAAAATTAGAGTTAGGCAACTTGACGTAAAAATTTGAATAAGTTATCTATATTATTTCTAAAATGTATAAGAATAGAATTTGTAGCAAATTGAATGTTGTTTCTAAACTACTAGGTTTATTTTTTATTTTAAATCTATTTGGTGAAAATTGAAATTTCAATGTAGTACTTAAATTTCAGGGAAATATAAGAAGTAGGTGTCTATTTGACCACCCTAACCACAATAAAATGATTATATTTTTTTATAAAATTTTAGATATAAGTAGAGAACTCATGGCCTAATGTGATGCATATTTTTTGTAATTTTTCCAAGTAAATAATTAATTATGAATTTTTATTACAACTTTTAAAAATAAAAAACTCATATGTCTAACCACCTTAACTTGGTCAAAATTCATGAAATTCATTTCTTTTTTTAATCTTATAGTATACAAAGCATAGAATGTGACATGTTTTGATTCAAAAATATGATACCATTTGAAATCTATAGATGTTTTTCAATTAGCCTATCAATCAAGAATTTAGTTGTAATTCAAATAGAAAATAAATAATAATTATTTATTAAATTCAAAGTAAAGCATAACTTATATTGGTGGAAAGTTGAGAATCTACTTTAAAAATCCTTTTGGTTTCATCAAATTTTGGTAAAAAAAAAGTTGTCAGCCACATACCCTACAAAAACCCATCGTATCGCCACTTTTTGGCCCATCATGATCCTACATATACTCAAATAGTTATAAGTAAACATTTGAAGGACAGGGGAAAGAAAAAATTAAAATTTCAAAAAATGTTAGCTAGAGAAGGCCCACCAGCCTTCCAAAAGACATCATTGTCAGAGCATCAAAAACTTGCATGTCCACACCAAACTAGGAAAAGTCACCATCAACACCAAAGGCAAAAGATAATAGACCAACCAAAAGGAACAGAGTCAGCAAAAAGGACCAAAAAATCCAAGCACTAGCTCAAAAAGAAAATGATGTGCTATTCCACTTTGTCAATAGCAGAATGAGTACACCTACTTGGTGTCCTTATTGAAATTGGAGAAGCTACCACCACATCATCATCAAAGTCTACCAAATCAGCCATGGCCATAAGATATTGGTGGTAGCCTAAATCAATTTCAATCTCACTATTTGATAGATTGTCTAAGACTTCAATGGGAGAATGATTTCATCCCATGTAAGCTCAATGATACTCATTCCTTGTTGTTGCCTCCCTCTTAGGCCTATCAAATTTCTTCCCTTGCCCCTTGACCAATTCCTCTAAAGCAATTCTTCTTCTCAGATGATAAGTGTGCTTGATAGTGCCTCATGTAGATTTCTTACTAGATTTTTTTTCTTCTTCACAGTTACAGGAACTTCATGCACATCTTGCTCATTCTTGGGAATGTAATCTTGGGACTCAAGGAGACTGAGTCTCCTGGACCTTAAGACTCGGATGATAGGCACACTTAGTTTATCCATTTTTAGCAAACTTCACCAATTTCCCACAGGACAAAGATACTTCTAACAACATATAAATCTTATCAACCTAAATGAAGATTACATACTAAAAACCTTTTACCACCTTAGGACTTATAAATAATTAAAACAAGTAGATACAAGCATCTACTTATGCAAGAACAACTACCTCAAACTTTGCAATTACTAGGAACAACTACACATTCTCATACTCAGATTCTCAATTCTCAAATACAAAAAATGGTGAGAATAACAGGAAGGAAATATTCATTAAATAAATCAATTGAAGTGTGCATGCATTAATGTTCCAAGGGAGTTCAAACAAGCGAGCTGAAAACCCATCTCTCGATTTCAAATCTTAGTTGTCGATTTCAAGGATGCCCTGGAAATATGTTTTTATTCCTCATGCATGTGAAGAAATAAATCATTCATATCACTTAAGATTGGTCTTGGATAACCCTACAATTTTATACCATTAATTATCACTCAAGTGAAGTAGAATGGTGCACAAGGCCACATTTGCAATTTTAACTATTACTCGTTGATCTCCTCATGAGATGGAATATTGAATGACTCAAATTGAGTCAAAGAAATCTGGTATCATGTCACATTCTCCCATGCCAACAAAAATATGCCAGTTGGATGCTAACTCATTTTCTATGTGGGCTTCATCATATTTTACAAGCAAAGAAAGAAATCCATTTGTCATTTTCCCAAAAACCCCACCAATTCTTATAAAGAATTATTTTAATTCATAGGGTTGGTAGGAAATGGTTGAGATTAAATCTTAATGATACATCTTGACCATTGATTCAAACCATAAGGTGTCAGGCTTGCTATGGGAGACTAGGCCCCACTCATTTTACAAGACATGCGTCCCAAGCCCACTAACCCTGCGACTCCTTAGGAAGTATTATTTAATCATGTGGGGTATGCGGGAAACAACCAAGATTGAAACCTTAGATCCGACCGTCGAGGAAATATGCACATGCATTAAATGTTAGTCTTAAAAGGGGGTCTGACTAGCCCGATGGGACCAAGACCCTTAAGGAAAAGACTTAAGTCTTTTCAACATAATTTTTTTTTTCCCCGCTTAGGAAATATGCAACAATAGCAAAATGCATGGAAATAAATAACCTAGACCAAAGGGGCCGATGATAATACATTTTTAATGGCTCAAGCCATGACTTAAGTGACCTGTAACTAGGTACAAGTCAACAAGAGAATAGATTACCTAGGCCCAAATAACATGAAGTTTGAGACAAGGGATTTTGAAAAGAAACCATAAACCCTACCATAGGGAATTGATGCAATTGGATTATGATAATACAAGGGACCAACATGAATTTTATGAAAATTTTAGAAGCTCTACCAAGTTTTACACGTGTTCATCCTCTCATTAATGTGGGGGAAAAATGTGGTAACAAAAAAATTAGCCTTTGTCCTTACTTGGTTTGCTAATTGATATTAAAACTAAATTAATGATGTCTTAGAGTGGTGTTGTAATGTGTTTTATACATTCAAACTATTCTAGGAGCTTTATCTGACTAAAGAATGCCTTAAATGATCCTTTTTAAGGGTGTTGTAAAGTGTTGCAACATACTTTTAGACTTTTCTATGATGAATTTTCTTGATTAAACCTTATGGGACCCTTTCTAATAAAATGTACATAATGTGTACCTTGTTTAAGTTTTGTAAAGTTATTTCACATTTATCTAGGTGGTCTTAATTTATTGTGGTTAATTAGAGTTATTAACCACCTTTATAATTGAAATTTAGGCCTTAATTTTGACACCTCTCGAAGATCTATCTTGATAATCATAGTTTAATTAACAAAACATTTCATAGGGAAAATTTTGGTCCTAGTAAGTTGACCCAAGACCCATTTTCCATTGATAGCGAATGGGTCCTCCCTTAATAGGACCCCCTTTTTTAGTTGATCTGGATTTTGTTTTTAACCCTCTTTTAATCCCCTAGGGTTAGGTCTTGGCAAACTCAATGAGGACCCATTTTCCCAAGGTGGCGAATGGGTCCTCCCTTAAGGAGACCCTACTTTTTGAATTTCATTCTAGTGTGAATTGAATAATATTTCTCTCCAGATCTGGTGTCGGCCTTAATTATTTGAATTTCAAGGTTAATCTCCTAATTTAGTATAAATAAGGGGTTAATTCACATTGTTTCTACCTATACTTTCAATTAATCAAGCATCATAGTAAATTGGAGTTCACAAGAGCATTACAAGAGCATTCACAAGGAATTTCAAGGTAGATTTCAAGAGCTTATTGCAACAATTCAAGATCATATCATCATTTCAAGGGTTTAGTTCATGCATTCATGTTTTTGAGCTAAAGAAGTGGATGTAGCATTGAAGGTATACTTGCAACTATTGTTTATATCACATTCAAGGATCCTATATCTACATTCTTCATGGCCACAACAAGTTAGTTTGTGGATCAACAATAGGTTTGACTGAGGAAAATCTGCATTCAATAACAAATCAACAATTTTTTCTTCCCTTGAGTGTTTGATTGCAGATTTATAGTTTGAAAATCAAGTTGAGCAAGATTTGAAGCAAAATTGTAAAAAATACAAAGTAGCAAAAGTTCTCATTGAAAGTGCAAGATCATGGAAAGAGCTCTAAAAAATTGCATACAACCTTATAGAACTTGATAACATGGAATTTGAGAGTGCATACATCAAGGAACATGACCCTAAAATTATTTTTCCAAAACACTAAAAGGACCCATTCCCCACTTAAGGTGAATGAGTCCTCCATAGTTGAAAAAAAAACAACTTTCTAGCTAGGTACATAGCTTTTTATGCTCTTAGAACTTCCCCTGTAGTTTCTATAACATTTAGGTAGCATTTATGATTATTATTTAAATATTTTGGATCTCATAATTACATCTTTTTGTAGTGATTTAGTGTGAAAAATTCTAGTCATATATCCTTTTGTTCATGCATTTGGTTCTACCCTACTTTTCACATAATCATTAATTAGGCTTGTGGATGCAAAATAAGGCTAAATAAGGCATAAAAAAGCTTAATTTATTAATGAACAACTAGATTAGTGTGAAAGTGTAATGGTACACTTTACAACACTCTAAATAACTAATAATTAATTTCATTTATTTTACAAGGGCCAAAACTTAATGTGAAGGTGTAAATAAATACACTTTACAACATTAAATTAGGGAAAAATTAGGTTAATTTAGTTTAAAAGGGACCTAAATCCAATGTAAATGTGTGAAAGACATTGAAAATGTAGATCAAGGTGACATTTAGGTTCATTTTAATGCTAATCATTCCCAAATTAAGGAAAATGGATACTGTTTCCATTGCAACATGAAAAAGTGTATGCATGATTAAAAGTTTTGTGATTAGGTCCAATTCTTGGCTAACCTAATACATGATATATGTTATGAAGATTAAATATACATTTTGGAATTTTTTAGTATCTATTTTAGGTTCATTCCAACCTAAATTAAGTATCACACATTTTATATTAAGTGCAAGGATGGTTGTTGAATCATGTGTAGAGTTGAGAAAGCTAGTTTTGAATTGTTTTTAGTTGCATCTAATTAGGCTGACCTAGTTGATATATACGGATGTAATTGGGTATTTATATGTGAGACATTTTTTATTTCTAAGAAGGATGACAAGGAATAAGTGAAGAATAACATGTGAAAGTTCTCATATGACATGAAAACATGAAAATTCAAACGTGTAAGATTAAAATAAGGAAAAAATTGTTCAGTGACTTCTAAGTAGAGCAATACTTTCTATTTATAGCTTCAAAGGAACAAAAATTCAACACAAGGAAATTATAAATTTTTTTGTTCACATTTTGGCTAGGTAGCCATCTCTGTTTTGTAGCCATCTCTGTTTTGTATCTAATTATAGCTATGATCCTTTTTAAGGATAGTTTGTCCTGGCAGTGAGCCCCTACAATATACTATATCATTATATAATATATTGTGAGCTAATCCTCATAATGGTTTTTCCATTTTTTGTTTTTCCATACAAAAATTTTGGTGTTCATGTGTTATATGACTTTGTGGATGATTCATGCTTGCATACTTTTTTTATTTTAATGTATTTTGGTGATTAGATAAGCTTGTTGGAGTACAAGAACACTGAGAGGGGGGTTGAATCAGTGGTATAATGAGAAATCAAATTTCAAAACTTAACCCATTTGTGTTATGCAAAGACCAATTAAAAACACTTCAAACATTAAATGTACTGAATATTTAGGGAGTCGCAATGATATGAAAATTAAAACATAATTTTTTAACAAATATGAACAATCAAGCATAGTATGATAAACTACCAAGAGGAGGAAAAACATAAGTTTTATGAATGGAAAACCCTAAAAGGGTGATAAACCACTCTAATTTTTTTTTCATTAAGCCTCATTGGATAAAACCTAGTTCATTATAAATTGCATGCCTCATTGGAAATACAACAAAATTCACTGGCTACTCAACCTACCTCACTAGAAATATAACAAGATTCACTAGCTACTCAACCTGACTCACTAGCAATACAAAAAGCCTCACTTGCTATACAACCTCCCTCATAGGAAATACAACAAGCCTTACTGGCTACTCAACCTACCTCACTAGAAAGCTTAGTACACTTCAAAAGAAATAATCAAACCTCAAAGGGTTACTCTATTTATAGACAATACACTATTTCATCTCTACATCAAAACTCAATCTCCCCTTATTGTCCCATATCATAACATAACTCGTCAATTTTAAAACCATAGTTCTGACAACTACCTTCCAACCTCTACACATGTTTAACTATTATCTTTCTTTGAATGCAAATTTAAAATACTATCTTAGTTGCCTCATTCAAACACCAATCTGTCTATGCGTAAAATAGTCTTCTTAACTAAATTAACACAAGCAAGGTCCACAATGAAGTATGTATGGATAGAAAATACTCAAACCATTTTGTGAGTGCATCCATTCTATGATTTAAATCTTCTTCCATTCAAATCATTTTCATTATACATATTCTTCACAAACACATGGCATAGTCTTCAAAGAAAAAAATTTCACACTTTCTCACAATTACCAAAGCATCTTAATAACATTATAAAAATAAAAGCTCAATAAACTTACTGACTTCACTTTATATTCTCTTGCACTGATAAAAAAAATCATCTGATACATGCATGAAAAAATCTATTATTCCTATCTTTTTCATATACATAAATCATACTCACCAAAAAATAACCAAATTCACATCATCTTCAAAAACACACCTCTTGACTAATGGAATACCAAAGGCCTTTTGAATCTATAACATTAATCTAATTCATAATCAATCAACCACACAATAAAGTGACTATCAAAATCCATGTCAAAAGAAATACTTTTAGAAATGGTTGTTAAGAAATTTTAAATTCAATCCTTTTATTTCATATTGCCACCACTATCAACTTTACGTAGCATCCATCAATCTTCATTAAAAAAAAATAAGATAGGCTTTTAACTTGCTCAGCCAATTATAGAAAGTGGAAGGGTTGGTTAATGCATGGATCTTAACCCCTTAATCATATTACTAAAGTTTCCTTTAACTTGTTACAAGTCACTGAGATTTAGAATAAAAAGGAAATTTGATAAACCCTTTTCATAATGACCTTGATATTAGGGCTTTATACATTTAGAATTCAATGAAGAACCCTAAAAAAATTTAGCACCTCTATGAAATCACAAGCTTGTAACTATGCCAAGACTTATGTTTCATACATATTCCTTTGATACAATATATTTTTCCTTGTATATTCGTCAAGGAGCATAAACTTTGATGTATAATTCACATTAAGGTTTTATACCTTGCAATGAGATAATATTATCACCAAAGTGATTGTGACTTGAAGCTAACTAAACAAGCAAGTTAATCATCAACCAACACCAAAAAAAGTACCCAATGCAACATCAAACTTGAATTTTGTGCACAATAGTGACATCAAATATCAACAAGCCCTTTGCAAATCCTTGGTGATCATCAATCCATTAGATGAAGCAACTGACTAAAATGAATGGACAATAAGTATCAAACCCTCTTAGATCTATGAAGGAAATCAATACATCAAGAACTAAATGGACAAGCACCTTTAGGATATACTATGAACATGAACATATCATTTGTCATGAATGAACTAAAAAAATCCTTTTGTAGCAACCTTTCAAATCAATGAAAAACCATGCCAAAAAACTCCCCATTTGGCACTGATGTAAACTTAATCAACCCTGCACATCAACACTCCCCCTTTGACATCAAATGAGAAAGGATAACTGGCTCCCCTTGTGAATAAGAGCTCCATTTAAGGCATCTTGAAATAGATATACTATCATATCAACACACTTGGACCAAAAAATAATGTCATGCACAACAATACTATAAAAAAACTATTTTTCCAATGTGATCAAGACTATTAACACATCCTACAAGATGAATTTCACAAGGAAACTAAAAATAGAGCACTATTATAATAGTCACCGTAACAATTTTAGTGCAAAAAGGATACTTACGATCAACATACCTCTACAAAATAATTCTTAAAAAACTATACACAAACATATAATCATCACCATCAAAATGGTATTGTCATAGAACATTATGCATCTGACCAAAATACAAAATAATAATGTGTTGCAAGAATGAAGGTGTTTTCATTGATTTCAACTGGTCAATTGGTTATCAACTAGTTGTTGTTGTCATTGATTTCATGAATGCATGTTACTAGCTATATATGTCGAGGCAATTGAGAAAATTGTAATGAAGAAATGTTGCAGGTGTTTAGTGGCTTCTTTAGTTTTTTCTCTAAGATATGCTTCTATGGTTGTGTGGTTCATATATGTTGATCATGGTTATTGGAATTTTCAATATCCATATTATTGCATTCTAATTCATTGTATAGTGCGAGTTATGTTCACTGGTTGTGAATTGTGGTTTTTTGTGCTTCTAATTGAGGTCTGATAGAAATGTTGTTGATCTATATTTCTTTCTAGTTAATTCTTATGACTTACGGTTCTAGATTTAAGTTGTTATTATTTTGTTGAAGATAAATTTTGTGTTTGGAAGGATTTTATCATGCTAAGTGTTGTGTGAGCTTAGTTTTTTTATGTCTTTTACACTAGTTTGGGTGACCTTACATTGAACACTACCTTTAAATTTGAAAAAGCATGTTGGGACCTACTTGGGTCCTCATCAAGCCTATGTTTGGGTCACCCTCATTCTAATTCCACCATAGAATATTTTGGTTCCAACCTAATTTGAATTTAATAGTGGATGGTCGACTTTGGATATGTTTCAAAGTTGAAGATGGTATAAATACAAAATGAGTTAGTGGTGAAAGAATTACAAGAGATAATTCAAAAAAAGAGAAAGTAAATTTTAAATTGATGCAAATCCGTGTCTGTGTGATGTGAGTGTGGCAGATCAATGTGAATTCTAAATGTTGAGTTTCTGGATATAGTGAGTTGAAGGTGTAATCTATCATTCATGCATGTCTACAAGTAGTTGAGTAAGTTGTGGTGGAATTCTTTGTTGCATTGAGACAATCTTCTCTATATAACATATCTCTTCTATCTTCTTTATTTCTATGTGGTAGTGAGCCCTCTAGGAGGTTAACCCTATTGGATAGCGAGTCCTTTTTTTGGCAGTGGGACTTTTCTTAGGTAGTGAGCCTTTGTATTTAGTTTTGATATTCTCTATAGTGTGATTTAATATGGTTTTTACCTCATTGGGTTTTCCTCGTAAATCTAGTGTTACTATGTTTGTGTGATAGTTTTCAGTTTTTTGCACTTACATTTAATGTTTAATCATTTTAGCATAGTCAAAGATTTGTGATTGATCTAAGTTTGGTCAATGTTTCAAATTTTTTAAATTTGCTACAACTTATTCACCCCCCTCTCAAGTGTCTTTCTCAACATAATGCTTCTCAAAGCACAACCAACAAACTAAGAACTACATCCTGACTGAGGTAACAATATTATCAGGAATATCACTATATTGTGCAAGTGGTGAATTATTGAAAAGAGAGCACAAGAAATACAAATCACTATCATTCAGAGACTACTAACATTTCCAAACACCCATTATCACTGCCATGTCATAGAAGCACACTTTCAACACTTGAGTAGGGAAAAAGGGTTGTCACTGAGCAATATGTAAGAGAATTCCTACCCCACAATCAACAATTACAAGATTACTACCATAATCATTGTGTTGTTCTAAGATACAAAGGAAAATAACTCATTATCAAGATTAATGCAAGATAAATTTATCACTATATGAGCTCACTTGTAAGATCGTCAAGATACTTTGTTGTATATATTAAAGATGATATTACACTCAAAAGAAGACTTGAAAAACTATCCATGACAAAAAAACATATTATCCACTTTCAACACTACATAATATCCACCAAGCATTTCCAAACAATGATACACAAAAGAACTACATTTCCTACATTTTCCACTCTCCATGTTAGGAGTAAAATAGAACACTAAGATATAACTCTTGAAACCTCTGTGCCTCTATGATAACTAAGATTATAGAGATAGAAGTTGATACAAATATCATGACACTGAGCAATGTAAACATACAAAAAACTATCCACCATGTTGATTGTATTGAAGGAAAACAAGTGTAGAATACTATCACCATTATATTGAATCACCACAAAAATAAAGAAATTTGAGAAAAAATCATCCCTCATAACTTTTAAATGAATGGAAACCACTGTTATAATGATATACCTCACAGTAGAAAGTTACTACCATTAACAAACATTAAATACCATTGTACAAGATCAACATTCCAAAAGTGACTGCACTAACATAATGTGAAGGAGAGTAGAGAAAATACACTACCATAACACCATTAAAAAAAAATATTGTTATAGAATCTACATACCCACTATAAGGAGATGCATTCACTATATCCTTGTAAAATTTCCATTTTAACACCAATGTCAAAAAACTCTATGTACTCTTGCAATGAATTGAATAAAAAATGAACAATGAACATCAACACTAGAAATGTAATAAATAGAGGCACAAGTATCACAAAGGAAGATTAACATGCATTCCAAAATCATAAAGAAAATTATCAAATATCACTATCCATTGTCAATCAACCCTCCATTAAACCATTTGTAGATAAATAAGAGCATTTATATCATTGTCATTGACTATTGATCATGCTATATATGAAAACTGAATGTATAACTTTACTCTCCCTGCAAAACAGCCATACTTCTCATTGTCAAGTTTGTTAAGATCCTTGCCACCAAAACATTGTCAATGTCTTGCATATCACAGGAAATACCAAGCATATCTGTGTCACCATATCCATGCACTTGAAATTTTCTCAAGGAAAAAACATCTCTGTGAATATTTCAAAAGTAATGAATATTACTAGAAAACCTTGATGGTTTGTAAATCCTCTGTGATCACTTGCAAACTATAAACCAATAACATTGATCACAAAAAGATACGTAAACAATGACTTTTCTACAAGAAACCTTCAAGAAAAGACATCAATGTGGGAAAACAAACAATCCAAACAACTTCCATTAACCATTTTAAATAACTATCATGAACCACAAAAATGAATGATTCAATGTGATCCAATGTAAAGTATAACTCCTATGAAGAAAAGGAAAATATAGTATTGAAATTATGAAATTATGTAGAGTATTTTCAATGTTGTCAAGACTATCAAAACACTAAACATGCTCAAAATTGTTGAAATTTCCTTTGACTGACATGTTTTCTTTCAATATCCTCTATATTATTTCCATTCATAGACCTCATAGAATGAATAGACAATGACTTTTCTACAAGAAACCTTCAAGAAAAGACATCAATGTGGGAAAACAAACAATCCAAACAACTTCCATTAACCATTTTAAATAACTATCATGAACCACAAAAATGAATGATTCAATGTGATCCAATGTAAAGTATAACTCCTATGAAGAAAAGGAAAATATAGTATTGAAATTATGAAATTATGTAGAGTATTTTCAATGTTGTTAAGACTATCAAAACACTAAACATGCTCAAAATTGTTGAAATTTCCTTTGACTGACATGTTTTCTTTCAATATCCTCTATATTATTTCCGTTCATAGACCTCATAATTTGACACGCTGTGGAAAAATACCTCCTACTTATCAGATTAAATTTTGTTTATTATCCACTATCCTATGTCTTTTGACCTTTATATTGAACTAAGGAACATAAATCTTTTCTCTTTCTCATGAAGAATGTCACTATCACACCTGTCTACTAACACAATCAAAGCATCATATCACCATATTGACCTGCCATCTTGACTACATAGTGGGATAAAAATATGGAAGATTTAAAAGATACACTATGACACATATAATTGTCAATAACTACTGTCATAATAAGCCACATGAAACAACAATAAAGAAGATAAAAACCTTCTAGCACTAAAATAATGACAAGATTACTGAAGCAATGTTTGGATTGAAAACCATATTTGTCATTGTACTAGAGCTACACTAACATAGTTGTCATACCATATCATCTACAATATGTATATGAATCATATCTATAGTTGCACTAGAATGAGCCATACCAAGCACTTGGTGTAAATGTAAGTGATCAAGATCAATACTGATAGAGCATGGATACCATAGGTACATCATGATCACATATTACTTCCCAAAAGCTATAGACTATCACAAACTTTTGAGTGAAAAAAAAAAACCATTATATCTCTTGAAGTTATTCTTATAGGACTATCATTACAAGAACCGTTTGATGATCACATTAACCTTTAAACATTGCACTATCCTCTTGATTTTAGTTTATCTCTGTTGTCCCTTAACTATACATTCAACTTTTATTATGTTTTACAAACCCTCCCTTACAAAGTTACTAGGATTTTGATCAAATAAGTTCTTCATTATAATACCATTACCACAAGTTCATTGTTAAGAAGAATGAATGAACTTCCATTGAATGTCATGATTGAATCTCTACTATTACACTAACTATATTTTGCATGAGATTTCTTAATATCTACTAAAATGAATACCATATCTCACTATCATTGCAACTATTAAATATTAACTACCACAAACACCATACTATTGCTGCAACAAGAATTTCTAATGGAAAGACCTAATGAACATCTACAAACTATGATAGAGATAATATGTGTAGATAATATTGTATAGGCCATGATATGTAAAAGAACCATTACAACATCATTATCCAAATACCAGATCGCACTAACAATAACCTAAAGAAACAAAACCTCTTTTTTTTTTATCTATGGGGTTTGAATGATGCATCATGAATCAACTTCCCTCAACTCATGCTATTCTTTATACAATTATGGATGGTTCTTGTGCAACATGCACAAGATTAGGTTCGTATTTCTCTTTCTCTTGTTTTTTTCTCCAAACTTTCATAGTGCTTGTCTTCTTGTGATGATTAAATGGTTCCATTACTTTTCTTCTAAAATATTTTACTTTATGTCCAACCTCACTACATCCATGGAATATGACCTCGCTTCTTCTATTTTACCATCAATAAGAGATCTTATTCCATCTAACCTTCTTTTCATGCATCCAACATTCTCTTTCTCTATGAACAAATTCATAACAAGAATAACAATAACCATAAAAATAATTTTCAAACCTAAACCTTTGATGTTTTTCTAAATGAAAATATCTTCTGAACTTGTTGTTTTTTATTTGTGCAGAAGCATTTTATTTTGTCTTCTTCTTTTCTTTAGTCTTAGGAGCAGAAAAATAATAGTTTAGATCTATTTTATACCTTGGTGTTTCTATGAAATTAGAAATCTTTTGTATCCTTGTTAATTTTTGTTCTAATCTGCAATCCTTTTGGGAGTAGTGCTTGATTCTCATTTTTTATATATTGCCTCTTTTGATGAGTTTGAATCCTTTGGTGCTTTACCAAAAATTTCTTGGGAATTGCAAAATCTTTGCAACTTTTTTCTACTTCATATCCTAACCCAAAATTGTTTGATAGTGACCTTTGACTTAGAATCATTTTCTCAAAAAACTCAGTACTCATTTACTTTGAAGAATCCTCTTCAATTGTTGATTTACCTTCTCTAGTTGTTTCCCTAGAGACAATACCTCGGCCTCTATCTTTTTACAATATTTCATTTTGGCTTACAATTTTATGCTAGTGACTTATTCAACTCTTCTAGACTCTACTAGTTGCAACTTTAGATCCTCAATAAGCTGATAGATTCTTGACAATTCACTTTTAGTTTTTCTGCTTCTTCAAAGGTTGAAAGTGTTTTAGCCTTGGACTCCTTTTTTTCTTGAAGTTGTAACTCTACATTTTGATTCTTCTTTCTAATTTTCTTTATCTCATCTAGAGCATAAATGAGTTCACCTTCAATATCAATTTCACACTCATCTTCATCATGCCCTTGTTCATATTCACTCACAAAGCATTCTCCTTTGTTGTCAACATTCTCAGCTACAAAATCAACTTATAAACTTGTATCCTCTTCAATTTGTAAGTCATTTCTTACAATTGCTTCTTCATCATGTTTTTTATTTGGTTTATGTGGTGCTTGTTGTTTAGCATTCTATTGGGTATTTATTTTTCCTTTGTTTCTTTTACTTTTTTCCATTGTACTCCACTTCTAGGATCTCCCAAGTTGATTAAAATTGTGCAAGGGGCCTAAGGCTCTGATACCACTTGTTGGAATATAGGACCACTGAGAGGGGGGGATGAATCAATGGTCTAATGAGAAATAAAATTTAAAAACTTAACTCACTTTATAGTTATGCACAAAGACCAATTGAAAACACTTCAAACATTAAATTTATTGAATGTTTAGGGAGTCATAATGATATGTAAATTAGAACATAATATTTCAAAAAAGATTTCCAATCAAGCATAATATGATAAACCACCAAGAGGAGATGAAGCACAATTTGTATTAGTGGTAAACCATAAAAAGGGTGAAAAACCACTCTAAAAGTTTGTTTCATTAAGCCTCACTAGATAAAACCCTGCTAATCACAAATTGCATGTCTCACTTGCAATACAACAAGCCTCACTATCTACTCAACCTGCCTCACTAGATAAAACCCTGCTAATCACAAATTGCATGTCTCACTTGCAATACAACAAGCCTCACTGTCTACTCAACCTGCCTCACTAGTAATACAACAAGCTTCACCAATTACTCAACTTGCCTCACTAGCAATACATCAAGACTCACTATCTTCTCAACCTACCTCATTGGAAATACAACAAGCCCTACTAGGTACTCAACCCACCTCACTATAAAACTTACCACAATTTAGAAGAAATTAGAAAAAATTAGAGGGCTACTCTGTTTCCAAACAATCCACTGCTTTATCTCTACATCAACAAAATTTAATATCCCATTATTCTCCCATATCACAACATAACTCATCAATCTGAAAATCACAATTCTAACAACTTCCTTCCCACCTCTGCACACTTTTGACTATTATCTTTCTTTGAATGCAAATTTATAATACTCTCTCAGTCACTTCATTAACACACTTATCCCTCTTTTCTTAAAAGAATCTTCTTTACTCAATGAACACAACAAAGGTTTGCACTAAATAATGTATGGATAGAAAATCCTCAAACTATTTTGTGAGTGCAGTAATTATGTCATTCAAATTTTATGTCATTCAAATCCTTCTCATTATACCCAATCTTCACAAACACATGGCATAGTATTCAAAGAAAAAATTTCACACTTTTTCACACTTACCAAAGCATCTTAATTTTTTTTTTAAATAACAGCTATGTAAACTTACTAACTTCACTTGCTATTATCATGCACCAATAAAAAAACATCATCTTGAATAAATGCATGAAAAAATGTATTATGCCTTTCTTTTTTCATATACATAAACCATACTCGCCAAAAAACAAATAAATTCATATAACTAATCTCTAAAACCACACCTCCTAACTGATGGAATACTAAGGGCCTTTTCAATTTGGAACATTAATCCAATTTGGTGACATCCAATTATCCATTGATTTGTTCATATTCAAGAAACCACACAATAAGTTGACTGTCAAACTCCTTATCAAAAGAAAGACTCTTGTAAATGACTGTTAAGCATGTTTAAATTTGAGCTTTTGATTTCATATTTCTGGCACTACCAACTTTAAATAGCATCCATTGATCTTCATTAAAAGGAAATAAGATAGGTTTATAACTTTCCCAATCAGTTATAGAAAGTGGAAGGGTCAATTAATGGATGAAACTTAACCCCTTAAGCTTATTACTTAAGTTACCTTTAACTTGCTATATCAAGTCACCTAGCTTTTAGACTAAAGAGAAAATTTGATAAACCCTTTGCATAATGACCTAGATGTTAGGGTTTTATACTTTTAGAGTTTAATGAAGAACCCTAAAAAAATTTAGTACCTTTATGAAATTGCAACGATGTAACTATGCCAAGAATTCTAACTCATACATATGCATTTGATATAGAATATTGTGCCTTTTATATTCATCAAGGAGGATAAACTTTGATATAGAATGCACATTAGGGTTTTATACCTTCAAATGAAAGAACCTTATCACCAAAGTGATTTGACTTGAAGCTAATTAAACAAGCAAGTTACTCATCAACCAACACAATCAAAGTACCTAATCCAACATCAAACTTGAATTCCTTTCATAATAGTGACATAAAATGTGAACAAGCCCTTTGTAAATCCATGGTGATCATCAATCCATGAGATGAAGCAACTTACTAAAATGAATGAAAAATGATTATCAACCCCTCTTAGATCTATGAAGGACATCAAGACATCGAGAATTGAATAGACAAGAACCTTTTGGATATACCTAGACATGAACATATCATTTTTCATGAATCAACCAACAAAATCCTTTTCCAACAACCTTTGACATCAATGAAAAACTATGCCAAAAAAGTTGTGTTCAAAAGTTTAATATAATACTCATTCACCCCCCCTTCTTACTATTTTGGGTGTTCAACAATGATACTCATACTTTAAGAGGAATTTGAATCAAATCTAAAGGAGAGGTTGGTAAACTCATACTTAGGGTCTAAAAAAGGGCATCTTCTAGAGGTATCTTCCAATACTCCCAATTTCCTTATTTTGTTCCTCGAAGGAGAGGAATCACAAATTTTGTTTCTCCTATTAGAGGAAATTGAGTTAGGAGTGATAGTCCTGATTTTAGAGCCATATCTACTCCTCTGAGTAGCTAAGCTTTCCAAATTATAATTCCTATCTTTTGCATTCATAGAGGATTGTTCCTTATGGCCCTCTTGGGAGCTCCAAGAAATTTTTTAAACTAGGATAGTCATAGTCCACTAGTTCCTTGTACCCCTCCCAATACATGGCTTGCTATCCTTACTAGTTCTCTAAAATAAATCTCAAATTTTACTAGGGAGGACTTCTAAAAACCCTTCAAACATCACTAAGATATCACTTGTGTTTATAGAATTGACAATATCATAGAGAAAAATATAGCCCTTAGATTATTGGTTGCATCCTTTAAGGGAAAGGCTCGAGATTGGCATAGGTCCCTAGCTTCCAGTTCCATATATACTTGGGATGAACTCAAATAAAATATATTTGAGTGATTTACAGAGAAGTGATATCACTCATGGGCTATTACAATAGTTCTTAACAATCAAGAGAGCTCTCCAAGAGGGTATGATAGATTTCAATACAATGTTCCACAAAACCATGTAATAAATCTCCATGATGACTAGACCTCCAGTAGAAATGCAATTCATGTTCTACCTAAAAGCTTTAAATTTAGAAATCATGGTTATGGTGCAATCACTTGGAGGTGATACTCTATTTGGTGCATACAATCTAGCCATAAGAGTGGATAATAGTCTTGTCAACATGAGGAAGCTCCCACCATGACCGTTGATGCCAATATACACTAAAATATCTAGCAGAATGGAGGAGAAATCAACCCCTAGTATGTGTATCCAATGTATGTCTATCCAAATACAAAACCAAGTAGATCAGGCTCTTCTTCATTAGATGTGGATATGAATGACATGAAAATTTTACTAACTTTTTTGAATGAGCTCATCATTGTAATGCAATAGAAAGAGGCACCTCTGAAGCCCCTCCTACAAAAATATCAAGGAGGAAGGCCACCCATCTAGCATAATACATACTAGGGATCTCTAAGAGGAGGTAACCAACAACAAGAATTAGGCCAGATACTCCCAATAACCACTCTACTTTGGACGGTTAAGTCCAGCTTGAGGAAAGACTTAGTCCTAGGACAAAATAACCTTGTGGAAGACATAAATGCGTGGTGCTTCCTATGTAATGACACCACATGATTTGAAATTTTCTAAGAGGAAATATTCAACAAAGGGTGGAAAAAAAAGGAGTTAAGGCATTACTCTAGATGCTGAAAGTTATCAGTCCCATAGGATTCAAAATTCTTGATTTAGTGCTCAGATGCAAGGGATGTCTTTGGAGCAAGAAATAGATATCTCCCCTGACCAAGTTTTTTTTCTTGGATGGAGGGGGAAGGCTCGATATTTACAAATGAGATTCTAACACCCAGAGCACTGTAAGTACAATCCAATTATGATACTCAATTGAAAAGAAGGTTCACCTAAGAATATGTTCCATTTGTGCCATAGGCGCTACCAGTGTGGCAACCACAACAACCTCAAACAAAAAATTCCCCAATTACAACTAAAAGTCACTAATAAGGCTTCTAGTCTACCTGTTATAAATTAGTATTTTTTTAAAGCAAAAGAAAATACCCCTTCAAACCAAAGGTGTGGCCAATCGAAGCACTCAACATTATGGAGAAATTGAAGAAAGTTCCCACCAACATATCATTATGGAAGATGTTATCCATTATGTAGTAGAAGAATTTTCAATGGGATGTGTTGAGTAAAGAGGTGAAAACTCCACAATTAGATCCATTCCTACCACACAACCAAGATAAAGGAAAAAGGCTTGGGTCAGACCCTCAATCTTTGAGGACCATAGCATATATGTGAAACATAGAAAAATATGGCTCACCAAAATGAATGAACAATATGATGAGCCATAATGTTTTTCATGGCATGTTCCACTCAATTATAAAGGCCAAAATGCATAAATTACAATTAGAAATGATTCCTAACTATTATAGGAACTATAGGGTAAGTTGTGGAAGGTTGAAATGGTGTTTACCTTAGAGAAAAATTTCTATTTTTAGATCAGAAAGGACTCATTCGCCATTACTAGTGAATGGGTTCCTACTAGGTTTTTTGAAAACTAACTTCCGGGTTCTATTTCTCTTAGTCTACAACTCTATATTCCATATGTTCACTGCTTCAGGCCTCACTAAGGACTCATTTTCCTTTAGTGGTGAATGGGTCCTTTTAGTTTTTTGGAAAATAGATTTCTTGGTTCTATTCTTCAAGATATACCCTCTCAGCTCCTTGATGATCGGCTCCTGAAAACTTGAAATAAATTCTATAGCCTTGTTTTTGTGTTCTTGCAATGTAGATGATAACTTTGCAACTTGACAACTTTGACAATTTTGCTCCAATCTTGTGCTCCACTTGATCTTCAACCTATAAATCTACAAACACACATCAAAGGAGAATAAAAAATTGTTGATTGTTAAAGGATAGGGGTTTGCCTCTGTCAAACCCCTTTTAGGTAATTAAACCTTATGATGAAATAATTAAATTGAAGTATGAACATGAAACAATGAAATTATAATGCCTTGGAAGATTTCTTGGAATGTAAATTTGTAAACTAACATGAAGTCATCATGTAGAATGTAGATCTTGGTCTCAAATTATATGTGAATCATTTGTTTGCAATAGATATTCAATGCTACATCAACAATCATAGCTCAACCACATGTTTGATGCACTATACCTTTGACATGATGATATGATCTTGAATTGTTGTAATAAGACCTTGATAATCTGCCCTTGAATGCCTTTGAAATGTTGTATAATGCTCTTGTGAAGTATTAGGATGATCTCTTGAAAGTGTCGAGAGAAACTCTTTGAATTAACCTTATATTTATGCCAAATCTAAGGATTAACCCCAAAATTCAAATAATACAAGCCAACATCAAATCTCAAGTTTGACCTTGACCCATGTCCTTCAAGCATAACGAAATATGAAGATTCTCACATTGGGTTGATTCGCCTAAGGGTTGTTAATAAATTCATTTTAGGGATCTCACTTCCTAATGAAAGTATAAAAATAGGGTCTATTCTCACCCTTTGGATTTACCTTCCCATTTTGGGAAACCCCACTTGCAACCCTATTTTTCTTTATTTTAGATATGCCAACATTTTAAGCATTGTATGGAAAACATTACAAGACTCATTTGAGTTGGGTATGCCACCATTTTAGGAATTCTATGGCATTCATTTAGGCACTTTATTGAATATCTTCAAGAGGTAGAGTATTGATAGAAGATGTATGTTTATGGTAAGAGAGTTGATTGAATCTTCTTAGTTACCGATCATGTATTCTTGAGAGTGTGGATGCTTATGTCCAATCCATTATGGAAAGGGATCTAATCTCTCACAATGGTTCCTAGTACCAATTGAAATATTGGATTGGATAGGTCCTATAGCTTAATGTCCAACCATTCCACAGAGCCTATCATGCATGTATGATGTATTTTGTGTATCAACTTTAATGGGTTATGTAAATTATGATTCTCATCTATTGGATTGGGATTATTTGTAAGTGGAGTCATGCATGAAGCCAACATTAGAGCCCATTTGCATTTTAGGCTACTAAACACTAGCCCTTCGAGCTTAATAGTTGGACTAGGTTAGGCTTCAGTGGCACCATTATAATAAGGTTGAAGCTACTTGGGAGGATCCCAATCATTTGATTTTTTTATATCTCCACCTCTTTAATGACTGTGGGAGGAAATCCATTCCTATAGGGGGAGAAGGTGAGGCCCAACCTTATGATTGGTCTATTATTCAAACTATTTCTCTTTTATTATGTTGACACCTTGTGACACAATGTTATGGTAACTTTTGCGTCTAACCTTACTTTCATTACCGATCCATGACTAAAAAATTTATGCATCTAGGATAAATGGAATTATATTTGAATCCTTAAATTATTGATGATGAATTTATAATCTTGATGCATTGATGAATCATGTAATTCTGATAACTTTATTGATTTAAAGTTCATGAAATTATGATATAAAAATGTAAGTTTTATCTTTTGTTAAATGGATTAATATTTAATATGAGTTAAATGAATATGAGTCTTAGAAGTAAATTGGGAATAACTAAAAATACCATATTAAATTGATAATGTATTGTGTGGGTGTCTTCAATTTCTTTAACTATATATACGAATTGAGTAGATTATTGTGTGACTGGAGTATGTAGATATAATTTCCATGGCCAATGGAATTAGAGGTATCCAGGTCGACCCGATGTTCTTAGCCATGTTAAACTAGACTATAGTACACTTGGAAGGACTATAGTCTCATTTGTATTGCATTTTATTTATGGAATTTATTGTGACTCACTATTAAATGTGGCTAAGGGTTATGTGCAGGATCATTATAGGCCAAAAAGTGGCAATATGATGGGTATTTTTAGGGTATGTGGCTCACAACATTTTTTTACCCAAAATTGATGACATGAAAAGGGTTTTTAAAGGATATTCTCATCTTTCCACCAATATAAATTATGCTGAAATACTTTCAATTTAATAAATAATTATTATTCATTTTCTATTTGAATTATGACTAGAGTGTTGATTGATAGGCTGAATGAAAAATATCTATAGCTTTCAAATAGTATCACATTTTTTGAATGTGTAACATGCATCACATTCTATGCTTTGCATACTATAGGATTAAAAAAAGAAAAATTGAATTTCATGAAGTTTTGACCAAGTTATGGTGGTCAGATAGATGAGTTTTTATATTTTTTAAAAGTTTTAATAACGAATTCATAATTAATTATTTACTTCAAAAAATATTACAAAAAAAATGCATCACATCTGGACATTAGTCCTATACTTATCTATAAAATATTATTAAAAAATATTATCATTAATTATTGTGGTTAGGGTGGTCAGATAGACACCTACTTCTTATTTTTTCCCTAAAATTTAGGTACTACTACATTGAAATTTCAAATTTTTACTAAATAGATTTAAAAAAAAAATAAAACTAGTAGTTTAGAAACTACATTCAATTTGCTATAAATTCCATTCTTACATATTTTTCAAATAATATAGATAACTTATTCAAATTTTTACATCAAGCTACCTAACTCTGATTTTTCTAAATTTTTTGCCACTTAAGGGCATGTTTTTTCCATGATGATCCTGCACATACCCTAATATTAAGGTTATTAAGTTCAATGAGGTCACTAGGTGGAACTTTGGGCTTGAATTGAATTTTCAATCATTTAATTTTAGATTTAATCTTGTATGGGTTTTCAATGGAATGGAAAAAAACTTTATTTTGTGTGTTTTCAAAAAAATGAAATGCCTTGGGTGCTTAATTAAAACATTAAGAGGGGTGATGATTTTTAAAGATGTGGGGAGAAAAATGAATGATTTATCAACTAAAAAAATCTAGGAGAGGATACTTTTAAGGTGGACTATGCAAGTGTACCTCCCTCCTCTTAATAATATTTGAGACCTTCTTGGTTGGAGTGGAGTATGCTATTTACCTCTCCATTTCCCCAAAAGTCTCACACATGTGTGAGCACTTGTGGGAAGATGTGTTGAGAGATGAATGAAAAAGTGACAAGTGTCACTACCTCATTCAAAGATGTTATATCTTGAATCCCTAATTCTATCCCCTTTGAAAACAAGGAATGGGTTCTTCTTTTGAGTTTTAATTACTTATTTTGTGAAAAAGAGATGGAGTTTTTGCGAGAAAGAGTTGAATCTTGGTCTTCATCTTCAACTCAATATCACCATTAGATGGCTTGAGAAGGTAGGTTTGTGTTCTTAGTTTTATATTATTAATGTCAATAGGAAGGATAATATTGAAAGTTGTATTATAAATCTCTATGTTTTGTTTTCTTTCTTGCTGCTCATTTTGTAAATGGGATGAGTGTGTGGGATAGGCTCGCCTTTATGGGAGGAGTGTCCCTAATTTTGACAGTTAAGAGAGGTAGGGGTCTCTACTAGGAGTCTATGCCTCCTTAGAGAAGGGGAAGATTGAGGGCATGAGTACCCATGTGTTGTTTTTGGCATTGTGGTTATTGTGGAAGGAAATTTTGGAGGTTTCATTATGAAAATGGAAAAATGGGTTATGTGTGTAACATCTTGTGAGTCTCTCCATATGGAGAGATATTCACTCTTCTCCCCCCTTTATGATTCATAGAAAAGAGTCATATGTGTGCAATCTCCTTGGGATGGGTGTTCTTATTGTGTGTGTGTGTGTGTGTATTTTTGTTCCTTTTCATATTTTGGTTGGCTTCTTATGCGTACCCGATTCTTATGGATACCTCCTAGCTTAGGGGCGGTTAGCCTTTCTAGCCAACAGTTGTGTGGTGAGCACGACACTGATCATTGAAAAGTTTCATTGTTTTGTGCAAACTGAAAAATTATAAGAAACATTAAGATTTTTAATTGAGAGAATACATTTACATAATCTGAGCATTAATATGTAGATTTCTTTTTATTTCAAGATAATACTATCTTGAGAAAATTGTATCAAGAAAAATGTTACAAGGTGTGGTCAAAAGATTTGTGTGGTTAGGGAAAAATGTATATTCTTATTCATTTTCTCTTCATTATGTTGTTTATCATCAGAAGAAAATACCAATGAAACTGTTATTTGCTGCATCCATACATGTTTCTTTGTGTTAAATGAATGTTTTGATTTTATTTTTTCTATATGTAGTATTTTTAAGCTTTTTATACAGTTACGAAATAAAAATATATATTGCATGTCAATGATCATTAATAAGGCATTATTAAGCGTTAATGTAAATATGTTTAAAGACATACTATATATAGATGTAAAAGCATATGTCTCTATTTTCTTTTTTTAAAATCAAAAGTAAAAATACATTAGCAAGCCCTTGATCAAATGCAAAAAGAAAGAAATAAATAAAAGTTGATACAAGGAAATGGAGCCCTTGTTCTTTTGTGTTCGCTTTTTCTCTCTGATAAATCTTAAACAAGGAGTGAAGAACAAGTTTAAAAATTATACATATACATCTGGTGTATTATGCTTAAGTACTAGGAATGTAATGATATCAAGTTTCCACAATCCATAATGTTCTTTGCAATGATTTCTCACACAATTAAAGCCAGAAATCATTGCAAAGTACTAGGAATGTGTTTAGTTCAGATATAGAGTTCAGTATGATCTTGAATCAGACAAACATGTATTGTACCAGTTAAACACTAATTTCAACATACTGTTACTTTATCATTATGCAAACAGAACAATACGAGAAGCAACAACATAAAGGGTAAGAGAGCCCTGGAAGCATAACACTGGTATATATGCAAGAAAATTTTAAAACAGAACATGATATTCAGACGTTTAATGTCTACAGCCTAGGAAAACTATTAGGAGAAGGAAGTTACCCGGACATGTAAAGCTCTTATCATTTTTGTTATGCCTTTATCTTTAATTTCTATTGTATCTAGAACTTAGAAGGAAACATGTCCCATAACCCTATTGTGACCTGAAAAATCTTGTTCATAAGGTTTTGTGCGTCTTTATGATGGTGTTTCTTAAGTCCGAGATTTTAAACATCAGCGTAAACAATTTTTTTTAAAAATTAAAAAACATAAACAGTGAGGCATGTAAAATCCTTGCCAGAGGAAGCAGGGGTGGCCTTAACCCCTTCTCGGACGACCTCAAGACCTTAGAGTATCGCTACAGATTTTCTACGGCTAGACCCACCTGTAACCGAATAAAAATAAAAGTGTATATTTATCCATATAGAAAATAAGAAAATTAAATATGCAAATCGCTCAAGTACTTGTTCTACCAAACCAAGGAATATCAATAAAATAAACATCACATAATGAAAGAAGAAAAAGAAAATAGGGCACAAATGAATATCGTCTATTGTGGGATGGCATGCTAAATGGGTTTCAGTACTAAGAAGCGAGAATCCAAATCTGCTAGCTCAAACTCAACCCAACAATGAAGTTGTATGCCCTCCCAAGAAAAGTAGCCACAATATACTGGTCAGTGCACCCTCATTCCTTTCTCTTTAGTCGAAATTTGAATCACATTGGTCTGTTCTGGGTCGGATAGAAGAGCAGCAATGGTGGGAGATCATGATAGTAGACGTATGCTCCTCCTCCACCTGGCGAGGAAAAAAAAACAAATTATATAGATGAGAAAGTCGTTTGTTAGATCTGTAACATCTGATATCCCAAGTCAGACCCAGAGTGGGGTGTCATTCCTCTTTCTCCTACGCCATTGTTCTATATATGGTTATCGCCTTTTTGGGCACGACTCAGGGCTCCGATGAGTGTGGTCGGCACCATGGAGAATGGCAAGGCAAAGATAAGTTCAGGTGACTTTAATCCCCTCATCGCTAGAGTCACCTTAGGGTTACCTTGTTGACCTGAATTTCCAGCTCTTAGGAAAAGGTTTTGAAGAAGCTGTAAATTTCCCTCCCTCATTTCAAAATTTTTGCGCTCTATCCCTATGCTTACGGTGTGGGGTCGAGAGACTTGGATGGAGATGATAGTAGACCTATGCTCCACCTTCACTTGTCAATTAAAAAGAAGAGAGAAATTATATATATGAGAAAGTCGTTTCTTAGATCTGTAACATATGATATCCCAAGTCAAACCTAGAGTGGTGTGTCATTCATCTTTCTCCTGGGCCATTGTTCTATACGACTATCGCCTTTTTGGGAATGGCTGAAGGCTCCCATGAGTGTTGTCGGCACCATGGAGAATGGCAAAGCAAAGATAAGTTTAGGTGACTTTAATCCCCTCATTGCTGGAGTCACTTTAGGGTTATCTTGTTGACCTAAAATTCTAAATCTTAGGAAAGGGTTTCGAAGGAGTTGTAAATTTCCCACCCTCATTTCAAAAATTTTGCGCTCTATCCCTATCCTTACAGTGTGGCGTTGAGATATTTATAGCGAGGATGGAGATGAGGGTATGGTAGTTTATTATTTGGTAGTGGTTTTAAGGTGCATAACTAAATTAATAAGCATAGTTATTAATTAGTTTATAGCATAAACATAATTATGTAAATTTTTAGTTTATATATATAAATTGGTATTATTACAAGTAGATTCATATATTATGTAGTTATATATGCAAATGCAGCTTATAATATGTTATTATTATTTTTACTATTCAACTAAGATAAATATGATCAATATAGATATAGTAAGAAATGATATTAGTTAACAAAAAACTCAGTATATTATAGATAATGATTTATTTTAATATATAACAGTACAAGCTTAATTGTTGATTTAATTATAATATTTTAATGTTCAAATGATTGATTAAATATTATTATTTAAATTTATTGATTAATTAATAATATTGTTATTGTTAAGGCTTATCTGCTAATTAAATAATAACAATATTCATGTTTAATTGGTGAATTAAACAATAATATTGATACCATTAAAGATTATTTGTTCATTTATTAATAGGAAAATTCTTAAATATTAATTGATGTGTAAATAATAATATTATTGATAATGTTTGATTGTTGAATAAATAATATGGTTATTAGTATTGTTTAAAATGTTTATCAAATAGTAATATTATTGTTATAAGATTCATGCAAATACTATTATTGTTATGGTATACATGTTATTTATACAAAAACAAATGCAATCATATTTTGTTTGGGCACAACTATGTTGGGTAATAAGTATTAAATTATATTGTGTGGGAGATTGATATTAATATTGTTAATGTATATATTGCATACACATAGGCTTTAAGCCTACTTAGGTGTCCCTTTGATTCTTCCTCACATGAGGTGTCAAGGTTGATAGGTGTCCTAGAGGTGTCAACTCAGTTTTGACACCTCTTCCTATGTTTTGGTAGAAAACTCGCCACTACTCCATGAGTGAGGAGTCCTATGCTCATTTCTATTGGGAGGGGTAGGGGTGAGAAATAAAACACAAATTCACTACTATGATAGGATGGACAAAGAAAAAAATAAAGACATAGAACATGCACAAAGGCAGCGAATTGTCAACAAGCCAAAATAAATAGATTAACTATGCATATATTCCATATTTTCTTCATAATACAAAAACTCAGAGGACATGCTCTATTTACACTGCAAGAATAAATATAAAATAACTTGGATAGATGTCCAATACAAAAGATGCTACACTCACACCGAAATATGCAAGTTGCTACAATCCTATAGCTGTGGCTGATAATGTGTTGTGTCTGCTAAAACATTCCATGTGTTGCCATTGTTACTGATTTTGTGTTGAACATTCTCCACTTCGTTTCTTGTTGCAGGGTCTTTGCTTCAATACAAAAACTTTTAACTTCTTACTTACTTTCAATGGTTGCAAAAGTCATTCTTTTTGTCTTGTCTTATTTCAAGCTAATGAGAATGAGCTCTTAGTTTCAAATTTCAAATTTACCTAATTCATTAATTGTTGCAGGTATGTTGCGGTTGTTGCAAGCCCTAAAATAATCACTCATTTTCAAATTTGAAAATACCTACAAAAATTCAATGTTGATGGTCTTCAGCTGGCGTGGAGCTGACTTGGACAAATCTACTAACTGTAGAATATTATATTCCAACACTCCCCCTTAATACATAAGTCAGATGTCAATCTATTGATTCCTTCTAGAGCTGATCTTTGAAGCTATCCAAAATGCCAAGCCTATCTCTTAGGCGTTCAAAAATATCCTTTGGCAATGCATTGGTGAATATTTCGGTGAGTTGCTGCTCAGATTTACAATACTACAATTCAATCTCACCTTGTTCTACGAACTCCCTTTTGAAGTGATAAAGAATCTCAATGTGTTTGCTTCATCCGTGGAAGACTAGATTCTTTGTCAATGCTATGGAGGACACATTGTTAGAATGAATAACTGTGTTCTCAACTTATTGTTGCTGTAAATCTACAACGATCCTCCTCAACCAAATAGCCTGACATGCTGTTGCATTTTCTACTATGTACTCTGCTTCTATTGTGTTGAGAGAGACAATCAGCTTCTTCTTTGATTCCCATGAGATTGCACTTGATCCCATGTTGAAAGCATAGCTAGATGTGCTCTTCCTATCATCCACATTTCCTACCCAATCACTATCTATGAAAACATCCAACTTGAACTCATTAGATGTTGCATATATGATGCCATATCCTATTGTTTGATTGACATACCTCAAGATCTTGTTTCCTGCTTGCCAATGTGATTCCTTAAGTTCCTCCATGAACCTAGATATCAAGCTTACTGCATACATTAAATTATCCCTAGTTGATGTCAAGTACATCAAACTTCCAACCATGTGTTTGTAGAGGGTTGGGTTCACTTCCTTACTGTTTTCATTCTTGCACAGTTTCAGACATGTTGATATTGATGTGGTTGCAGGTTTTTTGTTCTACATTTTAAATCTTCTTAAAATTTGTTTGGCATAATTAGCTTGTGAAATAAAAATGTCATGCACTATTTTCTAAAATTTTATCCCAAGAAAATACTTCAACAAACCTAAATCTGTCATCTCAAATTCATTTTTCATCATCTCTTTAAAATCAACTATTGGAGCTACTGCTCTGCTAAATTCTAGAGCTACTTGTTTGTTATTTATGTTTAGTGCTAACATACTGTTATTTATGCTAAAAACTTGCATAATTACTATTTTGTTGCAGATCATGGAAGCTATTATTTTCAAATTCTCTACGGTGGTTTCTTACTAAGCTAGTGCTCTCTTGATCTCCCCCTATGTTGCTATCATCTGTAACTTCATCATCAAGGGGTATTGTAACAAAAATACCCATGGTGTCATCTACCATTCCATCCCATGCTTCATTTTCAATAAATATAACATCGCTGCTGATTACTACTTTCTTGTTGATGGGATTGTATAACTTGTAGGCTTTTGACTCCTCACTATAGCCTATGAAGATGCACTTTTCTCCTTTTTCATCAAATTTATGCCTCTTCTCTTTTGACATGAGTGCGTATGCTACACACCCAAATATCCTTAACTGCTCAACACTCCATTTGTTGTTTGTCCATGCCTCTTGTGGAATCCTATCATGGATAGCTTTTGTGGGGCATTTATTAAGTATATAGATTGTTGTTGCCACAACTTCTCCCCAAAATATGTGTGAGGACCTTTTTTATTTTAGCATACTTGTCTCCATGTCTTGAATGGTCCTATTCTTCCTTTCTGCCAATCCATTTTGTTGTGGGGTATACCTTGTTGCAAATTGTTTGTGAATGCCCTCATTCCTACAAAAATTCAAAAATTCATTGGAGATGTATTCTCTCCTTCTATTTGTTCTAAGGGCTTTGATATAGTGACCACTCTCATTCTCAACTACTGCCTTAAACCATTTAAACTTATCAAAGGATTTCAATTTTTTTTTCAAGAAGTAGATCCATATTTTTCTACTATAGTCATCTATGAAAGTCATGAAATATGTATTTCCAGCTAAAGTGAGGGTTTTCATGGGTCCACATAAATTTGAGTGCACTAACTCAAGAGGTTATTTTTCTCTCCTAGAATACGTAGATTAAAATAGCTACCTATGTTGTTTTTCTAAAATGCAAGACTCACACACTCCATCGGGTTCTACAATGGATGGTAAATCCCTAACCATTCCTTTTTGCAGACAATAAACTCAAACTTGAAAAGCTTAAGTGCCCATACCTTAAATGTCATAGTTTGGATGGGTCTTTGATGACTGTCTTGAAGGAAAACTGCTATTCGACTTTTGAGTGTTGTGTAGTTGCTGTGAGTGCTAACGAACAATGTTGTTGCTAACAGTCTATTGTTCCTATCGCAAAAACTATGTTCATCCTAAGAGGAAAAATTCTATTTCTCATCTTTTGCACTGCAACCATCACTTTTTTTCTACCTCCTCTATCAAATATCTTGCATTCTCCATTCTCCATTAGGATTTTATAACCATTTTGGACCATTTTTCTAATGCTTAATAGGTTATGTTTCATGTTGGGGGCATAATAAACATCCTAGATTTGCTGCTTCTCACCATTCTTGGTTTGGATGGTGACTACACCTTTTCCAATGATGGGAACCTTCTCATCATTTCCAATTTTGATCTCAATTTTAATACTATTGTCTATGAGGCAAAGAATTTCTTGTTACCACTCATGTGGTTGTTTCATCTATTGTCCAAGTACCAAACATCATCATTTCTATGTTCACCAAGGTTGTAAACAATGAAAACATTTGATAGTTTGTCACTTTCAACTTTGTTTTCATTTGCTACATTAGCATTTTGGCCTCCATGGTCATGTTGCTTCTTTCTACAATCACTAGCATAATGGCCATATTTGTGATAGTAATAACACAACACATTAATTTTTTCATACCTCTTATTCAAATTGTTGTTTTGCTTCTAGTACTAGTTTCTTGACTATGAGCTGCTTGGTTCCTCTACACTGTCAGAATGTCCTCTTCTAGAATTGCTTTTTCATTTTCCTCTTTGACCTCTATCTCTATTGTTTCTTCCTCTTACCCGACCTCTTGCATTGGTCTAAACTTTGAATGCTTGCTTTAAGGAAGGAGCAGATCTATTCAACCACTGCTCATGGGTTTGTAGTGAACCCATCAGTTCATCTATAGTCACTTGAGACAAGTCTTTTTCCTCTTGAATAGCAATGACTACTTAGTCAAACTTAGTAGTGTTGATGGTCAAAATAGCACAACAACGTTAAACAAAATATTACTATCCTATTTCTCCTGAAAGAGAAAGACAATATGTAGTAATCTAACTCCCAAGGTCCTGGTAGTTGGTTTTCAACTATGCTGATTTCGCTTAGTAGTCAATATGATTGTAATGTTCAAGGGGACTTTTCCAGTAATAAAGAACAAGCGTGTATAACATCAAATAATCTACGTTCAAAAAAGGGGGGTTTAAAAAAAAGAAAAATATGAAAAAAAGCTTTGTATCAGAGAAAAATGAATAAAATCCTTATGTATCCAGACATGTGGATCGATAATGAGTGTTCATTCTACCTAACAGAAATTACAGCAAGATGCAATCCATAGAATAAACTACGCTACTACATACATCCATAATGCTGATTCAAAGATCATCAACATTCACTAAGCTTACTTCCAAACAAATCATTCACTCATCATTTGAAACACGGATCAAATGAACACCATAACAAATTCAATTCACAGATAATCCAATGACATGACTTTGAATCCAGTTCCTTCTATTGATTTTCATCAGATAAAGAACAATTAAGCATAGAAAAACACTGGTGTATGGATTAATCAAATCTCATTAACCTTATCAAGATGGATCCAAACTCTTAAAAAGAAAACATCACATGAAAATCTATCATACTGTAAACTTGAGCCTCCTACTCAAAATCTTCAGAGTATCTTTTTAATACATTAAATCCTAGATCTAGTTTCTATTCTCTATTCTCAGGTGGCTAATCTTTCTTTAATTCTCTGACCTTTACAAAGTAGATTCTAATAGTACACATAGAGTGCCCCATGCATGAATTTCTCAATCATTAACCCAAATCCACAATTATGGAGTCAGAACTGAACATAGAAGTGGATCTACGAACTCCTTTTCAAGGCTGATTACATCACTATACAAAAGAGAATCTGATGCTTCCAGAGGAAAAATGAAGCCCAAAGATCAGACTTAGAGTAGAGTTTATGTCAATCATCCATAGAAAGAGGAGAAAAGCAGATGGAGTATGACACCAAGAGTTAATCCCTTTTGTACTGAATGCTCCTGAATATACTCATCATAACTGGAGAATATCTGTTGAAGAGTACCCAAATTCGGGCCTTCCAACAAGTCACCTTCAAATTTGATCCTTTCAAACTCCACAAAAACCAAACTTTGGGTCTCCTTTAGCTTGATTAACTCCTTTCTAGAAGTTCCTACTTCTTCAAGAATATCCATAAACTAATCAAGTAATAAACTCTCCCCATCATCTCCCTTTTGCATGATTTCCTCTTTGTTAACAAGACTAGGAATTCAGGAGGCATAGCCTATTGAGAAATGCGATTAGAAACCTCCTTCAAGAAACCATGAAGCTGATCCACTTGAGCCTTAAGCTCATCTTTCATTTGCTTGTCCTTGATCATCTGGGTTTTGGTTGAAGAGGCCACAATATCAATCAACCTCATTGTTGATTTCTTGTAGGCTTTCCCAAATTTACCGCTCCTAACTGATAATCAGTTATTTGCATGTCATCACGGTTCTTCTCCCTTATTGGAATGGCACATTCAACAATGATCTCTCTAGCCTCAATGAGCCTAGTGGAGTGAAGAACCCGAGACTTTTTCTTTGGCTTCTCTTTCCCAATTTCTTTCATCATTTCTTCCCAGTTCAATGGTTGTGGTTGAACAACTTGTTTTCTCTCCAAATCTAGTTTCAACCAAGTAGGAGCAATAGGGGTAGTGGTTGTCTGGGTTGAAGAGGAAGCATCAGTGGTAGAAGATAGGGGCTGCAACAATGTAAGCTTTGGTTGAGAATCAACCACTGGCACATTTTGTTGATGACTTTGCTCTCTTTCCAATGCTAGCTTTTCAGCTTCCTCTCCATCCTTTTGATCTTGTAGCCTCTTAGTATCCAGCTCCTTCCTTAAGCATTCTTCTTCTTCCTTCTTCTTTACCAACATTTCATCTTGCTGCTTTTTCAATGTTTCAACATAATCCCATGCTTCCTTGGATTTCTTTGCATGTTCAATCATCTCGGTAGCATCCTTTTCCCTTTTCAAGCACTCTTGCTCTTCCCTCCTTCTATAGGCCTCCTCTTGTTCCTTGAGTTTAGCTTCAACAACCTCCTTTTCTCTTCTTTGCTGAGCTTTTTCCTCTTCAAGATCATGAATTTTCTGCTGCAACACCAACCTCTCCCTCTCTTCTTGAAGTTTGAATTCTTGCTCCTTTTGTTGTTGCTGTCGAGCTAACTCATCGGCCTTCACTTTATCTTCTAACTCCTTTTGCTTGGCCGCCAACTTAGATTGTGCTTTGGCCCCTTCTTCTTGTAGCTTAGGTGATGCCTCAGCTTGTGCTTTAGCATCAACTTCTCTTTTTTCCTCCTCAAAGAGTTTCCACTGATCCTCTTCTATCAACATGTGTTCAGTGCCTACATCATCTATCATATCTAGAGATGTTGATACATGATGTTCTTCATCCAAGGCAGTCTTCTCTAAATTTCTTTCTATATTATGTATCTCCACCTCGTCTTCTATTTGCTTCAAGGATTCCACTTCATCATGAAGAGCTCCTATTGATTATTCATGGCATAACTCCTATGCATCAAAGGGCTAAATAGGTACCTCTTTTGCAACAGATGTAGAAACAGCTTCCTCCACAGTTGTTTCATCTTCATGCACCTCTGAAAGATCTTGAGGAACCACCTCATCTCCTTGCTACTTAGAAGGTAAAAATTCTAAGGGTTCCTTAGGTTCCACCCTTCTTTTTACCCTTTTGTACCCCTGGGTGGTACCATCGTTCCTCTTCTTAGATGATGATGCCTCAGCTTGATTAACCCTTAAACTTACCCATTGGATACTCCTATCGAGCACTGGTCTAGCAATCTACATTATATCAATTGTCTCATTTGCACTCCAATCAACCGGATCAAGATCCTTAGTTCCAATATTATCTGCATCATATATGGGATCCAAAACTATCCCATCATCAGATAATGTATCAGGAATATCTTCCTTTATCCCAAACTCAATCATGAGTGGGACAAATGTCCTTTCGTAATTCTTCTTCCTAAGATCATACTCATCTTGCAAGTCTTCCCAAAAATCCTCCAATATATTGAAATGCTTTTCAAAGACACTAGGGAGCAAAGCACTCATCTTATGTTTGGGATCATAGTATTTCCTAGCAGTGTACAAACCCAATCTCAGATAAAATAATTCATCACAAATGGCCTTACCTGCCTGAATGTGTGGACAGCAAAAGACTCCTAACTTCATCAAAAACTTATGACACCCATTCTTATGTTTATTGTTGAACTAGAGGTTTACAGCCAAGGCTTGATAAATAAATTCCTTTAAAATGATCCTATCACCACAACACCTTGGTAACAAATGAGGGTGACCATCAAATTCTGCTAACCTAAAATAAGTGAATGTGGGGTACTAGATAAACCAATGTCCCCACTCATTCACAAAAGCCATTGCCTCCCGACTAACCCTGTACCCAGCATCACCATTAAGTTTGTTGTTAATGACATAAAGAAAGGCATCATTTACCCTTCTATAATATTGCTCAGATGCCTGCAATGTGAGCTAGTTATAATGCTCCCACACCTTCTTTTGTCCTTGGGCTTCTCCCAATATACCCACTGTTCAGAGTCCAGGAAAGATCCATACTCGGGCAACTGCATAGACTAAATAAGAGGTCATAAAGAAATGCTTGGTTTCTCTCAATCTTATTATCTGATTGTGAATGCTATCAGACACTATCATTAACCAGTCAAATTTTTGCCTCCCATCCAAAATAGTTTAGATAAAAGGAAACATCCATTCCTTAAACAATGAAGTATCCCTCTTCCCAAACACCCTAGAGAGGAACATAATTATATCACCAATTTCTTTATAAAAATCTGCCCTTTTAGGTTGGTTTGGAAGTTTGGTCAGTGAATTCTTTTCCACTCTCATCCAATTCTTATTCATGTGGAGTATATTCCTTACTTTGTTGTCACTGTAGAGCTTCAGAGCCTCTGCCTCATTTAGTTTTCTGGGATTCTTGGGGTTGGGTATATGAAATAGGAGCTTGATCATTGGAGGTGTGAAGTCAATAATGACATTACCTTTTACATGCACACACTGCCTAGTAGCAGAGTTATATGCTCCAACTGTTGCAAGAAAAAACTCTAGACATTGAACGGATAGAGGGAAGAGTGCAACATGTGCCAGTCCAGATTGAAGAATCCTTTCTACCCTTCCTGTGATCTACTCCTCAGTGAAGGTCTCCTCATGCAACTCTTCATAGCTGAAAGGACCTAAATTGGTGTTAGTGATGTTAGTCCAATTAGAATCAATCTTGTTTGCCATGAGGATAGCCTCCCAATGCTTACATCTTAGGGTATATGGGATTTCTTCCACTTTAAAATTCATTGGCCTAGTTCCTTGCCATGAAGTTTCCCCTGGTTGGCTCCTTTCAGAAGCCTCATCCGATACTCTCGACATTTTCTTCTACCTATAGAAATTTCCTGTATTAGATGAACAAAGCATCTAAGTTAGTTAATCATAAAGTCATCGCTCCATCCTCCTAAGATAACACTTGGTCCAACTAGGCCTTTATTGGAGTCTGACCCATAGAGGGATGCGGCACAGTCCATGTTTCATAATATGTGGTGGGGCTGGGATGGGATCAAAATTAGAACTAGACAACACTATGTCAGAGTCGGGGTCGGGACATGAACATAATTAGAACTGGACAACACTATGTTGGAGTTGGGGCTGGGATGGAAACATAATTAGAACTATACACAAAATATGGTTACCAATTTCAACTTCCTCTCCCAACCCAGTTCTGATAAAGAGCAAAGACTATCATCATTAGAAGGAATGGAGTCGGTGTCGGGAACATGATCTAAACTAGAAACAAATGATAGCCACTGAGTTCAACTTTCTCCTCGGATCAACTTTCGAAAGGATTAAAGATAGTCATGGGAACGAGTAAAACCAACCAATGCAGAGCCTTCAAAACTAGAAGATCACATTGGCCCCAAACCCTAGGTCACATGGGCCCCAATGAAAACTACTAAAGTCCTAATTTTAAAGCTCCAATAGCATCTTTGTACAACAAAAATTAAAACCATGAATAGGTAAATTTTGTAAAAAACCAAATCCACATGATACCCTATTTGTAAAAACTAGGGCACGGTGAGAAACCGTGATGAACCACCCAAAATAAACATGATAAAAACTAGAACAAGGTCTCAAAATGAAAATCATTACTTGGAAGGAAACCCTTTCAAAATCAAAACCCTAGTCAAAACCAGAGCATGACAAACAAACCTATCACGAAAGGGACAACTGAACCAAACGAAAAAACAACAAAAAGAAAAATGAAAAATGGTAAGAACACTGAATAAAATAGAACAGGATGAAAAAAGAAAGAAAGAACCAAACAAACCGAAAAAAAAAGAATAGCAATGACAACCAACCGAGCAAAAAAAATCACAGAAAGAACCCTCCTATGAAAACGTGAAAGGACACAAGCGAAAGAACAAAAAAGGAAGAAAAGACAAGGAACCTACCCCGAGACGCTCCTTAGAATCGATCAGAAATTCACAATGATTTGCTCCGCAATTTGCCCCGTGATCACCTCAATTCTCTCGAGAGTTTTTTGGTTATAATTTGCTTAAACAATTAGTATGGTAATAATAATGAAGTAGTTTTAAGCGTAATTATACCTTTAATCATTAATTTGTGCATGCAAACATGCCACATTAAATGCCATGAATGCAGAAGATCAGCGCTGGAGCCAACATCATGATCAGACAACTAATTCAAGTCAAGGGAACATCAAAAGGAAAGACATAAGTGGATTCAGGTAAGGAACAAGATAGGGAAACTATACAAAGTTCCTGATTTTGTATCCAACCCTGGATCCAGCCCTGACAAGAGAACCAAAAAAGAACGACGGAAGTAGGACCAAAGCGAATATTGGACCCGCTTCAAACAACAAGAAAGCGACAAAGAAAGGAATTGAAGCAGAGTCAAGACAAGAGAACAAAATGGAACTTTTGAAACTTCTAATTTTAATTTCCAACCCCGGATGTGATCACGTGAGAGCAAACAAACGAAAACAAAAACACAAGGAAATGATCAAGGGAATAAGGGAAAGGACTGACAAAAGCACAAGAACAAAAACAACCAACAACAGAGAAGGGAAAAGAAAGAAAGAAAGGGCAGAGTCGGGGTTGGAACTAAATCCGACTAAGAAACCCTGAAATAGTTTCACGTCAAGGTTTGGTTCTGGACCCGGCTCCAGCAGAACAGAAGATGGACTTAAGAGCAAAAAGAAATAAAAACTAAGACCAAACCAGACAACCCAAGACAACAAAACCAAAACAAATTCCAAACCAAGGGGGGACCCATTTTTTATTCCAACACAAAATGGGGTGGTTATGCAAGGCATAACAAATGGCGACTTGGTTGGGAAAATGGTTTACCCATTTTTAAGATATTCGAAGAATTCAATCACCCCAAAACTTATAATTTATGAGACATATTAACGGAAGTGTGATTTAGCATATGTAAGTAAAGTTGATCTAGAATCTTAGACATAGGAACAACATAAACTAGTACTTGAATCTAAGTGTGTGCATGCTTATGGTGCATCCTTCTTTATTTGAGATTTTTCCACACCTAAACAACTATATCTATTATTCAAGCTACATACGTTGAGTCCTTTGATTGTCGTGCAATGGAATCCTGGGTATTGCTCCACTACCAGTTAGGCATCCATAGCCCTGATGGAGATACCTCTAGTTTTCTCAAAGCATTGCTCTACTACCAGTCAGGTATCCATAGCCCTGATAGAGATGCTTGAATTACCCATTTAGTATTGATTTTTCCTTTATTGTAGTGCTTCTCTCCTTTTTTTTATATATATCCTTTTTAGGCCTTACTTGTGAGAATTATTTTCAAAAACCTCCTCAATACAATGACTTCGATAGTCTGAAATGTGGGTTGAGAACTACAATGGATTCGATGACAGTTTTGGGGAAACATATTTTTCACTTGAATCAAAGATATAATCGCCTAAGATGAATAGGAACTTTATAGTTGGATGTTTTATCTATTTTGTGACAGATTTCAATAATAGTTCATGGAGGTTATCTACATATACCTTACTCCTAATAACCTTCAGACTCATGCTAAAATGACCATAAGGCATGAGCTTTAGAACAAAATCTTTCGACGCATATGCCCAAAAAAAATACCTAAACCAATTTCTCTCCTAGTACCCACAACATTCTTTGAATAACAACTCTAATGTTTTAGGGTGGAAGGAAAAGAGAATTGCCAAGGAGGAAAGAAAAATAGACACCAAACAACAAAGGAAACAAACAGAAAGACAGAGACAACAAACAAACAACAAACAAACCAACAAAAGGAAGCAAAAGGACCAGTAATTACACAAAAATACATATATACAATTAGTTCAGAAACCCAAACCTTTACGAGCCAAAGTAATGCTTGAGAAATTGCCCATTGACTAGCAATGGAACAGGTTCTCTTGTCATGGTACTCAAATGGAAAGCGTTCTCACCCAAGATCTCGGCTACTTGATATGGACCTAGCCAGAGTCTATCAAATTTTTGATGATCACCCCTTTTCTCCTTGGCCTTGTCTCACAGCAAGACCAAATCTGAGATTCTGAAAGCCTTAATCTTAGCTCTTTTGTCAAATCAACGTTTGACAATAGCTTGATGCTTGAAAATTTGTTGTAGAGAATCATCTCTCTGTTCTTCCATGTTTAGAAGGTTGTTTAGTCTTACCTCAATCTGGTCATCTTTTGTATAAAATTCTTGCATGAACTTAAGAATAGGTATCTGTAAATGTATGGGAAAAATTGGATCCTGGCCATAAACTAGTTTAAAAGGGGAACTTCCTAGAGCAACCTTAATACGAGTTCGATCTGTCCATAATGCAAATCTCAACTAGGTATGCCAGTCCCTAGGATTACTTTCAAGTAACCTCTTTATCATTTCTAAGAAGTTCTTGTTAGTAGATTCCACTACACCATTTCCTTGAGGATAATAGTTAGAGGAATACTTAAAGATGATTTTGTGTTCATAGGCCCATTGTATAAACTCAGCAGATGAAAATGCAAGGCCATTATCACATACCAGGGAAAAGGGCACTCCAAACTCGGTAACGATGTTTTCAGTGAGAAATTTAATAACCACCTCAGTTGTACTGTTCTTGCATGGTTGGACCTCAGTCCAATGGGTGCAGTAGTCTATTGCAGTTAGGATGAATTTGTACCCTACAGAAGAATTAGGATTAATCACCCCAACAAAATCCAGTGCCCATTGGGTGAATGGTCTTACCTCATATACTGGTTGTAGAGGCATGGTTGGATTACGCTCCTTTGATGCAGAAGTCTGACATGTATGACATGTACTGATGTGTTGATGTGCGTCCCTGAAGAAATGAGGCCAATAATACCTTGACTTGAGGATTTGATGAGCCAAGGAGTCTGTTGATCCGTGTCCTGTGCCATGCCTACCATGGAATTCAACCATGGCATGTTTAGTTTCTTGTTGATCCAGACATCGCAGGTACACTCCCTCATAAATTCTTTTGTACAAAGCTCCTCCTTTGAGCATGTAATGAGCACTCTTCATCCTCAGTGCCCTTCTCTGGGTAGCATTTATCCCTTCTGGGCATCTGTTATTTAGAAGAGAGAAGATCAAGTCAGTATACCATGGGTCCTAGGTAAATGAGTGCACAGTATATTGCTGACAGGTAATATTCTTGTTAGCCTTTGCCATGGCCTTTGATAAACCTTGCCCTTGGACAAGTTTCATTGGAAGGATCTCTAAATCATACTCTTGGAGGATAGCCATCCATTTTCCTTCTCTCCCCCAATTCACTTTGCATAAGGAGATATTTTACCACTAGATCAGGCACTAGAGCAATAACTTGGCTTCTCAAAATGTAATGCCTAAAATTTTTTACTGCTCACACTAATGCAAAAGCCTGTTTTTCCAAGGGTGGGTACCTGACTTCTGCATTCTTGAATGGCAAGCTTATGACAGCAATTGGTCTTTCATCTCCTTCACCTCTGCATTGTGTTAAGACTAATGCACATGAATGATCAGATGCAAATGAATAGATATAAAAAGGATTTAAGTAATTTGGGCTAGTCAAAACTAGTGCCTCAGATATTGATTGCTTGATCTGCGAAAATGCAGATTTAGCCTCATTGCTCCATTCAATTTTAACATCTTTCTTCATCATCTCATTGAGGGGTTTGACAATTTCTGCAAACCCTGTTATGAATTTCCTTACGAAATTAATCCTCCCAAAGAAGGACCTCATCTCCTTTTTGCTACCTAGCATTGTCAATTTCAAAATAGCCTTGACTCTTTTAGGGTCTATGGATATCCCTTTTTCAGATATCACATGCCCTAGAAGTTTCCCTTCAGAAACTCCAAAGACACACTTCTTAGGATTTATAGGTACTCCATAGCTGATACATCTTTTAAGGACCTTTGCTAAATCAACATAATGATCCTTTCTTTTCTTGGAAAATATCATCAAGTCATCAACATAAATAATAATACACTTACCTATCAAATCTTTAAAACCCACATCCATTGCACGCTGAAAGGTAGCTCCCACGTTAATGAGGCCAAACAGAATGCGTCTATAGGAAAATGTCCCCCATTTCGTAGTGAAGGAAATCTTCATCTTGTCCTCATGACTAACAAGCACCTGGTTATATCCAGAATAGCCATCTAAGAATGACATCATCTAGGAACCATTAACAGTTTGTAATACCTCATCAAGAGAAGGAAGTGGATAGTTATCCTTCTCTCAGGCCTTGTTCAAATTCCTGAAATCAACTCACAACCTAATCTCCCCATTTTTCTTACGCATTGGAACTAGGTTGGAAACCCATGTGGAATGCCTTACTAGGAAGATGATTCTTGCTGATAAGAGCTTTTGCACTTCCTTCCGTATTAGAGGCCCAATCAAAGCATTGACTGGGCACTGCTTTTGACGAAAGGGCTTAGCTTTTGGCTTCAACAGTATTGTGTGTGTGATCATAGAGGTGTCAAAGGTCTTCAAATCTTTGTAGATCTAGGTAATTTCCACAATATCTTCTTTTAACACCTTAATTATCTCATTTCTGATCTCCTTAGGGCAGGTTTTGCCTATGACGACATTTCTTTTAGGCCCTAAATCAGCCAGATTAACTGATTGGTACTTCCTCCCTTCACTTTGCATTGGGACTCTCTCTTGAGCCCGAGGATCATAATCAAATATCCTTTCTAAGGCTACCATCCCCTTGGGGATGTTGTTACTCTTTAAGTTCATCACTCCTTCCATATCACAATATTTAGGGTCCCATTCTCCCTGATCCCTATCCAACTCATCTATGATATGTCCTTCAAAGACATCTAAACTCGCCAAAAAGGCCAGTATGTGTTGGTCATTGTCGAAGATTCAGAAATTCTGAATGTTATCAGGGACTGCTGGGACTAAAATTAACTCAACTAAAAATATTTTAAATTTTGGAGTCCTGCATAGGCTCCAAAGTACTAGTAGTAATTGCCAAAGCATCTGCAATCTGATTTTGCTCCCTAGGAATTAGAGTAATTCCAAAAGCATCAAAGTCCTTAATTAGATTCCAAACCCTATTTCTGTAGGTAGCCAATCTTTTGTTATGGCAGGTATATTGGCTGCGAACCTGTTTGACAATAACTTCAGAGTCCCCCATCACCATAAGAGACATGACCTTCTTCTGATGGGAAAACATTAAACCTCTAGCCAGCGCTTCATACTCTGCCACATTGTTTGTGCAACCAAACTGTAGTCTATAGGAAGCAAAGTAGGTCTTCCCTTTTGGATTGGTTAATTCTACCCCTACCCCACTTCCTATTTTGGACTTGGAGCCATCAAATTTCAAGATCCATAACTAATCTGGGGTAGGAATCTCTTTCCTTTTTTGGCCTACAGTCTTTTGCTTGGCAGAAGTATATGGCGGCTCAGACTGGTGCTAGCCATTAGTACTTGAAGGAAATTGTGGGCATAATTCATCAGAAAATTCCCCTAAATTGAAGGTTTGTTCAAGAAGTGATTCTTGAACTTCCCCTTGAGCTAGGTCATGATTTAGTACCTTTGTCATCAATGCTATGGGAATTGGAAGGGTTTCTGGGGTAGGTATATTTGGAAAAGACTGAGATTTCTCAGTCTCTAGTGGTAATTCAGAACACAGAACTAGAGTCTACTTAGGTTGAGAAGATGATTCCCACTGAGCAAAGCCGACTCTCGTAAGGATGGTTGCATCCTTAGATTGAAATGGAAATTCATTAGTAGGGGTCTGGGGCTGGCATTCACCAGTTTCTTTTGTCCTGGAGACATGTTTTAAAATGTCCACACAGGGTTGGAAAGTTAATTTAGAGTGATTCTGGTAATGCACCCTACACTAGTTAGGAAGTAGGAGACTGCACATATCGACCTCCTCTCCTAGTACCAGCTTATCATGTTGTAATTTCCTTGTTAGGAGTTGCTGATTAACAGTAATCATTTGGTCATCCTTATGTGAAAGGGGTAAGTTATCATAATGAAATACTAAAAAAGTCATGATCTCCTCCTATTTGTAAACTCCCATCTCGGTTTCGAAATAGGCCACTTCATTAGGGGAGTCATACTCTATAATCATGTATTTGATCTTGGGCTCACTTTCAATCCTAACCTAGATTGATATTCCTTTCTAGGGAAGCCACATGTGTGAGAAATCCAAAGACAAATATCCACCTAAACTTTTCATCAGGTCTCTACTCAAGAGCATACCATAGGTTTTGGGGATATCTGCAACTTGGACATCCACATAAGTCTGGATCCTTGGATCAGATCCAATTTGTATATGGATGTTTTTAAGCTCTCCTACCACATTAACTTCTATTTTATCTAATTGAATAACCTTTTTATTTGTCTAGAGTGGACTCAAACCTAACTTCCTACAAATGGAAAAAGGCATGGCATTCCCTGACGCCCCAGAATCAAGCAGACAGTTATGTAAATTATTTCCAAAGATTCTCAAACTTAGCAAGAAAGGTGAAGTACCAATCTTACCTTTGTAAAGAGCTGCATTCATCTCATTAGCAGGAGTCACCTTTTCTTTTCCCCTTAACCTATCTGCATCCCCCAAGGCTTTCAACAAGATCTTGTTTTGAGCAGGACAACATTTTAAAACATCAAAAAAAGACATTGAAGTCTTTTGCCTCTGCATCTCTGTGATGAAATCAAATTTAGAATCATTCCTAACCTAATATTTAGGAGTTGAAAATGAATTACCTTTGTTCTAAGGATCCGATGGCCCCTTTGGTAGTGGTGGATTGTTATCAACATTCTAGTTTGGCGGGACCATATTGTTAGGAGGGGCAGAAGTAGTGAATGGCCCTCTGTTCTGATTTCTAAGGAAGTGGCCCCCCTTGGTTTGGAAGGCTTGGGCATCATAGACATCTTCCACCACCTCATTATCCTCCTGGTTGGGAAATAGAAGTTCTTCCTCAAAGATATCATATGCCATGGTAGTATCCGTGGATCCACCAGATTTGTTGAATACACCTTGGAGTGGAGCATCAACTTGGGCTATCTTAACCATTTTTTCCATCTCTGGGAAAATTACCTTAGAGTGGATCATAGTATCATGTAGTCTACACAAATTAGTCATGAGGTTGAGGTCTGCCACATTAGCAGTGTGCAGTTTCTCATCCCTTGCTTGATAATTGTGGGAAACTCCTCCATTATTGGGTCCCGTATTCCATGGCCTATTGTTGTTAGGCCTTTGATTATATCCTCTATAGTTTTTATTAGAGGAGTTTTGGTTCTAAAAATTCCTATTGGTGTTTTGATTGGCATTATAATTTTGACTAGGGTTTTGGTTAGGATAATCGGCCTGATTAGAATATCCTCCCTGGTTTTGAAAGCTTTGGTTTTGGTTTTGGGGGGGATTTTGTTTGAGTTGAGCCATGTCATTAGACATCTGAGACAGTGTATTTTTGAGATTCTCCATCTCGTTGGTCAATTGGAGAGTCTTCTCACTTTCCACATTCTTTATGGAAAAAGGTTGATTGACTGAACTTGATCCTCCAGCTTGATTTTGGTAATTTTGATTTTGTTGGGATGAATCTTGGGGGCCATTGTTAAAAAATGGCAAGGGAGGTGAACCTTGGAATTCAGACATGGGTCCATATTGGAAATAGGATATCCCTGGGATCGTATTGAATAGCGGAGGTGTGTTGGACATTGGGTATCCCAAAGGAGGGATAACTCCTCCTAGACTTCCCCTTTGTAGGTTGATCTACTATTGGAGCTAAATGGCGAGATGATATACCTTAGCCAGAGAGTCAGTTTCATTAGCATGATATGTCCTTTTCAAGAACAAGCCGATCAGAGGGTCAACAGCCCTTAAATATGCTAAGGTGGCAATGTTTTCCACCACTAGCTAAGGATCCTGCAACCTTTGGTACATTCTCTGAAACCTAGTATTGAATAGAGGGAGCTATTCATGATGCTCCATCCTTATGGTGGCAAACTGATGATAAAGGATAGTAGGGTCTATGTAAACCCTGAACTGGTTGATAAAGGCATTCTCTAAATCCATCCAAGTCAAGATCGACCCTTGGGGTAAGTTGAGGTACCAATTATATGCCATGTATCCCAATGAATAGGCAAACAATCTACACACAACATCCTGATGAGCCACCTGAGCATGTGTACAAGCATCTTTAAATGCATGTATGTGCTCCTTAGCACTTCTCGACTCCCCATGCATGTACTTGGAACAAAAACTCTCTGGGTTCTTTGGGAGATCATGTATACCTCTAAGGATAGTCCCTAATGGCGAAGGATTATTAGTGAAGTAAGCCATAGGTCTTGGCGGTGATACAGGTGGAGCATGTTGTGGAATGGGTGAAGGTGGTGTAGGCAGATTCAGTGGAAACCTAGGTGGTGTGAGCGGTGGTGACAAAGGTTGAATCAAGACTCTATGAGCCCGGGGCCTATGCCCAATAGGGGTTTGGAGTTCAAATAATTTAGGATTCTAAGAAGATCTAAGAACTCTCTCATACCTATCCTGTGATTTGCTCCTCAGTGAAGGTCTCCTCATGCAACTCTTCATAGTTGAAAGGACCTAAATTGGTGTCAGTGATGTTAGTCCAATTAGAATAAATCTTGCTTTCCATGAGTACAGCCTCCCGATGCTTACATCTCAGGGTATATGGGAGTTGTTCCACTTTAAACTTTTTGGCCTAGTTCCTTGCCATGAAGTTTCCCCTTGCTGGCTCCATTCAGAAGCCTCATCCGATACTCCTGACATTTTCTTCTACCTGCAAAAATTTCCTATATTAGATGAAAAAAGAATTTAAGTTAGTTAATCATAAAGTCATTGCTCCATCCTCCTAAGATAACACTTGGTCCAACTAGGCCTTTATTGGAGGCAGACCCGTAGAGGGATGTAGTACAGTCCATGTTTCATAATATGTGGTGGGGCTAGGACGGGAACATAATTTGAACTAGACAACACTATGTCAGAGTCGGGGCCAGGACGAGAACAAAATTAGAACTGGCCAACACTATGTCAGAGTCGGGGTCAGGACGGGAACAAAATTAGAACTATACACAAAATATGGTTACCAAGTTCAACTTCCTCTCCCCACCCGGTTCCAACAAAGAGCAAAGACTATCATCATTAGAAGGAATGGGAACGGATCAGAGACAAAAGCCAAAGTTGGTGCTGGGAATGAGATCTAAACCAAAAACAAATGATAGCCATTGAGTTCAACTTTCTCCCCTAGATCTGCTTCGACAGGATTAAAGATAGTCATGGGAATGAGTAAAACCAACCAATGAAGAGCCTTCAAAACTAGAAGATCACATGGGCCCTAAACTATAGGTCACATGGGCCCCAATGACAACTAGTAAAGTCCTAATTTTAAAGCTCCAATAGCATCTCTGTACAACAACCATTCAAACCATGAACAGGTAAAATTTGTAAAAAACCAAATCCACATGATACCCTATTTGTAAACACTAGGGCACAGAGAGAAACCATGATGAACCACCCAAAATAAACATGATAAAAACCAGAACAGGGTCTCAAAATGAAAATCATTACCTGAGCAAGGAAACCCTTTCAAAATCAAAACCCTAGTCAAAACTAGAGAATGACAAACAAACCTGTCACGAAAGCGACAGCGAACCAAATGACAAATCAACAACAAAAAGAAAAAGAACAAACGAAAAGAACACTGAATAAAATAGAACAGGATGAAAAAAGAAAGAAAGAACCAGACAGACTGAACAAAAAGAACAACAATGACAACCAATGGAGCAAACAAATTCACAGAAAGAACCCTCCTGCGAAAACGTGAAAAAGACACAAGTGAAAGAACAAAAAAGGAAGAAAAGACAAGGAACCTACCTCGAGATGCTCCTTAGAATCAATCAGAAATTCACAATGATTTGCTCCGCAATTTTCCCCATGATCACCTCAATTCTCTCGAGAGTTTTCTGGTTATAATTTTCTTAAACAATTAGTATGGTAATAATAATGAGGCAATTTTAAGCGTAAGTAAACCTTTAATCATTAATTTGCGTGGGAAAATAGGCCACATTAAATGCCATAAATGCAGGAGATCGGGGCTAGAGCCAACATCGTGATCAGACAACTAAGTCAAGTCAACGAACATCAAAAGGCAAGACGGAAGTGGATCTGGGTCAGGAACAAGATAGGGAAACTATACAAAGTTCCCGATTTTGTATCCAACCTCGGATCCGGCCCCGACAAGAGAACCGAAAAAGAATGATGGAAGCGGGACCAGAGCGAATACCAGACCCGCTTTCAAACAACAAGAAAGCGACAAAGAAAGGAATGGAAGCGGAGTCAAGATAGGAGAACAAAATGGAACTTCTAAAACTTCTAATTTTAATTTCCAACCCCAAATCCGATCCCACGAGAGTGAACAAATGAAAACAAAAACACAAGGAAACGATCAAGGGAACAAGGGAAAGGACCGACACAAGCACAAGAACAAAAATAACCAACAACAGAGAAGGGAAAAGAAAGAAAGAAAGGGAGGAGTCGGGGTTGGAACTAAATCCAACTAAGAAACCCTGAAATAGTTTCACGTTAAGGTTTGGTTCTGGACCCGCTTCCGGCAGAATAGAAGATGGACTTAAGAGCAAAAAGAAAGAACCCCTAAGACCAAACCAGACAACCCAAGACAACAAAAACAAAACAAATTCCAAGCCAAGGGGGGACCCATTTTTTATTCCAACACAAAATGGGGTGGTTATGCAAGGCATAACAAGTAGGTAGACTTCTTAGGATTTTCTCAACAATCCTTTGCTCTTCCATTGTTTCTCCATTAACTCTCAACTGATTTACCAAGGTGGAGACTTCGGTGTGGAAATCTGAAATAGACTCATTATCCTTCATTTGTAGAGTCTCAAAATTTCTTATGAAGAGCTACAACTTAGCTAACCTCACTTTATCAATCCCTTTATAACTATTTTACAATATATCCCAAGCCTTTTTTGCATAGTTTGATGCTGCAATATGTGGGAAAATAGCCTCACTCAAGGCTGCCTCAATGAAGCTGAGGGATTTTGCATCCTTCATTCTTGTCTCCTTCAATTGATTTTTTGTGCGTTTGAAAGGGTTGCAAATGCATTTGGGTCTGTGATATCATTGAACCCATTTGGGACTAACTCCCATAGGTCATTTGCAACTAAGATGGTTCTCATCTTCTTAGCCCACATATCATAATTCTTCCCATCAAATTTTGGTGGTTGCTATTAACCTTTGTTGCCAATTCTTGTCATATTTGTCACTCTCAAATCTAAGAAAACTTAATACCCAGATAACCTAGGGCTTAACCAAAGACACCCACAATAAACTTAATGACTTGCCTACCAAGAAGAATAGGGCTCTAATACCACTTGTTGGAAGGGGGATGGGTGTGCAATAAAACACAAATTCACTATTGTGATAGGATGGAGAGAGAAAAAAATAAAGACACAGAATATGCACAGAGGTAGTGAATCGTTAGCAAGCCAAAACAGACAGATTAACTATGCATATATTCCATATTTGCTTCATAATACAAAATATCAGAGGACATGCTCTATTTACACTAGAAGAATAAACATAAACTAACTTGGAAAGATGTCCAATACAAAATGTGCTACACTCACACCGAAATATGCAAGTTGCTACAATCCTATAGCTACGGCTGACAATGTGTTGTGTCTGCTAAAACATTCCCTATGCTATTGTTGTTATTGATTTTGTGCTGAACATTCTCCACTTCGTTTGCTGTTGTAGGGTCTTCACTTGAATACAAAAACTTTTGACTTCTTACTTACTTTCAATGGTTGCAAAAGACTTTTTTTTCTTGTCTTGTTTCAAGCTAATGAGAATGAGCTCTTAGTTTCAAATTTCAAATTTACCTAATTCATTAATTTTTGTAGGTATGTTGCGGTTGTTACAAGCCCAAAAATAAGCACTCCTTTTCAAATTCTAAAATACCTACCAAAATTGAATTTTGATGATATACATTGGGGCAAGCTGATGGTCTTCCTCTGATGTGGAGCTAACTTGCACAAATCTGCGTACTGTAGAATATTAAATTCCAACAATTTCATGGAGGTTGGTTACCTCCTTCATTCCTATTTATGCACACCTTCTTGATCTTGATCTAATACATTTGATCGACTATTATACATTCTTGTTTCACTGTCTTTGATTATTACAGGTGCTCTGTATCCTTAGAGAATAACAATATCTCTGCAATTTTCCATTACTACAACCCTTATTATTGATTGGTAGTTTTGACCCTTGATTTGGAAGGTGTGATTCAATCTTTCATTATTACAGATGCTCTCTATGCTCAGAGAATAACAATATCTCTATAATTTTCCATTACTACAACCATTATTATTCATTTCCAGTTTTGACCTTCGATTTGGAAGGTGTGATTAAGGGGAAATTTTTTTTGGGCTTCTTTATAGGCCATGATTTTTCTGCAGGATTCATTTCATAGAGGCTACTAGTTGTAATTTGAGAGCACAATTTGTCTTTCTAAGGACATTTTTTCACATTCATTAGAGGGTCAATTTTCCTTGCCTCCATGAAACCCATGGATTAGGTGTGTGAAGTGCCAATTTCTCTCACAATATATTGCCAAGGAGATACTTTTTACATCTGAGGTTGCATACTTTTTACATCGGAGGTAGCATATCAACTCTATTATAGGCGCGATAGGTGAGATTGGTGCAATTGAGGTGATCAATCTCTATATTTAGGGTGGTAGCAACAATTGATTTCTTCCACCAACCCCCACATGAGGTAGGCCAAGGGAAATAGAGGAGGAATGTCGAGTTTGGGTGCCATAACTAGGAGTTTGAAATAGTCCATGGGTCCTTTGAAATCTATCACCATTCATCCTCCAATTTTCCATAATTGTTGATGTCAGCTGGACACTAGCACTTCTATCCACAAGAAGGGAGGGGGAAAGCTTTTCCCAACATAAGCCAATATTTATATGGTAAATAAGCCCTTGGTTCTTTCCAACCAAAGGGGGCTTAAATGTCTCCCCTTTTTCCTCTCTTTTTTTAATAGGTGGGAAACTTGAAAAATCCATAACTTTTGCTTGGTAATGTTGATTTGAGTGGTATTATTTACAAAAGTTCTTTTTTTTTGCGACAAATCCAAACAACATATTATCACACTCATATTATAATGTGCTCATTATGACTCTTTTTGGTTAGTTACAAAGCACTCCTTGTATAAAGTGCCAAATTTGGAGGGGGAAATAAATAATTGGTATATTCTTCTTTTGATTTTGTTGGTTCATATGATCATGTCTCTCACAAATTATCCCTTCCATTTGAGTATTATGTAGAATCCTCCTAATAAATTGAAAATTAATCATCGAAGTAATGGAAATAAAAGGAATACAAAAGAATAATGTTGGTTTTGTCAAATTGAGGAAATGAAGAAAATTCTTCTCAATCATGTTATTTCCTCACCTGGTTCTCTAGTTCCAACACATACAAAAACATCATCTAGTCTCACTCAACAATCTAGCGGGACATCATCATTTGAGGATGAACAATGTAGTTTATTGAATTGCACTAATATCTAATTTTTCATATCAATTTTTCCTACCTTTGAATTTGTTGTTGACTCATCTATGAGCTCCATAGATTTTTGCATCATGTAATTTCTTTCGCCATACTAGATCCACCATAATGGGATGCATATCTATTAGACATAGCTTCTTTATTTGTAGAATCCCAACTTGTAGATTTTGAAGGCAACATTGACGACATTCCTCTTCTTTTCTATGGAAACTTTGATGAAGTTTCATCACCATTTCCATCATTGGATATTTCTCTTTCCTTTCCTACATTAGCGAACTATCATGGTAGATTGTCCATACATTCATGAGTTGATATATCCAACTTAATTATCATCATCTATAATAGTATTAGATTCACATTAGTCCAAACATGACCATACATCCACAGTCCCTATTCCAAAATATTCTATGGTACTTGATTTGTCACACATCATAATTATCTTGGAGATCCTTCAACATCATTGGCATCATTTCCATCTTTGGATTATGTGCAACATTTAGAGACATTCATATTGCTTCCTATATATTCCTATCTTGAATTAGTGTTCATATTTTACATACCTATGGTGTTGTTTATTTATAAGAGGAGGAATGTTCAATTTTTGTGGATCATCTTCAACATCTAGTGTTGAGCATCTATCAACACTATGTGGAGTTCATCACTTCACATTTTCTAGGGTGGGATCACATGATCTTGTCTACTTTCTCTCCTAGGTGGAGAAAATATTATAATTTATGTTAGAAGTAGTCCTTGGGGGGTCATCACGAGTCCTTCATCTACCCAATTTCTTATTCACTTGTACATTTCATTGAATTTGCATCACATTTGCATCATTCTCTTTTGGAGCAGGGTTTTGATTTCCCATTAGTTATTTCTCCTTTACTCCACTTTTGAGAGATTGCATTGTACATGGGTACCTTTCTCAAGCTAGTATTTGAGATCCATTTCTTTCATACCCATTTTTAAGATATGCTTAAGGGAGGTTTTAGTGTATATATTTCATAGAAATAGGCTTTAAGCCTACTTAGGTGTCTCTTTAACCTTTTCTCATGTGAGGTGTCAAGGTTGATAGGTGTCTTGAGAGGTGTCAACTCACTTTTGAAACCTCTTCCTATGTTTTTGGTAGGCTACTCATTACCACTCTATGAGTGAGAAGTCCTATCATCATTTCAAGGAGGTTGGTTGCCTCCTTAATTCCTATTTATGTACACCTTCTTGATCTAATATATTGGGTCAACTATTATGCATTCTTTTTTCACTATTCTTGCTTTCAATCTTTGATTATTATAGGTTCTTTAAAATTTGATCTCATTTTTTCCATTAAAGGAGAAACTTGAGATAATTACTATTTTCATGAGTATTATAAATAATAAATTTATACTTATTTAAGAAACAATAATATTTCCTTAATAAAAAGTATTGATTTTATTTATAGCATCCTTATGGCATACACTCTATACCTTAAAATAAAAATGGGGATACTTTAATAATTATATGTTGAAGCTAAATTATTTATTGGTACGTGTATTTAGAGTGGTCATATATAATGAGTATTTGAAATATAGATGTTATTAACATAGTTTAGGTTCCAAACATATAAATCAAAATATAGAAAGAAATATGTAGTTATAAATCATTCCAATGTAACTAATTAGATTGTTGGGTAAAGTTATTTAGATCATTAGTATAATTTTTTTAGATACTATCATTCAAGATCTAACCTAATACAATGATATTATAAGTGTAATGTTTGATACTAAGCTTTGACCTTTAGATATGACATACCTTATTGTAGGTTTAAATGATATAGACTAAATTTGATCTAGGGTGATGTAATCTAGTTTAGAATGTAGCTTAAGGATATTCATTTTATCATGATAGAAATCCAACCTCTCTTCACCCTTGTAGTCCCTTCTAGGTTTAACCCACTTTTGGTTATTTGACATAGGTGTCTATGAATAAAACTTAATTCTAGTTAGGATTCTCATCACAACATTTAAGGGTGTGCATGATGCACTCAACACTTCCACTTGCACTAATCTCATCCAAAATTTGGGTGATGTGTCAATACTTTAGATGCATGTGAAACATCACGTAGTATGTATAACACTACCATGTCGATCATGGTGGTTGTTTTGGTATTTGTCATTACAAAATAAATGTTGGTTTTTTTTTTTTCCTTTGGGAAAAAGTTAGGGCATGGCATGGTGGTTGTTGCCCTAATAAACTATTTAGGGAGAAATTCTAAAAATGATACCTCACACTTTGATTAAATTTTTTATGGAGCATGACTATTATTTCCTTGAAAGATACATCAAATTTTATTCAAATATATTCTCATGAAAATTTCTTATTGGAACCAAATAAAATGGTAGATAAGAGAGATTAAGTTCTATTACATCCACTTTCCTAAGGGTATTCATCTCAAGGATAACCCTAGAGATCTCAATGAAAAAGAGAAAGAGATCTTGCAATAGGGTTGTCCTAGGAACAAAATATGATCTAATGAGGGGTTCACCACCAAGTGTAAACTTGGAAGAGAAAATGAAATGCAAGATGCAATGCAAAACCCTAATTGAATGCAAAATAATTCTAAATGACCTAGAAAAGTAAATGAAATGTAAAATAGAAAGTGTGCACCTAGGAATCTAGAGAAGACAAAATGGAGTTTATGAACACTAGAAAATATGATGTCAAGGCTGACTATGGCTCATTCACCAAGCTAGCTGAATTAGTCCAGTTTCTAGGAAAATGTGCAAGAACAAAACTCTGCCAAAAGGGTATCCAAATCTACAAAATCTGAAAAAATAAGAGGAATTGGGACTCATTCACCAGAAGTGGTGAATCAGTCTAGTTGGGGTTTTCTAAAGCTTCAAAAGCTGATTCTTGTCTTCTTTGTTTGCTCCTGATGAAATATGTAACCTAAACCTTTAGGTGATATCCAATGTTCTCCAAGGTTTAGTGACAATTTTGAAAACTTTGATCAATTGAAAAATTTTCTCCAATCTTGCTCCTTATGAAATATGCAACCTAAACCTAGAAATCACATACAAAGGAGAGGGGAAAATGTTGTTGGGTTAGTGAATAAGGGATTACCTTGGTCAAACCCCTTGTTGTTAATTAAAGATTGAAATGAAAGCAAATATGAATGGAGAATGATGAATGAAAAAAATAAAATGTTGCAACTCACCAAACCCTAGCAATAAAGTGCCACAAATAAGCTTGAAATGACTATAATGGATGTGGTTCTTGACTCTTTCTTGAATGATGTCGATCTTACTTTCAAGAAGCACTTGCTTGAATCATAAATCCTACATCACAATTGTTAGCACAATAACAAAAATGACATATGGAATCATTGACATGACGATTGGCACTTGAATGCTACTATAAAATGCTTGATAATCTTCTCTTGAATGTTCTTAAATTCTCTTGTGAATTCTCTTGAATTCTAGGTGAGAATATGAGTGAAAGAACCTTATATTTATACTTAATTATGGAAGAATTCCCAAAAGTACAACACTACAAGCTGACATCAGATCTAGGAGAATAAAATCCCTTTAGAAATTTGAATTAATTTTAATTTTGGGCCAGATGAGTCTCATTCACCCAAGGTGGTGAATGAGTCCCATCAAGCATAATGTATGGGACCAAAAATTAAAAGTTATTAGAAATGTGTGAAATCCGGTTCAAGGCCAAAAGATCTCGGTGGGACCCATTCACCCAAGCTGGCGAATGAGTTCTAGATCACCAAATCTAGGCCACACAAGCCAAAAACACCTAAATTAAGATTGGATACTATTTTTGTCAAGATTATCCTTGAAAAGATGCAATAAATGAGGCTTATGGATGCAAAATAGGGCCAATTAAAGCATAAGAAATCCCAATTATTAATGAAAATCCTAGAGAAGTGTGAAAGACTATTACAACACTCCAAATAAGGAAAGATTAAGGTTTATTTTAATTAAAAAGAGGTATATTAAGTTTTATTATTTGATAAAACCTTAGAAATGTGTGAAAGTGAATTACAACACTTCACAACATTTTATCAAGGTACCATAAAAATTCATTAGTTCACAAGGGCCAGAGACTTAATGTGAATGTTTCATCCACATTACAACCCTAAATCAAGGCATCATTAAGCTAAAATCATAGGGAGGGCCCAAACAAGTCGAAAAAAGTAGACGGGTTACTGATTTAGTGACTCCATTTATCCCCCACTATACTTAGAGGATGAACCTGCTTGAAACTCACCCTAAAGTAGACCAACGTGCATCAAGAGGGGTCCAAGTGTACCAATTCCAATAAGATGAGATAATGATCAAGAAGGGTGATCAAGCCCCTAGGATCAAGATCACATAATGAACCAACATAGGAACAAAATAATACACATGAGAATGATATAAAGAACAACAAGGCACAAGCATGCACTACCAAAGATGAAAAGAGAAAAGGTAAAAAAGGATAAATGATAGTCGGATCAAGCTTCGACTATTTTTCCATCATGATGTGGATCAAATCTAGGCTATTTTTCTAAACAATGCACTCACTCTGAGGTGATGAAACTTTAGGCTATCCACCTAGTGAGAAGTCTAAAAAGGTGAGAAACATACACTCATGGCTAGTATGTGCTTACACACACACACATGAGTTGCTATGGTGAAAGTCAAGCCTCGGTCGGGCTTCCTACTTAAACCATAAAAAAGTTATACCCCCTGATAAATTTAATAAGGAACCATGCAAAAATGGTTTTTGAGCTTCATGAGGCAAGCAAATCTTTGTATTTGTGGGGCTTATGAACAAACAGGATGGATCCATAAGCATGTAAGTTGTGTTATGTAAGGTAGCCATATAATGACAAATGAAAATTGCAACATGCAAAGAATGTTCAAAGGAGTCTTGCTTATTTCATGTGAGATCTTTAAATTAGGGAACATTGTGCCTAATGTCTCCAAGAGAGGGCCAATCAAAGAATAGAAAATTCACAACTTAGGGGATCAGTGTGTCACATCAAGTCACTAAGAGGAATGCAATATGCTAAGAGAGATTAGGCTCTTGAAGGACATTACACCCAAATTCATCCACAAAGTAACAAACACATCATATAAAGTAATAAGACTACACCATGAACCATGAAAATGAAAAATGTGAAAGAATAATGCCAATGTGTTCCCCCACATTAAATAAATTGCAAAACACCATACTACGAGAAATTACTTTAAAGTAGAAAATGATAAATGCAAACATAGAAGGAAAACATGAGAGCTAACTTGGAAACCCCTATGCCAAGTCATATGTTTCCAAGTAAAGCTATGTCATGTAAGAGAAAAAGAAAAGAGAGGGGTTTCCCCAAAAATGAGAACACCAAACACATAAGGGATCTATGTATTTGGGGTGACAAGTATGTTCTTGCTACAATGTTTCTTAGAGAGATTAGAACTATCATTATCCCACAAATACATAAAACTAGAAGAATGACACAAAGAGGGTGAAAACAAAGAAAAACCTTTTGCATCAACATGGAAGAAACAAAAATGTCTTGATGCCTTATGTCATCCCCAAAAGGAAAACACAAGAAAAAATAGAAAAAGTGAAAATGAAAAGGAAAAGGAAAAATAAAGCCTTCTAAGTGAATATGGAAGGGACATAAATTTCTCGATGCCTTGCATCATCCCCAGAAGGAAAACAAAAGACAAAAAGAAAAAAGGAAAAAAAATAAAAAGGTAAAGGAAAGATAAAGCCTTTTGGGTAAAAATGGAAGAGATACGAATGTCACAACACCTTGTATCATCCCCAAAAAGAAAACACAAGACAAAAGAGAAAAGGTGAAAAAATGAAAGGTGAAATGAAAAAGATTTATGACATAAATAAGAATGAAGATACACATAGAGGAATTCCATAAAGAGAGAGAGAACATAAAACAAAATACCATGGGAAATTGCATTACGCACATGCAATCACACAAAAGAAAATGAAAAATAAATAAATAATGCAAATAACTAGGAAGGAACATGCAAGTCAACCTATGAGAAATTCATCCACCTCCCAATCATGTTCATTGTATACCAAAGGTAGACAACTATTCAAAGGGACAAGAGCAAGTGCTGAAATAGGGGTTGCACTAGGTTCAACAGTCTTTGTAGGAAATTTTTCATTCAAGATCATGGAAGAGGAAAAAAATGTATTCAATTCATTATGCACCTCTTAATCAATTTTATAAATCTCATCATCATCATCCAAATTAACCACAATAGGAGGTCGAATGATAATTTCCATTGAAGATTTCAACTCTTGTTGTGGTTTTTGTATTGGATAGTCTTGTTTTTGGGTAGGGGTAGAATCATCATGCATTGCTTCAATGAAGTTTGGATCTTGATTTTCTTTGTTTAATTCTTCATGTAACCTATGAGCAAGGGAACAACGTCTACACCTATGCTCTCTAGCACCCATATTTATTTTAGCTTTGTTTTCAAGTTGTGTTTTTGTACGAGTGTGTTGATCAAATATTGGTTTCTTTTCTTCCCCAAGGGGAGGAACGGAAGGACCACGAGAGGTTGTTTTACCACTTTCTCTTTGAATTTTTATACTTGTTTTATTCTAGGTGTAATGGGGTGGTTGTCATTATCTCTTTGTCTTATAATAGCTACTTGGTTATCAACTTTGGTAGAGGGGTAAATTTTATATTCCTATCCCCAAAGGTAAAAGAATTTGTTGTTTTTTTAACAACCACTTGGTTGTAAACTTGTTGATTTGGTTGAGGGGAATCAAGTTGTAAAAACACCCTATTCTATTTTTTGTAAGGTTGGTAACTATTTTGAGGTCTGGATTTAGACTTTTTAGGATGACTAGGTGGATTTTTCACATCACGACAACTAACCAAATTTTGAAATCTCAAAGGCATGTACAAAACTGTGTGAAGGAGGGAAATCTCATCATCTCAAATTTTTTTTGGATTTTTTCATGCAAGTTGAAAATAAATATTCTTTGAAGGTTGAAATCAATAATCCTAATGTTTACTTGTGAATAAATCATTTGATATCATGTTATGAAATTAGTGAATTTCTCACCATCATTTTGTTTACATTTCATTAAATCAAGTGGGGTCATCTTGGGACTCATATGAATTTGGACATGGTTGTAAAAGGCGGCAATAAGTTCATTGAATGAATGAATTGAATTGTTCTATAAGGATCTAGGGAAGAGCTTAGCCAAGAGTTTTTCTTCAAAATGAATTCTCTACATAGGGTTTTGTAAGTTGAAACATGGCTAATAGGATCTCCTTTCCCTCCATATTTCACAAATCTAGGAACCTCTACATGTTGTAGCATTTGTGTTCTCAATATCTCCAAGGATAATGGATTCGTTTTGATGTATTGTCAAGGTTGGACATTGTTGTTTTGATTTAGGGTAGTGATTTATTGTTGAAGGGATACCGTGTTTTGTAAAAGTGTTCTAATGATGGGATCATTGTTGGTATTGTAAGATGGAGGGGAGTAAGGTTAAGTGGTGTATTTTTGTGGAGGGAAAGTGAATTATAGGTTTATAAGGGGAGATTAATGAGGAGATATGATATTTTAATGCACAAATCTAGAACGATTCCCTATAGAAATACCTAAGGAAGTGTTAACATTGCTAGTAGGCTGAATGGTTGTGGTAACTTAATTTCTAGTGTATGTAGGAATATAGATGTGAATTGTGGAAGGTGGAATGGAATTCCCACCTTGGCTTTGAGTATACCCCAAAGGTTGAGTACAACTAGTCATGGTAGGGATGGTATTGTCAACATCATGTACATTAAGGAAGTCAATGGAAATGAGGTATGCATGCTATGATCCATAGGGGGTTGATTATCAACACTATTAGAAAGAAGGTTATAAAACCCAAGATCCATGTTGAATGGTGTATCACAGGATGACATGAGTCTCAAACTATGTGTCATAATAATATTTCTAATAGGAAACCAATCTATAAATCAAATACAAGATTTCACAAACTTAGTGTACACACCCAAAATTGAAAAAAAGGGTAAATTACAATATAAAGACCTAGAATGCAATTTTAAGATTCTAAACAAGGTAACTTGTTGATTATGCTATGCAAAAATATTAAAATGAAGTCTTGTAAATGAAATTTGGAAATCACACAATGCACTAAATTTATCAAATTAATGAAGCATAAATTATGCAAAAAAAAATAGAAATGTGTAAAAAATGATGAGGAATGCAGAAACAAATGTCTTTATGTTGAGAAAATAAAAAAGTGACCTTGATTAGGGACTCATTCGCCCTATGGTGAAAGGTTCATAGGTGAGGGTTTTGCAACGATTTTTTATGTATTTCTCAGTGATTTACAATGGTTTCAAAATTCTTGTTTGTTATAGGAAGTTTCAATTTAATTTTTTTTATAAATTCAAAGTGGAATACAAGTTCAAAATGTGATAAAATGACAACTAAGAACACCTATTTTCATATGCAATTTTATTTCAATTTTCAAATGCAACTGAAATCTATGTAAATGATATGCAACATAATTAATTTATTTTTTGTGTTTTTTAGAATTAAACAATGCAAAATATGCAATCATAAAGCCCTTAAATGAAATGTAAATTTGAATGAAAACTAGACACTCTAAATGAGACATAATTTTATCTAGAGAGATTTTAATGAATGTAAGATCTAAATCTAGGATGAAAGAGGACTCTAAAATCAGAAAATGCAATGATCAAACTTAGGTTCAAAAGGTTGGGTTCACCATGATGTAACATAAAAAAAGAGGTTCACCAAAATGAATTGATAACAATACACCTATTTTTGTAGTTTCATTCAAATTGTGTCTACAACGTGCAAATGAAGAGCAATAATAAAATCTAAAAAAAATAGTAATAAAAAGGTAGATATGGAAAGGTGAAAATATTGTGTAACTTTCACAAAAAGTCACATTTTGAAGCTCACGGAGGACTCATTCACTCTATAGCAAATGGGTCTTGGCTAGGGTTTCTAGAAAATGCTTTTTGGGTTCCATTCTTCCATTTTTTTGCTCCCAAATTCCTGATTTTCACTATCAAATAGTTGAAAATAATTTTCAAGAAAAGTTTCTATTAAATTGTAAGAAGGATGAAAACTTTGACAACTTTTTATTTATTTTTCCTCAATAAGTCTGCCACCTAAAATCTATAATCACACATCAAAGAGAGAAAAATGTTGTTTGTTAGGCGAATGGGGGTTTGGCTTGGTCAAAACACATTTTGGTAATTAAACCTTCAAATGAAATAGAAAATGATGAAGGAATGATGAATGAACAAGCAATATGTAACAACTCACCAAACCTTATTTGAATCTTGGATTAGAGATCTACAAACAAGCATGAAGAGACTTCAATGGATGCAGATCTTGATCATGAAACTTTTCTTCAAAAAATGTCCTTGAATTCTTGCATAAATCTTAAACACTACATCAACATATTAGCTACAACAACATGCATGATGCAAGAAATATTTGACATGACAATGGAATTTGGATTGTTGTAATAATATTCAATAAATCTATCTTTGAATGCCTTGAAAATTCTCTTGAATGCTCTCTTGATGATAAAATTTTTATTAAGACTTGAACACTTGAAAATATAGGTGAAACTAAGTGAAATAACCTTGTATTTATACATATCTTAAGATTAATTCCCAAAATTCAAATATCACAAGCCGACATTGAATTATAGATTTGAAATCATTAAAATACTACCAAAAACTTATTTCAAAGGGGTGTTCTAGGTATAAGAAAATACACATTCATCATAGGGTGAATGGATCATAGGCCACTTAGTTAGGATACATATCAAACAATGTTAAACATTATGCAAAAATAGGGTCATAGTTCTAAGTGAGGACCCATTTTACCTATGGTGAATGGGTCCTAGATCACTTACCTAGGATACACATCTTCCAAAGTGTTGTGTAATGGAATTTATGAATGTTTGGTTTTATCCCTCAAAAATTATATTTAATTGGGATTGGATTTGAATTAAAGGGGCCAATTAAGGAAAATTAACCGAAGTTAATTAATAAAGCCTGAGATTAATATGAAAGTGTAAAGGTACACCTCACAACTCCAAAAATAAGGAACAATTAAGCCCATTTAATTTTAAAAGGCCCTAAACTTAATGTGAATTTAAAAGACATATTACAATAGTAAAGTAAGGAATAATTAGGATCATTTTATTATCAATTATTTCCAAATTAAGTGCAAAAAAGGGATACTTTCTCCTACACCACACATTTCACATACACCAACTAAAGAAGAGACATGTTATCCCACAATGTAGTAGAAGAAGACCCTAGATGACTTACTCCATCAAATGTTCCTTCAAAATACATGCAAAGTTAAAATATCCTAGAAAAATGTAGCATCAAGAATAGAAAATAGAACTTATAAATCTAAGATGATACTAAAACATAACCTTACTCTAAATATCATTAAGAATAATCATTAGAAAGGAAAATAGATATTCTTTTCTTGAAACAAGAAGGCATCAAGGAAAGAGATCTCATGTTTTCCAAACACCAAAGGTGTGTGAATAGACATGAGTCCAAACACAAGTAATACTACCAGTGGTACCTTGACAACCTATACACTAGAAAGAACCTCTCTTTGATATGTTAGAACATAAAATCTTCATATCATCGACTAAAAGTTTAGATTAAAGTGGATAAAAACAATTAGGTTTATGATCACAATTCAAATCTTGAGTAGCATTTTTTCTAGAGATGTTACCCAAACCCCTTGCATTGCATGAGATCACAATCATTTTTGGGATGAGGAAAAATGAGATTCCAGTGTTTTGACAACACTTGATTCCACTAGTGACTCTCATTATCTTCATTTTCCAAGTTATTTTGTCCTCCCCACCTTAATTTTCTTATCCATAGCCCTTTTCGTTATATAATTATAATTGATTCCTAGTAAAAGAGGATCTTTCCTCTTTCCATATTCCTTCACCCATGAGTTGAAATCCGACTCAATTATCACTTCAACTTCATAATGCACTTGAGAGATATCACACAAAGAGTTTTTGGCTATAACAACCCTAGGAACCCCCTCAATCCACTTGTTAATGGTCCTAGTGCCCATGGAGACTACAGAAGGAACAACTCCTTCCTCTACAACCTCAATATATTTCATTTTTTAAAATAGGCCATGTAGTAAGTGAGTAGTAGCATCTCTACCTTGAATCCCATGATTGCCTAAGGCCTAATCATGCTCCATTGTATATTGTTCCTCAAAATTTTCTAGAACATCAAATCTACTACCAAAATTCCATCTTGGTAAAGATTTATTTTTGAAAAAATAGTTCCCTTTATTTTGACTGAGTTTTCATAGGAATAAATCCATTTGAATCTAGGCCATTATTATGAATCATAGATTTACCCTTTCTTTTAGATTTGGATGCATGCATCCCTTCTTGATATTTTTGGGATGTTTCACCCATCATAGGGTAGTTCCTTTACAAATTTCCATACTTAGGAAATGTGTGAGACAATAATTGTAGGCCTTCATAGTTTTCCTATTAAAACCAACACATGCTCCCAAGTTTGATCTCCAAAGACTCCAACAAGGGATTATTTAAGTTAATTTCAACACAAAGACTAGAAAATTTTGTTACCCTATGATCAAGGGTTTGACGGAATGGACCCAAACGATTTCCAAGAATGGTAGAAATGGATTGTAGTATATCCTTATGCCAAAACTCCATTGGAAGCCTAAGAAATCAGATTGAAATATGAATCTTTGACAAAAGCTCAACTATTGGATCAAACCCTAGGTGTCACAATTTAATGAAGAGCCTAGCTTAATTATGAAAATAAATACCACCTTTAAAGACCATATTTTGATCTGCAACTTAGGTAAATACTACAAAGAAAAATATATTTACACCCAAAATTATTAATGCTATGAGATTTCCACAATCTGTCATGTTGAAGATTTTATGATTTCTGGATTTTTGATTGTGTTAGAGTTTTTTCATCAACGTTTCAGATCACACTCAGTGATCCATCATCAGGATAATAAAGAGCTAAGGAGATGAGAAAGGTAAGATGCAGACCTGATTTACTTAAAAGGAAGAGAGGTGAGAAGTTGAGGAGAGAGAAGGGTACCAAGACCGAGGCAAGAGAGATAAGGTAAGAACTTAAATTGAAAGAATTTAAAATAAGAGAGAAAAAAATATATAAGAATGAAATTTTTTTATTAAAAAAGAATGAAACAAGAAAGAAATAAAAGACATAGAACTAATGAAAGAGGACTAAAACATAGAGAAAATTCAATTTTAGAAAAGAGAGAGCAGAAATAAATAAGAGAAAAAAACACCAGCAATTCTAAGAGAATATGCAGAATTAAATTATAATGTTGAAAACTAAAAATGAAATAAAAGAATGCTAATAAAATGAAGCAATTAAAAAAAATTCATTTTCAACCTCAATTCTAACGTAAAAAAGTAAAGAATATTATATTTGAAACAATTAATGTTATATTTAATATTAAAAATACTATCTATTAAAACAATAACGTAAAAAAGAGAAAATTAAATTTGAAACTATAAATGTTATATTTATAATGAAAATAATATTTAAGGAAACACAAACATAAAGTAAGGAAGGATATTATATTTAATATAGGAAAAATGTCTATTTTAGAAAGACTATAATGTCAAATTTGAAATTGAAAGATAATATCAGTTAAAAAATTAACATAAAAAAGAAAAAATAAATTAAATTTGAAACTATTGATGTTATATTTAATATAGAAAATAATATACATTTAAACACTAATGTAAAATAAGAAAGACTATTAATGTTATAATAAAATAATATCTATTTAAGAGAGAAAAAACGTTAAATTTAAAGTTGAAAGAAAAATGCATTTGAAACTAAGAATAATAATGAAAGAGAGTAAGAAAGATCATGTAAGAAGGTATATTTGAAAGAAAATTATATTTGAAAGAAAAATAAATTTGAAAGAATAAAATATTGGAAACAATCAAAGATATATTTAATAATGAAAATCAATCTATTTGAACATTAACGAAATCAGAAGGAAAATTAAATTTGAAATGAAATTAAAGAATGCTAAAATTTAAAATGAAATTAATGATTGCTAAGAAAATTCATGAAGGAAGGTTTATTGTATTTGAGAGAATAATATATTAAAAATTGAAAGTAAATATTTGAAGGAATAATATATTAAAAATTGAAAGAAAATTAATGTAAGGAAGAATAATATATTAGAAAGAAAATTAAAGTAAGAGAGAAAAATAAATTTGAAAGAATAATATATTGGAAACTATCAAAGTTAAATTTGATAATGAAAATCAAATCTATTTAAACATTAGCGTAAAGCCAGAAGGAAAATTAAATAGGAAATGAAATTAAAGATTGCAAAAATTTAAAAAGAAAATAATGAATGCTAAGAAAATTCATGAAGGAAAGTATATTGTAAATGAAAGAATAATATATTAATATTAGAAAGCAAATTAATGTAATAAAGAATAATAAATTAGAAAGAAAATTAATGTAAGAAGGAATAATGTAATTTAAAGAATAATATATTGGAAACTATCAAAGTAATATGTAATATTGAAAATAATATCTAATTAAACATTAACGAAAAATAAGAAGGAATATTAAATTTGAAATATAAAAGAAGTGAAATAAGAGAAATACGAGAGGAACATTAAAATTAAAATGAAATAAAATAGAAACGAGATAAGAGAAATACGAGAGGAAAATTAAATTGAAAGGGATAAAAGAAATTAATAAATTGATAAGTAATGAAACATAAGAAGGAAAATTAAATTTGAAATATATTAGAAACGAAATAAGAGAAAAGCGAGAGGAAAATTAAAATGAAAAGGACAAAAGGAATTAATAAATTGAAAAGTAATGAAACATAAGAAGGAGAATTAAATTTGAAATATAATAGAAATGAAATAAGAGAGAATTACGAGAGGAAAATTAAATTGAACAGAACAAAAGGAATTATTAAATTGATAAGTAATGAAACAAAAGGAATAAAGAGCTAACAGATAAAAGAAAGAAAGCAACATAAAAGAGGGGCGAGGGAGAGGAAAGCAAGTCTCGAGAAGATGAGGGATAAGTGGAAAAAACGAACGGGGAAAAAACAAAGGGTGAAGGGAGGAAAGGGACGAAGGAAGAGAAAGAGAATGGGGGTCAACGCTGGTTGTGTAAGTTCAAAAGAAGAGGGCGCCAAGAGAGGCTTAGATTCCAACCTTCATCACGATTGAGGTTGGTTGGATGGTTGATGATTCCTATGGCTTCCTTCAACTTCCTCTTATAGGGGTTTTCCTCTTTGAACAAGATTTGAGTACTTTCTAAGCAAATGTGATGCTTAGTAGAAGAGGAGTGTTCGGCAAGCGCGGATTTGACGACACGTTCGTGTTTAATGTCAGCACCATGTTCTTTAATTCTGGTGTTGAACGAGCGACCCGTTTCCCCAATATAAGGAATACCACAAGAACAAACAATTTTGTAGACACCTGAGTTATGCAAGTTGTCTCTCAGGTCCTTAAGCGGGGGGATACGATTTTTTAAGGTGACACATGGTTTGAAAGCACACCGCAGGCCTTTCTTAAGGAGGATTTTGGAGATTTTGTGAGAAATGCCTTCAACAAAACGTAAAGAAGCAAAGGGGGGAGATATCGGTTGTGAGGAAATAGACTTTGATTTGTGAAGGAGGCTCAGATTGGAGTGTCTAAGAGCTCTCGAAATTTGTTTGTTGGTATACCCATTTAATCTGAAGACATAACGAAGGTGGTCTAACTCCTGATCTAAGTGGTCACCATCATAAATTCGGTAAGCTCTTGTGGCCAGGGTTTTTAAGATCCCAAATTTTTGGCTGGGGTGATGATGGGATGAGGAATGGAGGTATAAGTCTGTGTGGGTTGCTTTGCGGTAGACTTGACGACCAAGGGATCCGTCAGACTTTTTAAGGAGTAAAACATTAAGAAAAGGTAATTTGTTATCAAATTCAAGCTCTTTGGTGAAGGTAATGCAAGGCGCTATGCTGTTGAGGTGAGTATGAAATTCCTCTAATTTGTCAATGCCATGGGGCCAACACACATTAGTGTCATCCACATACCTCTTTCACAATCTCGGCTTGAGGGGGAAGGACATGAGGGAAACCTGTTCAAAATGCTCCATATAAAGGTTGGCAATGATAGGAGAGAGAGGAGAGCCCATAGCTACCCCATCAACTTGTTCATAGATGACATCTTGGAAAGAAAAAAATGTAGATCTTAGGCATAACTCAACCAAGGAAGCATCTCCGCATTTACTTTGCGCTTGACAATTTCAATGGCGTCAGGGATAGGCACCTTGGTGAAGAGGGAGACTATGTCAAAACTTACCAGGATGTCATTATTTTTTACTTTGACATCTTGGATAAATTGGACAAAATGGGAGGAGTCTTTAATGAAGGAATCAGATTTTCCTATGAGAGGGGAGATTAATTTGGCAAGAAAAGAGGCCAATTTGTATGTAGGAGAGCCTATGGTGTCAACTATAGGTCTCAAGGGAATGCCAATTTTGTGAATTTTGGGAACCCCATAAATATGAGGGGTTACTTCTTTGCAAGGGATAAGGCGATTCTTGGTATCATCATCAAAGGAGGAGCAGGCAACAACTGTCTTGACTTTTTTCAAGATTTTTGTACACGGGTTGCGAGAAACCACTTTGTAACTATTGGAGTCAGAGAGAAGGTTAAGCATTTTGGACACATAGTCTTTTTTATTCAAAATGACTGTGGCATTGCCTTTGTCTGCTCTTGAGATGATGAGATCGTTGTTATTCAAAAGTTTGCTAAAAGCATGAACTTCGGATTTTGAGATGTTGGATCTAGGCAGTTTGGCATGTCGTAGTGCTACGGCACAATCCTGCCTAATCTCCTCGGCCACCCCAGCAGGGAGGTTGCGCACTACATTCTCAATTTCAATGATGAAGTCAATATGAGGAATGGTGCGAGGGGTCAAAGCATAACCTAGACCCCGTTTTAAGAAGTTAAAGGCTTGGGAGTCAAGCGTGGCATCAGATAAATTGACAACTAGCTTGTTCTCCCAATCACTCACCGACAGAAGGTTGGAGGTGACATCGGGATGAGAAACACTGACAGGGTTGGAGGTGACTGTCGGCTGGCTTGGTTTGGTGACAAAAAGCGGGGGTGAACAGACTTCCCTAGCTAAGGAATGGCGGGAAAAAGAGGTACGATCATGTGGGGGAGAAGGGGAAGCAAGGTTCAAGGCAGCTACGTGGGGACAAGGGAGAGGACCAACATAGTTGGATTTCTCCATCGATGGGTCAAGACCAGTTCGGGAGGTGGCTCGAGGCGAGCTTTGCTTGCAAGAGACGGAGTCAGAAGCATTAAAGCAATGATTGAAAGAAAATGAATGAGAAGAATCATAAATGCAATGCTCAGAAGTCAACTGAAGAGAGGGCGAATTGTTGGTCAGCGTACCTGTCAAGGTGGAAGATTGTGACCGTTGTTGGAATGTGGGCTGCAGATGTCCGTTGGTCAGCGTACCTGCCAAGTTGGAAGATTGCGACCGTTGTTGTTGCTGGTACGTGGGCTGCGGATGTCCGTTGGTCTGCGACTGCACCGAGCGATCTCTGGTGATGCTTTGTTGAATTCGCCCCGAAGAAGTCGAAACGGAAGAGGACAACGTGAAAGACTGAAAAGAACGACCAGGCGGAAAAAACTGGCATGAGGAGCAACCAGAGCTCTCCGAAGACCGGGATGATATTGCGCTATCAGGAGTCTGAGAAATGTTGGCGAGCTGCTGAATAGGCTGAGTGGCTATGATATCAATGGTCGCTAGTTTTGAAGGAGTTTCCGGAGCCTGATACACGTGATTTTTCGCGGGCAGAAGGATGTTAGCAGAAACATGCGAAGAGTCTGAGGAATCTCTGGTGATGCACTGCTAAGTTCGACCCAAAGAAGTCGAAAGGGAAGAGGGCAATGTCAAAGACTGAAGAGAACGACCAGGTGGAAAAAGCTGGCAAGAGGAGCAACCAGAGCTCTTTGATGACCGGAAAGATATTGGGCGTTCAGGGGTCTGAGAGATGTTGGCGAGAAGCTGAATAGGCTGAGCGGCTGAGATATCACTGGTCGCTAGTTTTGAAAGAGTTGCCGGAGCCTAATACACGTGACTTTCCGCGGGCAGAAGGATGTTAGCAGAAACGTGAGAAGAGTCCTCAAACGATGGCACCAAAGTAGAGGATAGGGAAGGAGTTGCGAGGTCACACGAGGAAGGCCGGGTAAAGCAGTTTCTGGTCGTTAGAGGAGAAAATCTCCTGAGTCGCCGTTGTAGAGAGATGAACTTTTTCTTGTGCCTGGTCACACATGCATCACGTCGCCCCATGGCTCTAGCATGGGAAATGGTGTCAAGGCGGATCCAGAGGTCAGGTCGAAGTGAGGTAGCGAGTTCCAGATGGAGAGGCAGAAGCCTAGCATTCAGGTTATCAATCAACCTCCTTGTGGCCTTTATTACAGATCTGAGAAGAGAGATACCAGCTCGGTTGAAAATGTGGTTGGTGTAGCCATTCCGAAGATGATGGTTGATCTTGACGAAGGACGGAATTAAATTAGAATCCCTGCATCTTTTAAGGAAAGTTAGGTCTGTAACTTTCTTTGTAAGCTTTATCCTTAGCATCTCTAGTTGCTTGGATTTGAAACATAATTCCCTCCCATGAAGGGCATCGATTAATGCTATGAGATTTCCACAATCTGTCATGTTGAAGATTTTATGATTTCTGGATTTTTGATTGTGTTAGAGTTTTTTCATCAACGTTTCGGATCACACTCAGTGATCCATCATCAGGATGATAAAGAGCTAAGGAGATGAGAAAGGTAAGATGCAGACCTGATTTGCTTAAAAGGAAGAGAGGTAAGAAGTTGAGGAGAGAGAAGGGTACCAAGACCGAGGCAAGAGAGATAAGGTAAGAACTTAAATTGAAAGAATTAAAAATAAGAGAGAAAAAAATATATAAGAATGAAATTTTTTTATTAAAAAAGAATGAAACAAGAAAGAAATAAAAGACATAGAACTAATGAAAGAGGACTACAACATAGAGAAAATTCAATTTTAGAAAAGAGAGAGCAGAAATAAAATAAGAGAAAAAAACACCAGAATTCTAAGAGAATATGCAGAATTAAATTATAATGTTAAAAACTAAAAATGAAATAAAAGAATGCTAATAAAATGAAGCAATTAAAAAAAAAATTCATTTTCAACCTCAATTCTAACGTAAAAAAGTAAAGAATATTATATTTGAAACAATTAATGTTATAATTAATATTGAAAATACTATCTATTAAAAGAATAACGTAAACAAGAGAAAATTAAATTTTAAACTATAAATGTTATATTTATAATGAAAATAATATTTAAGGAAACACAAACATAAAGTAAGGAAGGATATTATATTTAATATAGGAAAAAATATCTATTTAGAAAGACTATAATGTCAATTTGAAATTGAAAAATAATATCAGTTAAAAAATTAACATAAAAAAGAAAAAATAAATTAAATTTGAAACTATTGATGTTATATTTAATATAGAAAATAATATACATTTAAACACTAATGTAAAATAAGAAAGACTATTAATGTTATAATAAAATAATATCTATTTAAGAGAGAAAAAACGTTAAATTTAAAGTTGAAAGAAAAATGCATTTGAAACTAAGAATAATAATGAAAGAGAGTAAGAAAGATCATGTAAGAAGGTATATTTGAAAGAAAATTATATTTGAAAGAAAAATAAATTTGAAAGAATAAAATATTGAAAAACAATCAAAGATATATTTAATAAATTAAATCAATCTATTTGAACATTAACGAAATCAGAAGGAAAATTAAATTTGAAATGAAATTAAAGAATGCTAAAATTTAAAATGAAATTAATGATTGCTAAGAAAATTCATGAAGGAAGGTATATTGTATTTGAGAGAATAATATATTAAAAATTGAAAGTAAATATTTGAAGGAATAATATATTAAAAATTGAAAGCAAATTAATGTAAGGAAGAATAATATATTAGAAAGAAAATTAAAGTAAGAGAGAAAAATAAATTTGAAAGAATAATATATTGGAAACTATCAAAGTTAAATTTGATAATGAAAATCAAATCTATTTAAACATTAGCGTAAAGCCAGAAGGAAAATTAAATAGGAAATAAAGTTAAAGATTGCAAAAATTTAAAAAGAAAATAATGAATGCTAAGAAAATTCATGAAGGAAAGTATATTGTAAATGAAAGAATAATATATTAATATTAGGAAAGAAAATTAATGTAACAAAGAATACAAATTAGGAAAGAAAAATTAATGTAAGAAGGAAGAATAATGTAATTTTAAAGAATAATATATTGAAACTATCAAAAGTAATACGTAATATTGAAAATAATATCTTAATTAAACATTAATCTAAAAATAAGAACATCATTAAATTTGCAAAATATAAAGAAGTGAAATAAGAGAAATAATGAGGAACATTAAAATTAAAATGAAATAAAATAGAAACGAGATAAGAGAAATACGAGAGGAAAATTAAATTGAAAGGGATAAAAGAAATTAATAAATTGATAAGTAATGAAACATAAGAAGGAAAATTAAATTTGAAATATATTAGAAACGAAATAAGAGAAAAGCGAGAGGAAAATTAAAATGAAAAGGACAAAAGGAATTAATAAATTGAAAAGTAATGAAACATAAGAAGGAGAATTAAATTTGAAATATAATAGAAATGAAATAAGAGAGAATTACGAGAGGAAAATTAAATTGAACAGAACAAAAGGAATTATTAAATTGATAAGTAATGAAACAAAAGGAATAAAGAGCTAACAGATAAAAGAAAGAAAGCAACATAAAAGAGGGGCGAGGGAGAGGAAAGCAAGTCTCGAGAAGATGAGGGATAAGTGGAAAAAACGAACGGGGAAAAAACAAAGGGTGAAGGGAGGAAAGGGACGAAGGAAGAGAAAGAGAATGGGGGTCAACGCTGGTTGTGTAAGTTCAAAAGAAGAGGGCGCCAAGAGAGGCTTAGATTCCAACCTTCATCACGATTGAGGTTGGTTGGATGGTTGATGATTCCTATGGCTTCCTTCAACTTCCTCTTATAGGGGTTTTCCTCTTTGAACAAGATTTGAGTACTTTCTAAGCAAATGTGATGCTTAGTAGAAGAGGAGTGTTCGGCAAGCGCGGATTTGACGACACGTTTGTGTTTATTGTCAGCACCATGTTCTTTAATTCTGGTGTTGAACGAGTGACCCGTTTCCCCAATATAAGGAATACCACAAGAACAAACAATTTTGTAGACACCTGAGTTATGCAAGTTGTCTCTCAGGTCCTTAAGCGGGGGGATACGATTTTTTAAGGTGACACATGGTTTGAAAGCACACCGCAGGCCTTTCTTAAGGAGGATTTTGGAGATTTTGTGAGAAATGCCTTCGACAAAACGTAAAGAAGCAAAGGGGGGAGATATCGGTTGTGACGAAATAGACTTTGATTTGTGAAGGAGGCTCGGATTGGAGTGTCTAAGAGCTCTCGAAATTTGTTTGTTGGTATACCCATTTAATCTGAAGACATAACGAAGGTGGTCTAACTCTTGATCTAAGTGGTCACCATCACAAATTCGGTAAGCTCTTGTGGCCAGGGTTTTTAAGATCCCAAATTTTTGGCTGGGGTGATGATGGGATGAGGAATGGAGGTATAAGTCTGTGTGGGTTGCTTTGTGGTAGACTTGATGACAAAGGGATCCGTCAGACTTTTTAAGGAGTAAAACATCAAGAAAAGGTAATTTGTTATCAAATTCAAGCTCTTTGGTGAAGGTAATGCAAGGCGCTATGCTGTTGAGGTGAGTATGAAATTCCTCTAATTTTTCAATGCCATGGGGCCAACACACATTAGTGTCATCCACATACCTCTTCCACCATCTCGGCTTGAGGGGGAAGGACATGAGGGCAACCTGTTCAAAATGCTCCATATAAAGGTTGGCAATGATAGGAGAGAGAGGAGAGCCCATAGCTACCCCATCAACTTGTTCATAGATGACATCTTGGAAAGAAAAAAATGTAGATCTTAGGCATAACTCAACCAAGGAAGCAATCTCCGCATTTACTTTGCGCTTGACAATTTCAATGGCGTCAGGAATAGGCACCTTGGTGAAGAGGGAGACTACGTCAAAACTTACCAGGATGTCATTATTTTTTACTTTGACATCTTGGATAAATTGGACAAAATGGGAGGAGTCTTTAATGAAGGAATCAGATTTTCCTATGAGAGGGGAGATTAATTTGGCAAGAAAAGAGGCCAATTTGTATGTAGGAGAGCCTATGGTGTCAACTATAGGTCTCAAGGGAATGCCAATTTTGTGAATTTTGGGAACCCCATAAATACGAGGGGTTACTTCTTTGCAAGGGATAAGACGATTCTTGGTATCATCATCAAAGGAGGAGCAGGCAACAGCTGTCTTGACTTTTTTCAAGATTTTTGTACACGGGTTGCGAGAAACCACTTTGTAACTATTGGAGTCAGAGAGAAGGTTAAGCATTTTGGACACATAGTCTTTTTTATTCAAAATGACTGTGGCATTGCCTTTGTCTGCTCTTGAGATGATGAGATCGTTGTTATTCAAAAGTTTGCTAAAAGCATGAACTTTGGATTTTGAGATGTTGGATCTAGGCGGTTTGGCATGTCGTAGTGCTACGGCACAATCCTGCCTAATCTCCTCGGCCACCCCAGCAGGGAGGTTGCGCACTACATTCTCAATTTCAATGATGAAGTCAATATGAGGAATGGTGCGAGGGGTCAAAGCATAACCTAGACCCCGTTTTAAGAAGTTAAAGGCTTGGGAGTCAAGCGTGGCATCGGATAAATTGACAACTAGCTTGTTCTCCCAATCACTCACCGACAGAAGGTTGGAGGTGACATCGGGATGAGAAACACTGACAGGGTTGGAGGTGACTGTCGGCTGGCTTGGTTTGGTGACAGAAATCGGGGGTGAACGGACTTCCCTAGCTAAGGAATCGCGGGAGAAAGAGGTAGGATCATGTGGGGGAGAAGGGGAAGCAAGGTTCGAGGCAGCTACGTGGGGACAAGGGAGAGGACCAACATAGTTGGATTTCTCCATCGATGGGTCAAGACCAGTTCGGGAGGTGGCTCGAGGCGAGCTTTGCTTGCAAGAGACGGAGTCAGAAGCATTAAAGCAATGATTGAAAGAAAACGAATGAGAAGAATCATAAATGCAATGCTCAGAAGTCGATTGAAGAGAGGGAGAATTGTTGGTCAGCGTACCTGTCAAGGTGGAAGATTGTGACCGTTGTTGGAATGTGGGCTGCAGATATCCGTTGGTTAGCGTACCTGCCAAGTTGGAAGATTGCGGCCGTTGTTGTTGCTGGTACATGGGCTGCGGATGTCCGTTTGTCTGCGACTGCACCGAGCGATCTCTGGTGATGCTTTGCTGAATTCGCCCCGAAGAAGTCGAAACGGAAGAGGACAACGTGAAAGACTGAAAAGAACGACCAGGTGGAAAAAACTGGCATGAGGAGCAACCAGAGCTCTCCGAAGACCGGGATGATATTGCGCTATCAGGAGTCTGAGAAATGTTGGCGAGCTGCTGAATAGGCTGAGTGGCTATGATATCAATGGTTGCTAGTTTTGAAGGAGTTGCCGGAGCCTGATACACGTGATTTTTCGCGGGCAGAAGGATGTTAGCAGAAACATGCGAAGAGTCCAAGCAATCTCTAGTGATGCACTCCTGAGTTCGACCCAAAGAAGTCGAAAGGGAAGAGGGCAATGTCAAAGACTGAAGAGAATGACCAGGTGGAAAAAGCTGGCAAGAGGAGCAACCAGAGCTCTCTGATGACCGGAAAGATATTGCACGTTCAGGGGTCTGAGAGATGTTGGCAAGAAGCTGAATAGGCTGAGCAGCTGAGATATCACTGGTCGCTAGTTTTGAAAGAGTTGCTGGAGCCTGATACACGTGACTTTCCACGGGCAGAAGGATGTTAGCAGAAACGTGAGAAGAGTCCTCAAACGATGGCACCAAAGTAGAGGATAGGGAAGGAGTTGCGAGGTCACACGAGGAAGGCCGGGTAAAGCAGTTTCTGGTCGTTAGAGGAGAAAATCTCCTGAGTCGCCGTTGCAGAGAGATGAACTTTTTCTTGTGCCTGGTCACACATGCATCACGTCGCCCCATGGCTCTAGCATGGGAAATGGTGTCAAGGCGGATCCAGAGGTCAGGTCGAAGTGAGGTAGTGAGTTCCAGATGGAGAGGCAGAAGCCTAGCATTCAAGTTATCAATCAACCTCCTTGTGGCCTTTATTACGGATCTGAGAAGAGAGATACCAGCTCGGTTGAAAATCTGGTTGGTGTAGCCATTCCGAAGATGATGGTTGATCTTGACGAAGGACGGAATTAACTTAGAATTCCTGCATCTTTTAAGGAAAGTTAGGTCTGCAACTTTCTTTGTAAGCTTTATCCTTAGCATCTCTAGTTGCTTGGATTTGAAACATAATTCCCTCCCATGAAGGGCATCGATTAATGCTATGAGATTTCCACAATCTGTCATGTTGAAGATTTTATGATTTCCGGATTTTTGATTGTCTTAGAGTTTTTTCATCAACGTTTCGGATCACACTCAGTGATCCATCATCAGGATGATAAAGAGCTAAGGAGATGAGAAAGGTAAGATGCAGACCTGATTTGCTTAAAAGGAAGAGAGGTGAGAAGTTGAGGAGAGAGAAGGGTACCAAGACCGAGGCAAGAGAGATAAGGTAAGAACTTAAATTGAAAGAATTAAAAATAAGAGAGAAAAAAATATATAAGAATGAAATTTTTTTATTAAAAAAGAATGAAACAAGAAAGAAATAAAAGACATAGAACTAATGAAAGAGGACTAAAACATAGAGAAAATTCAATTTTAGAAAAGAGAGAGCAGAAATAAATAAGAGAAAAAAACACCAGCAATTCTAAGAGAATATGCAGAATTAAATTATAATGTTGAAAACTAAAAATGAAATAAAAGAATGCTAATAAAATGAAGCAATTAAAAAAAAAATCATTTTCAACCTCAATTCTAACGTAAAAAAGTAAAGAATATTATATTTGAAACAATTAATGTTATATTTAATATTGAAAATACTATCTATTAAAACAATAACGTAAAAAAGAGAAAATTAAATTTGAAACTATAAATGTTATATTTATAATGAAAATAATATTTAAGGAAACACAAACATAAAGTAAGGAAGGATATTATATTTAATATAGGAAAAAATGTCTATTTTAGAAAGACTATAATGTCAAATTTGAAATTGAAAGATAATATCAGTTAAAAAATTAACATAAAAAAGAAAAAATAAATTAAATTTGAAACTATTGATGTTATATTTAATATAGAAAATAATATACATTTAAACACTAATGTAAAATAAGAAAGACTATTAATGTTATAATAAAATAATATCTATTTAAGAGAGAAAAAACGTTAAATTTAAAGTTGAAAGAAAAATGCATTTGAAACTAAGAATAATAATGAAAGAGAGTAAGAAAGATCATGTAAGAAGGTATATTTGAAAGAAAATTATATTTGAAAGAAAAATAAAATTTCATTTTCAACCTCAATTCTAAATATGTCTTCTAGATCAGCTGGTATCTCTCTTCTCGGATCCGTATAAAGGCCACAAGGAGGTTGATTGATAACCTGAATGCTAGGCTTCTGCCTCTCCATCTGGAACTCGCTACCTCACTTCGACCTGACCTCTGGATCCGCCTTGACACCATTTCCCATGCTAGAGCCATGGGGCGACGTGATGCATGTGTGACCAGGCACAAGAAAAAGTTCATCTCTCTACAACGGCGACTCAGGAGATTTTCTCCTCTAACGACCAGAAACTGCTTTACCCGGCCTTCCTCGTGTGACCTCGCAACTCCTTCCCTATCCTCTACTTTGGTGCCATCGTTTGAGGACTCTTCTCACGTTTCTGCTAAAATCCTTCTGCCCGCGGAAAGTCACGTGTATCAGGCTCCGGCAACTCTTTCAAAACTAGCGACTAGTGATATCTCAGCCGCTCAGCCTATTAGCTTCTCGCCAACATCTCTCAGACCCCTGAACGCGCAATATCTTTCCGGTCATCAGAGAGCTCTGGTTGCTCCTCTTGCCAGCTTTTTCCACCTGGTCGTTCTCTTCAGTCTTTGACATTGCCCTCTTCCCTTTCGACTTCTTTGGGTCGAACTCAGCAGTGCATCACCAGAGATTGCTCGGACTCTTCGCATGTTTCTGCTAACATCCTTCTGCCCGTGAAAAATCACGTGTATTAGGCTCCAGCAACTCCTTCAAAACTAGCGACCATTGATATCACAGCCGCTCAACCTATTCAGCAGCTCGCCAACATTTCTCAGACTCCTGATAGCGCAATATCATCCCGGTCTTCGGAGAGCTCTGGTTGCTCCTCATGCCAATTTTTTCCACCTGGTCGTTCTTTTCAGTCTTTCACATTGTCCTCTTTCGTTTCGACTTCTTGGGATCGGCAAAAGCATCACCAGAGATCGCTTCGGTGCGATCATGGAATAAATGAACATCCGCGGCCACGCCCACAACAACGTTATGATCTTCCAACTTGGTGGTGACCGACCACGGACATCTCATTACATTTCAACATGTCACAATCTTCCACCTTGACAGGTAGCTAACCAACAATTCGCCCTCTCTTCAGTCAACTTCAGCATTGCATTTATGATTCTTCTCATTCATTTTCTTTCAATCATTGCTTTAATGCTTGACTGACTCGTCTCTTGCAAGCAAAGCTCGCCTAAGCCCACCTCCCGTGGTCTTGACCCATCGATGGAAATCCAACTATGTTGGTCCTCTCCCTTGTCTCCACGTAGCGCCTGAACCTTGCTTCCCCTTCTCCCCCACATGATCGTCCCTCTTCTCCGCCATTCCTTAGCTAGGGAAGTCCGTTCACCCCCGCTGTCACCAAACCAAGCCAGCCGACAGTCACCTCCAACCCTGTCAGTGTTTCTCATCCCAATGTCACCTCCAACCTTCTGTCGGTGAGTGATTGGGAGAACAAGCTAGTTGTCAATTTATTGATGCCACGCTTGACTCCCAAGCCTTTAACTTCTTAAAACGGGGTCTAGGTTATGCTTTGACCCCTCGCACCATTCCTCATATTGACTTCATCATTGAAATTGAGAATGTAGTGCGCAACCTCCCTGCTGGGGTGGCCGAGGAGATTAGGCAGGATTGTGCCGTAGCACTACGACATGCCAAACCGCCTAGATCCAACATCTCAAAATCCGAAGTTCATGCTTTTAGCAAACTTTTGAATAACAACGATCTCATCATCTCAAGAGCAGACAAAGGCAATGCCACTGTCATTTTAAATAAAAAAATACTATGTGTCCAAAATGCTTAACCTTCTCTCTGACTCCAATAGTTACAAAGTGGTTTCTCGCAACCCGTGTACAAAAATCTTGAAAAAAGTCAAGACAGTTGTTGCCTGCTCCTCCTTTGATGATGATACCAAGAATCGCCTTATCCCTTGCAAAGAAGTAACCCCTCGTATTTATGGGGTTCCCAAAATTCACAAAATTGGCATTCCCTTGAGACCTATAGTTGACACCATAGGCTCTCCTACATACAAATTGGCCTCTTTTCTTGCCAAATTAATCTCCCCTCTCATAGGAAAATCTGATTCCTTCATTAAAGACTCCTCCCATTTTGTCCAATTTATCCAAGATGTCAAAGTAAAAAATAATGACATCCTGGTAAGTTTTGACGTAGTCTCCCTCTTCACCAAGGTGCCTATCCCTGACGCCATTGAAATTGTCAAGCGCAAAGTAAATGCGGAGATTGCTTCCTTGGTTGAGTTATGCCTAAGATCTACATTTTTTTCTTTCCAAGATGTCATCTATGAACAAGTTGATGGGGTAGCTATGGGCTCTCCTCTCTCTCCTATCATTGCCAACCTTTATATGGAGCATTTTGAACAGGTTGCCCTCATGTCCTTCCCCCTCAAGCCAAGATGGTGGAAGAGGTATGTGGATGACACTAATGTGTGTTGGCCCCATGGCATTGACAAATTAGAGGAATTTCATACTCACCTCAACAGCATAGCGCCTTGCATTACCTTTACCAAGGAGCTTGAATTTGATAACAAATTACCTTTTCTTGATGTTTTACTCCTTAAAAAGTCTGACGGATCCCTTGGTCGTCAAGTCTACCGCAAAGCAACCCACACAGACTTATACCTCCATTCCTCATCCCATCATCACCCCAGCCAAAAATTTGGGATCTTAAAAACCCTGGCCACAAGAGCTTACCGAATTTGTGATGGTGACCACTTAGATCAGGAGTTAGACCACCTTCGTTGTGTCTTCAGATTAAATGGGTATACCAACAAACAAATTTCGAGAGCTCTTAGACACTCCAATCCGAGCCTCCTTCACAAATCAAAGTCTAATTCCTCACAACCGGTATCTCCCCCCTTTGCTTCTTTACCTTTTGTCGAAGGCATTTCTCACAAAATCTCCAAAATCCTCCTTAAGAAAGGCCTGCGGTGTGCTTTCAAACCTTGTGTCACCTTAAAAAATCGTATCCCCCCGCTTAAGGACCTGAGAGACAACTTGCATAACTCAGGTGTCTACAAAATTGTTTGTTCTTGTGGTATTCCTTATATTGGTGAAACGGGTCGCTCGTTCAACACCAGAATTAAAGAACATGGTGCTGACATTAAACACGAACGTGTTGTCAAATCCGCACTTGCCGAACACTCCTCTTCTACTAAGCATCACATTTGCTTAGAAAGTACTCAAATCTTGTTCAAAGAGGAAAACCCCTATAAGAGGAAGCTGAAGGAAGCCATAGGAATCATCAACCATCCAACCAACCTCAATCGTGATGAAGGTTGGAATCTAAGCCTCTCTTGGCGCCCTCTTCTTTTGAACTTACGCAACCAGCGTTGACCCCCATTCTCTTTCTCTTCCTTCGTCCCTTTCCTCCCTTCACCCTTTGTTTTTTCCCCGTTCGTTTTTTCCACTTATCCCTCATCTTCTCGAGACTTGCTTTCCTCTCCCTCGCCCCTCTTTTATGTTGCTTTCTTTCTTTTATCTGTTAGCTCTTTATTCCTTTTGTTTCATTACTTATCAATTTAATAATTCCTTTTGTTCTGTTCAATTTAATTTTCCTCTCATAATTGTCTCTTATTTCGTTTCTAATATATTTCAAATTTAATTCTCCTTCTTATGTTTCATTACTTTTCAATTTATTAATTCCTTTTGTCCTTTTCATTTTAATTTTCCTCTCGCTTTTCTCTTATTTCGTTTCTAATATATTTCAAATTTAATTTTCCTTCTTATGTTTCATTACTTATCAATTTATTAATTTCTTTTATCCCTTTCAATTTAATTTTCCTCTCGTATTTCTCTTATCTCGTTTCTATTTTATTTCATTTTAATTTTAATGTTCCTCTCGTATTTCTCTTATTTCACTTCTTTTATATTTCAAATTTAATATTCCTTCTTATTTTTCGTTAATGTTTAATTAGATATTATTTTCAATATTACATATTACTTTGATAGTTTCCAATATATTATTCTTTAAATTACATTATTCCTTCTTACATTAATTTTCTTTCTAATTTATTATTCTTTATTACATTAATTTGCTTTCTAATATTAATATATTATTCTTTCATTTACAATATACTTTCCTTCATGAATTTTCTTAGCATTCATTATTTTCTTTTTAAATTTTTGCAATCTTTAACTTTATTTCCTATTTAATTTTCCTTCTGGCTTTACGCTAATGTTTAAATAGATTTGATTTTCATTATCAAATTTAACTTTGATAGTTTCCAATATATTATTCTTTCAAATTTATTTTTCTCTCTTACTTTAATTTTCTTTCTAATATATTATTCTTCCTTACATTAATTTGCTTTCAATTTTTAATATATTATTCCTTCAAATATTTACTTTCAATTTTTAATATATTATTCTCTCAAATACAATATACCTTCCTTCATGAATTTTCTTAGCAATCATTAATTTCATTTTAAATTTTAGCATTCTTTAATTTCATTTCAAATTTAATTTTCCTTCTGATTTCGTTAATGTTCAAATAGATTGATTTTCATTATTAAATATATCTTTGATTGTTTCCAATATTTTATTCTTTCAAATTTATTTTTCTTTCAAATATAATTTTCTTTCAAATATACCTTCTTACATGATCTTTCTTACTCTCTTTCATTATTATTCTTAGTTTCAAATGCATTTTTCTTTCAACTTTAAATTTAACGTTTTTTCTCTCTTAAATAGATATTATTTTATTATAACATTAATAGTCTTTCTTATTTTACATTAGTGTTTAAATGTATATTATTTTCTATATTAAATATAACATCAATAGTTTCAAATTTAATTTATTTTTTCTTTTTTATGTTAATTTTTTAACTGATATTATCTTTCAATTTCAAATTTGACATTATAGTCTTTCTAAAATAGACATTTTTCCTATATTAAATATAATATCCTTCCTTACTTTATGTTTGTGTTTCCTTAAATATTATTTTCATTATAAATATAACATTTATAGTTTCAAATTTAATTTTCTCTTTTTTACGTTATTGTTTTAATAGATAGTATTTTCAATATTAAATATAACATTAATTGTTTCAAATATAATATTCTTTACTTTTTTACGTTAGAATTGAGGTTGAAAATGAATTTTTTTTAATTGCTTCATTTTATTAGCATTCTTTTATTTCATTTTTAGTTTTCAACATTATAATTTAATTCTGCATATTCTCTTAGAATTGCTGGTGTTTTTTTCTCTTATTTATTTCTGCTCTCTCTTTTCTAAAATTGAATTTTCTCTATGTTGTAGTCCTCTTTCATTAGTTCTATGTCTTTTATTTCTTTCTTGTTTCATTCTTTTTTAATAAAAAAATTTCATTCTTATATATTTTTTTCTCTCTTATTTTTAATTCTTTCAATTTAAGTTCTTACCTTATCTCTCTTGCCTCGGTCTTGGTACCCTTCTCTCTCCTCAACTTCTCACCTCTCTTCCTTTTAAGCAAATAAGGTATGCATCTTACCTTTCTCATCTCCTTAGCTCTTTATCATCCTGATGATGGATCACTGAGTGTGATTCGAAACGTTGATGAAAAAACTCTAACACAATCAAAAATCCAGAAATCATAAAATCTTCACCCAAAATTATTTCTATATCTTCTTATGCATTCCTATTATTCTTGGTCCATGCCATAAAAAAAGGTAGAGAAATATATACTTTGATAAATTTACTAATCGTGCATGCTCTACCAAATGCATAACATCTTTAGTAACATCATTAGGATTGATCACTACCACTAGGTGATCCTTCCTCCTTGTAGATTACCATTTGGTTTTCATCACAATCCTTGAGGATGAGGAAACATAGGTTCATGCATTGCATGTAGGAGGAAATTGATTGCTTCAATATAGCTAGGATTCGAGGAATCACCATTGAGAGAAACATATTTAAATTATAACAAAGGGTGTCCCATAGACCCCAATTAAATACAATGGTAAAATCCTATAGACTATAATACAAAGGAAACACACTAAAATGATATGTAGAAAGGGAGTGACTAAAGTAGAGAAAAAACCACTCCAAACCAAAAATGAAACTGTGGATGTAAGGACTAGATGCAAAACATAGTCCAAAATATTCTCACACCAAAGGGGCATTGACATAGGATGCCACAAAACCCCACAACTTAGCATAGGGCTGTAACAAAAGTCATTGTCGACGTCCTGATTTTTAGCATTAATTTATTATTTATTAGATAAATATTGCAATGTTTTTTTTCAATAATTAAATAGTATTTGTTATTTAATTTATGAGAGCTAAATATCTATTTTTAAATTTTAAAAAAATAATAATAATAAAATATCATTTTCATCTCTCAATTTTGTGTGCAAATTAGAAACATATTCTTATTATTTATCCATTCAATAAATTAATAAATTTATTATTCTCTTCACACAACATAGCTTCATCCTTGAATTATAAAATTCTTCTTCTCATTTATCCATTTTTAATTAAATGACTCATTATTATCCTCTTAAGATCTAATCATTGTAATTTCTATTACAAATTGCTTTGACTCTACAACATATATAGTTAACTCAATTCTTTGATCTTATGCTCATCCATCCATTTGGTTTTTTAGAATAAATACAAGAAATTCCTCTCATCATTGGGAAATATCAAGTACTTATGTAAATCTACTCTTTTAAAATCTATTACAATTAGATATATGGTTATGTTGTTGAGTTGAATCAACATTCCTAATCAAAACGTTTCTATAGAAAGATCAATCTAACATTTTTTTTAGATAGGTAAATAGGACTTTATTTGTTCATTCTATTTTTGGTCTTTTAATATCTTATTTTTCATGTTTTTCAATTTCATTATATACAACTCTAGAAAAAAAGAAAGGTGTTTTAGTCTAGCATTGTAGTAGCTTCATAGAGGTCTAAGTTCATAGCCATAGATATAAATAAAGAAAGAGGTGTTCCTGAAGATCCCACTCCAAGTGATAATTCACCAAGATATATCTAGGTCTATGTGGGTTAATGATTCAACAAAAATGTATTAAACTAAAACTATGATTTGGTAGCATTAAAAATGTGTGGGCATGTTCTAGTCTACTAGAAATGCATGAAATTCAAGAAAAAAGACTAAAAAAGGTGCAAAACACTCATATTGGGGTATGTGGATGAAACTCAACCTAAAATATGTGGACAGAGATTTTGGCACCATAAGGCTCTTTAAAACTTCTAGGGTTTTTTACCTAAAACGAGAGAGGTATGCTAAAAATTACAATGTCCCCACTCAAGAATAATGCAAACATGAATTAAATATTCCTAAATGTAATGTCCTAAATGCAATAAATTGAAGAAAGATATTGATTACTAATGCCAAACTAATAGAATAAAAAAATGTTTGAAAACACACTAGGATATGCAAGAGTATAAATTGAATGCAATATATGGAACACGATAAAGAAGTCAGATGGAAAGAGTGCACCTATAAAATGACAAAGGTCGAGATGAAGACTAAAAATGTCTCTGAAATTCCTGAAAAATCCAAATTTTTGGTCAACTTGGACACTTACGCCAAGTTGGGCGACTTAGTCTCAAATCTGGAAAACTCCTCCAAAGTCTATTTTAGTGAAATGGATATCCAGATTTAGAAAAACTTCTAAACATATGTGTAGTGGGTCTAACTCACCATTTTTTGCAACTTAGTCCACTTTGGCTTTCCTAAAAATCCAAAAGTGGAAACAAAAGCCCTTAGTCTCTACTTTGTTTTCTGACTAAAACCTTGATCCAAATTTGCAAAAACACCTGCAAAAAAGAATATAATTTGGTTTCTAATAGGGTTTTTCCATGGTCAAACCCCTAGTTTGTAGTTAAACATTGGAAAGCTAATGAAATCCACATGAAACCCAATCCATAAGTGTGTCTAAGACTAGGAAATCTGAAGCAAGATGAAAATCTATTCTATCATGCAGGAACAAGATGCACAAATTGATTTAGAACAATGCAAGACTCATTCCAAGAGACACTAAATCACATTAGAAATGAATCTTAACAACATGCAAACCTTCCTTAATATAAAGATAGAGAGAAAATGGAAGATGGAATCACTTTGAAAACAAGTCCTTAGGCTTGATTCGATGGCTAGTTGCATCTACTCAACCTAGATTTATCCATGATTCTCCATAGGAATCCATAATCAACCCTTTTCAATGTAATATATTGGACAAAAAGTGAGCTTGAAGACCTGAAAAACCAAAGCTTTCTACCCTAAAACTTCAACATTGTTGTAGAGAAACTAATGAATATTCTTGTGAAAGATATTCAATACTTGTATCTAAAAATTGTGTAGTAAAAATGAGCTTGGTTCTTGAAAAATGGCCTAAAAACATATATTTATAGGCATACATATCAAATTATTAATTATTTAGACCTAAGAGGCCAACATGCATCAAAAATTTAAATTAAGTTTGTGATTTTCCTACTCAAAATTGAAAATTCCCCCAAAAGGGACTAAGTCACCACCCAGGGCGACTTAGTCCCTCCAAAGTTTGTTGAGGTGGGTTTTTTAGAATTTGAATAATTTGAATGCTGTTTGTCAGGATTTATATCACTTGTGAGTGGAATAAGTCTCAAGGGAAAAAAATAATGAGTCTTAGGAGCCTATAAATTCTATTTAAAGGGTGATTAAAGTAAGGGTACCCAAGATAGCTTCAAATTAGGCCACAGATTGTACTATCTCTAAGGAAGTATAAGTTTAATGTCCACATTTAGCACCCATATGAATCTATGTGCATATGCAAGAAAAATGACTCTAAACAGTACAATTTATTTCATAAAAGGATACTCGTTTAAGATGACAGGAGAATCAAGCCCCAAGTGTCATTATCTACAAAACCACAACATTAGGAATCACATCTTGCAATACAAATTTGATAGTTGTTCAGAAGTCCTTTTATCTAACTTCTAGAAATCAAATTCGAGGGTAGATGTATGGCCCCCTTTATTTTTCTTTCTTTACGGAGGTGGAATCAAGGTAGTAGTCTAGCCACATTGAATAAGACCAATCTCATTGTAGGGAATTTCCAAGTACCAGTCCACATAACAATGGACAATTGACGATGTTGAGTGTAGAATCACGATTCCAATGCAACAAATAGCATACAAAAAGGAGTTCACTAGAGCTTGTGATGTTGTTTTAAATAAAAAGCACTTTATTAACTCTAGGATCTAGTGAAAACCCAAATTTCATACATAAGAGTAAAAATAGTTAAAAGAGTTAAAAGTGAAGTAATTTGTCACTTAATTTGTCATTTTACCTTCTTGTAGTGTGTGAGTGATGAGATAATACTGAAAGATTCTGAGCAAAAAGGGCTATGAACCTACAAGATTGGATGTGCTATGGGTACAAGTGGATCACAATGAGTTTCATCAAAAGGTGAGTCGATTCTAGTACCTTTGCTTTGTAATTATGCAATTATTTAATGATTTTTATGCATTTATAGTTTAATTTAGGATCTTGGAAAAAAAAGCTCGCAAAGTGTCCCTTTTTTTTGTGGAGTGTCCCATTTGTTCACAAAGTATCCCTTGTTCACAAAGTGTCCCACTTTTTTGCAAAGTGTCCCATTTCTTCGTGAAGTGTCCCAAAGGGGTTCTAAAGTGTAAAGGGAATTTAGGAAAGCACACTAGAAAAAATTTACTACACTTGGAGGATGAATAAAGTAAAATTAAAGATGTTAGATGGTTTATAGAGCATATTTTTGTATTTTTGATAAGTACCCACCCATTCATGTTAGTGTCTAGAGATAGGGAACTAAGTTTTTTGAGATATTTAGCCCTTGCAAGCTATAGGGATTTATTGGGCTCATTCCCCCCATGAGGTACCATGATGCTATGTTGATGGCTCTATGTGAGAGTTGGGATGCAGAAACTTGTACATTCCACCTTCCAAATAAAGGGATGATGATTACTCTAGAGGACATCCATTGTATCATTCGAGTTCCTATTCAGGGAGAGTGGGTATGCTTTCAAAGAGATTGTACATTATATGAGTAGAAGGTTGATATGTAGTATTGTCTAGATGGGCTAGTGCACGATGGGTAGATGAGAGGATGGATTGATCTTGTAGTGATGTTGTATTCATGAGCCCTAGTTGTAAGATGGATCATGATGGACATAGTGGCACTAGTACTCATCCCAGATGGGCGGGCAACACACCTAAAGGGAGGACTAGTACACCTAGTATGCAGGATGGTGGAGCATATGATAGTATATGCTTGGGGGAACTATATCTTGGTGCATTTATATTATGATGTTTTTTTTTGTTTATCAGGACATAGAAAACATGGTGCACTACACACTTCTATAGGTTTGGTGTCTTGAGAATATCACATGCATTAGGCCTACCGGCTTCCCATGTTTGACAGTAGTGGGGTATCCTCGAGTTGTTAGCTATCCTCTACAATCATTATGGCGATATAGGGATTTACATTTTTTGAGAGTGAGATTTGAAAAAATAGAGGACAAGATCCTATGGAGACCTTATCATATGACATTGTAGTGGCCATATTGCATAAGAAAATTGAGGAGATTATAGCTAAACAGTTTTCTAGTTGGCTAACATGACTATGTAGTGCATCCCTTCTACTATGACTAGGTCATGCAATAGTTTGGGAAGATCCAAACACCACCGAAGGAACATCCCTTTTTTAGGAGATCAATGAGGAGTGCTCAAAAACTAGGTGATAGTGTACAACTCACTCTAGAAAATGTTGTTGAGAATGAATTTGATTATTCAAATCATGATGAGCCTCCAATCTCTAACACTAATGACATCAGTAGAAAATATGATTATGAGGAGTGGTGGAAAGTATCACAACTAGCTCTCATATTTCTGATTGATGAGCCTATAAGGGATGCAATAATAGTGCTAGATGAGGGAGATGATAGAGAGGACAGGGCCGAGGAGACATAGTACATGGCTATAAATATATTTATTGATGCCATTGATGATGAGTATGATGGGGATGAAAATCTTTAATATGATGGGTGGGATGGAGGAGATGAGGATGACGAGGAGGTGGACAAGGAGGAGGAGCCACCCCTAAATGAGAGTGATGAGGCACCAACTAAGGATTGACACAAATGGGGAGAGCCCTTGCCCATTCGTATGACTAGATCACAAGTAGTAGCTATAGTAGGAATCAATACCCAAAGTCACAGAGGAGCCTGGACATCTTACATGCCCCTTACAGAGGACAATGTTGATTTTTCTCAACCTATCAGAGATATAGGTGATGATATTTGATTTTATGCATGTATTTTATTTTAGTGCTTATGCTATTGATATATATCTATCATGATGTGTATTGATTGTGTATTTTTTCTACTTTACAAGAGCACCAAGAGACTATTGATAGTTCTATCAGTGGGCTGTTTTAGAGATAGTATCAACATTTATCAGTGAGGAGGAGATGGACTTAGACTATGTGCCCCCATCTATTATGGAGTAGGATCCAGAGTCACTCAAGCCATATGTGAGATTACGGGAAGCATATGAGAGTCTTAGGAGATGATTCTGTCAAGTTGAGACTATAGTAGAGGCACAGTCATCCCAGACTCCACCAGAGGTTGATAGACTAGAGGAAGAGGTAGCATGACTACAGACAGAGAGGGATCAAATAGCAAGGGAGCAACGAGAGGTCATTGGATGGATGCAAGGTTTAGAGTTTTCTCTCAGATTTGGTGGATTATGATCATGATCACAAACAACTATCTCTCATTGTCCCACTACTAGCCCATCGCAAGTACAAGATCTTGAGGGATCAAGTAGTCAAAGACCTTATTGAGATTGTATACATTCATGACATGTACATGAGACTTTTATATATATATATATCATGGGTATTTGATGTTTTATCATTTTTTTAATGTGTTTGAATGTTAAATGGAAATTTGATTAATTAAATAACCTTTGTGAAATTATTTAATTAATTTCTTTATGATTTAACACATTTTATGTGATCTAATCCAAACATATTTTAGTTTCTCTTATATACAACATTGTGATAAAATAGGTTATGTTAAATTAAATGCACTTGTAATGTATATAATGATTTAACTCAACATAAAACACAAGGTGAATTTGAATAGTATGAATTCTAAACTAAGTATAAAAATAAATTAAATAATCACCTTAGTTCTCAAGAAATACACATAATTGTTTGTCAAGAACGAAGCAATGTGAAAGAATATAGGATATGACCCAATAGCTTTAACAACACTACTTTATCAATCATACTATGCAAAAATGGATTAGACATAATACTAGTGCAAATGCATAGAAAATTAATAGGCTTCTTAAGAGGTGTGCAATCTAGTTCTGTTAACATGTATGTACTAGAACCGAAAGTTTTATTAGTGACATATGGGTGATCCCACAAAGCTAGTTTACAATTTCTAGGAGATTCTATTTTTTGCTAAAATCACATATTTTTAGAAAATGTAATGATTTAAGACAAAAATTTCCATTTAAAGCATTAGAATTAAAGAGGGTTTGATCAAACTAGCTTATATCAAACCCCATTGGATAGAACCCTGCTAGTTTTAAACCATACCTATAACAGCGTCTACTTTACACCTATCAAAATACTGACGAAAAACCACTTTTGATTTACCTTTTTGGGGATCAAATGAATTTATTTATAATTTATTTTTTGTATGTAGTCCTTATTATAAGCTTCCCAAAAAGCATAAATTACAATAAATTTAATTTTATTATCATATTTATTTTTTGTTTCTTGTGAATGTAGGTTTTTCACCAAAAATCAAGCTCTATGTTATGCACATGTGGAAAAATAGCAGATTATCAAAATAAAATTTTGAAAAATATGACTACACTAGATATTGAAGTTCTTGATCCAACAAAAAAAGAAATATATAGTCACGCTATGTCTAAATTGTAATTGGTTTGACTTCAAAACATGATTAAAGAAAAAATATTCAATAAAAAACTATCTAACCAAGTGGAAGCACTAGATATCGGAGTTACAAATCTAAATTCGAAAGAATTAGAATTTTAACCTTGATGGAAAAAAGTTATGCATTATACGATGTGTGTCACTTTTTTAAAAATTTGTTTTCTGAAAAAACTAGTTTTCATCATCTTCAAATTCCTCACAATTTAGTCACTATAGGTGCCCGAAAGTGAAGATTTAGTTAAAAAAAATTATTTCAGTGTCCAGTTTGGCCAAAAATTGTAAACCACTATCGCGGGATCACTCGTTACATGGTTCTAACCAATTGGAACTAAATTTACCTCCTTCATTTGGTTTAGCATTAACATTGCATTGATTTTCAGATAGGACAAAGTCACACTTGTGGAATGTGTGAGGGATAACATTGAGATTGTAATAGTGTTGTTTCATTTTGCAATAATCTTGAAGATGTCTAAGAGCATTAATTTTTTGTTCATTGAGCATCTCAAACTGGTACAATCTTTTCTCCTTATAGTTTTTATCATCAATAAGTTCTTGAAGAGAGATTCTTAACATGGGAATCTCTAACTGCAAGGGAATTATTGCTTCACTACTATAGACAAGATTGTAAGGTGTGGTCCTTGTGGAATATCGAACACTTGTGTGATAAGCCCAAAGAACATAGTGTAATTGTGTGTGCCAATCCCTATGATGTTTATTAACATTTTTCTTCAAAATTCATTCAAGGACTTTATTAGTTGACTCAACTTGACCATTAGATTGTGGGTAATAAGGTGTCAAGAAATGATGTTGGATATTAAAGGTCTCCAAGAATTTCTTGACATCAGTATTCTTAAATGGTGTACCATTATCATATACCAATGTGGAAGGGAGTCCAAAGTGAGCAATAATCTATTCTAGGATGAAACAAAATATTACCTCAGCTTTTGTAGATCGAAGAGGAATGGCCTCTACCCATTTTTTGAAGTAATTAGTTGTAGTGATGATAAAGGTATGTATGATAGAAGAAGGGGGTGATATTTTTCCTATAATATCTAATCTAAAAATCGCAAAGGGCCATATAGGAACTTGAGCTTGAATCTCACTAGCAAGAGAATGATTCAAATTGCTATGTTCTTGACATTTATGACATTTTTGAACATAATCGAAGTAATCGTGTTCCATGTTACCCCAATAGTACCCAATACAGATAAGTTTTTTAATGTATGTTTGTCCTCCAAAATGTCCACCACAAGCACCTTCATGGGCTTGGTGAGGTGCTATAGGTATCTCAATTTTTTTTAAGCATCTAAGTAAGAGACAGTGGAAAAACCATTGATATAGCACATTGGAAAGAATTATATATTTAGATACAAGATTTTGTAAATGAGCACAAATATTTTTAGTTGTTGGCTTGAGAAAGGTACCGCTCTTCAAATAGTTAAATATTGTATCATACAATTCACTCGAGCTTTCCTCATTTGTCATTAAAATTCGCTTTGGTTTATCATCAATCGAAGATTTCATGATTGGGTGAATAGTGAATGTAAAATCTTTTAAAGGATCTTGAGGTGATATAAGATAATTTTCACTTGTTATTGCATCCGCAAGTCGATATCTTTTCATGGGATGTTATCAATGGTAAATTTGTCTCCAACAAGTGCATGATAGGATCCTTGTATTTGGATAAATTGTCATGCTTTGCTCAATATGTTCCATTTATTTGCTTAATTACTAATTGTGAGACACCAAATATCTTAATATCTTTGACACCCATGATCAAAGCAACACACAATCCAACAATTAATTCCTCATATTCAACTTTGTTATTTGTACATAGGAAATTTAATCAATACAAAAAGGGAATTGGCTCTCCTACAGGTGGAATTAACATAACCCTAGCGCTAGAACCTGTTTGACACTTGGATCCATCAAAATATAATTCCCATGTAGGAACTTCTATTGTCAACACACTGTCATCAAGAAAAGAGTCATTGCTAGGTAGTGCTAGAGGAGAAGGAGCATCAGCTAAATGGTCAATCAAGGCTTGGCCTTTGATTTCTTTTTGTGAAACAAACTTAAGGTCAAACTCAATCAACAACATTACCCATTTAGCTAAACATCTTGATATGTTTTCTTTATTAAAAATATTTTTAAGAGGATCAAATTTTGTCATTACTTATATTTATGCATTTAGTGAATAATGTCGCAACAAACTAGTAGCAAATACAAGGGCCAAACATTGTTTTTGAATTTTTGTGTATCGTCATTCATAATCGATTAACGTTCAACTAATATAATAAATAGTATGTTCTTTACCATTGTAATCTTGTTGAGCCAGCAATGCTACAAGGACATGGGTGGATGCGGCTATATAAAGGAAGAATGGTTTGTTTGGAATAGCGGGTTGTAAAATGGGTGGAGTTGCAAGGTATTCCTTCAAAATTTCAAAGGCCTATTTACAATCGTCATTCCAATCAAAATGCACATCCTTTTTGAGAAGGTGTGTGAAAGGTAATGTTCGATTATCTAAAGATGCGACAAAACAATAGATGGATTGAATTCTTCCTTGTAACATGCACAATTGAGAAATGCTTCTAAGAGGTGGCATGTGTATTATAGCATCAATTTTCTTTGTGTCAACCTCAATACCTCTATGATATATGAAAATTCTAAAAAATTTCCACTATCTATGCCAAAGATACACTTTTTGAATTTAATCTCATGTTGTATTCACACATTCATTCAAAGATCTTCTGAAGGACACTCACATTGTCTTGTCACATTAAGGGTTTGGCTAGGATGTCATCAACATAATCTTCCAAGATTTTATGTATATAATCATAAAATATTGATGTCATTGCTGATTGATAAGTTGGCCCTGCATTCTTCAATCTAAAAGGTATCATAACCCAACAAAATGTTCCCCAAATGGATGTAAATGTTATCTTATATTGATCTTGTTGGTTAATAAGGATTTGATTATAACCAAGAAATCCATCCATGAATGACAAAAAAGCATGTCCCATAGTTGAATCCACTATCATGTAGATATTAGGAAGGGAAAATCATCCTTTAAGGAGGCTTTATTAAAGTCACAAAAATCCATGGGTATGTGCAGGATCATCATGGAAAAATTAGGCCCTTAAGTGGCAAAAAATTCAGAAAAATTAGAGTTAGGAAACTTGACATAAAAATTTGAATAAGCTATCTATATTATTACAAAAATATGTAAGTATAAAATCTATAGCAAATTGAATGTAGCTTCTAAACTACTAGAGTTGTTTTAAAAAAAAAAAATCTATTTGGTGAAAATTTGAAATTTCAATATAGTAGTACTTAAATTTTAGGGAAAAAATAAGAAGTAGGTGTCTGTCTAACCACCCTAAGCACAATAGAATGATAATATTTTTTTTTATAAGATTTTACATATAAGTGGAGGACTCATGTCTCGATGTGATGCATATTTTTTTTAAAATTGTTTCCAAGTAAATAATTATTTATGAATTTTTTATTACAAATTTTAAAAAATATAAAAAGCTCATGTGTCTTACCACCTTAACTTGGTCAAAACTTCATGAAATTCATTTTTTCTTTTTTTAATCCTATAGTATACAAAGCATAGAATGTGACACATGTTTTGGATTCAAAAAATGTGATACTGTTTGAAAGCTATAGATGTTTTTCAATCAGCCTATCATTCAAGACTTTAGTCATAATTTGAATAGAAAATGAATAATAATTACTTGGGTAAAAGAAAAAAGTTGTGTCACACTTTATAAAGGAAACATCCAACACTGATCCAATTTTTAAACTTGAATCACTAAAAAGTAGCATAGATGTTTTGAATTTTGAAATGATGTAAACTAGTAAAATATGTATTTTTTTAGTATATTTTATGTTTGTATTTTTTAAAAAAATATCAAAAATTATTTTAAACTAGTTTTTAATAAATTAAAACTATAATTTAGTTTTTGATAAAATGCTAAAAAATGAAGTTGCATGGGACATCAAACTTTTATAGTAAATTTCATTTTTTTTCTTTCAAATTTTGTGTATTTAAAACTTGAAATTTTAGTGCATGGATATATTTTTTCCAATTTTGATAAATATATATTTTTAAATAAATATTAAAATGTGCGTGAATCAAAAAAGAACTATTTTCATTGGATGCAAATTTTCAATTAAATATTTATCTAAAATGGAAACAAAATTATACCATCTTAAAATAGATTCTTTTATCTAGTGCATCATATTTTTTTCAATTTTTTTTAATAAGTTTAAGTATTTTTCCTTGGCATAATAATCAACCTAATATTTTGTGTTGAAAACCTACTTTTAGTAAAACTAAAATATAAATATAAAAAATAATTAAACTATTCAAATAAATATATTTTTTAAAACTACGCTTATGGATCTACAAAAGGGTATTTTTATATTTAAAAAAAAATGTCGTTTACATTAGTAGGATTTATTGAAACTTCAAGTTTTTCAAATAATTTAATTTTTTTGGTAAATTGGACTCAAAGTGGTGCTCCATACATTTTTAGCCAACAATATTAGTTGAAAAAGTTGTGGAAGCATCTAACTTAGCTAGAATGAATCTTACTAGATCATATGTTTGACCAAAATTGATTTTTGGTTAGAAATACTTAAATTGAGTTGTGCTGATAAGTTGGCTGAAAGTGTGACACAACTTTGTGCTTTTACCCACTTATTAAATTCAAAGTAAAGCATAATTTATATTGGTGGAAAGTTGAGAATCTCCTTTAAAAACCCTTTTCGTTTCATAAATTTTAGGTAAAAAAAATTCGTCAGCCACATACCCATCATATTGAAACTTTTTTGCCCATCATGATCCTGTACATACCCCCGTACACATCCTAATATGATTGTTAGGTTTTGCAACTACAACAATGTTTGAGATCCAAGGAGAATAATTAATAGGTTGAATGAAACTTGTGTGAAGGAGTTTTTCAAGTTATCCTTTAACATGCAAGGCTATCTTAGGATTCATTTTTCATATCTTTTGGTGAACATGCTTAGCATTTTCAACAAGGACAATGTTGTGTGTTACTATCATTAAATCTATTCCTAGCATGTCTAAATATTTCCAAGAAAAAAGTTCAAAAAATTCATGAAGCAAGGTTGTAATATCCTCTTGTTCTTCATCATAAATGCACTTCCCAGTCTTACTGACCTTTTCTTTATCATCTATGTCCATTGGTATATTAGTTGTATCCCCTAAGGGGAGTGCATTTGACTTAGGAAATTTAGGATCATATTGTTCCATACTCATATCAGACTTATTATTTATGTCTTGTTTCTTGGTATTAATCATAACATAGGTGACTTGTTTCATCGTAGAAGTAGAGGATGTCATATCATATACTCCTAAAAAAAAATTCAAGTCTTCATCACTTTCAACATACTCCCATGATGGTGGTAAATCTATATCAATTAATTTAGGATGCTTTATTATGAGAGTGACTCTTGGTTTACATGTGATAGTGTTGATGTTTAATGATGGTCATTGAGTTTCCTTTTTTGTATTAGAAAAAGAATAGCCCAACCCAGTTTTTGTCTCTTGTCTTTTAGGTTCTATAGGAACTTGAATACCTTGTTTGTTATTTCCACATCATTTACCATTGTATCCCAATTGTTTCACAAGCTCATAGCCTCATCCATAAAGTCTTTCCATTTCTTTCGGGTTTGGAATTTTTTGATAATATATCTCATCAAAATTAGTTGTGTAACTTTTGTTTTTTGACAAAGTAGATGAGGTAGATGTTGGTGAAGGATCTTCTATATTTTGAGTGGACATAATCATGGGTTTTTCTTATTTTTCATCCTCTAAATTCTTGTTATGATATACTCGCCCATAAATGATGGTGTGAATTCTAATGTACCCCAATCATCACCTAATAATTTGGACACTGGTTCATCTTCTTGTTTGTCAACCTCAATAGGTTCTATGTTAGATGTGGGAATCAACGTGTTCAAAGGACTTGTTACTCCTTTATCTAGTTGTAAGAAAATTTTAGGCTTAGGGTCTATTTCAACTTGATAGACTTTGTTGTTATAGAAATATTCCATTATACAATGAAGGGTTGAAGGCACCACATGCATCTCATGGATCCATGGTCTTCCCAAAATAATATTGTAGGAAAGATCATAAGGCATGACATGAGTAGGAGTTTGCAAGGTAGCCTTTCCAACTATAATAAGTAAGTTAATTACACTGAGCAGTTGCTTCGTGATATTTTCAAATTCTCTAATAGATAAAGAATCAGGTTTTATTTGTGATATCTCTACACATAATCTATCTAGGAGCTTCACACTGCACACATTAAGGGTAGATCCATTGTCAACAAGGGTATGTTTGATGCCTATTCGATTGAATTGGGTTATTATCATAAAGGCTTCATTTTGTTTCTATAATTCCAATGGAGGGAGATCATGTTGATGGAAGGTAATGTCTACATTAACTATATTCATTACTTGAATTAGAGCTACCACATCATCTACATTTGTACTAGGAGGAACCGTTATTTGTTGCAATGTAGTTTGAAGCATGGTGTGATAATTTGGTGAATTTTGAATGAGGTCCCAAAAGGAAATTTTTGTAGGAGTATTCTTAAGTTGCTCAACATGATCATACTCCTTCATATGTGAAGTTAATCAAGGAGCACTAGGTAGTATAAGATTTGGAAAAGGTAAGGAGGTTGGGGTTGGTTGTTGTGGTTGCAGATTATTTTGGGTATTGTATGTGTGAAAAACAATATTATGACTTGGTTGCTGCAAGACATCATGTTTAGGTGGGTAAAGGGTAAACCCAGGTTTATTGGGAGGTTGAGGATTATGCAAAGGTGGGTAAAGAATGAGTTGAGGTTGTATCACATTAACATATTTTGTTTTAGGTCACTCACAACAAAACTTAGTGGATGGCCAATGTGAGATGAAGTCCTGAAGGGATTCTTCTAACATGTCAAAGGCATTATGACTAAAATTTTTGAAAGGTAAGTTTCCTTCAATTTGTTTAGGTTTCTCATGGCAAGCCTTAGTGGGTGAACTTAGTGAGATGAAGTCTTGAAGGGCTTCATATAGAATATCCAAATCATCACTACTAAGAGGCTTGGATGAGATAGTTTTTCTAAAGCGAATCATTTTCTTTTATTGTGTCATTTGATTTTTTGAGAATTTTGTTGAATTTTTTGATGAATATGATCTAAATGAACTAGGAACTAATCCTGAAAATGAAAATTGTAAAAATATAATGCTATCCATAATTTCCATTAAAGTAAATGATTCTTATGCTAATGATTTGAATGTAACGGAAGAAAACTAAACTCAAACAAAAAAAGTAACTAGAATAAGCAATAACTTAAGAAACTAGAAACTGAATTTTGAAAATACTGATTCAAAATTTGTACTGGGACTAAGTTTCCCAAGGTAGAAAATTAGTCCCAATAGGTGTATTCTTTAAGTTTTTCTCTAACTTTTTTGTTGGATGCTTACGTGCTTTATACTATACAATGAAAATCTAAGGTGCAGATGGAAAATTCCACTATTGGTTAAGGAAATAAGGTGCAATAATGTAAGCTTAAATGAGCTTTTCACTAATGCATATTTGAAAACCCTAGAATGTAAAATAATTCAAAACCTAATGAAATGTTGATGCAAGCTATTCCTAGGATGTAAATGCACTTGAAATTAGAAGTAAAATGTTCTAAAGTTAGGTTCACCAAAATGTGGACAAAGATTTTGGCACCATAAGGCTCTCTAACACTTCTAGGGTTTTTCACCTATTATGAGAGAGGTATTCCAAAAATTACAATGTCCCCACTCAAGAATAATGAAAATATGAATGAAATATGCCTAAATGTAATGTCACAAATGCAATAAATTGATGAAAGACATTGATTACTAATGCAAAACTAATGGAAGGAAAAAATGTTTAAAAAAACACTATGATATGCAAGAGTATAGATTGAATATAATATGAAACAAGATAAAGAAGTAAAATGGAAAGAGTGCACCTAGAAAATTATGGAAAAATCTAATTTTTTGGCCAACTGGGACACTTACACCAAGCTGGGTGACTTAGTTCTAGATCTAGAAAATTACTCTAGAGTCTGTTTCAGCCAAATGGGTATCTAGATCTACATAAATTTTTGGAAAACATGTGTAATGGGACTAAGTCACCACTATTGGTGACTTAGTCCACTTTGGATTTTCTGAAAATTTGAAAGTGGAAATGGATGCCCTCGGTCTACACTTTGTTTTATCACTGAAACCCATATCCAAATCTATGAAAACACCTACAAAACATAATAAAATTTGGTTTCTAATGGGGGGTTTTCCTCAGCCCTAGTTGGTATTTAAACCTTGAAAAGATAATGACATCTACATAAAACCCTAGCCCCAAGTGTGTCTAAGACTAGGAAATCTGAAGCAAGATGCAACCCTATTCTATCATGTAAGAATAAGATGCACAAATAGATTTAGAAAAATGTAAGACTCATTCCAAGAGACTAAATCACATTAGAAATAAATCTTAATGACATGCAAACCTTCCTTAATCTAGAGATAGAGAGAAAATGGAAGATGGAGTCACTTTGAAAACAAGTCCCTAGGCTTGATTTGATGGCTAGTTGCATCTCCTCAACCTAGATTTCTCCATGATTCTCCATAGGCATCCATAATCAACCCTTTTCAACATAAAATCTTGGACAAAAAGTGAGCTTGAAGACCTACAAAAACCCTAGCTTTTTCCCCTAAAGCTTCAATTTTGCTATAGAGAAACTAATGAATCTTCTTGTGAAAAATATTCAATACTCGTCGTCTCAAATTTGTGTAGTAAAAATGACCTAGGTTACTTGAAAAATGACCTAAAAAACATATATTTATAGGCATCCATACCTAATTATTTGTTACTTAGACTTAAGAGGCTGGCATCCATTGGAAATTTGAATTAAATCAGTGATTTTCTTGTTCAAAATTGAAAATTCCCCCAAAAGGGACTAAGTCGCCACCATGGGCGACTTAGTCCCACCAGAGGTTTTTGAGGTGGGTTTTCTAGAGTTTGAATAATTTTAATTTTTTTTGTCAGGATTTTTATGATTTGTGAGTGGAATAAGCTTCAAGGTCAAAAATAATGAGTCTTAGGGGCCTATAAATGGTATTTTTAAAGGGTGATTATTGTAAGGATGCCCAAGATAGGTCCAAATCAGGCCACACATTATACTATCTATGAGTGAGTATAATTTTAGTGTCCACAAAATAAAAATAAATATTAGAGATCACCTTGTTAAGTTTGTTGAATTCAATTTCCCCTTGAGTTGATTTTTGTTCTTTTTTGCAATTTCAGCAACATAACACCTTAAAAATGCATGATTTTGGTAAAAAAACATGGATGCAAAGTGAATTTTGATGAGATTTTGATGTAAAATATCTATGCAGGTATTGAGGCTTGAATGGCTTGAGTTCTTGAGATTCAGAGTGTTCATGAATGAATGAAAAATTATTATCTTTTCCTAAGTCATTTTGGGAGAAATGGGATAGAGGGTCAAGATTGAAAGTAGGGTAAGAGATCAATGGTTGAGATTCCTTGAGGAATATCAATACATGGGAGGATGACATGTCTCATTCTAGGGAAATTGGGGGAGATGACATGGAGATGATGGGGAGTCCATGTGCAGGTACTTTCGATTACCTTGGGAAAAGGTGAAAAAGAGTTGACTTGTCTCATCCCCCTAAATCATGGGGAGGATGGGACAAGTGAGGAATTAAAAATTACTCAATAATTCTCCTAGCAATGTGACAAAGAATTAAAAATTCCTTGGGAAGTGAGGTAAGGAAATTAAAATTCCTTTTAGTTCTTTCTAGAAGCCTGGGGGAATATATTGGAATTGAAAACTCTAAATGGGCACATGGGGAAATAAATAGGAATTAAAAATTCCTATGGAAGGGGAGATGACTTCTCTTAATAGAAAATGACCTAATGAGGGAGTTGACCTAGGTATGTGCCATAATTGGCATTAGGATTAGATTAGGGATAATTAATCTCCAATTATAGTTTTGTAAATGATTAGTTGGGATAATGAAGGGATTAGAGACAAGTTACATTTATTATGGATAGTGTGACACTAATCCTCATTAACGATGTACACATCCTAATCATGAATTAACTAGCTAATTAGGATTAAGGAGAAATTATGGAGGATCATGACATTTGGAAAGAGAAAGGGAGATTGAATTAGAAAAGAATACTAAATACGTGTGTATGTGCTCTAGTCTACTAAAAATGCATGAAATTCAAGAAAAAATACTAAAACAAATGGAAAATACTCACATTGGGGCCTATGGAAGAAACTCAACTTAAAATGAAAATAAATATTAGAGATTGCATTTTTGAGTTTGATGGATTCAATTTCCCCACGTGTTGAGTTGATTTTTGTGCTCCTTTTCACAATTTTCGTAGCATAACACCTTAAAAATTCATGATTTTGGAAACAAACATGGATGTAAAGAGGATTGTGATGATATTTTAATGAAAAATGGCTATGGAGATAAGGAGGCTTGAATGGCTTGATCACATGAGCTTGAGAGTGTGCATGAATGAATGAATGAAAAATGATTAAGTATTTTGCTTAGTCATTAGGGGAGAAAGGGGATGGAGGGTCAAGTTTCAAAGTAGGGTAAGAGATCAATGGTTGAGATGCCTTAGGGAATCCCAAGACATTTGAGGGTGACATTTTTCATTCGATGGGAATGCAAGAAAATGACATGGAGATGATGTGGAGGCCATGTGGAGGTACACTCTTTATGTATCCTCACTGGGCTTCAGGTCTAGGTTGGGCCCCAATAGTAGGTGTTTGGGGGCAATGCCCCAATTTTTTTTTTCCCCTGTTAATAGATCAAGGTTTTCCCATTAACATGTCAAGGGGTCGATAGTTAAATTTTTTACTAAAAAATGAAAAATGACCTTGTAAAACCCTAATTCTAGAAGGTTTTAAAAAGCTACTTATAATTGGTTGGGATGTCTATTGGAGTATGACATTCATGAGATTGTAATATGTTTTGCACTAAATAATAAAACCATTGACTAGCTGAGTTTATGTGAATGTAGCCCATATTGGGGGAACCACATTAAAACTCTATATTGATATCATTTGCATGCTATTCTTCATTATTATTTTTGGGTTATTTAATCTACATATAATTGACAATGTTTATTGATCTAATCTTCTTGAACTTTAACTTCTGGTATCAGAGCGGCGTGTATTTTGGTTGATTGGGAGGAAACCTCTAAATTTGAGTGGGAGCAATGGAAGCATAAAAAAGAAAGGTTGAGAAGTTCAAAAACTAGAATTATCAATTATGGAAGATGTAGATGGAAGATTATTTATATCAAAAGGATCTATGGTGGCCATTGTAAGGAAAAGCAAAGAAAAATGTTGTGATGTCCAATGAAGAATGGGAAATTCTAGATAGAAAGGAACTAGGAACCATTTGATTTTTCCTAGCACCATTTGTGGCATTCAATATAATAGAAGCAAAGACAATAGATAATTTGATGATAGCTTTGGCTAAATTTTATGAAAAACCCCCAGCCTCAAATAAGGAATTTCTCATGAAGCATCTTTTTAATTTGAAAATGATTGAAGGTGGATCTGTGATGGATCGTTTAAGTGGGTTTCATATGATTATCAGTCAGTTAACTTCTATAAAAGTGAACTTTGATGAAGAGGTGAGGTATCTCTTGGTTTTATGTTCTTTTCTAGAAATTTAGAATATCTTGGTAATGGTTTTAAGTAACTCTGTCTTTGGTTCAAATACATTGAAATTTGATTATGTTGTTAGTGATATCCTTACTAAGGAAATGTGATAGAAAAGAATAGTGGAGAGTTCAACATTGGGTAATTATTTAACAATAGAGAATAGGGGAAGAACAAAAGGGAGAGGAAAAATCCCAACAAATCATAGAAATTCAAAAGGGAAGTTGAAGAAAAAATACAAATGAAGAATGGATTGTTGGCAATATGGAAATCTAGGATAGTTGAAGAAGGATTGTTGGTCTCAAAAATAAAAACAAGGAGATTGACTACATGATGATAGTAAGGAAGCTAATGTTGTAATTAATAAGTTTTAGGATGTTTTACTTCTTTCTTTAGATAATGCTAATGATTCCTGGGTAATAGATTCAGGGGCTTCATTTCATGCCACACCCCATAGGAAATATTCTATAGGATTATGTTCAAGGTGATTTTGGATAGGTATATTTAGGTGATGATGAACCCTATCAGATTGTTGCAATAGGAAAGATAAAAATTAAGTTGTAAAATGGAAATGAATGGTTGTTAGAGGAGGTAAGGCATGTTCCAAATTTGAGAAGGAATTTAATTTTTGTAGGACAACTGGGTAGTGAAGGTTACACAATTACCTTTTTTTGAAAAAGTATAGGTCACTAAAGGTGCATTAGTTGTAGCTAAACATGAATAGATAGGAACATTGTATTTTTGTGTTGGTAATACTTATTCTACCTTAGATACTACACAAATATTTTCTACTGAGGCACTTATAACACTTGCTAGATGGAGAAGAACAAAATTATGGCACCATAGACTTGGGTGCATGAGTGAGAAAGGGATGAAGATCCTTCACTCTAGAAAGCTACTACCAATTCTAAAGGATATTAACTTGGAGTTTTGTGAAAATAGAAAGAGTCTAATTTCCTAAATCTAGGAAAGAGAAGAAGAGTGAGAAATTAGAGCTTGTGCATTTAGATGTATGGGGACTAGCTCAAGTATCTTCTCTTGGTGGCTCTTGCTATTATATCACTTTTATTGATGATTCAACTAGGAAAACATGGGTGTATTACCTTAAAAAAAATCAAAAGTATCTGAAACTTTTAAAAAGTGCAAAGCTTTGGTTAAGAATGGATAGGAAAATAGTTAAAATGTCTCAGATCTAATAATGGAGGTAAGTATTGCAGTAGATAACTTTAAAATTACTATTCATACAATGGAATCCATAGGTAGAAAATAGTTCTTGTAACCATAGAATAAAATGGTGTTTCTGAGTGGATGAATAGGACCATTATGGACTGTTCAAGGAGCATGAAATTGCATGTTGGACTATCCTTATACTTTTGGTCTAATGTTGTGCATACCATTATTTACTTAATAAACAAGGGACCTTCAAATCCTTTGGTTGGTATCATTCCAAAGGAGGCATGGATGGGTAAAAAGGTAAACTATTCATTTATGAAAACCTTTGGTTGTGAAACTTTTTTCCATGTTGATATTGAAAATAGAATCAACCTTGAGGCCAAGTCTAAAATATGTACTTTCATTCGATATGAAGTAGATGAATTTTATTATTAGTAATGGTATTATGAAAATCATAAAATCATTAGGAGCAGAGATGTTATATTCAATGAGAAGGTCGTGTGCAAGGATCAACTGTAGGAAAAGAAGCATGAATAAGACAAAAAGGAATATGTGGTGCTGGATGAGATTTTAGAAAATAAAATTCTAGTGGAACATGATGCTTAGAAACAACAAGTTATCCCACATATTCCTACAATTAGACATTCTACAAGGATAACAATACCTCCAAAAATATTTTCTCCATTGTTATATTTTATATTATTAACTAATTTTGGTGAACCTGAAGGTTATAAAGAAGTATTGTAGGTAGATACCAAAAAGTAGTGGGAGCTAGGTATGAATGTGGAAATGGATTCCTTGTTGTAGAATCAGACTTGGGACTTACTCCAATTGACTAAGGTAAAAGAGCATTTCCAAATAAATGGGTTTATAGTTTGAAGCAAGAAGAGGGGGGCAAGAAAAGATATAAGGCCAGACTCGTTGTAAAAGGTTTTGCATAGAAAAAAGGTATATATTTTGATGAAATATTGTCTCTGGTTGTAAAAATGACTTCTAATAGAACTATTCTAAGTCTTGTGGCTGCAGAAGACTTACATCTTGAATAGCTAGATTTGCAAACAACATTTCTCCATGGTGATTTGCAAAAGGAAATATACATGCAACAATAACACGGATATGATTTGAAGGGTAAGAAGGAATTTGTGTGTAGGATAAAGAAGAGTTTGTCTGGCCTGAAGCAAGCAACTCGACAATGGCATTTGAAATTTTATAGTTTTATGGTTGAACAAGGTTACAGAAGATGTCATTATGATTTTTATTTTATTTTTAAGAAATTGGGTAATGAAAAGTATATTATGGGTATGTGCAGGATCATCATGGAAAAAATAGGCCCTTAAGTGGTGATGAAATTAGAAAAATCAGAGTTAGACAACTTGACGTAAAAATTTGAATAAGTTATCTATATTATTTCAAAAATATGTAAGAATAGAATTTGTAGCAAATTGAATCTAGGTTCTAAACTACTATGTTTATTTAAAAATAAAGTATTTGGTGAAAATTTGAAATTTCAATGCAGTGGCACTTAAATTTTAGGGAAAAAATAAGAAGTCGGTGTCTGTTTGAACACTCTAACCACAATAAAGTGATAATATTTTCTTATAATATTTTAGATATAAGTAGAGGACTCATATCCCGATGTGATGCATATTTTATAATATTTTTTTTCCAAGTAAATAATTAATTATGAATTTTTTATTACAACTTTTAGAAAATATAAAAAAATTGTATGTTTGATCACCTTAACTTGGTCAAAACTTCATGAAATTCATTTTTTTTAATCCTATAGTATACAAAGCATAGAATGTGACACATATTTCAGATTCAAAAAATGTGATACTATTTGAAGGCCATAGATGTTTTTCAATCAACCTATCAATATGGACTTTAGTCGTAATTCAAATAGAAAATGAATAATAATAATTTATTAAATTTAAAGTAAAGCATAATTTATATTGGTGGAAAGATGAGAGTCTCCTTTAAAAGTTATTTTCATTTCATCAATTTTGTGTAAAATCAAAGTCATCAGTCATACCCTACACATGCCCATCATATTGCCACTTTTTGGCCCATCATGATCCTGCACATACCCTTATCATGTTGTTTTATGTTGATGATATGCTTATTGTTGGGTCTAACATGTAATGTATTAATGAAATTAAGTAGAGATTAGCAAATTAAATTACTATGAAAGATTTGGTTGCAACAAAACAAATCCTTGGTATGAGGATCACATGGAATAGGACAAATTTATTTTTTTTTGTCTGAAAGTGATTCTGTAGAAAAGGTAATGAAAAGGTTTAACATGTACAATGCAAAAGTAGTTTTACACCTTTTCCTAGTCATTTCCAATTGACTAAGGAGATGTGTCCAAAGAAATAAGAGGAGGAAGACAAAATGTCTAAGATACCATATGCATTAGGAGTTGGTAGCTTGATGTATGCAATGGTATGCACAAGGCCAAATATTACACATGTAGTGGGAATTGTGAGCATGTATATGAGTCATCCGAGAATGGAACATTGGAATCTGATGAAATGGATTCTCTGATATTTAAGAGGTACTACTTCAAATTAATTTTGTTTCAGAGGAACAAATTATGCTCTAAAAGGATATGTTGACTCTCATCTGGCAGGTGATATTGATAGTAGAAGTACTACATGGTATTTTTTTAGTATAGGAGTTACTACAATTAGTTGGATTTCAAGGCTGTAAAAGGTTGCTATGGTTTCAACCACTGAAGATGAGTATGTTGTTGTTATGGAAGTTATCAAGGAGATTGTTAGGTTACAACATTTAAAGGAGGAATTGGGACAATGACAAGAAGATAGCCCTTTGTACACTGGTAGACAAAGTGTCATTCATCTTGCTAAGAATTCATCTATACATTTAAAAGCTAAGCACATATAGCTTAGATACCACTTCATCTAGTTAGTTTTGGAGGATAGACAGTTGAAGCTGGAGAAAATTCACACAAGTGAGAATCCTACAAATATGTTCACAAAGGTAGTTACATGAGAGAAATTGATTTCCTCATCAATTTCCATTGGCCTTGATGATTGATAACAGTGGACATAAGAAACCATCTAGACCTATAATCCCATGGGATTTGTAAGTGTAGCGGTGTCATCCAGGATCAATCTCCAAGTGGGAGATTGTTGGTATGTGGCGACTAATCATGCAAATACTATACACTCTTTACATATCCTCGCCGAGTTTTTTTTATGTTAACACTTCAAGGTTTTCCCATTAACATGCCAATGTTGTCCCGTTAACATGTCAAGGGGTCGGTAGTTAATTTTTTAACCAACAAATGGAAAATGATGTTGTAAAATGCCAATTATAGAAGGTTCCAAAAAGCTTGTTATAAGCGGTTGAGATGTATGTCATGGTATGTAATTCATGAGATTGTAATATATTTTACATTAGACAATAAAATCATTGGGTGGATGAGTTTTTGTGGATGTAGCCCATATTGGGTGAACCACATTAAAATTCTATGTTGATCTCTTTTGTGTTATTCTTCATTGTTACTTCTAGGTTATTTAATCTGCATATAATTGTTGATGTTTATTGCTCTGATCTTCCTGTACCTTAACAGATGTGACAAGGGAGGAATTAAAAATTTCTTAATAATCCTCCTAGGAATGAAAATAAAGATTAGAGATGAATAGGATGGCATGTGTCATCCTAGGGAAATGGGAGGAGATGACATGTAGATGATGTCAAGGCCATGTGGTGGTGCTTTAGAGTACCTTGGAAAAATGTGAAAAATAGGTGACTTGTCTCATCCTCCCAAATCATGGGGAGGATATGACAAGTGAGAAATTAAAAAATCCTCAATAATTAAAAGAGAATAAATTTTGATGCAAAATTTCAATGGAGGTATGAAGGCTTGAATGGCTTTAGTGCATGGGCTTGAGAGTGTTTATGAATGAATGAATAAAAATGACTAAGTCTTTTGCTTAGTCATTAGGTCAGAAAGGGGATGGAGGTTCAATAATGAAAGTAGGGTTTGAGATCAGTGGTTGAGATGTCTTGAGGCATCTCAACACATGTGAGGATGACATGTGTCATCCTAGGGAAATGGGGGGATATGACATGGAGATGATTTGGAGGCCATGTGGAGGTACTTTAAAGTACCTTGGGAAGAGGTTAAAAAGAGGTGACTTGTCTCATCCTCCCAAATCATGGGGACAATGTTACAAACAAGGAATTAAAAATTCCTCAATAATCATCCTAGGAATGAGACAAGAATTAAAAATTCCTTAGGAAGGGAGGTAAAGAATTTAAAATTCCTTTTACTTCTTTTTACAAGCCCAAGGGAAATATATTGGAATTTAAAATTCTAAATGGTAACATAGGGAGAATGAATAGGAATTAAAAATTCTTAGGGAAGGGAAGATGACTTCTCCAAATGGAGAAAGTATTTATGAAGGGGTTGACATAGGTACATGGAATAATTGGCATAATTAGGATTAGATCAGGGATAATTAATCACTGATTATAGTTCTACAAATGATTAGTTGGGTTGAAGATGGGATTAGAGACAACTTACAAATTATGGAGGATGTGACACTAATCCTCATTAAGGATTTGCACATCCTAATCACAAATCAAGCTAGCTAATTAGGATTAAGGAAGAATTATGGAGGATTGTGACATTTGGAGAGAGACAAGGAGAATGAATTAAAAAATTGATTTTAATCCACATAGGTAAAATGATAAAAATAAATAAGTTAATGTATTTATAAGTATTTAATTAAATAATTAAATAATTTAGGGAGACATTAGGGATATGATGAATATTAATTAAATAATAGTGGAATTATTTAATAAGTTACATGAATATGGATGTGAAATAGACAGATTAAAGGATAAATTTGATCACATGGGAAGGGTCAAATTTAGATGTCTATAGAGAAAAGTAATTTTCCACACAATGTTGAACCTAATTGGATAATGACAAGAAAAAGTGAATTCTAGTAAAGTTTCAACCAAAATAGGGAGACAATAGCGAAAAGAGAAGGACCAAGTGGAAACCATATCATGATTAAAGAACTTGGAAAATCTATCAGGGTATTCCCAAAAATTGTTCCTTGTAAGCCAATATATATGATTGTAATGGCACTCCATGTTGGGAGAAAAAAAATGAATTTATTGTGCATATGGTATTGGGCCCATCTTTCACAAGTTGTTCAACACATAGGTAGAAACTTAGATTAATCATACAACATCTCGGCCATATTAAAGTCTCTTAATGACCAAAGTCATTCCAAGATTTAACTTAAATATCCATGATCTATAAAATATTGTATTCACATAAGAGAGAGAAAGGTGATGATACCTCCATGACCTATGTCACAATTGATATAAAAAATAATTTATTTTCCAAATAACATGATAAGTTATAGATAGAAAGAAACCAATGGTATTCACTTGCTATGAGCAAACAATATCCAAAGCTATAGGTTTTTAATAATCACCCTCCCTGCATACTTCACAAGGAGGTCTTCAAAAATTTGAATATTATGTGAGTTGGAATTCATTGGTGAGAATCAAAAGGCATGTGATTATTATTTAAATCTTCAAGAAAAAATATTGATTCTAAAAAAAATGCATCTTGAGAAAAACTACCCAACTTAATGTTAGAAATTTACATTGTTTATTAAAAGTTTTGTACAAAATTCTCCATCTAGATTCCTTCATGGAGTGTGAAACCAAAGTAAGAACATGGATAGGGAGGATAATGGGTATTATTTTTTGTATATGAAGATAACAAAAACCTGGATTGTAGAATTCTAAAAAAGTAAGCCAAGTGGAAGGCTCGACATTTTAGGGAGTTAATTCTTCTCTTGTTTTCTAGGGCTTGAAGAAACCTCTATTTGTTTCTTAATAACTAAGTTACCAATGTTAGCTATAGATTTTTCTTGAGTTCTTCTACTATTGAGATTTAATTTTTATGCTTCTCAACTATAGTCCAACCTTGATCATATTCTTAAGGGGGTCTTCACAACAAAAAAAGAGGTCATATTATGAATAAAGATGAGAGGAAAATATCTAAGCTTATAATAGGAGGATTGATGATAAAACTAAGTATTTAATAGCTTGAGGTAAAAACCATCTTGGGTGTTCAATCAATGGCCAATATGTATATTTATAGACTTTTGAATCTATAGAGAGCAATTTCTACACACAAAAACTTTTGTCGACAAGAGGAATAGAATCTATCAAGCTGAATGCAAATGAATTTTCTATGCAAGGTAGAAGTAGTGGCCATGAAATTTCAATAGTGTAAAGGAAACCATGGGAATTCTATTCCAAAGGCATACACAGAGTCTTTTTATATCAGACTAATAATTCTCCAGTCAAAGGTTGAAAAACTAAGAGAAATGTATCAACATATCGTGGATGATATTTAAGGATAGTCTTTGCATGACTAGATTTTAAAAAATGAAAAGAATAAAATTCTTAGTAATTTTTTCGATAGTATAAAGCCAAATTGTTTGTAGAATCTAATATTTCTGAGTTCTCCCAACAGAATAACCTTTTAATTATTCTATTGACAATCATTATGAAACATGCATCCATAGCAAGATCAAATTCTTACATCATAGAAGACCTTGGACACAACCTTCTAGGGTCACTTTTTCAATGGATCCACTGTCGAATGCTGCCAAACCATCACTGTAGGATTGATACAATTTGAGGCTATATAAAGACGACCCTAAGAAACCATTCAATAAATGTGGAATATTCAGATATTTTCTTTAAGACAAAAACATGTCATGATGTAAAGATGACTGAAGGCATCGAACAAAGATGCCAAAAGCTGGCATTATATGTAGATGGAGCCGAGTGAATTACTTTCGGCATGATTATTTTTATTTTAACGGTCAATATTGAAAAATTGACATGAAGTGCACTCAATAAACAAAGATTGACGTGGCACACTCAACCTGTTCTTGTATAACTAACTTTTCACAAGAATTAATGTTTCACTGTGCATAGTAGCAGGATGACACGGTGATCGAGACTGATGCATTTGCAAGCTAGTCGAAAAATGTGAATCCCAAGTAGTCAGCTTATTTATTAATGATGGACGATGACCATCATTAGTTTTTTGAAATCATGCATTACAAATATTGGATTTTGAAACCAGGAGGACGAATTACTTTGTTAAGTCAACATATAAGAATAGTTGTATAGTTTTGCACAAGATACCTGCAGTCAGTCAGACAATTTCTCATAGTCACAACGTAATGAATCAAAGAATCAATCTCAACTTCGTACTCCTTTTTGAAAAAAAGGGTAGTATTGCAAACAATCACACCGATACTTTCCTGCGGTCCTCACAATTGTAATCAAAATAAGAATATCTCTAGAAATTAGCGACAGTTCCAGCTAAGGGGAACTAAGCCCTTTTTCAATTAGAAGTTTTAAATATGTAAACACCCAATATATTTTAATAACTTTCAAATATACCTGACTAATTATGGACAGCTTTAGTCTAGACATATGTTTATTTGTTAGGTTGTTTTTTCAGAAAAAAAGGTTGAATATTGACTAATGTACAATGTGTATAATCTTGGCTAGTATAAACAAGGTAGAACTTTTTTAATTACAGTTTGAATCTCAGATGTTTGTATAGAACCTGCTACACCGTAAAATATAGTTGTAAGATAAAGCTAAGCTGTATTATTCCATCGTCTACACAATGAGAACATTCTTTCTTTCAAATGGTTAAATGAAATATGGTATTCGCAGCATGCAGAGAGCAACATGAGAATTGTTTAGAAGAATGTGTGTTGGCTGCTAATTTTCCCCCAAAATGATCCAGAAAAGTTCGCAATGGTGCACAAAATATCTGGGAATGGCCAAACTATTAAAGTGCTTCAAGTAATTTGTAACTGTGCTGCACTTTTATTTCCCGAATTTTAGTTTGGGAACATTGTATATGCTGGTACTTGAAGGAAGAGATAGAGGATAAAATAAAACCAAAACAGAGGTTGAACACAAAACTAAATGCTTTTCCATATATTTTAAAATATATAAAATTTGATGGTACAAGCAAAGCTGCTGCTCTTTGATGTGTTCAAAAAATTAAAGATAAGATCCTCTGTTCGTTGCTGTTCAAAAAACAATTGCTATTCCAAGTTGCTTTTACAGTAGTACTGGCTGCTCTGCTCTCTCTTTTTTTAACAGCATTACATTCATCGAAAAAGACTACAAAAAGGAAAATTACATTAAATAAACAAAGCATTAACTGCATTAAATTCTACTACGTGGGAAAATTTTCCCAATAAGATTATGCAAATGGATTCACATTGAAGTCTGTCCTATATCCAGTAGAGGATTGAGGCATCGCTGAGATGGATTGAGTTAGAGAATAGAAACTTCAGACGCTTGAATGAATGGAGAGGATATGCTGGCGGTCAGGAGAATGAATGAAATACAGAGCTAAAGTAAATGTAGGGGTTGTGATTAATTTAACATTCTCCGTTAATCACAACCAGTAACATTCATGATGCCCAAACTATTGTCTTATTAATAAAATTTTGTCTTACCAATGGTTTGTTGAAGATATTTGTATATTTTCTTCCGATTTGCAATGTTTCAAAATAATTTTTTCACCATTGATTAGTCCTCTTATGAAGTGGTACATTGTGTCAATCTGTTTGTTTCTCTTATGAAAATTTGAGTTTTTTGATATTGCATTTGCACAGTTGTTGTCACAATATATTTTAGTTTCTCTTTCATGTTCATGTTTTAAATCTCTTAACCCTCTTCTCATCGAAATGGTTTGGCATGCTGCTCCTGTTGCTGCTAAATACTCAACTTCAACTCTAAACAAAGAAACAATTGCTTGTTTCTTGGAAGCCCATGAAATTACTCCTGAACCCAAATGAAATACATACATTGATGTGCTCTTTCTATCACCTACACTTCCTATCCAATCACTATTTATATAGCCTACCCGCTTAAAGTCATTTATTGCACTATACAGAATGTCATATCCCTTAATTCCATTGATATGCCTCATGATTTTTTTAGATGCTAGTCAATTTATCTCCTTTGGAGTCTCCATAAACCTTGAAATAAAACTCATTAAATACATTATATTAGGTTTAGTTGCAGTTGAATACATCAAACTTCTAGCCTTGATTTTTTTTAAAGTTGGATTCACATTGTTGCTACAATCATCTTTACTCAATCTCAAACCTATGGTTTTTAGTGTTGGAGTAGTCTTTTTTTTATTTTTTCAACCTCTTCAAGATCTCTATTGCATACTTTAATTGAAAAATAAAAATACAATTTTTTATTTGATTCATCTCTATACCTAGAAAATATCGTAACAACCCTAAGCTTGTCATCTCAAACTCATTTTTCATAGTCTCTTTGAAATCAGAAATGAGGATATCACCATTCTTTGTGAATATTAAATCATGTACATAGAAAATAATAATTAAGATCTTACCATCTCTCTCCTTGATGTAGAGAGTGTGCTCACCATCACTACAGCTAAAGTTATTCCTCAAAAAATATGAGTATATTCTGTTATATCATTCCCATGATGTTTGCTTCAACCCATAAAGGGATTTCTTCAGCCTATACACTTTATTTTCTTTCCCTAGAACCTCATATCTAGGTGGTTTCTCCACATACACTTCCTCTTTCAATATTCCATTTAAGAAGGTTGAATTCATGTCCATTTGATATACCTTCAATTGGTGTTGGATTGTTATTGCTAAGATTGCCCTCACAATCTATATACTTCCAACTGGAGTATATGTTCCATCATAATCTTTTCCATGCTACTCTTTGTATCCCTTGACAATCAATCTTAATTTGTGTCTTTCAATAATTTCTTTTACACTACTTTTGGTATTATAAACCCACCTTACTCCTTTGACAATTTTTCTTTGTGGAAGACCCACTAATTTCCATGTTTCACTATTTTCTATAACATCTATTTCTTCATCCATTACATTTACAGATTTTTTTTATCTTTAACTGCATCTTGAAAATTGATAGGATCATCAACATTTTAATATTATGTAGAAACATAATTCAAAGATGCACTATCGTCACCTTCATTTTTCTCATAATTCTAAATTTTAATCTTCTCAAGCTTGGAAAGGTTGGAATTAACATGTCACTTGAGGCTGATCTTGTATAATATGGATTTGATGGTGTTGCACCAGGAGTGTCTACTGCTAATTGTGTTTTATGTCAACTTTTCTTCTCAACAAGAGCCTTGAATTGGTGAAAGAACTCAAATGCTTCTTTCTTATGCCTTAGGAGACAAACCCATATTTTTCTTGTTTTATAATCAATGAATGTCATGAAATAATATCTTCCACCAATTGAGGGTGCTTATATAGGACCACACAATTATGAATGGATAATTTCTAATGGTGATTTTTCCCTTATTAACATTCCTACTAGAAATGATTCTCTATGCTTCTTACCCAAAATGCATCCTTCACATACTCTTTTTGGTTTTTCTATAAGTGGCAATCCCTTTACCATGCCTTTTCTATTCAACAGGTTTAGACCTCTAATATTTAGGTATGTAAATAATAGACGCCATAACTAATTTTCATCTTTTATTTCTTCTTGAAATATTAATTTTGTGATTGTTGAAACTTTTTCTTCATCCACAAGTGGATGTGTTTGAGAAAATTATACTTTCAAATTTAGTTGTATCCTTGGGCGAAACATTATATTTTTAATCATTTGTACTTTTGCAACAAGCCAATTATTTTGAAACTTGTCTAAAATTGTGCATTCTCCATATTTGAAAAATATTCTTTACCCATTTTGATTGAGTTTCTCAATACTCATCAAATTATTTTTTAGGTCAAAAATAAAATAGACATCATAAATAAATATTTCTCCCCCTTCCAGGGAAAACTTTAGTGGCAAATCTTCGCCAATTGGCAAATTCTAGGAATCGGCCAAGTCAAAAATGGCAAATTTCTTGCACCCAATAGGTGTCCAAATTGCTCAAATTTTACAAAGTATAGGTCCAATGCATGCTCATTCCCCAATGATTTTTTTCATGAGGCATATTTAAGCAACAAATTCACCATTCTCAAACTATGTGTTTCAATTGGATTGACTAATATTATCACCTAGAATCTCGAAAGCATTTAATTAAAAACCTACATATTCACTAATACTATCAAAACAACATTGTATTAGGACCCATTTCACCAATTAACACTTAAAAATAGTTGCTTGTGAAGACCCATTTCGCCAATTAAAATTTATAAATAGTTACTCATGAGGACCTATTTCGCCATTAACATTAACAAATAAATACATTTGAGGACACATTTTTCCTTGAAAATTACAACATATCATTGTATAAGCAAGTGAGATTCACCAAATATTTACTATACTATTTAAAAATCCTACGAAATTTTCCAAACATGGAATCATGGATTGATATAAATACAATCAAAAGTGTCATTTATTCTTACACATTTTGTTTGGTTCTAAGGTTCTATTTCTCCATTCATAACTAGAAGTGAGCGAACTATGAAGCCTAAAATGTAGACTTAAAAGTTGAGTGATCATTTCTTCATAGTGTTATTAGTTATAATAATATATTTTATTTATCTCTTTTCCATTCTTGCTTCAACAAAATGAACCTTACAAAAAAACTCTAAAGTTTCAAAGTTTTTGAAACCTTCAACCCACCGAGTAGAAAACGTGAGTGATCATTTCTTCATAGTGTTATTAATTATAATAATAAGTTTTCTTTATCTCTTTTCCATTCTGGCTTCAACAAAGTGAACCTTAGAACCAAACTCTAAAGTTTCAAATTTTTGAAACCTCTAAACCATTGAGTAGAAAGATGACTAGGAAAGAATTGCAACTCAACAAAGTGAACCATCAAAAAATTCAAAGAATTAATAAGCTATGAAAATTTAGAACTCTGTGACAAGGTTACAAAACTTTGAGGGCTAGCAACGAAGGTTAGGGAAAGCCAAAAATTTTATATTGTATTCCATGATAATGAATTTGATATGTGATTCTGCATCATTTTTAAAGAACAATACTTATCACACTACTTATAAATTCCTATTGCATTTCCATTCACACAATCTTTGATAAATAAATACAAGGAATATTATTAATCCATTCATTGGATAGAAGCTAACAGTTCAACATCCATAACTTATAAGTTATAAGCTAATAGAAGCTAACCGTTCAACATAAAAAACTTATAAAGGCATCTAGTGTCCACCCAACATAAACAATACAAGCTTAAACTACCAAATCACCTAAATTATATTGAGAAATCCTTACACATCCATCACCATAAAATATTGATTCATAGATAAACATTCCACAACAATTAAACAATCCAAAAATCTATCATTCCAATAATAGACAATCCAGTGGCAAACATAGAGTTTATTTTGTCTTCATAACGGTTTCTCAAAGACAACCATTTTAGAAATTTAAAAAAAAGACTTTGAAATATCAATAGAGCCTTGGAAATTAAAGATAATAACTTAAAAACTAAAAACTAAATAGTGGTCCCACTCCCAACACCAACTCCTTCATTGCTAATTATTTTTGCCTCCTCCTTCAGTAACGCCTCATGTGCCTTTACTCTTTGCTTGTATTCTCGGTACTTGGTGATAATTATGGCGATGTTTTTGCTTCCTGGAGTTGTAGTAATTTGTAACCTCATTCTCCATGTGATCAAAGAATTTTCACACTCAACCAACTTCTAAGATCTTATCTCTTCTCCAAATTTATAAGTCCTCAAGTGGATCTCCATTCCACAAAGTTTCGAGGACTCCCATGTCATTGTAGTAGGATCATCTATTTCTTTGTTGAATATTTCTCGAAACTTTAGAGAGATCTCTTTTATATCTAGAATGTTTTGTCAAACTCCTCAGTTATTTCCACTCCTCGAATATGACAATCTTCTTTCACTTCCCCCAATATTTTAAATAATATATCAAGTGCATTATTAATTTCCTTCACCAGATTATCATACATATTCAATTTCGATTCCAATGAAATGGACTAGGAAGGGTCTAGCTCACCAATTAATATATTCGCATCCACATAGTTTAATTCTTTCATTTCTTGAGCAAGCACATAGAGACTAGTTTGATCTTTTTTGAGGTGTTGAACTTATGTTACTAACTCCTTCACCTTTTTAACAACTTTAGTGTAAAAGAGCATAGATTTTTCCAAAAAGAAGAGAACCTCTCCAGATATTTTATCGTTCCCCTCACAAGAAGCTTTGGAATAACTCAAATTATTTTTAATTTTCTCTACGGTGAGCACATCGATGCCCTCTACCTGAGAACTTGAGGCTTCATCAGATGTAGGAGGAGTGGCCATGGAAGAAATAAAGTTACTCAATGTGAAGACTTGAGATTCTAGTTTTATATTTTATTTCCTCTATTGTTTCACTCTTTTAATCAAGGTATTTACTGAATAATTGGCATGGTACACATCACCTTCTAGTGTTGGAGGCCCCATATTAATAGGTGTGACTTTGTAGTTTTCCTTCTTTACTTCATCTTCATTTAAATCCTTCACAAGATCAACAATTTCTAACATTTGATTTCCAGAAGTAGCATCAGTCACCATCCTTGAAATCCTCCTAGCTTTCTTAAGTTTTGAAGATCTATAAAGTAACTTTCAAACTATATCCACTCCAATTGTCATTGTAGGAATATGCTTTCTCTTCTTCTCCACTACTTTTTTTAGCCATCCTGGGGAGGCTACTACTAGACCAAGATCTTCATTTATACTAATAGTTTCTTTAGGAGCATTAGGAGTGAAAGGTGGATTATCACTATCAGGCAAAGAAAAGGGAAATTCAGGTAGAGGAGGAGAGATATTATCTTCATCAATTTGCTGAAAGATAATCACTAAAGATAGCTTTAGAATTTTCAACCACAAGTTTTTCTTGATTTATCTTCTTCTTAGGGGTAGGAGAAAGCACATTGTCTTGTTCACAGATTCTCTTCAACTTGACTATTTCTTTTGGCCTATCACAATCACCTCCTGACTAAGAATTTGTAGTAGAGGACCTCACAGAGGGTTTTCCCGATGATACACTTGCACCAAATGCTTGTATAGAGCTCTGTTCATTCTTTTGTGATGACTTAGGCTCCTGAACAGGACTAACAACTTGCTGTCATTTCCCATCCAACCAGCCCTAGGTTATTTTAAGCACTGGGGTGACACACACACTCATACTTGAAATTTCACTTTGGCTCCAATCAATGCTCAGGTGGGATTTACCAAGCAATTTTTCATATGTAGGATCTATTATTGTTGAATCCTCAGCTACATTTTCAAGAATGTGAAATGATAGACCAAAATCCTGTATTTGTTTTAGCATTAGCCTCATATAATCTCTTCCCAATAATTCCTTCTCATCAACACAATCTTCCTAGAAGCCTTCGATAGATGGCTAATGCTGATATGAGCTCCCTTCATAGATATTATGCTTCATAAAACCCTTACTATCAAAATTAACTCTCATAGATAGATTCTAGAGGTTATATTCCTTTAGAATTCCTTTAGCTTCCTTGGACATCTAGTTTTTTTTGCACAAAAAAGAAGGGGTCTTCAATGGGAAGATATACCCAAATATTTTTATATCGATTGGTTAATAGATTTATCACCTAACTCTATATTCATATGCCCATAAAGGTGATAAATGTAACCATAGTTGAATCGGTAACATTACAACATTACAAACTTCAAAACTGATTCTCTACTTATTTTTAAAGGTGGCAGCTACCTTTATCTAATGTTCAATGAATGATTTTTTAAAACTAATGATGCTTTTAATTAGAAAGCAAATAATGGATGGGGCTTTTAACCACAAATCTTGAAAGGTATCTATCGATCTCATGTAAATAGAAATAGAACTTCTGAAAGAAAGATAACAAGTAAACCAATATGACTACAAAATTTTTATTCATAGATAATAACACCACAAATATATAGAAAAAATATATCATTTGTGATGCCAATAATAGATATCACACTAGCAAACATTCAGTATAAACATAATAAATATATACACCATAACTCAAAGATTATGCATGCATAACTCCACCAATGTCTTCTATATCAAAATAATGGATAATAGCCAAAATAATAGAGCTTTCCCTAATGAGTAAATCAAAGTTTTCTCAAAAGAGCCTAATCACATCAATCGAACCAATATTTAAACATAGCCAATGTCTTTGGTAATGGTTTTTTGAAAGTAACTGCATAGAAAATTAAAAGAAGTCATTAACTTAAAACTGCCAACTTTAAAGAAAGTATATGAAAATGCTAAAAGTAAACCATGCATCATTCCCAGCTTTCGACTCCTCATTCTCTCATTGTCACAAAAAAATTTCTTGCATATTCATTTTGGCTTTATATTCCCTGTGCTAGGTAATGATTGCAAAAATATTCTTGCTGCCTAGTGTCAATGTGATCTAAAGCCTAGTTCTCCATTTTTTGAGAGTAACTTTAGACTCGTTCAGTGTGTTAGAACCTCCTTTTTGCTTCAACTTTAAATTTTTTGAGATAAAGCTCTAGCCTCCCAATCTTTGAGAAAGATTCTTTAGTCGTCATAGGATCTGGTACTTCTCTGTTGAAGACTTCTCTAATTTGAGTAGATTTCTTTTGTGTCCATAATTTTCTCATCAAAACTATTATTTTCACTTGTAGATCATGAAATTTCCCCTTGAATTCTCCTAACATATCCAAATACTTCTCCAACACTTCTGTGATTTCCTTTAGCAGGTCATCATATATGTTGAGTTTCCATTTAAGTTAATCAACCCATGAAGGATCTAATTCCTTTGGATCACTAACAATTTGTTCATTTGCCAACTTCAATCGATCCATGGAAACTAACTCTTTCATTTCTTTTGAAAGTACATATAGACCGGTTTGATCCTTTCTAACTTACTGCAATTCTACTATTAATCCTTTTCTTTTATCAACAATGTGAGTGTATAAAATCACATATTTACTAATAAAAAATATAGCTTCTTGAGATAATTCTTCAATCCACTCACTAGTAGCCTTGGAATAATTTATATTTTTCTTAATCAATTGCATCAAAGACTCATCAATAACTCTTTCTTGGGAACTAGAAGCCTTAATAGACAAAAAGAGAGAAATAATGGAAGAGATAAAGTTTTTGAAATCCAAAATTTGATATTGCAATTTTACCCTTTCTTTCCTTTCTTCTTTTTCCCACTTTGCTAAAGCATTACTTGAGTAACTGGTGTGATATACATCACCTTCAAGTGTTTGGGGACCCATGTCAACATGTATGATTTTATAATAATCTGTGGTTATCTTACCATCATCTACATCATTTAAAGGTTCTACAATTTCTAACACCTGATTACCAGAACATCATTCAGAATTTTTGACATTTTCTGGGCTTTCTTGGGCCTTGAGGAAGATTGTAGTGATTTTGTCACTATATCTACTCCAGTAAATGTCATAGGAGTGTATTTCATCTTCTTTTCTGCAGCTTTCCTCAACCATACTATATATTTTTCTATTAGACTGGGGGCTTAATCACTTTGAACAACCTCTCTTGACTCACTAGGAATAATTGATATGTTTTCTATAGGAGGAGAAGATGCTTCAGAAAAGGGCAAGAAAGTACTATCTTCAACAATATACTTAAAGATTCTCTTTGAATCTTTTGACACATATTTTTTTTGGACATTTTTCTTTTTAAGAGCAAGGGTGGATGGGTTGTCTTGTTCACCTATTGATTTTGATTTAATTGATTTCTTTGGCTTTTCACCATCACCTCCAGATTGTGAATTGGTGCTAGAAGACTTGGTGACTATCCTCATCGATGATGTACCTCTAGGGAATAATTGGCTAGATCCTTGCTCATTTTTGTGGGACATTTTTGGTTCATGAACAAAGCCAACTATCCTACGGTATTTTTTGAACTATTGAATCTTCAGACACATTTTTAGGAATTTGGAAAGAGAGACCGAAAATTTGTATCTACTCAAGGGTTAACCTCATATGGTCCCTTCTGAAAACTTCATTTTCATTAGCACAATCTTCCTAGAAATATTTGATTAAATGTTGGTGTTCATATGAGTCGGAGGCATACAATTTTTTTCTCACAAAGCCCTTACTATCAAAATTAGTTCTTACAAACAAGTACTAGAGATTGTATTCTTTGAGAATCCTTTCAACATTCTTAGCCATCTAATTAATTTTGTAAGAGAAAGAACGAGTAACTAATGGGAAGTTATACCCTCACTTTCCCATATTCATGTATTTTATATTTACTATAGCCATTTGTCTACAGACTTCCAAAAATACCAGTAAATCCTTAGGGTACTTAGGAAATTTAAGTGGAGCCTTCTCGTAACCTCCTATTCTCTGTAAGGAAAGCTAAGGTGTGGAAACAACTCTCCTAATGTCAAAACCTCAAGGAAGAATGCAAACTCTTTTAAAATTTACAATTACAGTCCAATTAAGATGCACTTGAAATAGATAACAGAAACAAAGAATTAAACATACACATATGAACACCAAATTTATGTGGGAAAACCATTACAGGAGAAAAACCCACCACACCAAGAGAAGTCACTTTGTATTATAGTAATGGAGATTACATACTGAGATTAGGCTTATCTTTCTGATGTTAGTTTATAGCAGCTTTCACACTGACCAACCTCGTACAGAACATTCACATTATAGTCTTCTTAGAATAGAATTCTCACTGATACACATTGAACAATTCATCTATAGTTCATCCAACAATTGAACCAATCAACATCTACAATTCCTGAGTATATCCATGACACCCATGGTCTATTGATCTTCCTCTCAATAATGGCCACAACAGTCCAACTGCAAGCGGTTCCCATTCGGCTTCTCCGATTGGTCGAAGACTCACCATGTAAGATAGTCTCCCAATCGGTCAAAGGTGGTCAACTTGTGTTGGCATGTCGGTGAGACACTAAACATGTCTCCCTGATGCCACAAGACCAACATTCAATATCACCAAGAGTCCATACTATCGGCAAGATGTTACATTGAGTCCAAAAAGCTATCACTAAGACTTTCCCTTATTTCCAAGACCTCAAATTGATGATCATCATTTATATCGCTATCACCAAGACTTATCACTATCGATGAGACATCATATCGAAGCTCTAAAGTCACATAGACATGAGTATTCCCATCGACAATACTATAGTCTTTCGCTGAGAGATCATACCGAGATCTTTATGTTATTTTAAAGTTTTCATTAGTCAACAAGACTTACCGCTATCGCTAAGAGGTTACACCAAGCCTTCAAGTCATACTGAGCATGAAACAATAGTTGGCAAGACTTATCTCCATTGCTAAGAGTTCTTACCAAACCCTTAGTGTCACCCTGATGCCTCCAAGATAAAGCTATCAGTGAGACATCTCACATCTTTAAGACTTAATACCGAGGCCTTTGTGTTACTCTGATACTCCAAGTGTATATTCTCAATGAGACTCACCAACTGTTGCCAAGAGTTCTTCCTGACTATTCAAGTCACCCTGATGACTCCAAGTAAATACTTATTAGTGAGACTTTCAATATCGATAAGACTACATACCGAAGCATATATGTTACTTTGATATGTGCTAGGAACTACACCATCAACAAGAGATCTCCTTTCAGTAGAGGTTATACCGAATACAATAGGTCACAGCGATAGTATCATTCGGTAAGACTGAAGCAAGGTCATAGTGACTAGAACTGTTCAACAAGGTTTCAACTTCTAGTCGGCCAGAGATAATGGATGTCACACCGACTTGGATCTAATAGAGGTTTCAACCTGTGAGATTGAGGCACATATTTCCAACAATCTCCCACTTGACGAAGATCACACAAACACCTCCAGAGCACAACAAAATTTCTAAAAATCATGGGCACTAAGGCCCATAGAATCAACACACCACCTGAACTTGTTTGTTTTCACTAGCTTCGTCAATGCATATGCAACATTCTCCAGAGTATCAATTTTTTCCAAAATGACCTTTCCATCCTCCACCATATCTTGTACAAAATGGTATTGTACATCTATATGTTTCGTCCTGGCATGGAAAGTAGGATTATTTTCTAGACAAATTGCACTCTCACTGTCACAAAAAATAGTTATTTTCCCTGCATCAAAACCAATGTTAGAAAAAAAACATTTTAACCAAACTACTTCTTTACAAGCATGTGTAGCTGCCATGTATTCAACCTCTGTAGTGGACAAAGCAACTATATGCTACCCCTTACACATCCAATTCACTACACCACCATTCATCATGAAAATGTATCCACTGGTGGACCTCCTACTGTCAATGTCCCCTACCCAATCAGATTCCACATAACCTTGAATACTGAGAGTCCTTTGTGATTCAACAAATATCCCATGGTAACACAAAGCATATTCTAAAGTGCCCTTCAAATATCTGAATACTCTCTTGATAGCATCCCAATGTGTCCTTGTAGGATTATCCATAAACTGACTAAGTACTCCCATTGCTTGGGCAATGTTTGGACTTGTACAAACCATTGGATACATAAGACTACCAACCACACTAGCATAGGGTACACTGGTCATGTCCTCCATCTCAATAGGATATTTTGGATAGTCTTCAATAGATAGCTTTGTTCTCTGCAAGATTGGAACAACTAGCTGCTTGCAATCATTCATACAAAATATCTCTAGAACAGTCCTGATATACTTAGTTTGATTGAGCCAAATTTTTCTACTATTCTTGTCCCTAGTGGTTTCCATCCCCAGAATATACCTTGCTGCACCAAGATCTTTCATTTTGAACTTAGCAGACAACTGAGACTTAAGATCAAAAATCATCAACTTACTATTGCCTATGAATAACATATCATCAACATAGAGAGCAATAATAAGCACTCGATCACTTTCAGCTTTATAATACACACAATGATCATATTTTGATCTTACAAGTCCCAAAGACAATAAAAAAGTATCAAAATTCTTGTAGAACATTCTAGGAGACTGCTTTAACCCATACAAAGACTTTTTTAACTTGCAAACCATTTTTTCTTTACCTTTCTCTACAAAGTGCTTACACTGGGACATATAAATTTCTTCTTCAAGATCACCATGAAGAAATTTTGTCTTCACATCCATCTGTTCAATCTCTAAGTCATACGCTGCTGCAAGTGACAAAAGAAATCTAATAGATGTTAGCTTAGATATAGGAGAAAAGATTTATGCATAATCAATTCCCTCTACCTGGGAATAACTCTTCACAACCAACCTCGCCTTGTACTTTTCCACACTGCCATCTAGACCTATTTTCTTCTTAAATACCCATTTGCAGCCCATAGCTTTTCTGCCTTCAAGCAAGGGCACCAAACTCTAGGTATCATTCTTTTCTAATGTTTCCATTTCTTCATTCTTTGCTTCCAACCAAGATTTTGAATTAGACATTCTAAATGCCTCTTTTATAGTCCTAGGCTCATCAGTGCTATAAATCAAAGCATAGGCACAAGTAGAATCTATCAAAGAGAACCCATACCTATCAGGTTGCTTTCTTTCACGAGTTGACCTCCTCACTTGTTGAGGCTGAGGTTGTTCTTCTTCAAAACTTTCATAATTTCTTGAGCTCTCCTTAGTTTCAAGTACATTTTGAATTTTCAATTCCTCTTTCTCTAGTGTTGGAGGAATTACAACCACATCCTTCTTGTTTTCAGACTTTGTCTCTAACTGCAAATCCAAGGTAGAAGGATTCAACTCACAAAAAATTACACTTTTGTTGTATAGAACCTTTTCCATATCAAGATTCCAATGCTTGTATCCTTTTATTCCAGCACTATAGCCAATAAAAATACATTTGAAAGCCTTGTTCACCAACTTAGATCTTTTCTCATTTGGCACATATGCATATTTCTCACAGCCAAAAACATGAATGTTTCTCAGAGAGGGCTTCTTACCAAACCACACTTCCAAAGGTGTTTCCTCAACAAGAGTAGAATTTGGAGAATGATTTATCAAGTAACATGCAGTAGCAATAGTCTCAGCCCAGAACTTCTCCAAACTAGCACTACTTAGCATACTTTGTGCTCTCTCAATCACTATCCGATTGAACTTTTCTGCAACTCCATTTTTTTGTGAAGTATAAGGTGCAGTCTTATGTCTTTTAATCCTATGGTCTTTATAGTACCTCTCAAAATCATCAGAAAAAAATTCACTGCCATTATCATTCCTTAAACATTTTATTTTTCTTCTAGTCTGATTTTCTACACAGTTCTTAAATTCCTTAAACTACTAAACACTTCTAATTTACTTTTCAAAAAATAGACAAATGCTCTTCTTGAGTAATCATCAATAAATGATACATAGTACCTAGACTTAGAAAAAGAAGGAACATTCACTAGACCAAATGCATTAGAATGAATATAATCTAGCAAAATAGAAGATTTATGTGGACTGGAATAAAAAAAAACGGTACTATTTTCCATATAACAATGTTCACAAAATTCAAATTCAAGGTTACAATCATTAAGCCCCTCAACTAGGTTTTTATTTTTCAAGGTTTTTAAACCTTTCTCACCAACGTGGCCTAGCATATGATGCTAGAGCATAGTCTTTTCTACTCGAAGTTTAACTTCCATAGAGTTTACACAATTAGGAACATTTCCCTCTTTTCCTCCATGAGTAGCTTTCTGTGACTTTATAGAGACACTGTTACATTGAACAACATGTGCATCCAACTTGTATAAGGTACCAATACAAGCACCCCTTGCTAGCACCATTGAGCCTCTAGTCATCTTCCATCCATTTCAGAGAACGTGACTTGCACTCCAATATCATTCAGCTTACTGACATACAACATATTTGAGCTAGACCTGGTATATGCATCACATCCTTGATACCCTTCACTCTTACATTAGGGAATTGGATTATGACTCTTTCATGGCCAAATATCTCTAAAGATGAATCACTTGCCAAGTACACCTTTCCACCATCGTATTCTTTATACTTTGTAAACCTATCTCTATGAGATGTCATGAGGAAAGATGCTCTAGAATCAATCAACCAAACATCATTTGATGCCTGTGTAGCCAAGGCTGCAATGAAGGCATCTACATCACTCTAAGAAGAATCATTTTTCAGGAAAGATCTTCTTCTTCTTCTTCTTCTTTTTCTCCTCTTTTCAATCCTTTAGGACACGACCAGGTTGCCCACAATTCCAGTATCTCACCTTGGACTTCTTGCCAGGAGGGTTTGATCTCCCCTCTGATTTCGATTTAGATTTCTTTTCCTTCTTCTTTCCTTTTTCTTTCAATCTACCTCTAACAGCCAGAGCCTCCTTTGCCATCTCAGAAGATTTCCTTCCCATCTCTTCTGATAACAAAGAAGAGACATCTTCCATCTTGAAATTGGATGTTGTACTCCCAAGAGTCTGGCAAAGAACACAATAAAAGCATACAATGATCCTCTTCATCAATCTCCACACCAATAGATGTTAACTATGCAATCATCATGTTGAATGTGTTCAAAGGATCAAATTCATACCCTCCTTCCTGGATTCTCAAAGTGTACAACTTCTTCCTCAGGAACAGTTTATTCACCAAGGACTTCCCTTGATATATAGATGCCAATCTCTTCCACAAGATGCGGTCTTCTCTTCATGCACATTCAGAAGAATGGAGTGTTCCAAACAAATCCTTATCAGCCCCTTAGAATTTCTATCTACAAGGTCCCAATATTCTTACTTCATGCCTATAGGTTTTGTTCCAGACACAGTAAGCCACAGATCATGATCCACTAACAAATATTCCATTTTGAGTTTCCACAACTCAAAATTGCTGCCACTAAATTTCTCTATTTCAATCTTTCCCAATGTGCTAGCCATCTCAATCTATAACTTCAACCAAAAAACTTCTACAAGACTCCCACTGAACAAAATTGACACAAAAAACCAAACGTACCCACAAGGATAACACAATTGGCCTGGCTATGATACCACTTGTAAGGAAAGGTAAGGTGCAGAAAAAAATCTCCTAACGTCAAAACTTCAGGGAAGAATGTAGAGACTCTTGTAAACTTTACAATTATAGTTCAATTGAGATGCACTTGAAATAGATAACAAAAATAGAGAATTAAACATACACATATGAACACCAGATTTACATGGAAAAACCCTTACAAGAGAAAAAGCCACCACACCAAGAGAAGTCACTTTCTATTACAATAATGGAGATAACATACAAAGATCAGACTTATCTTTCTAATGTCAGTTTACAATAGCTTTCACAATGACCAACCTTGTATAGAACATTCACATTACAATCTTCTTAGAATAGAATTCTCACTTATACACATTGAACAATTCATCTACAGTTCATCCAACAATCGAATCGATCAACATTTGCAATTCCTGAGTATATTCATGATGCCCATGGTCTATCAATCTTGCTCTTAGTAATGGCCATAATAGTCCAACTTCTAGCAGTTCCCATTCAACTTCTCTAATTGGTCAAAGACTCACCACATAGGACAGTCTCTCAATCAGTCAAAGACACTCGACCTATGTTGGCATGTCGGTGAGATACTAAATGTGTCTCCCCAATGCCACAAGACCAGCATTCGATATCACCAAGAGTCCATACTATCGGCAAGATGTTACATCAATTCCAGAAAGCTATCACTAAGACTTCCCCTTGTCACCAAGACCACATCCTGATGATCATCACTTGTATTGGTATCGCCAAGACTTATCACTATCAGTGAGACATCATGTCAAAGCTCAAACATGACATAGATGTGAGTATTCCCATCGGCAAGACTATAGTCTTTCACTGAGAGATCATACCAAGATCTTTATGTTATTCCAAAGTGTTCCTCAGTCAACAAGACTTACCGCTATCACCAAGAGGTTACACCTAGCCTTCAAATCATACCGAGCACCAAACAACAATTGGAAAGAATTCTCTCTAGTGCTAAGAGTTCTTACCAAACCCTTAGTGTTACCCCAATGCCTCCAAGATAAAGTTGTCAGTAAGATATCTCACATCATTCAGAATTCATAGTGAGGCCTTTATGTTACTCTGATACTCCAAGTGTATAGTGTCAGTGAGACTTACCAACTATCACCAAGAGTTCTTCCTGAGTGTTCAAGTCACCCTGATGACTCCAAGTAAATACTTAGTGGTGAGACTTTCGATATCAGTAAGACTACATACCGAAGCATATATGTTACTTTGATATCTACTAGTAACCACACCGTCGACAAGAGATTTGCACTCGGCAGAGGTTATATTGAACACAATAGGTCACAGCGATAGTATCATTCGGTAAGACTGAAGCAAGGTCAGAATGACCAGAACTTTTCAACAAGGTATTAACTTCTAGTCGGCTAGACACAATGTATGTCACACTGACTTGGCTGTAATAGAGGTTTTAGCTTGTGAGATTGAGACACATATTTCCAACATTCTCAAATAATAAAATCTATCAAACTAGATATAAAAACTTCCAAACTTCAACACCAGAGATTTTGATTTAGGGGAAAAACACATTTTAGAGTTTCTAGATCCAACTTTCTCGCAACTTCAATTAAAAAGGCATCATTAACAAGACAATATTCTCCCATCACAACCTTCCTAATAAATTTTTGATAACACTTATATATAGGAATGCCAAGACTTGGTGGTACTTGTGGTTTCAACCCTGGTCAATAAGCTCTTTGACTAGCAATGATATATATCAAACAAGAACATAGATGAAAGGTAGTAGTCTTTTGAAAGTTAACTAATTGCCCATGCAAGTGAAAGAAAATTATATCATCCCAATCAATAAACACATTATCATCACAAATAAATAAAATGAACTGACACATCTAGTCTTCAAATAATTCAATTTGTGCATTCCTGATGATACAATGAAGTAAAGCAATAACATCAACAATTTCTGCTTTAAAATGTGTCCTCTTATGTTTATTGGGCAATTGAGACTTACCTTTTTTCTCTTATTTTAACCACCTTTTGGCCATAGAATTTTTACACTATGTTTCATTAGTCCTTAAATATTCGTTAGTTGTTACAATAGACATCTCTTTTATGGGTTCCTTCCCTCGAATTCCCAATGCTTGAGAAATGACCTCAAGAATTTTTTTAGCTACAATGGTTCCGTCCACAGCCTTGATTTCCTGGGTTTCAAGAATGTACCTTCTTGTACATGCAACATTTAGGTCAACACTTAGCATTGCTTTTGGAAAACCTCTGGCCTAAGCTAGTCCACTTTCAAACACTTTCACATCTACAACATATTTTTCTTTATTGTTTAGGCATGCCCAAAATTCTTCCAATTTAGAAAGTCCTAGCTCCATATCCCTCACATTGAGCCAGTGATTTTCAATTTCAGACTACATGAGCTCACTATGACTAATGAGATGCTTGAATTCCTGAAGAAATAATTTAGCATTAGGTAGAAGTACACCCAAGGCTTTAAACAATAAGTTCTCACCGCCTTCAAAACATATAAAATTCCAAGATGTGTAATCAATGTGGAGTAAAATGAGAATGCAGGTTAAATGTCTGAGTAAAACTTTGCTACCAATATATGTTGTTATTTTTTATAGGACATGATTTCAATGCGACATTCAATTTTATAACTCAAAAACATAGCCTTTAATCCTACATGCTTTTGGAAATTCCTAGAAAGACAACTCAAGTTTATGGGTATGTGTTGGATCATGATGGGCCAAAAAGTGGCAATATAATGGGCATGTGGTTGACTATTTTTTTACCCAAAATTGATGGAACAAAAAGGGTTTTTAAAGGGTATTCTCAACTTTTTGATAATTTAAATTATGCTTTACTTTGAATTTAATAACTAATTATTATTCATTTTCTATTCAAATTATTACTAAAGTCCTAATTGATAGGTTGATTGACAAAAATCTATAGCTTTCAAATTGTATCACCTTTTTTGAATCCAAAACATGCATCACATTCTATGCTTCACATACTATAGGATTAAAAAAGTAAAAATTTAATTTCATGAAGTTTTGACCAAGTTAAGGTGGTCAAACATACAAGTTCTTATATTTTTTAAAAAGTTGTAATAAAAAATTCATAATTAATTATTTACTTGATAAAAAATTACAAAAAAATATGTATCACATCGGGGAATGAGTCCTCTACTTATATATAAAATATTATTACTAAATATTATCATTTTATTATGGCTAGGGTGGTCACACAAACACCTACTTCTTATTTTTTCCTTGAAATTTAAGTACAACAACATTGAAATTTCAATTTATCACCAAATAGATTATTATTTTTTTAAAGAAACTGAGTAGTTTAGAAACTATATTTAATTTTCTACAGATTCTATTCCTACATATTTTTGAAATAATATAGATAACTTATTCAATTTTTTACGTCAAGTTGTCTAACTCTATTTTTTTTAATTTTTTACCACTTAAGGGCCTATTTTTTCCATGATAATCCTGCACATACCCTTATTTCGTACATAGCATTCAATGAGATGTCAGATGAAAATGAATTTGGAAGGAAAGATAATTCCATCATGTCACATGGTAACTGAAACTTGGAACCTCAAAACCAGAGTCTGAAGTTTCAATGTTTTCAAAACTTTTGACCCATTGACTAAATCCACACACTATAACTCAAAGGTTACGTATGCATGATCTTAAGTTACTCAAAAAAGTGAACCAAGTTGGGGAATAAGGTATTTTTGAAAATTTAGAACTCTATGACAATGTGACATTTCAAAGGGTTATAAAACTTGAAGGCCTAGTGACTAAGGTTGCTTTACTCCCTTGATTATACAATGATACATCAAATGTTCTATCGAACCGTTGAGTGATTTATAATATAACTAATAAAAATGTGTTTTAATTTTGTTTATTTTTAACCATTAATGCACTCAAATTATCAAGGAATTTTTAAAATTAACTACAATGTCACATTAGTAGCAGTAGCACAACCATTAATAGCACTAAGCACAATAATACTTAATGTTGCAATTACAAAGGAGTTAATAAAAGGAAATAAAATGTCACATTAATAGCACAATAACACTTAACATTGAAAAGGACTTAATAAAAGGAATTACAATTTCAAATTAATAGCACAACCATTTACTTTATTACAATTGAATTACAATGTCACAATATTACATAGTACAAATACAAATGTAAGCGCAAGTGCCAAGCTTTTGCTGGATCGCTGGTGAAAATGTAAATGTAATACTTGTGTGTCTGAAAATAAATGGGACTTGTCAGGTCAACCATGCACTTTAAACTTCAATTTTTGGTAAACCCTAAAAACAATGACAACTTTTGGGATCAACCATGGCTTTGAAAATAAATGCATGGGGATAGGTAGGCTAATTAAACTAGGGAAATGGGAGCTATGAAGATACAAAATTTACTTCCCCCATTTGAAAATCAGAGTCTTGCAAAATATGAGGGGTTGTAAAATTACTCCCATCTTCTACTTGTAGCTTCCATGCATTGGGAGAGCACTTATCTCCATCAGAGATCGTCATCCTAGCTCAAAACCTTTCTCAGAATTCAAGTGAACCAAATCAACTTCTTTCCAATTCCAACCACTCTGGAATTTAGAGTATCCCTAATAACTACATAACTCCAGAAAAGAGAATTTAGAGTATCCCTAATAATTCCACATCATCTTCTTCCTAAATCTATTCCTTATTAACCCTACAAAACAAAAACCCTTATATGACAATTCAAACATTACACACTCAAATTTTCAATAGTAAAGCCTTTAGCCTTCAACGAATGATTTCCATTTTTAGTTGAACCCACTATCCTTATTTATGGGAAAAATTGCCATGAATAGTGCCACTACTAGCCTGGTCCTTGTGTACACCTCACATGTGTCACATCTGAGGTTAGGTATAATCATGATTCATGAATCATAATTGTGATTCTCACAAACCAAAAAAATACTTAAATTTTAATTGATTCATGTAACTTAAGCCTTATAGTTATTTAAATGTTTAATTTGATTGATGTCTAGTCTCTCACAGGCTGACAATTGTCAAAATTTTCAGTGCCGCTCAAAGTTCAAATGATATGAAATTATTACAAATCTTGTTTCATTAGCCATTTAGTCCTACATTGGCAACAAATTTTGAACCGTTGATCATTGTAAATCTAATGGTAAAGGGTGATTTTGAAGGTTTAAGTTCACAAGTCTAGCGCTTTGTGCATTTCATTCCCGAATGCAACTACAACCATACATCAAATGTTCATTGAACAATTGAGTAATTTATGAATTATGATATAAATTATAATAAACATGTGTTTTAAAATTTAATGCCCTAGGATTGACATCAAGGCCAAGGGGTCGGTAACTTGACGTTGCAAAGGACTTAATAAAATGAATAATGATATCATGAATTGGGGGAGAAGGTCAAAGCCATATTAGAAATCAACAACATTTTAATTTTTGGTAAACCCTAACAAGAATGACAACTTTCAATTTTTAGTGTTTATAATGTTTTTTGTCAATTTGACATAAATTTTCTTTTTTCATTTGTATTGCTTTATGTTTTACTTTTAAATCTACATGAAATTATTATTATTTTGCTAGGTAAAACACTACTAGGGGAAACACCATGTATTGATTATCAAAAATGGATTACATGAGTTTATGTTTTTCAAAAAACCACCTTGAAGGCCTTTTCTATCAAGTGACCTTCCTTGATTAGCTAACCCACCCATAATATAGATTCCCTATTGAAAACTAAATGATTGATAATTTCAATTAAATGCAATGTAATATGTCAAGGCATTTAAAAGAGAGAAATGAGCCTTGATCTCGCCACGTGTCCACATCTAACAGTTCTAGTGTTGGGTATGTGTAGGATCATTATGGGCCAAAAAGTGGCAATATGATGGGCATGTGGCTGATGACTTTTTTTTAGCCAAAACTAATGAAACAAAAAGTGTTTTTAAAGGAGATTCTCATCTTTCCACCAATATAAATTATGCTTTACTTTGAATTTAATAACTAATTATTATTCATTTTCTATTAAATTTATGACTAAAGTCCTGATTGATAGACTAATTAAAAAAATAATAGCTTTCAAACAATATCACATTTTTTGAATCCAAAACATGAATCACATTCTATGCTTCCCATACTATAGGATTAAAAAAAAAAATTGAATTTCATGAAGTTTTGACCAAGTTAAGGTGGTCAGACACACAAATTTTTTATATTTTTTTAAATTTGTAATAAAAAAATTCATAATTAATTAAACTTGAAAAAAAATTACAAAAAAATATGCATCACATGGGGACATGAGTCCTCTACTTATATCTAAAATATTACAAAAAATAATTATTATTTTATTGTGGTTAGGGTGGTCAAACAGACACCTACTTCTTATTTGTTCACTGAAATTTAAGTACTACTGCATTGAAATTTCAAATTTTCACCAAATAGATTTTTTTTTTACAGAAACCGAGTAGTTTAGAAACTAAATTCAATTTGCTATAGATTCTAGTCTTACATGTTTTTTCCATGATGATCCTACACATACCCTATTATTCCAAAGGTTTCAATTCACAATTCTACTACTTCAAAGATTTACTTCTAGAATGCAACTACAACCGTCCATCAAAACTTCATCAAATTGTTATGGAGGTCATGGTTATATTGATTTTACTTTACATACTTTTTGTAAAATGTTAAGTTTTCAAGCCTTGGTCTTATGTTCTTCGTAGTTGGTCCCTCTTTTAAAACAAACTTTTTGCACATGCATATTTCTGCCACTTAAGTTATTTTATCACTTATCACCAAAATCCAACCCATTCAGTTCATTCAAATCAAACAGTTCTAGTGTAATTCTGGAGGTTTCAATTCAAAAATCTACTGCTTGAGAGATATACTTCTAGAACGTAGCTATAGCCATCCATGAAAAATTCATCGAACGGTAGTGGTCCATAATGTCATGTGGTTGCTGAAACTTGGAAGTCTAAAGTTTTGAAGTTTTTAAAACTTCAGACCCACCAACTACATAGATTACCAAGAAAGACTTGCAACTAAGGTTAGCAAAAGCACCAAATCTTGATTTCCCCCAATCAGGTGTGAGACCAATTTATTAGGTGCAAAGGGGTAGCAATGAATGCAAAGGATGATTTCCCATTCATTTAAATTTTGTGATGGTTTTTTCACTTAAATTCCTTCCCCTTTAAATTTATCAATAGAATATACGTATTTCCAACGCCGACAAAAACAATTCATAAATGCTTCACTTTTTATGGAAACTTTTGGACCTCCTTCGCTTACTCAACAATTTTTAATTTTCCAATGTTTTTTTCTTAATTATTTGAAAATAGGTTTAATATTCCAATAAATTTTAATGCCAACAAAATTATTTTTTCTGGTTTGAAAATAGGTTTAATTCACCAATTGAAATATTTTATTGGTTTGAAAGTAGATTTTAATTTCCAATGGAAAATTTTTAGTGGTCTTAAAAAAATTGCATTTTGCTAGGATTTTCCAAGACTTTTAGGACCATTCCTTTTTTTTTCGCTATACAAGATTCACACTGAGGTGGGAGGGGGGCTTTCTTAAAGTTTTTTCCTTCTTGGTTAGAATGTTGATGTTTCCTTTCCCCATAACTAAAAAATTATTTTTTTAATGGGACATTTGATTTTACATTCTCATCTAAACTAGAAAAAATTTCTATGTTCCATCATGTGATTGCTAGAGTATAAAAAATAGACATCCTTTTTGTTTTCTTGTGCAACATTCCAGCTAAGAAAATACTACCTTTTTTTTGGTTTTCCTTGGAAAAGTTTTATTTTAATGCCTTTGATCATATTGTTTCATTCTACATTAATTTAAGTAATGCATCTGCATTTTTTTTTACAATAATGACATTGAACTTGTGATTTATCATACCTTTGGCCTTTGGGTTGATTTTGAATGGACGTATGATGACTTATTTTACCACCTATATATCAATTTCTTCCTCTTCCTCTTGAATTTGATCTTCCTCTACCTCTACCATGGTTGATTGAGACTTGTGTCTTGAAACCATGCTCTGAAGATGATTTTTCTAACCTACTCAATCTATACTCACGAGAAATGAGATATGAATGAAAGTAATCCACTTAAAATTGTGAGAGATTGTTTCTTTCTTCTATCACCACAATAATGGACTCAAACATTCTATTTAAAATTATTAAAATACTTTCAGCCACTCTTATTTCTCCAAGTGTCTCAAGATGATACTTGATTTGATTTATTAGTACAATAATTTGTGTAAAAATTAATATATTGATTCAAACTCCATGAATATATTCTCAAAGTCTCTTCTTGACATTTGTAATTTTTTGTTTTTGACCTTGGCCATTCCTTGATATGTTGTTTTTAGAATCTCTCATTCTTGTCTTAATTTGGTTGTTGCTACAAATCTTGGAAAATTAATCTCCTACATTACTTGAAAGATATAAAAGAGATATTAATATTCCTCTTTTTTGTTAACCCTTATTATATCTTTCTCTGCTTTAGTAAGAGCATTGTATCTACAATTACATCTGCTAGTTCAGGGTAGCCATTTTCAACAATGTCTCATACATATTGAGAATAAAATAATTCCTTCATTGTTATTGACCACTAATCATATTTTTTTCCATTTAACTAAAGAACCTATGAATTTTTCAAACTTCTCGTTTGAGATTACATTGTTTTCTGTGAATGTCTATGATAAACAAACATTAATTCCTTAAAAAAATTCTTGAAAATATTAAACTATAATATCATGTGAAGGAAGAGACAAAGGATAAAATAAAACCAAAATAGAGTACAGAAGAAACAAAGATCAAATAGAGGAAAAAAAACTAAATTTATTCACATATATTTAAAAACATATAGAATTTGATGGCATAAGTAGAGTTACTTTTTTTTGATGTGTTCAAAAGTGTAAAGACAAGATCCCCTATTTATTGCTATTTTAAAAAGTTACTATTTCAAATTATTCTTACAGTAGTACTAGCTGCTCTGCTCTATTTTTTTTACCACATTGCATTTGAACATCGAAAAAGACTACCAAAAAGTGAACTATGTATATGCCCAAAAGAGGACAACAAATAAAGAACTATCTACATTAAATTCAATTACGTGGGAAAATATTACCAAGAACATTATGGATTCTCATTTAATTTTGTCCTATATCCAATAGAGAGTTAAGGAATCATTGAGATGGATTGAGTTGGATAAAAAAAACTTCACATGCTTGAATGAGTGGAGAGGATATGTTGGTAGTGAGGAGAATGAATGAAATATGATGCTAAATTAAATAAAAGGGGTTTTATTAATTCCAATAGTACTTATGTTTTCAAATTTAGTTGATTTTTTTTCCATAAATTCGAAATCAATTGGTAAAACAAAGGTATAGTTTTCAACTTATTTCTAATCACTCATGTTATCATAAAGTATATAGAGTTTTAATTGTATACTACTTAGGATGATAAATTCATGGTTGGATGTATTGTTGGTTAAGTATATGGATGTTATTATTTGGTTAAGACTAGAAGGGCCATTACTCATTATAGAGTAGTCATAGAGGCATAGAGAAGTGGCCCAAAAAAAGTGAGACCACAAAAAACAAGACTCACCAAAAGTAAGCCTATTAAATAGAACACCCAAACAATGCTTTCGACTGAAGCATAGAACCAAAAAACACATAAAAAATACAAAGAAACAAAGGAAACAAAAGTAAAGGAACCAACACAAAAACACCACCCTACAACAATAGGGTAAAACATGTGAAATCCTTTAGCTTATGACATTGAACTGAGACCTACAACCTCCAAGTAGCAACACCAAAAATTTGAAATGAAAACCTCCAGAGGGATTCGAACCATAACAAGAAAGTGGTAACTAGCACCATTACTCATTATAGAGTAGCCATAGAGGCAGACAGAGAAGTGGCCCCAAAAAAGGTGAGACCATTAAAAAACAAGACTCACCAAAAGTGTTTTCTCCTATTAAATATTAAACCCAAACAATGCTTTTAATCGCTTTTACAGAACTAGGAAAACACATAAAAAATACAAAGAAACAAAGGAAACAAAAGTAAAGGAACCAACACAAAAACACCACCCTACAACAATAGGGTAAAACATGTGAAATCCTTTAGCTTATGACATTGAACTGAGACCTACAACCTCCAAGTAGCAACACCAAAAATTTGAAATGAAAACCTCCAGAGGGATTCGAACCATAACAAGAAAGTGGTAACTAGCACCATTTGAAGTAAAAGAAACTAGAAACTGAAGCTCCAACTGGTACCAAACCATACCAAAGCAGTAAAAAACCCCACTACTACACCATCAAACCCTTTAAACCAAACTACTCTCCACCTCGATAGGAGAGAGCTCCACCTCAATAGGAGAATCTATAAAGGGGATAGATTAAAGAAGATCCTTACTTTCAACTAAATTCTCCAGAACCACCTCAAAAAGGATATGAATCCACCTCAAAATAAGTCACCATAAGGTGGACCAAGAAGAAAGAAAGAATACAAGAATAGGCAACAATAGTACCCTTTAAACTCAAAACCACCTGGGTAGTCTAAAAATAGATTTACAAAGGAGTAAATAGGGAAAATCCCACCAAATACTCTTGCAGTATGGAACTAGTAGAAATGAACCCCAAGCACACACTAATATAATTCTCACAAGAAGAAAAACCCCACATCCCTAGATTAAAGAGAACACCTTTAAACCAACTAGAAAACTTGATCAAACAAATGGTTGAAGAAAAATAACCCTAAAAACCCTCCATCCAATGGAATAGAAACTAATGAAAAGGAGATCAAAAACTAATGTAGAAAATCGTACAAAACCCCTCAACACCATCATTTCTTTATGGATTTCAATCCCAAATAGAATCAGGAGAAGATCAAATTTAAAAACTTTCACAATTCACTTTCATTTACAAAATTCATCAAGTTCTTAAACTCAGTGAATCACATCATTATTACATCTTTTTATCAGATTCAAGGGTTCTTATTCATCACCAAAACAATTTACTAGATCTCTATACATCTATAATGTTATTATTTTTTTAGATACAAAACAAGAACAAGTAACCACACCTCTATCTACTCAGACCTCCAAGACACTGTTCTATCAATTGCTTTACTATTTACCGTCAATCATCATTTTTCCTAGTCAAAGACACCATGATTCCATTGATTCAAGACATAAAAAATAAAATCATTTATCCAAGCTCTCTTCCAGACCATTGGTTCATCTTAACCACACGACTAGATAGATTCAAGACCAATTCCCATTAGTCACTACACTGTTCCCTCATAATATGAAATTCTAGCATACAAAACACCATTCACTACATAGGGGTTATTTTGTTTAATACATAAAATTATTCAACCTACCTTCAAAGCTTCTACCAAACACTGGAACACAATTTGTAACATCAATAAAGAAAAAATAGTTTATAATTCAAACACTATTATTAGAATATTAGATTCTATATTCATGTTACCACTTGCACAAAGGCAACCACCGTGCTCCAATAAAAAATTCCAAACAATAAAACTTGCAATCTTATTTGAAGAATTGTTACAACTCTAATACCATTTTGGAAACAATTTATTCACATATCTAAACACAAATATCATTGTTTTGAACAAACTTCAGTCTAACAGCCATCCCATTAAATTCCTTTGTAAGTTTCCAAACCCTTAATCAGGTAAATTCCACAAGCCAGACTCATATTCTAATAACCAAAGACATATTTGAAACCCCCTTAATGTCTAAATCAACATAGCAAAAGCTCAATATGACTTATATTGAAGAAACTAGCAGATCTCATATTGTACGCTCAACAAAGGCTACTAGAATAGGACTATTTTAGAAAGCATCCGCCCTTCATTCAACTTTAAATCACAAACCAACCATGAACATTCTTTAGTTGCACTATATAACACATGATTCATTCATTTTTAAGAGTGGAGGAACTTGAAAGCTCACAAATCTATGAAACCCTTGATTATAGGTTAAAAACACAAACAAACAATGGGGGTTTCATGAATATCACCCTTAAAAACCTCAAGACCTCCACACAATAGTTGAAGAATGTAAAAATATGTCTACTTATTCCTTTTAAATCATCTCCTTGGTCATGCATGTGTTATTTCTCCAAAACCTTGTTCGTAACCTCCATTCTTGAATGGAAAATTCAAAAATTTTGCCTTGAAACAACATCACAACTTCATGTTCTTGCCATTCCTGCAATCACACACTCGAAAAAACTAAAAAGGAATAAAAAATACCCATTCTACCAACCTACTAGCCCTACATCAGTGGAATTGCCATTAGATTCTTATTAGACTCTCAAAACTACATTGTAAAAGTACAATACTTAGGCATTGGAAGTCTCCTTTTTTTTCTTTTGTTTCTTAAAACTAACCTTCCAACAATTGGAATTGGAAACTAAATCCTCCTTACATGTATTTACACAAGAATTTAACTTTGTATGTTCCTAAATTACCAACACAAGAAAAAAAAATGGAGAAGTGCTACAAACATAGAAACAAGGAATTTTTATTTCAAAATCTGATTACAAGAATAGAAACTTCTCTTTTTATCACCTTTACATGGATTTTAAAGATATTTCCTCTTCCATAATTGACTTTCTAACTCATCCATCAGTTGAAACTACCCTTTAACTCTTAATCTTCCTAATTTAGGCCCCTTTTTGTCAACTCAATAACTTTGGACAATATTACAATGATGCAAGTTTTGTATTATTTTTCTATTTTGATCTCCTAGTGACTCATTACATGGATTAAATACATAAAATAGGATCTTCTATGACATTGAAAATGCTTTACATCATTTTTCCATGACCTTTTGTGATTGATTCAATACAAATTTGGACACTCATCTCTTTTTGCAAAAAAATAAATGTATTTGATGATGTAGGTGCTCCTGCACCATACAACCAACCAATAAAGATTTCCAAGTCTCTTTGAAACACATGTTGCATCATCTTCACTTGTACCTACAAAACACAATTAATTTTCCTTATTCTTTATCCTTTTCTTTTTCATTTACCTTTGCTTTCCATCTTCTTTCTACATCATCTCTATCTTCTCTTTACCTTTTTTCTTTTCCTTTCTCAGTATTCATCATTAGGTGCAAAAATTATTTTCTATTTCAAAAGGACATATGAATGTCCTTTTCATCTCTTCTCCAACTCTTTGCTTAACCAAGGACATATGACTATCCTTGCTCACTACTTCTCCTCAACAATCCTCCTTCACATTCTCAACTTCACATCTACTTCCATGAGTGGAGTATCCTTCAACAGGGTTGCAACTCTTTAGTGCTTCTTCAGATAGGAATCCATCATGTTCTAACTGCAACACAACTCAGCTTGCCTCACCTAGGTGTTTCACTTACTCTACCTAGTCTCTTGGAATTTCTCAATGCAGGTTAGATGGATAAGCACCTGCAACAAACCAACAATCTCAACCTACTATTAGCAACAACTTAATCATAAACAATTTTTATAGTGCATCTGGAGAATCTAATACCAATTTTATGTAGAGCATCATACCAAACCCCTCAACACCATCATTTCTTTAGGGATTTCAATCCCAAATAGAATCAGAAGAAGATCAAATTGAAAAACTTTCATAACTCACTTTCATTAAAAAATTCATCAAGTTCTCAAACTCAACGATTCACATCATTAGTACATATTTTTAGTAGATTCAAGGCTTCTTATTCATCACAAAAACCATTTACTATATCTTTATACATATCTAATGTTATTATTTTTTTAGATACAAAACAAGAACAAGTAACCACACCTCTATCTACTCAGACCTCGAAGACATTATTCTATCAATTGCTTTACTATTTACTATCAATCATCATTTTCCTTACTCAAAGACACCATGATCCCATATGATTCAAGACATCAAAAATAAAATCATTTATCCAAGCTCTCTTCTATACCATTGGTTCATCTTAACCACAATACTAGATAGATTCAAGACCAATTCCCATTAGTCACTACATTGTTCCCTCATAATATGAAATTCTAGCATACAAAACACCATTCACTACATAGGGTTTCTTTTGTTTAATACATAAAATCCTTCAACCTGCCTTCAAAGCTGCTACTAAAAACTTGAACACCATTTGTAACATAAATAAAGCAACATTAGTTCATAATTCAAAATTGTTATCAGAATATAATATTCTATATTCAAGTTACCACTTGCACAAAGGAAACCACCCTGCTCCAATCAAAAATTCGAAACAATCAAACTTCTGATCTTCTTTGAAGAATTGTTACAACTCTAATACCATTGTGGAAACAATTTATTCACAGATCTAAACAAAAAATTCATATTTTTGAACAAACTTTAGTCTAATAACCATCCCATTAAATTCCTTTGTAAGTTTCCAAACCCTTAATTGGGTAAATTCGACAAGCCAGACTCATATTCTAAGAACCAAAGACACATTTGAAACCCTCTTATTATAGGTTAGAAACACAAACAAACAATGGGGGTTTCATGAATATCACCCTTACAAACCTCAAGACCTCCACACAATAGTTGAAACATGTCAAAATATGTCTAATTATTCTTTTTAAATCATCTCCTTTGTCATGCATGTGTTATTTCTCCAAAACCTTGTTTGTAACCTCCATTCTTGAATGTAAAATTCAAGATTTTTTCCTTGAAACAACATCACAACTTCATGTTCTTGCCATGCCTACAATGACACACCCCACAAAATTGAAAAGGAATAAAAAAAATCCATTCCACAGACCTACTAGCCCTACATCAGTGGAATGGATATTAGATTCTTATTAGACTCTAAAAAAATGCATTGTAAAAGTACTCTACTCGGGCACTGAAAGTTTCCTTTTTATTCTTCTTTTTTTCTAAAAGTAACCTTCCAACTCTTGGAATTGGAAACTAAATCCTCCTTACCTGTATTCACACAATAATTTAACATTGGATGTTCCTAAATTACCAACACAAGAAAGAAAAAAATGGAGAAGTGTTGCAAACTTAGAAACAAGGAATTTTTATTTCAAAATTTTATTACAAGAACATAAACTTCTCCTTTTTATTGCCTTTACATGGATTTTAAAGATATTTCCTCTTCCATAATTGACTTTCTAACAAATCCATCAGTTGAAATTACCATTTAACTCCTAATCTTCCTAATTTATGCCCCTTTTTGTCAACTTAATAACTTTTGACAATATTACAATGATGCAAGTTTTGTATTATTTTCTATTTTGACCTCCTAGTGACTCATTACATGGATTAAATACATGAAATAGGATCTTCTATGACTTTGAACATGCTTTACATCATTTTCCATGACCTTTTGTGATTGATTCAATACAAATTTGGACACTCATCTATTTTTTGCAAAAAATAAAATATATTTGTTGACATAGGTGCTCCTACACCATACAACCAACCAATAAAGCTTTCCAAGTCCCTTTGAAACACATGCTATATAATCTTCACTTGTACCTAAAAAAAAATAAAAATTCCTTTTTCTTTGTCATTTTCTTCGTAATTTACCTTTGCTTTCCGTCTTCTTTCTGTATCATTTCTATCTTCTCTTTACTTTTTTTATTTTCCTTTCTTAGTATTCATCATTAGGTGCAAAAATTATTTTCTATTTCAAAAGCACACAAAACTGTCCTTTTCATCTCTTCTCCAACTCTTTGCTTAACCAAGGACATATCACTATCCTTGCTCACTACTTCTTCTCCTCAAAAATCCTCCTTCACATTCTCAACTTCACATCTACTCCCATGAGTGGAGTATCCTTCAACATGGTTGCAACTCTTTAGTGCTTCTTCAGATAGGAATCCATCGTGTTCTAACTGCAACACAACTGAGCTTGCCTAACCTAGGTGTTCTGCTTACTCTCCCTAGTCTCTTGGAATTTCTCAATGTAGTTTAGATGGATAAGCACCTCCAACAAACCAACAATCTCAACCTACTATTAGCAACAACTTAATCATAAACAACTTTCATAGAGAATCTGCAAGTTCTAATACCAATTTGATGTAGAGCATCATACCAAACCCCTCAACACCATCATTTATTGAGGGATTTCAATCCTAAATAGATTCTAAAGAATATCAAATTGAAAAAAAATCACAACTCACTTTCATTTACAAAATTCATTAAGTTCTCAAACTCAATAATTCACATCATTAGTACATATTTTTATTAGATTCAAGGCTTCTTATTCATCACCAAAACCATTTACCATATCTCTATACATCTCTAATGTTATTATTTTTTTAGACACAAAACAAGAACAAGTAACCATACCTCTATCCACACAAATCTCGAAGACATTGTTCTATCAATTACTTTACTATTTACCGTCAATCATCATTTTGCTTACTCAAAGACACCATGATTCCATATGATTCAAGACATCAAAAATAAAATCATTTATCCAAGCTCTCTTCTATACCATTGGTTCATCTTAACCACAATACTAGATAGATTCAAGACCAATTCCCATTAGTCACTACACTACTCCCTCATAATATGAAATTCTAGCATACAAAACACCATTCACTACATAGGGTTTCTTTTGTTCAATACATCAAATCCTTCAACCTTCCTTCAAAGCTTCTACTAAACACTTTAACACCATTTGTAACATCAATAAAGCAACAATAGTTTATAATTCAAACATTGTTATCAAAATATTAGATTCTATATTGAATTTACCACTTACACAAAGGAAACCACCTTGCTCCAATAAAAAATTCCAAACAATCAAACTTCCAATCTTCTTTGAAGAATTGTTACAACTCTAATACCATTGCGGAAACAATATATTCACAGATCTAAACACAAATATAATTTTTTTGAACAAACTTCAATCTAACAACTATCCCATTAAATTCCTTTGTAAGTTTCCAAACCCTTAATCAGGTAAATTCCACAAGCCAGACTCATATTCTAAGAACCAAAGACATATTTAAAAACCTCTTAATTTTCACATCAACATCTCAAAAGCTTAGTATGACTTATATTGAAGAAACTAGCAGATCTCAGACTGTGCGCTTAAGAAAGGCTACTAGAATAGGACTATTTTAGAAAGCATCCACCCTTTATTCAACTTCAAATCACAAACCAAACATGAACAGTCTTTAGTTGTACCATATAACATAGGATTCATTCATTTTAAGAGTGGAAGAACTTAACAAATCAGTGATCTATCAAACCCTTGATTATAGGGTAAAAACACCAACAAACAATGAGGGTTTCATGAATATCACCCTTACAAACCTCAAGACCTCCACACAATAGTTGAAACATGTCAAAATATGTTTTCTTGATGTTTTGAAATCATCTCCTTGGTCATGCATGTGTTATTTCTTTTAAGCACTATTTGTAACCTCCATTCTTGATTGGAAAACCCGGGATTTTTGGCTTGAAACAAGATCACAACTTCATGTTCTTTCCACGCTTGCCATCACACACTCCAAAAAACTGAAAAGGTATTAAAAAAATTCCATTCCACTTACCTACTAGCCCTACATTAGTGGAATGGCCATTAGATTCCTATTAGATTGTCAAAATTGCATTGTAAAAGTACTCTACTTGGGCACTAAAAGTTTCCTTTTTATTCTTTTGTTTCGTAAAACTAACCTTCCAACACTTGGAATTGGAAACTTACTTCTCACTACATGTATTCACACAAGAATTTAACTTTGGATGTTCCTAAATTACAAACAAAAGAAAACAAAACAATGGAGAAGTATTGCAAACTCAGAAATAGGGAATTTTTATTTCAAAATCTGATTACAAGAACACAAAATTCTCATTTTTCTCTCCTTTACATACCTTTTAAAGATATTTCCTCTTCCATAATTGACTTTATAACTCTTCCATCAATTGAAACTACCCTTTAACTCTTAATATTCTTGATGTATGCCCCTTTTTGTCAACTTAATAACTTTGGACAATATTAGAATGATGCAAGTTTTGTATTCTTTTTTCTATTTTGACCTCCTAGTGTCTCATTGCATGGATTAAATACATGAAATGGGACCTTATATGACCTTGAACATGCTTTGCATCATTTTTCCATGACCTTTTGTGATTGATTTAATACAAATTTGGGCACTCATCTCTTTTTGTAAAAATTGAAAAGTATTTGATAACCTAGGTGCTCCTGTAACAAAAACCAAATAGAAACTACAACAGTCAAAGGAACACCAAGGTAAATCCCAATAGTAAAAGGGTCAGAAGCCTACAAAACTCCAAATCATGAGCAAGAATTCCCACTCTAAGCAGAAGAAGGGGACCCCAAAATAGGCCAAGGACAACCTAGCCAAAGAGGTAGATTGGGGAAGGTAGACAACTTAGAAACTTCCACAAAAGATCCAAAAAAATCAAGCCCCAATCAAATCGTGACTAGTAAGAGGTAGGTAGTAGAATAGGCACTAAATTGTAGACCACATGCCTGAGCACAAAACCCAAACCAAAGCTCCATAGAGAGGAGGGAGAATTGAAGTGGGATCAAAATAAATAGAAAAAGTGGTGTAGAGGCACCCAAGAAATGAAACAAGAGAAGGATTGAGCCATAAGGAAAAGTCACAGAGCCTTCAAAAAGGAAGGAAAAATATGAGCTAGGGAAAACCATGGTCTCAACAACAATATCCACCCCAGAAAAAAGGAGGAGCCTTGAGGGCACACCCTTCATAGAAGAACCAACATCATCATCACCATCATCTATTTTAGAGCCCCCATCACCATATTCAGTAAAACATTTAAAAAACCCAACCTTTGATTCTTCTTTCGCAAAGTCTGCATCTCACTTGAATTATTGTTGAGACTATGGGTGTTGATAAAATAATAGATGTAGTAAATAACATAGTGTATGAGGTAAGTGCATTGGTGACTGACCCAATGCATGACTCTATAATAAAAGTTTAAAAACTATTAAAGTGAATTATTGAGATGGAATTCCAGTTGGTAGGTGCACAAATAAAACTAAGGGGTATACAGTCCCAAAATGATAATACTAACTTTTTGATGAGTTATATTACCCTTCTATATATGTGGAAATTTTTTTTTTTTATAAAAGATAGT